>CM022763.1:2372174-2994674 GCA_012411365.1 Ameiurus melas
AGTAAATTTTTTTTGAGAGTCCTAGAAATATCTGGATCAATTAATTATAAGCCAAAACCTAATAATAAACTTTATATTTATCTGTTAGAAAAAACACATTGTAGTTTCTCTCTGTTATGAAGTATTGCAACCGTTGTTTACCTATAAACAATGTAGTCCTGCCAGCTTACCATATTTTTTATTATGCTTATTTAAAGAACCTAATTGATATGATCAGAAAATATGTACATTTTGTGATTTTGTTTTTGCAAATCGGGGTTATGACAAGTTTCAGTATGAGTTTCAGTATCAATGCAAGAAAGATGCCTGTGAATTAAAGCAGTCACATGCTGGGATAGTGGTGTGAAATGACTGGCTGCTAGAAACTCTTATAGAGCTCACATGTGTTTTGTGACCGCTGTACCTGACCTCTCATTTAACACCCAATACCGTCCATTACTTAAATATGCAGTAACACATGTACCTGCGCCTTTGCCTCACCTCTCTCCTACGTTTTTCTCATTCCTAGCTGCATTTACCATGATTGGCACCTCCACCCAGCTGTCAGATCAATGTTCGCAATTTGCCATTCCCTCATTTTGCCACTACGTCTTCCCTCTGTGCGAAGAAGGCACGAGGGGCCCTCGGAGGCGCCAGCTCTGCAGAGACGAGTGCGAGGCAATTGAGAATGACCTGTGCCGTGCTGAGTACACTATCGCCCGCTCCCACCCACTCATCCTTATGCAACTGGAGCTGCCCAAATGCAAGCTGCTCCCTCACCCGGGCTCACCAGATGCTGCCAGCTGCATGCGCATTGGCGTGCCCACCAACCGTCTGGAGACATGTAGGTGGTACCTGCCGTAATTCACTGGTGTTATCTTGAAGCCTATTGTTGACAAGCTCTTTGTATTGCATTCCATAATTAAATGCCTGTGCAATGAAGCAAAGATTTCCAAAGCAGTCCTAGGACACTTGAAGCCAGTTTGCATTTTTGTTCTGTTTCACATTTCAGAATAACCAAGACCAGCATAACTCAAGTTACCTGTACTACTTGGGTTGAGTGGAGAAGCTTAAGAAATAATGTTCAGTAATCTCTAGCAGTAAAGCTCTGCATTTAGGCATATTATTAAGAATATAGTATGACTTACTGCATTGTTTGTTTGTTTGCTAAACCCTTAGAGTTTGACAAATGTCATAAGCAAGTTGAATGTCTAATGTAATGAGTATGGTAATTAATTTGTTGGAAGAATGAATCAAGAGGGCCCTCTAGTGGTCTTTGAAGTGGGGTGTCTTGGGTTTTTTTGGTTTGTTTATTTGTTCTGTTTTGTTTTGTTTAGATTATTTGAATGAATCATTTGTGTTCATTTCTGCTCCCTAATTTTAAATCCTTGTGAAAGATTCTCCCTCAGATCACAGCTGTTACAATGACAGTGGTGCCAATTACAGAGGCGTTGTCAGTAAGACATCATCTGGCCAGCAGTGCCAGCCCTGGACTAATCAGTACCCCCACAGCCATCATTTGACACCTAAAGATTACCCAGAGCTCAGAGGGGGACACAACTTCTGTAGGAACCCTGGAGGGCAAATGGAGGCTCCATGGTGTTTCACTCTTGACCCCCATGTAAGGATTGAATTATGTGATGTCCGCCCATGCAGTAAGTAGAACCTCCCATCATGATTAATAAAGAATAAAACAGTAATGTATCTACATATTAAAGACTTCTGTGCAGCTACTTGACCATTACTCAATGTTATTGTGTTTTCAACTCCAGAGCCCCCTGAAAACATGAAGAAGGAGATATTGTACATCCTCATCCCCAGTATCGCTATCCCATTGGTCATTGCCTGCTTGTTCTTCCTGGTGTGCATGTGCCGTAACAAGCAGAAGGAGTCAGTCGACACCCCCCCTCGTCGGCAACTTACTGCCTCTCCCAGTCAGGACATGGAGATGCCACTCCTCAATCAGCACAAACAGGTATTACTCTCAAGCAAGGCGTGATTTTGTTACTCTAACACTGAACATGCTCTAAATTGGGTCAATATAATATGATTAGACATGATATTCTAGAGGTTGGTGATTTTAGACATCGATTAGAGCTTATTTTCTGGTTAATAATGCAACATAATTGATAATCACTCATATTGTGTAATGGCCTTGACAAGCAACTCATTGTCATTCAGTAGCATTCTCCACCCATAACATGATTCAGGACTACACTAGGTCAACGACTGTGTTGGTAACATGAAGAGCACTTCATTTCCTTTTATTATACCGAAGTTGTGTACTTTAATAATATGTAAATCTGTATGATCTTTTCCTATCAGGCAAAACTCAGAGAAATCAACCTATCAGCTGTACGCTTCATGGAGGAGCTTGGAGAGGACCGCTTTGGGAAGGTCTACAAAGGTCACCTCTATGGCACAGCCCCAGGAGAGCAGACCCAGGTGGTGGCCATTAAGACCGTCAAAGACAAGGATGAGGGAACACTGCAAGAAGAGTTCCGTCATGAGGCTACGCTCCGGTCCAGACTCCAGCACCCAAACATTGTGTGCCTCCTGGGTTTGGTAACCAAAGAGCAGCCCATGAGCATGGTTTTCAGTTACTCAGGCCATGGTGACCTCCATGAGTTCCTGGTTATGCGCTCACCCCATTCTGATGTAGGCAGCTCTGATGATGACAAAACAGTTAAGTCAGCTCTTGAGCAGGCTGACTTCTTGCACATTGTCACTCAAGTGGCAGCTGGGATGGAGTACTTGTCCAATCATCATGTTGTCCACAAAGATCTGGCTGCTCGAAACATTCTGGTCTGCGACAAACTCAACGTAAAGATTCTGGACCTTGGGCTGTTCCGTGAGGTCTACTCTGCTGACTACTACAAGCTGATGGGCAACAGTCCCTTCCCTATCCGCTGGATGTCCCCAGAGGCCATAATGTATGGCAAGTTCTCCACTGACTCTGACATCTGGTCCTATGGTGTGGTGTTGTGGGAGATTTTCAGCTATGGCCTGCAGCCCTATTGTGGCTACTCCAACCAAGATGTGATTGAGATGGTACGTAACAGACAAGTCCTCTCTTGCCCTGATGACTGCCCTTCCTGGATCTACACTCTCATGCTGGAGTGCTGGAATGAATTCCCGGCACGCCGGCCACGCTTCAAGGACATCCATGCACGCTTGCGCACATGGGAAAGCTTGTCCAACTACAATAGCTCAGCACAAACCTCTGGGGCAAGCAACACCACCCAGACCAGCTCTCTGAGCACAAGCCCTGTCAGCAATATCAGTGCTGCCCGCTATGTTACCCCAAAGAAGACCTCCCCTTTCCCACAGCCCCAGTTTATGCCTATGAAGGGCCAGATGAGGCCTATGGTACCGCCCCAGCTTTACATCCCTGTCAATGGTTACCAGCCTGTGCCCGCATATCCATACCTCCAGAACTTCTATCCAATGCAGATCCCTATGCAGATGCCATCACAGCAGATGCACCCGCAGATGGTACCTAAGGCAGGCTCGCACCACAGTGGCAGCGGCTCCACCAGTACAGGCTATGTCACCACAGCACCATCCAATGCATCCGGCACAGAGAAGACCGGCCTGCTGAGTGAGGATGCTAAGGCAGCTGAGGACAACATGGCTGATGGAGCTTCCCAGAATGGTCTGCATAACGATGACACCTCTGTCCCTGAAACAGAGCTTCTAGGGGACAATGACAGCCCACAGATCGATGACAATGAGACGCATTCAGAGGCATAGGCAGCCTTTTGGGACCCAATGACAGCCGAGAACTGTTCTCTGAAGTGTGACTTTGTAGCTTCTGCCAGCTTAACCACACAGTGAAGGGAAATCTTTGATTGAGACAAAAACTGAATGTTATTTATGGGTTACTTGGCAGTCACTAAAACAACTTTTCTACTTTAGGAGGCTATACCTCTAGGTCTGGTGACGGCTGTACCCTTATGCTGCTTTTCAGCTGCAATGAAGAATCTAACTTCTCACCTTTTGACAGTAGGTGGGTTGTTGATGTGACACACTGACAGTGTTCTTTAAAAAAAAAAATTATAGTAAAAATCTAATTTGTTGCAAAGCCATTCAGAAGAATTTGAGTTCTTACTGTTGCTGTGCAACATGGACCATTGTATCTTTTTTTTTCAGTGGATTATTGTAGTTGCCATCAATTCATTTGATTAGCGCCCCCCTCCCCCCCACACTTAAAACAGTGATATAGGAATTGTTAGGCAACCTGAGTGCCTTATGTTTATCTCATTCTCAGAAATAATGAAAATGAGATTTGCAGTGTTTACTACATTGAAGCTAGCATTTTTTAATGTTTCACTGAAACTGAATGTGGCCAAAGGGTTAATATAATGGAGCACCTATTTTAACTGACAGACTCAAAACTATGCAACGTTCCGTGCTAAACTGCCTTACATATTATCAGGACTTTTAGAAAAAGTGAGGTGGCCCCTAAACGTTTGTGACTTTTTTTTTTTTTTGAATACGTAATTTTAAGGTTGAAACTCCTCTTGTAAAGATTTGTAATTTATAGCATTGATTCTCTTAAAGAAATGGATTTTATTTTTTTTCTGTCTCTCTTTCAGATATTTTTGTTTATCCAGTGATATTACTTAAATTTAGTTTAAAACCAAATATTTGCTTCTTTTTTTAATTTTTATTTTATTTTTATTTTTTTTAACCAAACTGTTATAACAGAACTTAACCGTATATTGTGTATGTGCAGGAACAGGGAGTGTCAAATAAAGTGATAGGTGAAATATTGTATGGTGTTTAATTTTTCATTTATTTATTTTTTTTTAAATCTCTACAATAGTAAAATGTTTTTCATGTAACTAAAATGCAAATGACCTTTAATTGACTGAACATTATATGCATTTCTTATGAACTACCCCCTCAACTACCCTAGATGTCTGGATATATAGAATCTAAATGACTGGAATGACGTGTGTTTAAAAGCATAATTAATATTTGCATAGCAGTTATACAAGAATGAATTAGATGCATGGTGAGAACATGGAAAGTCCTTAAGGAGTGCCACTGGGGAAAATGCTTGAGATTCATATAACCTGTCTGATATGTCAATACCGGCCAGAAATGGCCCTGTTCATACTCGGATAATGGACAGTGAATGTCGTTGCAATTATAAACTAGGAGAAAAGGAGCTAATGATCTTTGATGGTAAACGTTAAGCCTGCACAGTGGCCGTTTTTGTACTTTGCTGTTCCAAAAAGAGGTGTGGCTTACCTACATTTATCCCATCACCCTGTCCTATAGGCTTATTTTTTTTTTCCTTCGGAACTTTGCCAAGATTGGTTTAAAATGTGCATCTTCACATTTGTGCACCAGCCGAAGTGATCAGGTGCACGTGCTCGGTTTCTGCCACGATGTCATCCAGTTGTTGTTCTGCGCGCGATGCAAACACTTACGAGGGCCACTGGAGCTGCGAGCACGGATTTAAATGCGATTTAACCGTTATGGCAAACGTCCCAACGCGTCGGAAAAGGGAGTTTACGCCAGACGAGTTGAAAGACGACAACTACTGGATGAAGCGCAGTCGAAACAACGAGGCGGCTAAGAGGTCGCGCGAGCGCCGCCGCATGGAAGAGCGGCTCCTGGAAGAGCGCGCGCTCCAACTCCTTCGAGAGAATGAGAAACTCAAGGCGGCGCTTTCGGCCATTAATTATCACGGTGTTGGCAAAGAAACTTCCCTTGATACACTCATGGACTATTCCCCTGTCCGAGAGCTGACACGGGACTCTTACCAGCGCTCTCTGGTGGACTTTCCGGGAGCAAACCGTATACCTCATTACGCTCTCTCTAGTCGGTGCGACTTCAGTTCTTACGACTCGGTGCCTCTCCCGAGAATGCAAAGCTTCCCTGCTGCTTCATTCCCTGCCGTGGATAATACCCACCAGAGGAACAGATACCTGGGAATCCACGCGCCCAGTGATGGGAACGTTCCGTCACGCGCGTGCAGCACCGTCCCATATGCAATGCAGAGAAAATGGGGTCAAGGTCATGCGCATCCTCCCATGAACGTATACCCAATCTCTGCACCGTTCTCTCTCAATGAAATGGTGCCTGGTTACCAATGTCCTGCAGGAACCACACCTAGATGCGCCGCTCATACACGCATGAATGAACCGTACGTGGAGCAACGTTCATTCGTGACTGAGCCCAAAGACATTTGCAAAGAAAAGGAACTCGTCAAAGAGGCACAGCGCGTCTCGACTGCTCCACTTTTGCCGCACAAACTGCGCTACAAAGTTAATAAAGCGCGGCGCGGTGGAGAGCGCGCGCTCTCCTCACCAGGGATTTCTCCTTCTATCCAGGAATAAATCTGTAGATCACACGTGCTACACGGTCTGCACCAGACGTTATCGTCTAGCCTACAGGTTTCTCATTAGTAAAGATGCTGTGTAGAGAAAGCTTAGGCATATAAAGTAACCCACATTTTGGTATGTACTGAATTATTTAGCCTACAAATAAAGATTTTGCCATGACTACAGCTTCTACCTTGTTTCTCTGTTCGTCTTCTGATAGGGTACACGTGATCCCAAATGGCTGCACGCTAGATATCATGTGCACGGCAACCCATTAAAGCCACTTTAACTGCAAAGAAAAAATACACACCGATTCCAGGCCTCCTATTCTCAGATGTTTTATGGCATAAATATAGAAATATTAAAATGTGCAACAATGTTCCATTTACTGGAGCCATAGTCTTTTTTCCCCCATTATTCCTGAAATTTCCCAATGAAATTATTAGGACATTATTTATAGACCTGCTGATTGGAGTGATTACGGTTTGGACAAATAGGTTGGGCAATAGAAACCCTCATAGAATTTGTAATGTTTTTAACGGCTATAATGGAATTCATATTGGTTTTAATGCAAACTGTAATGGTCCCTGTGGGTCTCTACTGGTAATTTGTTGCCTTCTACTGGTGGCAGGTTATGTTTAGCGGATACCAGTAATGGTTTTAATGCATAGCTGATGGTTGGTCAACTAAGTAGTATTTGTAGTGGAAACCAATCGAATTTCCGCGATGGTTTCTATTGTTTTTGCTTTCTGGAAGAAGGCTATAACTGTGTAGTAATATAATAATTCCTGTATCACATATTTACGCAATCTGCGCTCGATTCATCACCGTCGCTTAGTAGAGCATGGCTCAATGTCCCTTTCCAGAACCTTCACACGAACTGTCCATCAGTGGTGGAATGAACTTCCAACCTCAATCCGGACCACAGAATCAAAACACAGCTTGTTCTCCGCTTGATAGATCGCTTTGCTTGTATTTCCTTTTCATTTGTAAGTCGATTTGGGTAAAAGCGTCTGCTAAATGAATAGATGTAAATGTAAACAGAACTGTATTGCATCGGTTGCCTTCTGTCCCTGCGCATGCGCAGTGAGCGTGCGGCGTGACCTACTGACCTACACACGGCCCTGCTCAGAGTGTTTTATTTAATGCCAAGGTCAGCAGCTCTCTGCTTTATTTGTGTCAAATCACATCACAAGGCCGATAAATCACTAGCTTGAGTGACTGTCTAAACGATAAGATATTAAAACGACGCATGCTCTCTGACCTGATTAGGTTTTAATAAAGTATTTTTTTTTAAACTACGATTTACATTACAATTACATTTACATTTCGCTCTAATTTAACTGACTCCGTCTTTATAGCTTAATAGCTAACATGGCTCAGTATTAAATGACTTTCAAAGACTCCTGGGGCAATTATAATTTACTCCGCAGGACATTTTATAGCGGCTTGCTTCTGTTTTGTTTCTAAACAGCAGGAACATCACCGCACAAGACTGAGGATAAAAAGTGATCTTGTGCGTTGTGTTTCTCGGACACTAGAGGGCGCCATTGCAATTTCTGTAAGAACTGCAGTAACAGAATGGCGTTGAAGTGACCAGAAGTCTGTCATTTTTAAATAAAATGAAAAAAAAAAAACCACGTTGATTCCAGAATGTATGATTAGAGTAGGCTATGCCTGCCTAGTGTTTAAAAATGTCTTCAAGACCTTGATATTTGTGGTTGTACTATGCAGGAGTGATGGTTTGACTTCTATGTTGTATAATTACCAAAGAAGCCACGTGACCATGATGTAATCTCACAGACCACCTTTTTGGTAGCTAATTGTTACAAGTTGACATTTATTCTTAACTTTTTCTTAACAAAAACAATGTGACCTGGTCTACATTGTGTGTAAATGTGTCGCCTACGTTTTGGTGTGCATGTTATTCAGTGTTTTATTTAGCTGCAGCACGCATTGCTATCCCAACATAAAGTAGAGCCCCAAGTAGAGCTCAGCTCATTCATTTGCATTAAATTCCCGACATATCCACAAGAACGGCGAGGCATTGGTTCAAATCGGAAAATGCCGCGTTCTGATTGGATGAGGGGCCTGTCAGTCACAGCACGCTGCCAATACATTTCTTCAGTGACCTACTAACACAGATCCATGAGGCAGCAGTCAGTTCAGGAGGAAAACGCAAAGGAGGAACAGGGAAACATTACCTCACCGTTAACGGAATTTTAGCGCTGCTTATGAAACACATTATTTTTTGAGCATTAAATGCTTTAAAAAAAAAAATATTATTATTCCTCTACGGACTACAAAAAAGAGCTTGTGCTAATTCAAGGTAGGGGAATTTTCCACGTATGTTTCACCCTGAGTCATGTGGGCAGTTTGGGTTGTTCAGGGCTCGTCTGTCACATAGTAACTGTTCTGCTTTATACTTTGTCACTTTCTAAAAAAAAAAAAAAAGGAAAAAAAAGGAAAGAAATGTGTCTGGATTTGGATTATAGAGAATACTTGCTTGGTGTTGATACATAACCTGTGAATGCATCCCATTTCCATACAAACTTGTATATTTGCAATAACACTGCATGGGATTTGGTTCATATTCCGCGTGCTGTATCCAAACCCGTGTTGATTTGTAACCATTCTAAGTATTTACACTTCACCTACTGACTCCTAAGCATTTGAACCATGTAGGTTGGAAATGTGACCACAGCACTATGAATGGCATAGTGACCCATGCGGGTGGGTGTACACACCTCTGCTGATCGGTCCACATTTATTACACCATTTGTTTTTGCTGTTCCACTTCAGAATGTTTATTAGGCTACAATGCATTTCATTGTAGGCGTAACGTTAATAGATTTACATGCGAATGTGTAACACTTTGTTTGGTGTTTCGTTTAAAACAAACAAACAAACAAACAAACAATAAACAAACAAATAAACAGGGTCAGAATCTAAAAGCGTTGGAAGCGCATTTCCACGTAGCTATAATGCAGCCGTATATATATATATATATATATATACACACACACACTATTTATATCCCATTACACTTGTGACACGTAGGCTAATGCATGCATAAGCTTTATATGGCGACTGGTGACAAATTATAATCCATAGAAATGAAGGATAGAGGAGTCTGTGTATGAACACTACGTGTTGTGAAAATAGTCCTCACTTTCAAAATAATAATAATAATAATAATAATAATAAAATAAAATTACAGGACTTGCACAAAAAACAAGCTTTTATGGTTGCAGCTGGTTAATATGTAACACCACAGAACGTCCCGTCGGTTACCAAAACTCTGAGACGGGCGGCGAGTCGGCTGGGATTAAGAAGCGTTTTGTCGGAGCGGCCTGTCAAAAAGCATCCGCGTGCTGCATTGTTGAAACCCTCGTGCTCGGATTGCGCTTTAATCACTCTTTCCAGTTCAACGTGTGTCCTGCGATTTTGAATAATGGAGCCACACGAGCGTCGGTCATCAGTCCGATCGTGAGGTGAAGGAGAAATCAGACTGGTTTACAAAAAAAAAAAGAAAAGGAAAAAAAAACAACAACAACAACAAAAAAAAAACCCGCACACCTGAACTGTAAACCGCGCTCGCGCTCACGTCTAGCCCAAACAAGATGATTCAGCTGAGACAAAGCTGCGTCTCTATTACACCGCTGGGTAATCTTCCTGTTGCACGGTTCGAGCGATCCCCGTTTGTTCGCATTGTCTCGGTTCTGTTCAGCCACGTGTGACGATGGTGACCATGATGATGATGATGATGATGATGATGGCTGCTCTGCTCGCATTCCTTTGTTCTGTGCTCTGATCGCGCGAGGCGCACAGACCCGAACCTGAAACATTCTAAACATTTGTCATATAAGCTTAAGTTGGCTTGTGGGAG
This sequence comes from Ameiurus melas, assembly GCA_012411365.1. Taxonomy (NCBI): domain Eukaryota; kingdom Metazoa; phylum Chordata; class Actinopteri; order Siluriformes; family Ictaluridae; genus Ameiurus; species Ameiurus melas. Next base: position 2,382,381 of record CM022763.1, read on the forward strand.
GGTTGTGTGCGCGCGCTTGTGTGAGTGCATCTGTGTGTGTGATTTTGGACACTGTATCAGCCCGTTGCAGGTACGGACACTTCTGAAGCCGTCGCCCCGGTCTGAAACCTTTTAGCCAAAGCGCTTGGGTTTGAACGACACGTGAAGGTCATTGTCACGACAAACCCTTATATGTATCCTCTAAAACCATTCTGTAGTGTGCTCCACATGCGGAATATAAGCTATTTTAGTCCTTATTCTGGTGGTTAGATAATGCTTAATGTGTCGAGAAAAATAGAGTGCCGATTCAATGTTACTCTTTTGCGTAACCGACCTCCAGGGGTGACGTCATGCACTGAGTGCTTTAGTGGCGCTCGCGCTGCGCCGTTGCATAATTTGAAGAGGGGCACACCAAAACATTTTCTTAAAACAAACAAACAAACCTCCACACACACACAAAGGTGAACATTTAAGTATTATTTATTTATTATATAATTTAAGCAGGGTTAATCCAGTAAATTATTTTGGTGTCAAATCAGGTGAGCTGCTGCTGTTCTAGTAGTCAGGCTATATGATCCCTATCAAAGTGCCAGATGCAAAAGTGTTGATCACATTTGATAAAATTTGCATGTAGTCAACAATGTAAACAATATGAACAAATCAATAATAAATAAATAAAATGTTTAAAAGATAATTACATAAAACCAGAAAAACCCTTCTTCCTTTTCCCTTGTTGTTGTTGTTGTATGAGGTATTTAATGTTTGCATTATATAACAAAGCACCTTGATGTCACCTCTTCCATTCTATGTTATTTATGCTTTATTTATTGATTCATTCATGTGTAATTTTTTTTTTTTTTACTGACCACTTTGAGAAAGATACAGAAAAAAAAAATAAATCTTCTTGCACTGTTTTACTCCTGCCATGAGAATGTATGAAGAAATTTATCTGGCACATACAAATCCTTCCAAAGCATATGGTTACATTTCTCCCATCCACCCACTAACACTTCTGAGAAAGTGTATACATTTATACTAGGGATGAATTTCCAACAAACTGTCAAGATGTAATTGAGTTATGGTGTGCAAAAGAAGACCAATCCACAGAGTAGTCATCAGGAAAAGTTCGCTGTGTTATCATGAGTAGTGGGGTGTCAGCATCTCAGCAAAATTTGCATAATGTTACTTTATCAGCTGACAAATTTGCTGAATGTCAATGAGCCAGCGGCAAGAGTAAGCCTGTCTCATACTCCGGGATGTCACGCCTCAGAAACACTGAGGTATTCAAAGTCAGAGAGCACAATGTGCTGCTGTTCCGAGCATACTGCTGGCCTTAGCCTCTGAACCTGGCTCACAAATACTCATTCATAGCTCACTGAACCTGAACTTTTAAATAAGCACATAGAAATTGCTATAGCTGTTTGTTATCGTTATTTTATTTGGAGTGTTAATTTGTGCATTACTCACTGATTAAAATTGTAGTTCTTCTAAAACCTAATTGTCGGAGAAGAATATGACTAAGAAGTTATTCAGCAATTTATTTATATTAAAATAATAGAGTATAATCCGTTCACTCAGTTATTACCAATTACTTTTATTAAAGCTTTATGAAAGCTATTAACTTTCTTATGGGTGGAATTATGTTGCAGTCAGAGACAAATAGCGTCATAAACCACTGTAGGGTGTTTGAGTGTCTCATTGTACCTGATAAACAGCTGCCTGTAATAAGTCCCTAATTTAGAATGACTTATGATAGATGACTCATACTTTTTCTTATGGGAAGCAAAGATTCATGTTTGGAATATCTGATGTCAGCCTTTATCAAAGTCAAACCAGTTTTGTGTAACATATTATTATTTTATAAGTCATTTCTAAGAATGTTTTCTTTGTGTTTTTTCAACAGGTCCACCAGGAATCATTATCTGGCACCCATGATATGTCTGTCGCTTAGTTTATGATGCTGATTTGTCTCAACACAAGTGAGCACTAATGAGCTTATGCAATCTGGATCACTCCATTGTGTAATATGCAGGCCATTAAGAAAGAGCCGTCCTACAGTGGAGACGATGACCTGGTCTTAGCCATGGCTCTGCAAGGCACAGACAGAGACTTAATCAATCAGAACCTGTCCAACATGCCCTTCAAGGCCAAACAAAACATGTGCCGCAGAAAGCGGGAATTTATCCCTGATGAGAAGAAGGACAATTTGTACTGGGAGCGGAGACGCAAGAACAACGAGGCGGCAAAGCGTTCACGGGAGAAGCGGCGGATCAATGATATGGTGCTAGAGAACAAGCTGATGGTGTTGGGTGAGGAGAATGCTTCACTCAAAGCTGAACTTCTGTCCCTCAAGCTGAAGTTCGGCCTGTTGAGCTCGGCTGCCTATGCTCAGGAGGTGCAGAAGATCTCCACCTCTACTAAAGCCTTGTACCAGGAATTTGTGCACCCTAATGGCGTCAAAGGCTCTTACCCCAGAGAGGTTGAGCCATCATGCCTGAGCAGTAGCTGCATATCAGTGATCAAGCATTCACCTCACAGCACCTTATCGGACGGATCTGACTCAAGCACTATGAACACATGCAGGACGCCGGAAATCATCAAGCAAGAGCCATTAGAGAATGGCAACTACTCCAGAGACCGAGCCAGTCCATATGAACTGTACAGACATTACCTGAATAGTCCTTTCCCTGCAGGCTACTCTCAGCCAAATCCATTCCTGCAGCTCACCAGGTCATCAAGTACCTCGCCCCGGACCTCTGATGGTGATGATGGGACCGTGAGCAAGTCATCAGATGGGGAAGATGAACAGCAAGTCCCCAAAGGTCTGGCACCGTCCACTGCTGACCAAAAAAGCGTGATAGTCTCTGCTGTAAAAGTGCCAGATGCCATAGCTTCAGCCCTACCCCACAAGCTGCGCATCAAAGCACGGGCCATCCAGATCAAAGTAGAGGCCATCGATCCTGACTACGACTCATCTGGGAAGTTCTCTTCCCCCATCGACATGTCAGCACGGGCATGCTACCAGATGGGTCAGGGATCTACACCTGAATACACCCAGTCATCACTTAGCCCACTCTCCCTGCAGGTGAACAACGTCCAGGACTGGATCCAACAACCTGAGTACTGGAACAAAGACCAAACAGAGGCTCTGCCAAATGGCTACAAGAACAGACTTTGCCCTGACTCACCTGGGCCTGTGACTAACAAACTCGTTGTAGACCTTAAGGATGGCTGCTATGCCATCTCAGAGTCTGAGAACTTGTACTTGAAAAAAGGCATCGCCAACCTGTCAGCAGAAGTGGCCTGCCTGAAAAAGTTGATTGCAACACGGCAGGGTTCTGTTATCGAGTCCACCAAAAGCACTACTGAACATGACTTGGTATCTAAAGGATGTTACTCAAACTGAGGCATCTCTGTTTGCACAGCACCTGTTTTCCACTGTGTCTGCTACTGCACCATTCCACTAAAATGGTGTCTAAACGCTGCAGTTCATCGAGATGAATAGTGGTTTTGTGCACATACTGTTGTAGATTGGCGTGTCCTCCCAGTGACTCCTTCTGGTAGCCCAGAAGCCAAAATGTTAGGCTACTACATGCAAAGTTAATGCTGTCATCTTCAAGATGTGTTGTACATTATCGTATGTTCTTTTTTGTTGTTGTTTACAGTAAATGTATGTAAGCACTGAAGCACCATTTTGTCTTTTTCACCTACACAGGATGTATTGAAAACTGCATTGTACCATGAATTGTCTAAAGATTTTAAATGAACTGCAGATCTAGACTGTCAGTGCCTCCTTAATACTTTTACTTTTACTGTGCCATTTCTATGGAGGTTCACCATTTTTACCCTGTGTTCTCTTTGAGGAACAATAGGTAGCATTTTTTCATGTTGATAAACTGTCAATAAAATAAATATTTCCAAATGACATTACTGAATGCATTGTAATACTGTACTCTAAATACTGTACTCTATACTGGCAAATATTTAGTTCCTCCCAAGGTCAGGAGGAAGTTTGTTGTTTCCACAGTACTCTAATTGAACGTGTGAGATATATCCTATTTCTGTGCTGAAACTAACTCTAGGAGAGTAATAGAGGTCATCGTTATAAAAGACAGATGAAAAAGCAAATAAGCTTGAATATCAGTCCGGTCTGACCAGAAAATAAAACACAAAAAAAGTAGCTGCTCAGCAAGCAAATCTTCAGTTATGCTATAAAAATATATATGCTGTGAAATCTAAATTGCTGTATTTGCATAAATGTCTGTGATCAAGTGATTTGGGAGATTTATTATAAAAAAAAAAAAAATAGGTCATCATGAATGCATCACCATCATTATTTATTTAATACAGGGGCGCGGTCATCCTGGAAGAGACCACTCCCATGATTATAGAAATGTTTCATCATAGGATAAAGGAAATCAATCACAATACTTTTGTATTGCTTTGCAGTGATAATTCTCTCTAAGGTGACAAATGGAGCCACCCTGTGCCAGCAAAACATTCTGCCCAGATTTACTTCACTATAAAGGTCAAGCCTCCTGGTCTATATTGTTCTCTTGGTGGACGTCATACCTGCACTGCACAGCTGAGAATATGGTGAAGGATGATTTGTCTAACCATATTGCTTTTTTCTCATTGTACTGACCTCTCAAATGTGCATTTATCCTTGTAATGAGTGATCTATGCACTTCAACCCTAATGTTATATTCAGGGGCGCTGCTCTGGGCCCCCTGGCTAATTGTACTCCGGGCCCCAAGCTCCCACCCCGCAATTATCTTTTCTTATTGCCACGTGTAAAAAAAAAAATCATTATCAATAAGCATAACAATTATTCCATATTCAATAAAAGTCTATAAAGTACTCAATTTCAACAGTTTATTAAATTAACTCAATTTATAACTATATACAAATAACAGTACAAGTAATTAACACCATTGTACTCTCTCTCTCTCTCTCTCTCTCTCTCTCTCTCATACACAGACACTATAGAAACTCTTTCTGGGTGTCTTTATAAGCTGTTGACTTGTACTTTCTTATTCCCCAAGTACCAAGAACCATGAACTTTATTACTAATTTATTTATTTATTTATTTATTTATTTATTTATTATTATTATTAATAATTTATTTGAGTGAATAATAAGTGTCATATACCAGCAGCTCCACAGGATCACTGAATCAGTGAGCTGAACTCGAAAATCAAATCGGTTCTATTCGGGAATGAATCATTCAGACTGGGATTCTCCAATTCACTGAAATGAACACTTCTCTCATGAACTCACTCGGGACAATTAAAAGAGATTTATATGATTACATTCAATTTCGATTGATTTCCAACAGAAAGTAATTGCAAGGCTTCGAAAAGGTCGAATATATGACTGAACTAGTTTTACTGTCGCTTGGTGCTTTTCAATTTTATGTAAATTATAACAGCTTCATACGGGCTTCAGAATCATAGCACAAAGGTGTTCTGAAAAACCGGGTGACTAGCTATCTTCCCCATCTTACTCTCTCATCTTTTTCACGTTTTTCTTTCCTCTTTTGGTATCCCGATGTTGTCTGCACCATCTCTTGCCATCTACCTGATGCATGTAACGACTCACAACTGTGAAGTGCCACGTTTAAGGGGACACACATGCACTTGGGAGAGTCTGAGAGCTTTCATTATAGCATGCGTCTTAATAGATTATTGTGCAAAGAGGCCATTTAAATACCAAAATCATACAGGGCAGTATGGGTTTTTGCTGGGCCCCTTAGAATCGTCCTAATCTACACAGGGTCATGGGGGAGCCTGGAGCCTACCCTGGGGAACTCTGGGATGGAACAAGTTGGGGGACACCCTGGACAGGGTGCCAATCCATCGCAGGGCACAATCACACACACACTCACACACTACTGACAATTTAGCGATGCCAATCAGCCTACAACGCATGTCTTTGGACTAGGAGAGGAAACTGGCTTACCTGGAGGAAACCCCTGAAGCATGGGGAGAACATGCAAGCTCCACGTACAAAGGGATTCGAGCCCCCAAACCCAGAGATGTCAGGCAAGTGTACTAAATCACCATCTTATGTGAGCAAATATTAGATCAAAAATATTAAATATCATAGTCGGGTCAGGGGGGGAGTACCCTCAAGGGTACATCTATTACATGGTAATGTGAATGTAGTACACGTTTAAAAATTAGTCCATAATCGGACCTTAAGGACTGCTCTTGTGCCTTCTATTAGCTTTTAGAGTAACACTTTCCAGGTAAAATATACACACTAAGGTAGAAAAGACATGCCCTTAAGGGTACCCTACCACCCTAGTGACAAGAAAAGGTACAGTTTAGTACCCTTGTTTCTGAGAGTGTAAAAGATCAAGTTATAACCTTTAACTGAACAGACTAAATAACTTGAGCCAATGGTTTTTTTTTATTGCAAGAAAACAGCACTGCATTGAAATACAATAACAAACAAACAAACAAACAAACAAACAAGCAGCTCAATCAGTAAGAAAAAAAGGATCATAATTCTTCAGAAACTTGCTTTTCTTATCGTTATCAATGAGTTTAAGAGGTTTTACAATAAGAGAAATCTCCGCAAGAAAGACTAGGCGAAATCGTGAGAAATGTTTGGTGTTTTGGGGAATAAAAAAAATTTACTCTGCAACATATAAATAGCCTGGTCAGTGCCAGAAAAATAAAGAAATATATCTTTCAACTGAAAATTTAAATCATATTTTATAAAAGAAGATAAATAACAACTTAAGTCCTCCCAAACAGATTGAACTTGACTGCAGTGGTAGAATAAACAAAGCAAAGTTTCTTCATCACCTTTGCAAAAACACACAGAAGTTAAGAGAGATCAACAAAAGCAGCAGTTTGGACATTATGTAGAATCTTAAAATGTACCTGATTTTATTTTACTATTCTCTTATTTGATAAGAATTTCTACATTTTTCAGGGAGTAACCATGCTTTCTTTCTTCCAGTAAATGCTATTAGAATAATTGTTCCTGTACTTGAGCCAGTGGTGGGGGAAAAAAAACACAATATTCAGAGGAAACTGCGTCATTAAGCACAAAAAGACAGATACGGTAAACAAAGGAGATTGCAATAACACAGAAAAATAGACGCAGCTGTGGATAAATCCCAAATAGCTCCCTAATTCCAGACAGAAGTGCTCTATGTCGGATATGAAATAATGTTTTTACGCCCTACCTAGTCTCGGTTTTGGACACGTCGAGCGGGGAAATCCACAAATGCCTTTGGGACGCGAGTCACGTGACCAGCATTTGCGTCACTGCTGGTGCAAAGTTGAAAGTCATAACACGCAGCCCCCCCCACACACACACACACTCTCCCTATCTCTGCAGCGAAGCGGTATGGCGCTTCTTGTGGGGTCTAGAGTCGTTTCTCAGACGCTTCGACCCCAAACGTCGACGACTCTTGACTACTTTTGCAGATTTCAAGGTGTTATGCATCGCGCTGCAGCCGGAAGTGGTGGACTAGCGCGCGGAGCAGCGAATGGCGGCTTGCGGCAGTTTAGCTCCGACGCTAATGACCTGAGCGTTAAGTATTTGGACGGAGATGACTCAGGTAGACGCCAGCTGGCTATGCGTAGTCGCAGTGGTGTAGAAACATGGTTTCTACCATAAAGAGTGGTTTAAATGTCGGTGCATTTAGGCAAAACACGGTTTGAACGTTAAAACCCGTCAGTGCGCGAGAGGCTGGGGCTGTGGGAGGGAGATCCTCCTGTATCACACTGGTCTGATCACTGGTCTGATCACTGGTCCGATCACTGATTTGATCACTGGTCTGATCACTGATTTGATCACTGATCCGATCACTGGTCCGATCACTGATCTGTTCACTGATCTGACCTGTCATGGTGGAACACTGCATATCTCCTTGTGGGTCACTGGAGAGTTAGGGTTGACCTCTTGCTCTCCTCACAAGACATCTAGTAAATTCTGAATGAATAAAGACAATAATACCAATGTACATGTAAAGATTTTCCATGGAGATGAATATTGATGAGTTCTTGTTTTTTTGAAAGCCCTGCTCTTGAATGACCTTCATTCATTCATTCATTCATCTTAACTGCTTTATCATGGTCAGGGTTGCAGTGGATCCAGAGTCTTTCCCAGATCATGCACACTCATTCACACCTCAGGTGGACTTGGCATAACCACTCAACTAGCCGTCATGCTTTTGTAAGGTGGGAAGAAACCGGAGAACCCGGAGGAAACCCACACTGACATGGGGAGTAACCCAAACTCAGGCTCCTAGCCTGGAGCTGGGTGGCAGCGCTACCGTCTGCACCACCGAGCTGCCTTAGGGGTCGTGCATAAAAACTCAAATGCATATAACCAAGAGTGGGTTGAAATCGGAGAGCTGGCAAGTTTGCTTGGGGTACCAGTGGTGCTCCAAGACTGCTGACCATAATCTTGGATTCAATACACGCTTTTTCTTTCACTTTTTCTATCAACTATTCAGGTTTGTAAATCTGGGTTGAGTGCTATGAACAACCCTATAACAAAGGGTTTTCCTGTCAGCCCTTTAGGAGGTTAAGACTGCTTAACCAAGTAAGGAGTTCCCAAGAAACCCTTTCTTCTTTACTTCCTGTTGTGTGTGAAGCCTTCAGGATGCATGAAGTGAATAAATTGCCCAAATCAGTCCATACAGGAGTTCCCCTTTTTATTACTATTATTTTTATATGTATATATATATATATATATATATATATATATATATATATATATATATATATATATATATATATATATATATATATATATATATAGGTTTTTAAGATTGTTGAGGCCAAAATGCTTGATTTTGCTGTGGATTTATTTATTTATTTTCCAGAAAACTAATCGAATGGACTTAATTGCATTTGCACCTAAATGGTTTTGCACGGTTTTTCTCAGTGGTGTTTGTTGGCAAGTGAGACCTTTTAGCTGTACTCGTATTCGACGCGTGTAAATCGAAGAGGGCTTTGGCGGAATGCATGTTTTGATGACGTCACATCACGGGTCTTGGCCCAATCTGAGGAAAATCTTTGGTAATCTAAAAAAAATCGCAAGCTCCTCCGAATATTGCGGAGTTTGCTCGATTTTGCGTTGTTTCTGTGAGTTGTGTTAGAAATGTTAAACTAGATTATACTCCTGAACAAAACAAACTGCCATAATTGCAAAGGATTTTACATCTGAAAGTGACTGAACATGCAGATTGCTTTTTGCTCATCGAGGTCTTCTTTATTTTTAGGGATCGTTGTCTTTGGCCTTAATCGACCTAAAGCTAAAAATGCTATCAGTAAAAATCTTGTTAAGGAGGTAAGTATAATGTGCATTTAACTCAAATTCTTCTGTATGCATCACCTGTCGCTGTTGTTGGTCTATGAGATTGAATTGTGGGTGATTTTGTGCTTATTGAATGGTTTCCATTAGATGTCTGAAGCTGTTGAATCAGTGAAAAAGAACAACAGGGTTCGCTCGGTCATCTTGTACAGCATGGTGCCTGAAGTCTTCTGTGCAGGTATTTTAGTTTCGGTTTAGTCCAGGGTTTTTTTTTTCTCTCTGCAGGAAATGGAATTTAACATGTGATTGTGATTGCCAGCTCTGATTAAGGCTAGACAGTTTGGATTAATTTACTACAGTGCTTAGATAAGTATTAGTGCAGTAGCTGTTACAACGCCAGTAGTAATGTTTAAATGTGTTTCCATGAACAGGTGCTGACTTGAAAGAAAGAGCCAAAATGCATCAGAGTGAAGTTGGGCCTTTTGTCTCTAAAGCAAGAGCACTTATTACAGAATTAGGTAAGTCAGCTGGGTAATTACTATGATTACATAATTATCTATAATAAGTTATTTTCCAATGTTCTTAAATGTTTAAAAGTCATTTGGAGTGGTTGCATCATGTGTAATGTTGATCTGTTATTTAAAATTTTTCTAAAATGTATGTGAACATAACTACCTAAAAAAAAAAAAAAGATCTCTATCTGTACATTAAAAATACAGCTCGTCACTGACAGCATTATTTATATAACATAATTTATAGCCGTAAAACCCCCTTTTATTGAAAAATTATCAACAAAGGTTGATGGTGTAATGTGGACTGGTGCAAGGTTTGAGTTACTATTACCATGGTCATGATGATATTCCAATAACGTCACACAATGTGAAGTGTTTGTCTTTTTATACCAAACTGATAGCAAATTGAAAACATCGATGTTATGGAATGTCCCTGAAACAAGTTTTACAAAGTACAAGTTGCAACTTCCAGCTTTACCTTGGACTCTTACCAAGCACAAATGCTGGAAACTCCTTCCGAACAAGCTAAAGAAACATCTTTTTACAGAATACATATTAACAATGCCAATACCATACAATAACAATACCATTTCAACAATTACACCTTTTTAAGATCCATTTAAGTTGTGTTCACCATACGAGTCCCTGTGTATGTTGTTACTATGGATACAATAGCATGTTAAAACTGGCACGTTAATATAAACCTGATTTGCCTTGCAACCAGAACTACTGCTATAGCTGCTGTTATAGAACTAATCAACACAATATAGAATAGTTATAGAATTGTAGAATATCTGTTATAGAATTAATCAATACAATATAGAATATTTATGGAATTGTAGAATATCTGTTATAGAGTTAACCAGTACAATATACAGTGGTGTGAAAAAGTGTTTGCCCCCTTCCTCATTTCCTGTTCCTTTGCATGTTTTTCACACTTAAGTGTTTCGGAACATCAAACCAATTTAAACAATAGTCAAGGACAACACAAGTAAACACAAAATGCAATTTGTAAATGAAGGTGTTTATTATTAAAGGTGAAAAAAAATCCAAACCATCATGGCCCTGTGTGAAAAAGTGATTGCCCCCTAAACCTAATAACTGGTTGGGCCACCCTTAGCAGCAACAACTGCAACCAAGCGTTTGCGATAACGTGTAATGAGGCTTTTACAGCGTCCTGGAGGAATTTTGGCCCACTCATCTTTGCAGAATTGTCCTAATTCAGTTACATTAGAGGGTTTTCGAGCATGAACGGCCTTTTTAAGGTCATACCACAACATCCCAATAGGATTCAGGTCAGGACTTTGGCTAGGCCACTCCAAAGTCTTCATTTTGTTTTTCTTCAGCCACTCGGTGGTGGACTTGCTGGTGTGTTTAGGATCATTGTCCTGCTGCAGAACCCAAGTTCGTTTCAGCTTGAGTACACGAACAGATGGTCGGACATTCTCCTTCAGGATCTCTTGGTAGACAGCAGAATTCATAGTTCCTTTTATCACGGCAAGTCTTCCAGGTCCTGAAGCAGCAAAACAGCCCCAGACCATCACACTACCACCACCATATTGTACTGTTGGTATAATATAATATAATATAGTGTTCCTTCTACGCCAGATATACTTGGACACACACCTTCCAAAGAGTTCCACTTTTGTCTCATCGGTCCACAGAATGTTGTCCCAAAGTCTTGGGGATCATCAAGATGTGTTGTGGAGAAATTGAGACGAGCTTTGATGTTCTTTTTGCTCAGCAGTGGTTTTCTCCTTGGAACTCTGCCATGCAGGCCATTTTTGCCCAGTCTTTTCCTGATGGTGGAGGCATGAATGTGTAGCTTTTAAGGATCTTCTGGTGGACCTTACTGTGTCAAGCAGCTCCTATTTAAGTGATGCCTTGATTGTGAACAGGTGTGGCAATAATCAGGCCTGGGTGTGGCTAGAGAAATTGAACTCAGGTGTGGACAACCACAGTTATAGTATGTTTTAACAAGGGGGGCAATCACTTTTTCACACAGGGCCATGATGGTTTGGATTTTTTTTCACCTTTAATAATAAACACCTTCATTTACAAATTGCATTTTGTGTTTACTTGCGTTGTCCTTGACTATTGTTTAAATTGGTTTGATGTTCCGAAACACTTAAGTGTGACAAACATGCAAAGGAACAGGAAATGAGGAAGGGGGCAAACACTTTTTCACACCACTGTAGATCTAGATATCTGTGTTAGAATTAACCAGTACAATAGCATCTGAGAATTCAACAGTTCTCTGTTATAAAATGAAGTTGGTTCCAGTTTGAAAATGAAATGATGTAGGGTTTTTATCAGTATTACTCTGCCACTTTATCAATGAAACACTTTAAACCTTTACAGTTTGATGATTTAAAGAGTTGCAGTGTTACAGTCCTGCTACTGGAAAATGTTTACTTTTAGTGAAATCAGATCATTGATTATCCAAAGACATATGTTGTAGTCTGTAGGCTGTAGTCTGATTGGCATCTCTAAATTGTCCATTGTGTGTGTGTGTGTGTGTGTGTGTGTGTGTGTGTGTGTGTGAGATTGTGCCCTGCAGTGGATTGGCACTCCGTCCAGGTTGTCCCCCACCTTGTCCCCCGAGTCCCCTGGGATAGGCTCTGTATAGAATAAGTGGTACGGGAAATGAATGGATGGATAGATGCATGTTTAACATAGACGCTAATAATATAATATTTGCCAATGTTATAAGAACACTTTCTTGTCCTGGGACATAGTGTAAGTGTTTAATGTAGCTATAAAAGTAGATGCAGTTTATATAAAAAGGTGCTTAAACTCCAGTTTAATGCATGTTTATCAACCTCATGCCCTTACCTTGTCTGGTTCTGCACTACTTTCCAACAACATTACTCTAATAACTCAGTCAACCCACACCCTCAGAAAGACTTGATTTTAACTTCAAATGTGTGTTGAATTAGTAGGAATCTAAGCAAAGTCATGTAGAATCATGTTTTATTGCGTCAATTGACATGCTGTGATTGTGGAGGGAATGTACAATGCATTGCTTCACTGTTTCTTAGATAGATAGATCATCAGAGAGTGATGAATGACCTATCTCTCAGATAGTGCAGATTTTATTTATCCCTCCAGGAAATTGCTTAGAAGCACATGCCTCTTAATTCTGCTCACTAGGAGCCATCTGTCAGAGAATGGACCAGGTGTTGCTCTTCTTTACCTGCCAACAGTCATAAATGTGTTAATGGGTTCCTGAGAACTATATTTATATATATACTTTTGTGTTGAACAACCCTACTTGCAAGTTGAGTTTATTTTAACTTGGAAACAAGTACAGTAAACAATGATGTGTGTGATACAACCCACCCCAATTTCTCATACTTTTTTATTTCTTTTAAAATCATGTTTAATGTGGAATGTCCGCAAAACAAGTTAGTTCCTGTTATCACTTACAGGTTCATTGTAAGGTGCTTCACTTTTTTCCACGTTTTGTTATGTTACAGCCTTATTCCAAAATGGATTAAATTAATTATTTTCCTCAAAATTGTACAAACAATACCCCATAATGACAACTTGAAAGGAGCTTTTTTTAAATTTTTGCAAATTTATTAAAAATAAAAAACAAAAAAAGCTCATGTCCATAAGTATTCACAGCCTTTGCTCAATACTTTTTTGAAGCATCTTTGGCACGAATTACAGCCTCAAGTCTTTTTGAGAATGATGCTACAAGCTTGGCACACCTATTTTGGGGCAGTTTCTCCCATTCTTCTTTGCAGGACTTCTCGAGCTCCATCAGGTTGGATGGGGAGCGTCGGTGCACAGCCATTTTCAGATATTTCCAGAGATGTTCAATCGGGTTCAAGTCTGGGCTCTGGCTGGGCCACTCAAGGACATTCTCAGAGTTGTCCTGTAGACACTCCTTTGTTATCTTGGCTGTGCGCTTAGGGTCGTTGTTCTGTTGGAAGATGAACCTTCGCCCCAGTCTGAGGTCCAGAGTGCTCTGGAGCAGGTTTTAATCAAGGATGTCTCTGTACATTGCTGCATTCATCTTTCCCTCAATCCTGACTAGTCTCCCAGTTCCTGCCGCTGACAAACATCCCCACAGCGTGATGCTTCACTGCAGGGATGGTATTGGCCGGGTGATGACTGGTGCCTGGTTTCCTCCAGACATGATGCTTGTCATTCAGGCCAAAGAGTTCAATCTTTGTCTTGGTCTTGGTCTGAGTCATTCAGGAGCCTTTTGGCAAACTCCAGGTGGCTCTCATGTGATGTGCCTTTTACTGAGGAGTGGCTTCCGTCTGGCCGCTCTACCATACAGGCCTGATTGATGGAGTTCTGCAGAGATGGTTGTTCTTCTGGAAGTTTTTTCTCTCTCCATTGAGACACGCTGGAGCTCTGTCAGAGTGACCATCAGGTTTTTGGTCACCTCCCCGACTAAGGCCCTTCTCCCCGATCGCTCAGTTTGGCGGCCAGCTCTAGGAAGAGTCCTGGTGATTCCAAATTTCTACCATTTATGGATGATGGAGACCGCTGTGCTCATTGGGACCTTCAATGCTGCAGAAATGTTTCTGTACCCTTCCCCAGATCTGTGCCTCGATACAGTCCTGTCTTTTAGGTCTGCAGTCAATTCCTTGAACTTCATGGCTGGGTTTGTGCTCTGACATGCATTGTTAACTGTGGGACCTTTATATAGACCGGTGTGTGCCTTTCCAAATCAAGTCCAATCAACGGAATTTACCACAGGTGGACTCCAATCAAATTGTAGAAACATCTCAAGGATGATCAGTGGAAACAGGATGCACCTGTGCTCAATTTTGAGTGTCATGGCAAAGGCTGAGAATACTTATGTACATGTGCTTTTTTTGGTTTTTATTTTGAATAAATTTGCAAAGATTTCAAACAAACTTATTTGACATTGTCATTATGGGGTATTGTTTGTAGAATTTTGAGAAAAATAATTAATTGAATCCATTTTGGAATAAGGCTGTAACATAACAAAATGTGGAAAAAGTGAAGCGCTGTGAATACTTTCCAAATGCACGGTATATTGAAAATGCAATTTATAATCTTTGGCTCAGCCCCACATTGAGTGACGGTTAATCCCTTACATGGGAAATTATATCAGATGTATTGTTTCCATCATACTATTGCATGCTGACTGTGTCATAACACAGAACATAAGGGAAGTATGAAAGTCTCTGAATCAAAATCTGAATTGTCATTTTGTCAGTTTACCCACCTGGAGTTAGTGTAGTATTTTATTTTCTTAGACCTTAGACAGCTGAATCTTATGTACTAATATTGGCTTAAATGTGAGCAGTATGAATTGTGAGAGTGCTCTGAATAACTATCACTACTACCGTTATTCTATACCGTTATCCTTAAATCTGGGTTTAGGTAATCTGCCCATGCCGACTATTGCAGCTATTGATGGAGTGGCGTTGGGAGGAGGACTTGAGATGGCTCTGGCCTGTGATATAAGAATAGCAGGTAATACACATACTGTACATACACTGTCGATTGAATATCAAAGCAAGGATTACATTATGCTGTGTATTATCTGGTCTGACTGCATATTACATACAGATGGGTGACCAATTAAAGGCCAGTGTCTGTTATGCTGTAGAGCAGTGGTCCCCAACCCCCGGTCCGTGGGTCATTTGGTACCGGGCCGCACAGAAAGAATAAATAACTTACATTATTTCCGTTTTATTTATTATCTGAATCTGAAAAATGAGCGGATTCTCTCCGTACATCCTTCTACGACTCACGCTTGACGCATGTCAAGACGCTTGTCTGGGTCACGTGATACGTTGAAACCTTACCATAGAGACCAGAGAGCGTTAGGGGGAGAGAGGATGTTACGAGGACGAGGTCCCAGTTTTTATGCCGGTCCTATCATTTTATTTTGTTGTATTTATCCGCCACACCTTAAAGGCCGGTCCGTGAAAATATCGTCTGATATTAAACCAGTCCGTGGTGCAAAAAAGGTTGGGGACCGCTGCTGTAGAGGACTTTTTTTTTTTTTTGCTGATGGGAGTGTTCTCTTACAAGATGACCCTGCTCCAATTCACAGGGCACAAGGGCTCAATGAATGGTTTGATGAGAATGAAAATTATGTAAATATTATGCTATAGCTCACAGCCAGAAGATCTCAGCCAAATCGAAGACATAGGAGATTTTAAAATGACCTGTTAGATGCTCTCCTTCACCACCATCGAAAGACTAACTAAGGGAATATCTTTGGGCTGAATGGTGTTCATTGTACCAGTACAGTTTTTGAGACTTGTAGTATCTGTGCCAAGGTACACTGATGGTGTTCTTGGTGACCAAACACCTTACTAAGACACTTTATGTTGGTGTTGCCTTTAACTTGTCATCCATCTGTGTGTTAGAAGATAAAATAGTGCAGATAATAAATGTGCCACTTTGGTTTACCCACTGTGTGTGTGTGTGTGTGTGTGTGTGTGTGTGTGTGTGTGTGAGAGAGTGTGAGATCGAGAGAATGAGTGAGTGAGTGAGTGAGTGAGTTAACACCCTCATATGACACTGAGAGTGAGCAGATGTCTTGCTTTCTCAACTCACACACCCAAGTTTGGGCTTGGAAATCTGCTCATGATGCCTTAGCACATATCCCACTTAACAGAAATGACACACCATATGCTTTCACACTCGTCAGTGATGCTTCTTAAAGCACATGTTAATTTCGTTAGTGTTATAAATATATTTATTTTTATAGTTCATACTTGTTAACACTGGAGGGTTGCTATTTTAGAAACATATTGGAAAGATGTTTAATTTCATTTAATCGACTAATTTATTTCTATGTAATACTCTTTGGAGAGACCAATTATAGGATGTAGGAGGTACTGAAAATATGAGAATGAAATTATTTTGTCATCATAAATATTCTCTCTTTTTTTTTTTTTTTTTAATAAACCCATTTCACTTTCTATGTAGCTACTTCTGCTAAAATGGGACTGGTCGAAACAAAACTAGCCATCATTCCGGGGGCAGGTAAGTCTCAGTTCCTGTGTTAGAACTTTTATTTCTTCAAATTAACGCCTTCAATTAAAACATCTTCATGTTCAGGTATTTGGCTTTGGGATTTATCCTATTATGTGCAACCTTAACATTTCATTGATAGCATGATGCTTTTTTTAATTGGACTTGGCATATATGGCATATGAATGTGGTTTATGTATTGAACATGGCATAAAATCATGCAGATACAGGTCAAGAGCTTCAGTTAATGTTCATATCAAACATCAGAAAAGGGAAAAATGAGATCACAGTGACTTGGCATGTTTTTTGGTCCCAGTCAGGCTTTTTCCACAGTCCAGTTTTGGTGAGCCTTGCCTCACATTACTGTTCTTGGCTTTTGGAACCTTATGTGGATTTCTGCTGTTGTTTCCCACTCAAGGTTTGACATGTTGTGCATTCTGATAGATGAGATCTGCACGCCATGGTTGAAAAACGCGGTTATTTGGGCGGCTGTGGCTCAGGTGGTAGAGCGTGTTGTCCACTACTCATAGCATTGGCGGTTCGATTCCCGGCCCACGACTCCACATGCCGAAGTGTCCTTGGGCAAGACGCTGAACCCCAAGTTGCTCCCGACGACAACCTAGCGCCTTGCATGCCAGCTTTGCAGCCATTGGTGTGTGTGTGTGAATGGGTGAATGAAAAATGTGTGGACACCTGACCAATCACGCATATATCTGCTCGTTGAACATCCACTTCCAGATTTAGTTCCCCCTTCGCTGTTATAACCTTCACTCATTGGGAAGCCTTTCCACTAGATTTTAGATTGCATCTGTGGGGATTTTCCCATTCAGCCACAAGAGCATTAGTGACATCATGCACTGATATCAGCAAGAAGGTCTGGTTTACAGTTAGTGTTACAATTAATCCCAAAAGCATTCAGGGAAGTTTGGGCAGGGCTCTTTCTTTAACAAGGTGTTTCCACCAAACTTTATTTTGACTGTTGTGTGTGGAAATATCAGGAGCTCAGCAGTTTCTAAAATACTTAAACCAGCATTAACATAACTTATGAACATTATCTGAAGCTCATGACCTGTATCTGCATAATTTGTTATGCATTGTACAGATGCCACACGATTGGCCGATTGGATTGCATGAACATGTGCAGATGTAAGTAGTGTAGTGGTTAGTATTTATGTATATAATGTATTGTATAAGGTAATGTATCATATTACAATGTTACTGGGTGTGTGTATAGAGCGAGAGAGAGAGAGATAGGTAGGTAGGTAGATGTATAGATAGGTAGATATATAGATATATGTATGTGTATGTGAATTGCATCAATCCGCAGACTCCCTTCACATTGATTATCTCTGTTCCACTGTTTGTCTTTGTGTGTTAACGAAGAATTGACGCAAATGACTTTGCTCTGCAATCTGTCTGTCATTGTTTGCTGAACTTTCAGCAGTTTACAGCAGCAAACCAAACACTGGTTCCATGAGGTCATGTTATGAATTGTGGGTTTGGAAGGAGTGGGTCGATCCATGTCTGCTGCTAAGCATTATCTAAGGAATTTTTAATAAAACAAGATTACTGCTTCTGTCGCCTCATTCTAAAAATAAACATCTAACAAGCCAAACAGAGCGCTATCTGTTTCTGGCATCAAGACCAAGAAAGGAGGACAAAGAAAACAAGAATTGTTCACAACCACATGTTGAGCAGTCATAATTATGAGGTGTGATTTTCTACTTATTTTTTCTTAGGGTCACAGGGAACACACTTGTAATGCAATTACATGGCGATGACATTTAGTAATATGAGACTTTTAATGGGTTTAGGTTGAACATGGACCTCTGCCTTGTGTTTATTAGAGTAAAAAGGCGAATGATCCTCAGAGGCTGCTGTTTCGAGAATGATGTTGTTAATGTCAGGGAAGGTGTCATGTTTTAATTAGGCTTATGGCGATGCTTGGTCTATCGGAGTGGGTGCTGTCTCAAATGTAGATCCAGATGCCCTTTGTTTTTCTTTCCTATTCCGCCAGGGGGATCAGGCTCCTGACATTTCAGCTCCTCCTCCTTGCGACTCGCACACTGCTGAACACTTCCCCAGGGCATTTATATCAAGTGTCACTGTAATATATGTTGTGTTATGTAGCATTTTATAAGAACAGGATGATGTAGCACTTTAGTCATTCATCCTAAAAAAGCGTGGCTTGGAAGCACTGTAGAATTCAACCATAGAGACATAGTGATTTTTTTCAGTGGTGATTATTTTTCTTTTCATTCATTCATTCATTTTATTTTCCTTCAGCTTTTTCTGGTGGTGGTCACGATGGCAGCCACCTTAATAGATCAGCCCACACTGTTCTATCCCTGTTCATAGCTTCCACCTCCTTCTGGGGAATCTCCGTACATTCACAGGCGAACTGTGAGATGTAATCTCTCCAACAGGTCCTAGGTCGCCCATGCCTGATTCAGGTCTAGCAGAAGCCGATCTGTGGGCATCTTAGTAAGGTGCCAAAAATCTCGAACCTCCTCTCAATTTTGACTGTTTTCCTGGATTGACAAACTCCTCAGCCTGTCACGGAAACTAAGCCCAGCAACCTTATGCAGGAACCTCATTTCTTCCTCCCGTATATGTGACTTTTTTCTTTTGGTCACTATCCACAACCAGTGACCATGGGTGTATCATTGTTTACCCTCTCTTGGACTCTTGGCCAAGGATGGCTGTGGCATCTTTAGGATTCAAATGTCCGATCTCTCAATGAAAGGATGAGCATGCTTCCGTTGTGACACTCGTGAGCGTCTCTCTCTTTTTCTCTGATTTTCCTTAGTCTGTGTCTGTTGCCACAAAACATCTAATTCTGCCCGAGCTATACTTCTGATCTTATATACACTCTCACTGAATAAACATCCAAACATAAATCTAGTTGCTATGGGTTTCACTAGACACTCTGAAATATTGCTGTTCTGTAGGGCTAAAATGTAAAGGGTTAAGTATTTAGCCCAATGCTCTCCTATGACCAAAGACAGAAATAGGTGCAGCCGAAGGTTGAATGCTTGTTTTAATTTATTATTTATATATCTGACTCCATTTAATTAATTATCTGACTCCAAAAGATAATCTTCTAGTTAGTGCTGGAAGTATCATACCTCAGTGTTCTGATTATATTTAGTCTAAAAGCAGTTTGATGCTAAACTTTCATTAAAATGACGTTCCAACATTTATGGATTTTTACGGGCTAACGAGTTTCATGCTGCCAAAACATTTAGCCTCGTCACATCGGACAAATGAAATTACCCAACAGGTCACAGTGGACCAATGAAACTGTTCGAATTACATCTAACGCGCTCACACTACATTCTTCAGATCAGTCGTTTTGCGCTTCATGCACGCCCCCTCATCAGGGAAAACACACGAAGAAATGCAGATTGGTTGACGTCATGACTCCGCCCCTTCTTGTCATGTGTTGTCGAGTCACGTGTGTGTTTTGGTATTGCCAGCAGCTGTTAGCAGTTTGGCTGGTGTGTATATATCCCGGGAGCCATGACACACACAACATGGGTAATTAGATATAGAGTTAGAATTAGATAGCGAATATAGTTAAAGTCTTTGTTCAAGCCATGTGTCTTCATTCTTGTTCATGTTTCCTAGCCATAGCCATAGTCCATGTCTAGGTTCATGTCAAGGCTAGTTAGCTTATAGCATAGCTTATAGTCTAGTAGCGGATAGTATAGCTTAGAGTTGTATAGACTTCGTTTAGAATATAGATGTAGAAGTGGTTTATAGAGTATAGATATAGAGTCTTTGTTCCATGCCATGTCCATGTTCATAGTCATTGTCTTGTTTCATGTCATAGTTAAAGTTGGTTTAGTTAGTTTAGTTCATTGAGTTGGTCATGTTTTGTTTCTCTAGAGTCTGCTCTCCTCTGTTTCAATAAAAGCTCTCGTCCTAACTGCACTTGCATCCGTCCTGCTTCGTTTACGTCACAAATCATGACAGTTACAACGTGGACACCTGCGGCTTATAGACAAGTGCGGCCTATATATGTACTAAATTGTTTTTCTTTTTAAAATTAGCGGGTGCGGCTTATATTCAGGTGCGCTTAATAGTCCGAGAATTACGGTAACTTGTCAGAGGTAGTTTCTAACGTGTCTAACATACGAGAACTTTACCTTAGGAACTATTTCTATATAAGTAAAGTTATGCACTTTTAATGCAGCATACTTTCTTACGGAAGAACCACTGAATATTTAAAGATAGCAAGAAGAAATGAATTTATTAAACAAACTCACCAGTGAAGTTATACTTTAAAATGTTGATCTGCCTCACGGACATATGATGCGTGATCTTAATAGCATTAATGAGAAAAAGGCAGCCTCTGATATTAAACGCTCCTTCTTTGATTTTCCCAGCCACTCTTGATGTTATAAACCCATTTTCCTATTAGCAGGAAAGAAAGACTCAGGAAAGTTCTTTTTAGACAAAGGTGAGTGATCTATGAAGGTGATTTAATAAGAAAATTCAGTCATTATTTTTCCCTTCAAGGTCAAAGTATTACATTGCTCACTTCCTTCTAATGCAGTCATGACTTCATTGGAACACAGTTACCAGATTTTTAGTTTTGTGTGTGAGTGTGTGCTTAGAGTCACGGATCCCGAATGACGTTTTTGGGGGGAAAATGTGCCCTACTGCCTTAGGCCAGATCCTTTTTTTTTTTTTTAGGTTACATGTAAGAAGATCTTGGAAAATCCATGTGAACTGATAGCACTTTTCCACTAGACAGTACAGTACAGTACAAATCCATGATGAGTAACCATTCTGAATTTAGTGACTGTTCTTGCTCAGGTACCATGAGGAGCAAACACAGACATCATCCTTTTAATGTCTCTGGTTTGAGTCACTTTTCTACCAGATTGTTCCATATTGCAGTCTCCTTTAGTGTACAGACTGTCTGCCAAAGTTCCTTTCTCTTTACATATGTCATTTTTTCTGACACCTTTAGGACACATTATCACAATTTTATCATCCAATTTAGTGTTTTGATTTTGTTTAAATGTAAAATCATTTATTTTGGCTAATGTTCAGCTAGACTTTTATTTAGATTATTATTATTATTTTTTTTTTTAATATATATATATATTTTATATTTTATTCATGATCTTACCTATTAGAGACATAATTTTGGGGGGAATAAGATGATCTGACCTAATGAACTTTTAACTTTTGTTTTTTGGATGTGTTACTGTCCGAATACAAACAGTTTTTAATCACATGATATTCAGTTAAAAAGGATGTCTAAAGTTCTGTCTTTAGTTAATGAGGTGCAATAACACAGTTTTTGCTGTGCTGATACTAAAAATACTGGCTACAACCATAAAAGTTTAAACTCTTGAACGAACTGATGGAATTCACTGTATGGGGTGGGGGGTTGGGGGGTTGAGACTGGGGTGGGGGGTTGAGGGGGGTTGAGACTGGGGGTGGGGGGTTGAGACTGGGGGTGGGGCTGACTCATGACCATGTGCTGTTTTGTCTGATGCCTCAAGATACATTTGAAATAGTCTGTGCATTCTTAAAGCTATTCCTTATTGTTTGATGTCTGTGGAAAATTTTTCAAGACTAGTTTAGGACCTCGTTATACATTTTTTAATTTTTTTAAAACCTGGTATTTAGTTGAACCATTTGTTTGCCACATGAATATGTATTGCATGGTTAGTTCTGGGGCTCTTTTTTCAGTCACGAAACTAGCTAAATAATAGCGTCAGCTCTGACAGAGGCCTGAATGTTTTCGGATGTTTGATGAGTTTGATGTACTTGTGGTTTATTTAGCAAAGAATGTGTCGTTTTTCCTTAAACATGTTCCACCTGCTGCCTCCAACGGACACTCTGTGCAGTGATGCAAACAACCAGTCGCAGACAGAGGAAGGTCCCAGAATAAAAGACGAGGTGGTTGGTTCTGTTTGGAAAATTGCACACACTGTGGTGAACAAACTGAAACCACGGTGTCTTTCTCACACAAAAGGACATATTTGTGTTGAAACGTCTTTTTTTCTCTTTAAAGTATGCCGCCAACTCCTTAACAGACAGTGCAGTGCTAAGCACTAAATGAGATCACTAGTAAAAGGAATTTATTATAAGCTCCCTAAGCGGACTTATGAGTGAGCAGCTTGTTTCCATAATGTTTCCATAGTCTGGCGTGGTAACATGTCTAGTATGGGCATATCTGTTAGGAACTTGAGAGCATAAATGACTTTAACATGGTGTCATTGCTACTTCTGCCAGCATCTTGGCAACAAGAGCCTCTCTCCCAGTAGCTTGGCATTCATATTGAGGCCTAAGTATGGTTGGCATGATGAGAGTAGGTTCAGACCATGGGCTTGGCCATCATCTGCTAGCATGCCTGGGGAACATGGGGCATGAACAGTGTGCTGTAGAATTATTGGCAACCTTCATGAAAAGGATCATATAAAAAGATTAATACATTCAAGAAATATTTTGTGATGCCTGTTGTGGTGAGATTAACAGCAATGAGTTTCCTGTTATGTTTAATAAGTTATTGGTGCATTTTATCCATTCCTCCTTACAGCACATTTTATGCTCCTTTGTATTGTTTGGTTTAGAATAGATTTTCAGTGCAGTTCAGATTTTCAGTTCAGTTCAAATCCAAAGACACTGGAGGTCATTGCTAGACATTGACTGTTTGTTATTTAAGCATTTTTGGGTTGATTTGGGAGCATGTTTAGATCATCTTGTTGAAAGCTTTATCTATGGCCAAGTCTGAAACTCATGGCAGAGGCAACCAGGTTTTCAGTCTAAATGTCCTGGGCCTCAAAGCATCACTGATCCACCTCCATATTTTACAGTGGATCATGGGTACTTTTGTATGTAGTTTCCTTTTTGTCTTCAATATGCTGATGGTGTGCATGACCAGAGAGTTTGATTTTTGTCTCACCTGTATTATATTACATTTGTGCCAAAAATATTGGACGTAACTTTTCATGAAACGAACATGAATATACAATTAGAGAGAAGAAAAAGTCTCTGAAAATGAAAACGGGTTCACCGTGGCAAAAATGTAACATGGTTTTCAAATAAATAGCATTATTTGTTAACAGTTTTCTAAGATTCCTTTTCACTAATCATAATTTATGAATGCTATAATTTAAATTATGAGCACATTAAAGTGTTTTTTGATCTTGGATTCATGTAAATCTATTGTATGAAACCTCTAAAACAAAATTAGGAATTATTTTTCAAAATTACAAATTAAAACCATAATAGGTGCACTTTAAAAAATATCCCTTAGGTGGGTAAATATTATTACCTCCCGAACAGAGATTTTTAGACTGATAGTACTTAGTCAATCGCAAATTGATCCGGTATCTGGATATGGACGTCTGACAAATGCCATAAATGGAAATTAAAATATGTTTTGGCACTCTTTTGAGAGAAAATATTTTTTCACATGGTGGCTTAGTAATTAGCATGTACGCCTCACAACTACAGGGTTCGAGTCCCGCCGGAGCCATGTGTGTGCGGAGTTTACATGTTCTTCCTGTGCTGTGGGGGTTTCCTCCTGAATGGGTGTGTGATTGTGTGCCCTGCAATGTACCCCGCCGATAGGCTTCAGGTTTCCCCGTGACCCTGAAAAGGACTAAGCGGTTGAAGATGGATGGATAGATGGAAAAAGGTAGTTCTATGAATTTATTTTTGTTATAGATTTTATAGACTCAAAAAGCTAGGTCTGAAGAGCCGATGAGTTAGCTGTTCTGGTCAGTTACATTCAACCTGATTTAAAATTGACTCTAGTGATCTAGTAGATTTATTTATAAATTCTGAAAATAATGAGAACAACAACGTTTAAAGTAAACCTGAGAGTGGTGGAGTGGCAATTTGAGTCCTGAATTGTTTTTTTATGGTCTATAATACAACCCAATTCCAAAAATGTTAGGACAGTATGGAAAATGCTAATAACAACAAAGCAGAGTGATTTGTAAATGTAATTAGATTTGTATTTGAACAAAAACTTATGAAGACAAGGTATTTGATGTTTTACCTAATCAATTGTATAGGTTTTGTATAAAAAAAAAATATTTTGGAATTGATGCATGTAACATGTTTCAATAAGTTGGGACGGGGCAGTTTAGGACTAATGGCGATGTGACGTTGAAATAAATAGGTGATGTGAAACAGCTGATGCAATCGTCTAAGCATAGTATATAAGGAGCCTCCAAAAAAGGCCTAGTCCTTCAAGAGCAAGGATGGGTTGAGGCCAATCTGCCAACAGATGTGTCGGCGAATAATCCAACACATTGAGAACAGCATTCCTGAAAGACAAATCTGTAGACTTTTGGGCATTTCACCTTCTACAGTGCACAATATAATTAAAAGATTCAAGGAATCCCGTCAAATCTCTGTGCGTAAAGGGCAAGGCCGAAAACCACTTCTGAATGTGCGTGATCTCCGATCCCTCAGACATCACTGTCTTAAAAACAGTCATGGGTCTGTAATGGATATCCTGACATGGGCACGGGAATATTTTAGTAAACCGTTGTCAGTCAACACCATTCACTGCTGCATCCACAGATGCAAGTTAAGGCTTGTCCAGAAACGCCGCTGACTTCTCTGGGCTCGGTCTCATCTGAGATGGACAGTAACACAGTGGAGTCATGTTTTGTGGTCAGATGAGTCAGCATTTCAAATAATTTTTAGACAAAACAACCGTTGTGTTCTCCGGGCCAAAGAGGAAAAGAACCATCCAAACTGTTATCAGCATCAGGTCCAAAAGCCAGAGTCTGTCATGGTAAGAGGGTGTGTCAGAGCAGGACAACGCCAAACCACATTCTGCCAGATTACAAGCGCGTGGTTGCGTAAGCAGAGAGTGCGGGTGCTAGCATGGCCTGCCTGCAGTCCTGACCTGTCTCTGATTGAGAATGTGTGGTGCATTATGAAGCGCAAAATAAGGCAACGATGATCCCATACAGTTGCGCAGCTGAAGAAATGCATAATGGATGAATGGGGAACATTCCGCTTGTTAAACTTAACCAACTTCAGCACCCAATGCTTAATAAGTGTTTTTAAAGGAAAAGGTGATGTTACACAGTGATTAACAGTCGACTGTCCCAAATTTTTTGGAGTGTGTTGTAGTAATCAGATTTTAAATGTACATTTTCAAAAATAAATTAAATTCACCTAGTAAAACTATGTATCAAATAATGTGTTAATAATGGGTTTTCAAAATATTACAGGGTGAATTGAGTTTTCAGATAACTATTTTTATTTGTTTTTGCATTTTCCATACTGTCCCAACTTTTTCGGAATTGGCGTTGTAGCAAACAAAGTTTTATAGTCATTACCATTAAACAATTACCAGGTATGTCATGCTATTCTGTCTCCTTGTTGGCATTGGTTAGGAGCTCTGCTCTGTTTAAAAAAAAAACTGAACAAAAAAAACCTTGAATTTGGTAACCAAGATAATTTACAAATGAGACAAAATGGACTTGAGTTTTATCAATATACATTACCAATACACTACTATCAATATACTATTAGTCAAAAGTTTAGACACACTCGTTCTTTATTTTATTTTATTTCTTCCACATTTTAGAATAATAATAAAGTCATCAAAACTCTGGAGTAACACAAATGAAACTTTGGGAATTATGTTGTGATAAAAAAATGCAAAATAAATCAAAATAATTTAATATTTTAGCATCTTCAATTAGACACCATTTTTGCATAGAATTTCCAGAAATGTATTCTTGGCATTTTCTCAACCAACTGCAAGAGGAATCTCCCTGAGATGCTTTTTAAACTGTATTAAAGGAGTTACCACCTACGCTGGACACATATTGGCTGCTTTTCGGAATATTTCACTTCAAGTCATCCGTTAAAAAAAAACAAACATAAATAAATAAATATATAAATATATATATAAAATAAAAAGTATATATTATATATATATATATATATATATATATATATATATATATATATATTTTTATTTTTTTTGTAAATAAAATGTTGGTTTTCTAACGAAAAATTGAATATCTCAGCACGATTATATATTTGTCTACAACAACAATTTCAGCTCAAATGCTGTTTAAGATAATGAGAAACATTTCAGTCACGTGTCTCCAAACTTTTGACTGGTAGTGTACTTGGAGAAGTAAAATTCATGTCTGGATAAACAATGGAATAATAATAATAATGATAATTAGTTGAATGATTGCAAAATTAAGTTTTAACTTCTGATTTGCTTCTGAAGAAAAAGTAATGGAAACATGGCTGCTCACTGCTTGGGAAAGAGTGGCTTCTCGGTAGTTGTCCAACAAGTCTATTTTGAAATAACATTTCTATTATGCATTGCTTTCAATGAACTGACTCACTCACTTCTGAGGAATAGTCTGCAGGTTCTGAGTTGCCAGAACTGATAAGATAATATATGAGAGAGAGCAGATGTGAATTCATTTCGTAATGCTTTCTGTGTGTACGATTGCTGAACAGATCACCATCTCTCTCTCTCTCTCTCTCTCTCTCTCTCTCAAGCTTGATACTGTATTAGAATGTGCAAGGCCTCTGTTTGCAAACCCACTCTCCGGGTTCTGAATGAATTCCTTGTTATCCGTGTGACTAGGAGAGAAATAGAAATATTCCTTTATTAGGCTTGACATATTTCTGTGGTCACACTCCTGCAAGTTTGTCCAGATTCGTGGAAATTAAACTCTGGTTCTAATCTCAGAGACGGTGTTCTTTTTAATTCTCGGGCAGTCTGAAACTGTTCAGACGGAATACTTGACTTGCTGTGGTGTCAATGTAGAGACCTCTGAGCGTTTATCTTAATTGAATCTTTATATTTCATTTGTAACGTCACAAATCCAAGTATGATTTAAATGCAGCCGGTCCGTGAATGTGCTTTACAAGACATGTATGCAGTGATCTTATTGCTCTCTGTTTGATTAAATGTAGTTTTCATAGTGACCTTCCCTTTTAGGTGAGTTTTAGACGTTGCATATCCCCTGTGTTTGGAATGCTTTTCTGGCCACAGACTTCAGGATCTTGAAAGCCACAACTGGATCTTTGTACGTCATGTAGTTTCCTGCACTGGATTTCAGTGTTACAATGAGCAGGGTTTTGTCACTGGACTGAAAAAAGCTCTTTTGGAATCCTGTCTTATTCAGGAATTTTGTACGGAAGGTCTGTGGTTGGTTGTCTGGAATTTCAGTCAGTGAACGCATGTAGTTTTGGCCACATTTATTGACAAATCTTACCATACTCTCTAGCAAAGCTTCAGGTCTGTCTTTCGAGACTTGTAAAACACTTAAAATAATAATAATAATAATAATCAATGATAATGATGATGATGTGACCCAAACAATATGAAAGAAATCAGAAATCTTGATGTGTAAACAGAACTGATCACACTCATGATGAACATGAGTAATCTTTGTGAGAACCTGCATTTGGAAGCTTCTCATCTGCCTAGTACACCTCTAATCTTACCAGATCTTGACAAATTTTTCTAAGGAAAACAGCAATAGTTGTGGGTTTGTTTGTTTTTTTGGGTTTTTTTTTGGTTTTTTTTGTTCAGTGGCCAAACTCATTCTTTCTTGCTTTGTCACACTAAGGCAAAAGATAATCAGATTACTAGGGTGTGAGTTCATTTATGAAGTATTGAGTTAAGCTGTTCCTCATAATTTAGGAAAGTATTTCATGGATGTACATGGATTTGTGACAGAAACATGCCACCAATCCACTGACCTACTTCTGTGCTTCGTCCCACACTACTGTTCGTCTGGCCCAGATCATCAACAGGACTACAGCAGTGGTTCACATACACAGTTTTTCTCTTCAAGAAAACAGATAGCCTCATACTGAACACAATACCAGCTGTTATAAAATACTGCTGATTGAGACAGACCTAGATAGCTTTATTTTAAGCCTGAGGAAAAGTGAGTCCTGTGACGTTACCTCAGAAAATATCAATTAAGACAATACTTGGCTATTAAGCTCTTGTTTTCATTTTTTTCCTGAATCTGATGGATGAAAGATAATAATAGATAACGATTCTGGCTGGCAGCCATGCTGGCTCTCTAAGCAAGCTTCAGCTAGTTGAGAACGTAGCTCCGTCCTTACCAGGAATAGGATCTCGGAACACATAACCAGTGTGATATTCAATCTACATGGACTGCCATGTTAAGTGACTACAAAATCTGGCTTACGATGTTTTAAAGCTCTGAATGGTTTAGCTCTGGGTTTCTTACACACATCCTGAAGCAGTATAGTCCATCCTGAGCAGCTCAAGCAGGCCTATTGTTAGTCCCATTGATCACTCGCACCTCAGTTTGTGGAAAAAAAAAATTCATCCATTGTCCCTATAGTGTAGAATAGTGTTCCAGAGAACATTTTTTATAAGGGTTTCTAAATCTGGAAATACAGTTTTTTGGGTCTTTTATTTTGTTCATTAATTCATTAATGCAGGGTTTACCAAGCTATGCATCACTTGATTTACTAATGGGATTGCGAGAGAAACTCACAATCATCTCTTTTGTTTCATTCATGTATTATTGTAATAATTGAAATCAGATTCTGTTTTGAAACGTGAGTGGTTTGACATTAAGACAAGCCACATTTAAAATAAAATTGTTATTTTAGGTCTTTTCACTTTGTTGACCGGAAATCAAAGTGGACAAATTTCCCTGTCCATCTACCTCTGCTAAACACAGAAGTAGATGAACAACGTTGTGTCTTAACTCGCATACCTATGGACCATTATGAGCACGGGCACTGACCAGTTTTTACAGGTAGTGTTTAACTTTTAAAAATCTCTCATGTAGGCTTCAACCCTACTGGCCTGTTTTGGGTACCAGCCTTCTGGATTTTCTAGATTAGTAAATGCTTTTGAATGTAATGTCAGTGTTTTTGATTTGAGATACAGCCCATGACAATGATCTTTCGGCCAGCGGCAAATTTTAAGAAAGAGGTGGTTAGAGTGTTTAACGTCACTGTGCATAATTACAAAACATTTTATAGTTCATCTTGGAAACCTGATGAACCGGGGTGTTTTGGTTCTGATGTGTCAACTTTAGTGAATGTTGATTTTAAATCTTCTGAATGTACACAAACATGTATGTAAACAATGCTCATTGTGTTGCTGCTGCTTCTGCATGTGCGCACAAAAAATCATCTGCCAAGTATAAACCAGACCCCTCTGCTTCGCATTGAGCCGTATCTCACCCCCAGCGTGGATTTTCCTATAACAACACGACACTTCATACTAGACTCAACTGTCAGTGCAAGGAATATCCATTTGGATTTTAATCATTTATTGAATTGAATATTTAATTAAATTTGCCCAAGAAGATTTAATTAATGTAGTTTGTTTCATTAAAGTGATTTACCATAAATATATTTTGACCTAACCTTTTATGTAGATAATAATAATTACAACAACAACAACAATTATTATTATTATTATTATTATTATTATTATTATTATTATTATTATTATTATTATTATTATTATTATTATTATTAATCTGTCTGCATAAATCAAGTTATGATGGTGGTCTTGTAACTGGAACTTCACGTTCTATTTACGCAGTTTACACATTAATTTTGTTCCAGAAGATAAAGTACACATACACACACACACACACACACACAAAAAAAAAAACTGTTTGGTGAAGTTATTGGCACAAAATTTGACCCAGCTCATTAATCAAAAGGAGTAGATTAAATTGCATCAAGAAATTGGACAAGTTAACTAAATGTTACAAACAGCTTTGTTACAAGAGAGAGGAGAGAGGCCAGGAAGAAAGGGGTCAAAATCTAAACAAGTACTGGTTGAGTGGAGTCCAAAAATAGATCTATGCGGTTGGGTGGTGATGACAAGCTTTTAAAAGTGGGCCAAATCCATGTGACACAGCATAAAAAATCTGTTTAACTTGGTGGGAGAAAATGCGAAGTGAGCTCCAACATTGCAAACAGTCTCTGATGTTTAATGTGGCATTGAGTATTTTATATTCTCCCATAAAGATGGAATGATACAGCCACGGAACATTACTTTAAGGAATGGTTGACCATTTTCCCCAAATCATCTTAACATCTGTGACGAGCAGACATCCATCCCGGCAGCTTTCATCACGTTAAATGTGCTTCGAAGAGCTCATACGCTAGGGACCATGAAGATCTATTACATCATTCACAGTCTGACCCGCTCTGCATGGCTAATATAGGAGCAGGTCATACATAGTTTATAATAGTTTGTCTCTCAAGTTAATATATCATGTGTGGAAAATAATTTAAACCTGGAAAAAAGTCAGTGGGTAAGTCGTTATATAAAGACTTTTATTTTGTATAGAAGTTCTTGTTTTCCATTTGTTTTACGTGGTTTATGCATTACTGTAATAACGTGCTCAGTTCAGACATGTGGTCTCATGACAACATTGCATAAAAATTCAACTTGGGTCAAAAATAATTTTAAATGAATGTTAATATTTATAATGATTATTTAATTTATGCAATGATTTCCTTTTTTTTTTTTGTTAAACATCTGCTGACCTACGTTTACACTAAATTGTATTTTGAGTCTATAACCAAACAAGTCATAAGTAATAAAATGACTGGAGAAATATGCGAGCACACAGTATATCAAACAGATATATGCTCTACGCTGTCTTTTTTTTTTTTTTAGAGCTTTGGATTTCAGCATGCTCTGATGGGATAAGCTTCTTGTGTAATAAGGAACGGGTGAAGTCAAATCCAGGCTTTTTGTATTCTGAGCCGTGTTTGTGTATGTGAATGCACAGGAACAGACGCAGTATGACATTACCTGTTCGTAAAGAGGAAGGCGTGGCCTTCACATATGTTCTGCTCAGACTAGTGCCTTTAGATTTTTTTTTTTTAAACAAGGTGTCAAAACACCTAAATAGAAGTCTGTTCCATTTCCTAACAGCATTTCCTTTCCTTCCTACATCCATGTGTGTGAGTATAAATGTACTTTCCACCTGTCTAAGAGGCCCCTGCAAGAGCCCCAAGGAGCCCAAAGATACTCTACAGATCACCGGGAACTAATGTGGCATCAGTGAGCTCCATGACACGTGTCTGAGCGCAGAACGTTAACGGGTTATGGTTTGTGCTGATTAAGTTTAGTTCCAAGAGCTGTCCTTCCTCAGAAGTGTCAGAACTGCACAGCTGACATTCTCAGAGGTGACACTCGCCGGTTTCTTGGCTGCCTTTAAACAGTTCTGGGAGTGCAATATGTTATAATCGTCTCGCTGACTTGGCCATACAGAAGATTTTCAAACAGCTCAGGGCAAAGCTCCAGGTCAACCGTCCTGACGATATATCATGCTTTCACCAACATGTCGAGACAGCAAGCTAATTCTTTGTACTCTGTTTTTGTTTTTTTTGTTTTTTGTTTTTTTACCCTTTCCAAATACGTGCTGTAACTAGGACGGGCCTATTTTTCACGTTGGCTATGACTGGGTTGTGATGCAAGGCTTTCCTCGAATCTCTTGCAAAATCTCCGCCATGTTAAGAAAAGTCTGTTAGTTACACAGCGTTGCGTAAGGACACTCTAAGGTTCACTTGCTGGAACTTGTTAGATATCGTTGCTTGAAAGTTCACTGTGCATAAAAGACTTCTTTGGATATGGACATTAATAGCTGAATCATGTTTGTTTTCTTTTCCTGGAATCACAGTGACTCAGATCTTTTCTTAAGAAAAAAATACAAACTACTTCCTTGTCTGTGAAGTTCACTTTTGTTCAATCCAGATTCTCAATGGTAAACCCACATTTCTTTCCTTAACTGTTATACGGTTATGTAATTGAGTGGGTATTACAACTTGTTTTTCCCACTCTAGATAGCTGGGAAACATCCAGTACAAACTATCAGATTTCAAAAGAAAGATTGGCAAACAGGAACACAGCAATCAGTCAATCTTTCCATCAGTAATACAAGATGTGGTCAGATCTGCATGATTTAGTTTGATTTATTGTCAAGGCACTAAGAGAGAACATGACGGTTCAGCGTAGTGTGGTGAAAGTTGAGGATTGCTTCATCACTGAGCGTTTATGCAACGCGTATCTGCATCTTGAAGTGTAAACATATTTCCCTCATGAACTTGGGTGAGAGTTGTGCAAGCCAGTCAGAAGATTAAAAACCTGAGTTCAACTTGTGATGATGTGACCTCTGGTGTTACTGAGGTTCTCTGTGATGACAGCGAATGCTCACTGCATGATGGTGCAGTGCTGATTAGTGCAGTTACTGCTATAAGTGGGTACAATATATGCATGAGAAATATTATTCAATTATCGGCTTCAATTTCTGCCATCTCATAAAAGATTGGTGGATTGCTGAAATAGTTTGAAGTTATTTGTCCATTATTGCAAGCTGCTACATAATTATCTGGCATCTCTGTCCCAGAAGGCTGTAGATGATCTAGAAAATAGTCACAATTATTTGTACACACTGCCAGTCAAAGGGTTTTGAACATGTAGGGGTGTTTTAAATTCTATTTAATTTTATTTAAACACATTTTTTTTTACCCACTGTTAGTAATTAATTAAGAAATATTAAGCAAGTGTTAAATGAAAGGACTTACTAATTTTCCACTCTCAGATTGTAATTAGTGCTATTACAGTGCCTATTAAAGGCAAGTGCACTTTGAAGGCAAGTGAAGTAGCTTAATTAGTATGATTTACTGTAAGCCTAGATTTGTCTTACAGTTTATTAGAGAGTGTTAATTGTTTTGTGTGCTACTAGTGCCTAATTAGAGTAATCTAGGTCAGAATTTCAGTTACATCTAAAGTTACAGTGCTGTGAAAAAGTATTTGTTTTCAAAAACAGATTTCTTCTGTTTATGTGTATATCTCATGCTAAGTTGATTCAGAAATTAAAACAAAATATAAGCTAAAACAAAGGCAACCTGAGTAAACACAAAATGCAGTTTTTAAATGATAATGTAATCTGTTGAAGCAAAAAAGTTATTCTGTGTGAAAATGTATTTGCCCCCATAGTTACTAATTCCACAAATCTTTGAAACTGCATTCATAATGGGGTTCAGTTAGACTAGACAGAACCAGGCCTGATTACTGCAACCCCTGTTCAATCACATCAACACTTAAATAGAACTTTTTTTAACAGCATGAAGTTGTTTGAAAGGTCTTAGCCAGTAACACACTGTGCCAACATTAAAAGAAATTCCAGAAATGATGAGGAAGAAGGTGATTGAAATACGTCAGTCTGGGACTCCAAAGAACCACAGTGAGAGCCATTATCTACAAATGGAAAAACTCGGCACAGTAGGGAACCTTCCCAGACGTCGCTTATCTTCCAGATTTCCTCGAAGAATTTTGCATCCGTTTTTCGCGTCTTGATTGTCGTAAAGTCTGACATTAATTTCTGCTGAGATCCTACAGTGTGACATGGCTTACAGCGGGGATCATGTTCATACAGTCTGACAAGCAACAGTCGCAAAGGACTATTAAAAATCACACAGTGTGCACCTGGCTTAACTTGAACCCATTTCTTAAAGTTTAAGCAAAAATGTGACTGGCAACGTATATGTACACTAACATAGGACACTTTAATAGGAACAGCTGTACACCTGCTCATTCATGCAGTTATCTTATCGGCCAATCATGTGGCATTCAACCCCCATTGCAAATCAGGTTTAGTGTCAAAATTTACAGACTTTCAGCTGTTTGCAATGAACAAATTAAACGGTAGCAATTGAAATCGTTCAGCACAAGGAATGCTTCAAATCGTTTCCCAAAATTCAACTGAAAATGCAACTTCTAATGACGTCTCCTGTCTCAAAATTATTCAACCCCTTCATGGCAATCATCTTCAATACTTAGTAGAGCACCCTTCTGCTGTTATGAATCTGAGGTTATCATGGGCACATGTTGAAGATTATTATTTTTATTGGTTAAAGTAACAGAGATCACACTTTTTTTTTTTTTTTCAAAATTCTGACGTGCAACGTGAATATTAACTGAAGTTCTTGATGTGTATCTGCATGATTTTATGCATTGTGTCGCTGCCACATGATTGGATGTTTAGATAACTGCATGAGCAGGTGGACGGTGACTGTATATACACACGTTTCTTTAATTGTACTTTCTTTAGAAATGCATTCCTCCCTCTATATTTAACAAATTGCATTTAGCACAATTGTTATATGTTCAATTAACGTTTCAGCCACAGTGTTTCTTAGTTACATTTTGATGATATATTGCTATTTCTGTAAGCTGCTGATGGCAGTCTTGATTACATTGTTAAAAAAAAAAAAAAAAAGCTTGTGCGAAGGGAAATTGTGTATGAGTGACTAAAAATCAAATCAATCTTTGAAGATGTAGGAAACAAAAGCAGTCAGTATGTGCAGACAGAGAAGAAAATTATGTTTAAAATGAACTGCCTGACTCATAATAAAGGGAGCCTTCACTTAATTTTACAACCGCATTCCCAAAACTTTGGGACAGTAAGGAAAATGGTAAAAAAACAAAAAACAAAACAAGTGATTTGTAAATTCTATTCACCCTGTACGATATTGAAAACACTACAACACCACATTATTTAATGTTTGAACTTGTGAATTTAATAGTTGTTTTTTTTGGGAAGATATACAGGGCGCACGGTGGCTTAATGGTTAGCATGTTCGCTTCACACTCGGGGTTCGATGCCTACCGTGGCCCTGTGTGTGTGGAGTTTGCATGTTCTCCCCGTGAACCAGGGTTTCTCCAGTCCAAAGACATGCATGGTAGGCTGATTGGCATGTCCAAAGTGTCCAGTGCGATGGATTGGCACCCTGTCCAGGGTGTCCGGGGGCCTTGTGCCCGATGCTCCCTGCTCCAAGTTTCCCTGTGACTCTGAAAAGGATAAAGCGGTATAGAACATGGATGTATGGAATATATACAGTACACTCATTTCAGATCTGATTACTACAACACACTCCAAAAAAGTTGAGTGTTTACTACTGTATAACATTACAATTTCTTTTAATTGCACTTATTAAGTGTTTGGGCACTGAAGACACCAGAGAGACTGGATGGTAGCATATAATGTTAACATGTCTTTTGCATTAATGATGCCCTTACAGATGTTCAAGTTACTCATGCCATGGGCATTGACATGCCTCCATACCATGACAGCTGCTGGCTTTTGAACCTGACGCTGGTAACAGCTTGGATGGCCCCTTTCCACTTTGGTCCCAAAAACATGACTGTTTTGTCCAAAAACTATTTGGAATGTTGAACCTGTTAAAACTCTGCTGCTGTCCATCTCAGATTAGAGCAAGAAATTGGCTGCACGTCTGGACCTTATTGATGTATGGCTTTTGCTTTGCATAGTAAAGCCTTAACTTGTATTTGTGGATGCAGCTGTGAATGGTGTTGACTGTCAATGGTTTAACGAAGTATTACAGACACCTGCGATTGGTCATACTGATTGGCAGGGTGAGAGTATCGTCATCCTGCCCACCCAGAGAGCATGGCCACAGACGGCAAACTGTTTACTATTGTGCTACTCAGGAGCCCTTTTGCATTATATTCATAGAATAAATCTCTGCTCTGATTATTTTTTTTAAAAATTCTGACATTATAAAGAGTCTCTGGCCATTAACAGCTGGAGACCTGCCATAGTATTCAGTAAACCCATGGCTTTTTATTGTTGTAAACCAAGGGTGATTGGTGTCTCATCTACAATTCCTCCTGCCTTATCTTCAGCGCTTGGTTAGTAGGTATTTCTGGAGCTTAGAAAATGAGAGCCCATCTCACCCTTGAGGTTGACATTATCTTAATAATCCAACTCTGGGAGGTGCAGGGGGATTAAAGTTTCACTGTGCTAATGCATTGACGTAATGGAGACGACTCAGTGAATATGTATGTCAGCCAGACACTGTGGCTTTCACTTATTACGGAAGTTAAGAGCTTTCACAAGAGTGTCCATTTGCTTTCTGAAAGGTCACACAGTTTATTATTATTATGTCTCACATTTTTTTTTGTTTATTATTGGAGCCATTTTTCAGTGTGTAATTATGTCTCAAAGGTCTAGATTTTATTCAAACACAGCAACTGAAATTGGTTCCGTGTGTGTGTGTGTGTGCGCAGGGGGAACCCAGCGTCTCCCACGAACTATAGGAGTGTCCCTGGCTAAGGAGCTGATCTTTGCTGCACGGGTGGTTGATGGTGCTGAGGCAAAAACTCTAGGGCTGGTAAATCATGCTGTGGAGCAAAACAAGAACGGAGATGCAGCTTACCTGAGAGCTCTGGAGCTTGCCCGGGAGTTCAACCCACAGGTACATGACTCCTGTCCTGCTTTGGATGGACAGAACACTGCACAGTTTGCATTCTGCATACTGAGGTCACAAAACAACTGTATTTTAACTGAAATTTACAGGAATGCAAATATAATTGTTGGATGGCCTCACAAAAATGTTAGAAAACCTAATGTAAAATGTAAAAATCTTGTGTATTTTAAAGGAATATAAAAAGTCTATACACCCCTGTTAAAATGAAAATTCTGATGTAATAGAATTTAATATATGAATCATGTCAGATCATTTTCCACCTTTTAATGTGATATAGCACCCAACAAAATTTAAGCGACAAATAAAATAAAATAAAAAATAGAAATGTTTTAGGGGGAAAAAAAAGAAAAAACGTGCAATAACCTGCTTTCTTAAGTGTGCAGACCCATTAACTAATACTTTGTTAAAGCGCCTGTTGTTTCTAATACAACACTCTGTCTTGTTGGCTAAGGGTCTACCAACTTAGCACATCTTCATTTGGCAATTTCATTTTACTTTTCCTATCAGAAATGCTCCAGATCTATTGAATTGTGAGGCGATCTCCTGTACACAGCCTTCTACAAGTCATTCCATGGGTTTTGATAGGATTTAGATCTGGACCATTCCAAAATGTTGATCATCATATTATTGACTTGGATTTGTGCTGTTTTGGTTATTGTGCTAGAAGCTGAAATACTTCATCTTCTGGTGTCTAACACAAGGGTTCTGTGCTGAAATAGATATTATTACTAGGTTTCTGAGCTATCCCTGATTCC
Organism: Ameiurus melas; assembly: GCA_012411365.1. Lineage (NCBI taxonomy): Eukaryota > Metazoa > Chordata > Actinopteri > Siluriformes > Ictaluridae > Ameiurus > Ameiurus melas. The sequence goes on from CM022763.1 coordinate 2,420,182, forward strand.
GTCTATCTTGACTAGAGGTCCAGTCCAGTTTGGGGTGATTGAAAGTAGGTTTTGGCAGAATTTAGGTGGCTTTGAATGTTGTTGTTTTTTTGTCTGTTTGTTTGTTTTTGTGAGAAATTGCTTTAACAATAGGAGAGATTGTTGTAAAATGCAGAGTTTAGTAGGCTACTTGCCAGATATTCTTGCAGCTCCTTTATTGTTGCTGTACTTTGTCTCTTTGCAGCCTTCCTGAGAAGATTTTGTCTTGTCCTTTTGTCAATTTTTGAGGGACGTCCTGTTCTTGTTAGTCACTGTTGTGTACCTTTTACTCCACATTTTGATGACGGCCTTCACGTTGTTCCATGGTTCATCCGTTTCCTCATTCTACCTTTCAGCAACAAGATCCCGTACATGTTTTGTAAGCTCTCAGTGGACCATGACTTCAGCAGTGCAGTGAAACCAAAAAGATGTCAAGAAAAGTGTACACAAACATCTGATCTTTATTTGGGTTTCAACAGAATCACTTAATTGATGACAGGTGTATGATAATTACTTTTGGGCCTTAGTTTGAATGTGATTGATTAATGCTGACCAGTCACATGCCCCATTATAAAAGGGCATGCACACTTATGGTTCTATTTGTTTTTCACTTGAATTTTGTTGGTTGCTGTAATCACATGAAAGGTGGGAAAAGATCTGACATGATTTATCTTGGTTAATTTTTTACATCACAAAATCCTTTTTTAAAAGGTGGTGTGTAAACTTTCTCCATCCACTATATTTTGATTATACGTACAGGTTTACTGTCTACTGTCAGAGCTGCTGTTATAGAAAATGAATCAACAACTTCTGTCCAATCAGAATTCAACAGCGCTATGTTACAAGAGAAAAATAAAAAAATAAGCAAGAACATGAGATTCGTACTGCGACCATGACTACAATTCTTGGCATATTTGGGAAGGCAAATGTTGTAGAATGAAATGAACATTAACTAGGTTTGGAGATTCTGATGTAGATCATATTTGTTAATACTTCTCACTACATTAATGTCACAACCAAAAGTGAATTATATGGTCTGGAGGGGAAGTTGCATGGTTTTCTGAATACATTCTGTGTTTGTCCTTTTAGGGGCCGATTGCAGTCCGAATGGCCAAGCTGGCCATCAGCCAGGGTGTAGAGGTAAGATTATACATTTTGCTAAATCATCTGTTAATTTTTGGAATCGGAAACTTTCTATAAAACCATAAACTAAGGGTTCGTTTGCGTTCATTTCCTCTGGGAGTCTCTCAACGGACTGGACAAGCGGTGTATTAAGCATTTTTGGGCTTGATTAATGAAAAAAGCCTCTAGTATAAACTTGTAGTATTTATCAGATCAAAGTTGTTCTTTGCTTTGCTTTTAACAGAACCAAACGTGAGACTCTACATGTAGATTGAGTTGTATGAATGTGGTGTCCCCACTATTGGGTTCAGCTGCTACACTAGATGCCAGTGAGAGTCTGCTCCATGACACCACCTTGAACCCAGGGGCCAATCTGTCAGTGCCATGTAGCCTTTAGGTCAAAGGAAGTCATTAATTATACTGGTGTCCTGACAAATGTTGTCATTTTTCACATACCGCCTATTTTTGAAACCCCAGTAGGGAGTTTGGACAACTGCACACGTTAGATTGTGTTTAAATACAGCAGATACTTTGGAAACTATGCCGCTGGGAATGCGTTCAATGCTGTAGATTGCAATTGCAGATTGGGATTTAATACAAAGCTGGTCAGGAATTATAGTGTTTACTGCTTATTAGATCTAGAAGCTGCTTCTCATCCATTACATCTCAGACACTCAAATAACATCACTAATTATAGCCCATGTATTATATAGAGGAGTTTTACTATCATTTATTTCTCTTACGCCAAAGTAATTTAATAAACAAATGCAATGTTTGTTCATTAAAGAATAGCACATCATACGTTTTATTCATTTATAGTTATGTTTAATGCTGTGGAATGTTTGTGAAACAAGTTCGTTCCTGTTTTCATGTACATTATATCAGCTATAAACAGTCTGTACATATACCGAGAACGTCCTCCGTCCTGAAGACTTTCTTACGTCAGAAAATTCTGAGTCGTTGTACATGTGACTGTAACTAAGGACTGGAGACTTCTTCCACAAATGCTACATAAATCCTTCCTTACAGAAAACATCACTATATCAACAACTGCACACATTTATAATATGTATAATATGAGTTGTGTATTAATATAAAACCTTGCAGCCAGATCTATGATCAGAGCTGCTGTGTTTATTTAATCAACATCTTTTGACCAATCAGAATCTAGCAGCATTCTAGTAGAATGGTCTTTAGCATTGTTCCTGGCTTTGTGAAAGAAGCTGTCCTTAAAAATAAGGTTATTTGTCTAGTGTAAAGTGGGACTGTGGAGATATTAATGGGGTATTTCAGTAAAATGCCAAGGTAACCTATAAAAGTCAGACTCCTGTGCATCCCTATTGTTACCAGAAAGACTTTATTGTACAGCCTGCATTGGGTATGAACAGGAGGTTTTCATGACATTTATTTCAAGGGTTTTTGTTCAGGAATTAAGTGAAAGTCAGTCTTGTCACAGTTGTCACTGTAACTGCTGCTGTTTCTGTAGTGACTGGCTGTTTTCTATAAAAACTCTGCAAACTCTCCATGCTGAAAAGCAACCCCTTGTTGTTATGAACAACAGTGACAAACATAGCAGTATCTACCTTATTTTTATTCTTCCTTTGCATTGCATTGCCTCATGAATTACTGGTTATTCAATTTCAGGTTACTGACACGCCTTGATTTTTGTTTGTTCGTTTTTGTTTTTTTTTTTGTTCTGTTTTGATCCCCTCAGGTGGATTTAACAACAGGATTAGCGATTGAAGATGCATGCTATGCTCAGGTATGGCATAATTTCCAAACTGCATCTCGTGATCATACAGAGGATCTAACTATGTCATGGGTCTGGTTAAGTCCTTAGATTAATATAGGGCTTTTCTAGGCACTCAAAGTGTTTTACACTGTATGGGGGGGAAATCTCCTCAAACCAAGTGTATAGCATCCACCTGGATTATGCAACAGCAGCCATAACGCACCAGTACGCCCACCACACACCAGCTATTGGTGCAAAGGAGAGGAGAGTGATGTAGCCAATTCAGTGATGGAGATTAGCAAACAGTTTCATTTCAAGCTTTATTATACAACCGAAATAAGTATGCATCTTTACAATCTGTTTTGGTCATGGGAGCAGGAAAATATATTTACATATTTAGATCACTTAGAGAAAACACAGACTATTATGTTGTGGTTAAAAAAAAAAAGATGTACAGACCCCTCAGGACATAGTCCAATTATTTAAATATTATGCAAACACATGCAGTAATATTCTGCCTATTTATTGGAGACACATGGATCTTTACAGTATTCATGAATTTTCCATGCACAGAATACATTTGTATTAAAATTATCATTACAATCAAGTTGACATTATTGATAGGCCTACTTGTTTCTATGTAACTATTATAATTTCGATCATGGTGGATTGTGTTGTTTTTTTCTGCCAAACTAAATTTTAATAATCACAGACTACTTGCCTCCTCTTTTCGAGAACCCTGAGTTTTTCTACAGTAATGTGCCACCTCTTAGGTTATCCCAACGAAGGACAGGCTCGAAGGTCTGGCAGCTTTCAAAGAGAAGAGACCCCCTCGCTATAAGGGCGAGTAATATGGGAAAAGTCCTGAGCAAAGCCGAACTGCTGCCTTCCGGATTTCCTTTCACTGCGACTGACAGAAGTCGTAGAGAAAGCACTAGCCTGCTGCCCCGTGCCTGCCTGACCAGCCCTTGGCCCTCTCACAAAAAGACCAGTGATCTCACTCACAAGGACTTGAGGTGACTGAAGGAGAAAAGGAGTGTCTTTTCCACAACATGTCCCTCACCTGTGAATGAAACTTTGCATGGTGTGCCTTTCTGTTCTTCTTTTGTTCAATACGGTTCGTTCTTTTCACCTTCCTTAGTTTCGTGTTGTGCGTTTCGTCTGTATCCTTGTCTTTCGATGTGTCTTTCAATGTTCAATCAAGAGTTTCATAATTCAAGCCACCTCAACAAAACGGATATATAGTTATGTCATCGCTGCTTAAATGCCAATGGATATCTAACGCAACAGATGCAGTGCATTAAACAAGCCTGTCTGCTTTTCCTTAGCATATGTTATGTATTATAAGCATATGTTGTATAACTGACACTGTCACTATTCCATAGTAATTGACTTGAAGTGCTTTGGGGTTTTTTTTTGTAGGAAGAAAAAAATGCAATAAAACTTTAAAAGTCTAAAAATATGATATCCTGTACATTTTCCTGTGCATAAAAGCATAATATAATACAACCACAAACGTCTTTGTTGTTAAAGTGCATTTTTTTTTTCTACTCCTGCATTCCTCATTAACCTGGATCAAGCTGATTGATGATATAAGCAGAATATAGTCATTTTCTTTAATTGCAGGTCTTTCGTTAGAGTATGTTCGTCGTATAATCTGATGCGGAGAACATGTTATTGCACAGTCTGATAGAGAGTTCATAAAGTTTTTTAGGGATTATCTTTTACAGTGTGACAAGTAATAATCTTAAATAAAAGACTGCTGTACAGCATAAAATAGTCTTTACATGAGCATAAGTCTTTTGCTATATTTTGACCCATCTCCTGGATCTATTGCATCATTCATTCCAAGTCTGAAGCGAATAAAGAGAACAGTATGGTTCTTGAGTCATTAAATTGTGCCTTCTCTCTGGAAAGTCCTTCCCACTCACAGCAAGAAAACCACACCTAACGCACACAGCATTCCACTTTCAAAAAGCTTCGGCAAATCTGCAATCTATTTCAACCAGCCAGCCTGCCCCAGGAAGTGGTTGAGCAGTTAAACATTAATACCACATTCCACAAATGCATGTCTTATTTGGTTCTTGGGCTCTGCTCACCTCTTAACAAAAAAAAGAAAAGTTATGCAGTAGACGTTAAAGAAAACGGATTAGTTTGTAGGGTAAAGGTCGGCTGCTAAGAAACATAGTCCTGCACTTGTCGGCTGAATGATGACGGAGGTGGGGGGTGGGGGGGAGCCCATTCTGGTGCAAGAGCTGCTGTGTCAGTCAACAGGAACGCTGCCCTGGGGGTCATAGGGGATGGACTTCTGCCTCCGCAGCATTCTGGGAATGATTAAACTGGTGATGTAATGCTTATCTAATAAACCTCAATAACAGGAAAAAAAAAAAAGAATGACTGGCAAATTGTACCACATTGTCTGGTTACTCATGGTCTCTTATCAGACCTCTGGAACATCCTGCAGACATTGAGGTGTTGTGAGTAACATCTGCTGGTGTTGTGTATCATATAAAGTTCCGTCATTAGTTTATTCAATTTGTCCTTCTGCGCTAGGATGGTTGAGTAATTTTTGAAACTCAACTCAACTGATTGTCATTTCATGGAGCTTTTGTTTGAATTGACCCCAATTTAGAAGCTGAACTCTGATTTAAATGGAGCCTACTGTAACTGCGACAATGGTCACAATGTGAATACTGTATGATTCTTCCTTCATGCCAGGCTACGACTGCCCCTGATTCCCCTCTAGAATGGTATGAGATATGAGGAATGTTTTTGGAATTTTCTCCACATCCTTTTTTTTTTTTTATATAACTTCCATTCCCAGCCCACATGCCTGGTTCTTCAATAGATTCCTTTTTCTGACATTGCACACATAGCATGTCCTCACTCGTCAGCTCGGAGGTGTAACTGGCTGTTTCCCATCAGACTTACAGTCAGACGGATTGTTCTCCCTTGAAGTGGTCTGGTGCGCCACACCTGAAGAAACCTCCGGAATGCTGCAAATAGTCACTGCAGCGCCGCTCGGGAGGAATGATAACAGGCCTCGTATCATTCACACCTCCCAAAATGGGCTTTATGTGGGTTTGAAAAGTACCAGAGTGATTTACTTACTGTAATGCTTGGCTACGAGCTCTGAAGAGAGAAAATGCTGACTTTGTGTCTGCGGCCTGTGATCAATTCTTTTGTTGTGGTTTGTAGAGCTTATCTGGCCATGGTGTCTAAAAAACCCTCTGTACTTTGTGGGTGTAGGGTACAGCTTTGGCTAGCTGGGATGTTGGTTTGAAATGGTTTTGGATCAGCACTGTCTGCCTGAATTTTGCAGAAACAGCAAAACATTAGACACAGTCACGTGTTTCTCTCTCTCTCTCTCGTGTGTGTGTGTGTGTGTGTGTGACAGTCTTGGCCTGTTTGGGTGCCCTACTTTTTCTCTCAAGGTAACTACGCTATGTAGGACTCAAATGTGCTGACCCGGTTCTTATAATCATTTGATATCTGGTTCACGTGCACGATGAAGGTAATGTGTATTCAATTCCCACTGTGAATGAAAATCCCTGTCCTTCAAAGACACATGCTGCATAGACCCCTGACCTATCATTTTTTTTAATGCCAACTGCAAATATAAAAACAGCCATGCCATTATTTCAGTAGATAATATATTTATACCCATAATGTATTTATTTGGTTCAACAACAAAATAAAAAACAGCAACCAAATGCTGACTACTGGGCACGTGAGTTGTGAGACAACATGTCAAGCTGATTCGGTGTGTTTAAAGGCAAACACTGAGGATTTCGAGAACAGCCTCTGTAAAATGTATTTCTCTGAATCGTTTTATAACAGTAAGAGGAAATAAATACACCCAGTATTGAGCTAGTGACTGATATGCACATAAGCAATGTCAGTTTCTCAGTAAGACATCTTAAAGAACTTCCTCCTGCCCATTCCTCCTAATTTCCTAAGAACGACTGATATGTGCTGTAGTGTTCTGTATTTGTGCAAGGCAGTGCCATAAAGGGTCAACTCTTCACTGCTGTATTGCACCACAGGCTTGCTTCAGAGATGCACACGCATACACGCATTCTCGGAGGTCTGTTTAGTCTCTCTGCTGTGTTGAGTAAGAAACCCTTGGCCGAGTTTATTGTTTGGACTGTTAAAACAATCGTGTGAGAGCATAAAACGAATCTCACAGATGCCCCACACAGAGGTGGTGACTGTGTGTGTGTGTGTGTGTGTGTGTGTTTGTGCGGTTAGGACTTTGCACTCCAACTCCAGCACCTCCTCCAACGCGCTGACCCAATACTTCACATTCCTTCCTGGAATAGAGAGGCCCATTAATACCACCCCTCTTCCAGGGCTTTAGAGTTTATTTATTCACTTCTTTGTCTTCACATGGGTGCGTTTCTCATTGCGCTTTCACAAACAAGTGTCTCGTCACCACAAGACGGCATGACTTTGTGGCATTAAACATGTCTGCGTCAGTCTCGTCCCTGACCTTTTCTTTAGCTGTCTTCTTACTACATTACGCTTAAGAAGCATGGGAACATGGATTGGTGGTTTGCTAGTTTTATTATGGTTTATGCATTTGACCTTTTGTGCCGAATAAATGACCAAATCAAAGTCTGAGAATTCACATTCTCAGTGATAAGCGCTACTTGTTTTGTCATCGATTTGTGCTCCTTTCAGTGGAATTTTGCTTTATCTACAGCTAATTCTTGAGCCAAAGCACAGCCTGTATTTGCATTATAAACAGACTTAACATTTTAAAGAGAAACCATTTGATTTCCCATTATAGCTGTATCATTCAGGGGCAAGGGAGAAGGGATGGGGGGGGGGGTATTTACTAAATGTCTATGTGTAGGAATAAACAGTCATGTCATGTCTTCTCTCAGTTCCTTCTTTACAAATGGTACCTAGGTGTATACATTCCTGTAGTATTTCCTACAGGAAGACATATAAATGGAAATACCCCATAAAGACAGGAATACACATTGGTTTGTGTGTGTTTATATATTTATATCTTGTCAACTGTCAATCACAGCAACACTAGCCAATCATGGGTGTCTGTGAGTTCATGTATGCAGCAGAGGGCAGATAGCGCTTTCCTCCATTTGCCTTACGCTGCCCTGTGACACAGCATGAGCAGCAGTTTGAACAGAGGCAGTTGGCTGGCTTTACGTGTCTTGGAGGAAGCACATTTTAGCTGTCACCATCACCGAGGGTAACTGTTGTGTGATATGAGATGGTGGGTGGGAATCGGCAGTAAAATGGGGAGAAAATTGGGGAACTTCAATTACAGCTCTGACATTTGGTTGGTCCCATGAGGATTTTTTTTATTCTTTTATTCAAAAAACAAACAAAAAAAAAAACCTCCAAAATGTTTCCCATTGGTTACTGAGGTTAAGGTTTATGTTTTAGGTGTAGCATAGATTTAATTATCTGCATCATTAACTATTAATTCAGATAAAATCTATGCTACACCTAAACTTTAGTTAATTATGTCAGTGGAAGGTCCTCACAAGAATTGTGTGTGTGTGTGTGTGTGTGTGTGTGTGTGTGTGTGTGTGTGTGTGTTGTTTTACATGACTTTCCAATCCCTCCAGCTACCAACACCTTTTATGGTGCAACCGACCCCCAGCTGCACAAGTCTACATCATACATTTACGACTTTAATGTCCTCCTCATCTGTTCCTGTGGCTTTAAATGCATTCCAGACTCCCAACCGAACGGCAACTGACAACTCCTGGTGTTCCACCGATATGGACACTATGTTCTTTTTTCCTACGTTTGTGGTGGAGCTGGTATTGTATTATGACCTGCAGTGTTTGGAATTAGTCTGTCATACACATTAGAGGAGACCTATAAACCAAATGAATCCAGCATGACATTAATTATCGCCAGGGACAGGAATACTGTAATCTATAGGCTGAACGTTCTGGTCAGCAACTCAACTTCTCTGCCTAGATAACGTTTCTATAAAACCTTATCTACTGTATCCGTTTCCTGCTAACTCCTAAGCACTTGTACTTTCCGAATATGTCAATGATCAATTTATACAACATATATCCTCACATTTATCGAGATATAAACATGTAGTTTTGTTCTCTCATTATTATAACTTTCCACATTACAGTAGGCACAGGAAATTAGAAAGGATGGAGAGTTTAGTGTATGATCACATTTCTCAGTGTTATACTGATAATCCTTGTCCCCCCCCCAACCACATCTCTCTCTGTCTTTCTCTTTCACATGTGCTCTATTCCTGGCCTCACCCTATGCCTAAAAATAGAAGCTTTCAAAACAGTCACTTAGAAACATGTGCCGTCAGCTCCCGAGAGAGAGAGAGAGAGAGAGAGAGAGAGAGAGAGAGAGAGAGAGAGAGAGAGAGAGAGAGAGAGAGAGTCTGTATATGGGGAGGGCTGAATCTTCCCGCTGTTGAGAAACTGGACCCATGTGATTTTTATGAAAAGCTTATAACTGGAAGTGTTGTCAAATCAGTGTGTGTACAGGGTTGGGTGAAGTAGAGGTGACATTTCTTGGTTGCCTTTGTGTTTCTGAAGTGTGAGCCTGTTTTTGCAACACAGAAGCTGAGCTAATAGTGTGCTGTGCTTGAACAGCAGTAGACAAAGCGGAACGGCTTTGTTACTAGTTAAAAAAATGTTTTCTTTACGATCACTACTTAATCTCATGAGTACTTTATTTTCTATATTTTTTTTGCAGTGTTTAAGAAGAGATTTTGTGTGTGTGTGTTTTTTTTTTCATTCAAACAACCATGTTTGCTGTACACACATGGGTGCCATGTTTTGAGCAGAGGTCACGGTACAGCATGTGGAGAAACCGAGCAATGGTCACAATGCTCGCAGTTAGCTCAGATATCTGATAGTGTCTGCTTTTCTGTCTGTGTCAGCATTGCAACACGCTGACCTTAGCATGGCTCTTTCTAACGTAGCTGACACTGATGCAGAGAGAGTATGAAATAATCTCTCGGCCAATAGATTCAGCATACATTTGCAAAGGTCCTTGGCTATTTTGAAAACCCACATATTTCCATACTAAACAGTGTGTCGAAATACAAAGCCGCAATGCCTTAATGGGTCACCATGGGGATATGTGATCAGTCGTCCCTTTCATTTGCGGGGTGACATATGTACTGGCAAGGCTTGCCACCACAATTGTCACTGAAATCTGACTTAATTAATAATTAATAATATTCAGCATTATCACTATAGTGTTTTAGGTATAGTACGTTCGCCTCACACCGCCAGGGTCGGGGGTTCGATTCCTGCAGCTCTGTGTGTGCAGAAGTGCATGTTGTCCCCGTTCTGCGGGGGTTTACTCCGGGTACACTAGTTTCCTCCCCCAGTCCAAAGACATGCATGGTGGGCTGATTGGCATGTCTAAAGTCTCTGTAGTGTATGAATGGGTGTGTGAGTGTGTTTGTGATTGTGTACCCTGCGATGGATTGGCACCCTGTCCAGGGTGTTCCCTGCCTTGTGCCCGATGATCCCTGGGATAGACTCCAGGTTCCCTGTGACCCTGAAAAGGATAAGCAGTATAGAAGATGGATGGATGGATGATGGATGGATGTTTTAGGTATTTTGACTAAACCATCTTCAATATAAGTAAAAAAAAAAAAATGCATCACAGAACAGGACAATCACATGCTAAGGACAATTTTGGAAACGCCACTCATGTTTTTTGGACTGGAGAAGGAAACCCTTGAAGCATGGAGAGAACATGCAATCTCAGCACACACAGAGGGTGGAGGTGGGAATCAAACCACCAAACCTAGGGGTGTGAGGCAAGCGTGCTAGCCACTAAGCCACCATGCACTCCCTGCATCAATCAACAGATATGGGATATTCCAAAAATGCAACATCATCATATACTGTGCACAATGCTTTTTCCTTCCATTCTCTTTTCCAAAAATCTAGAAACACCACTTCCTTTTATATATTTATGCATAACATTATACAAGGCCCTGGGATTTAATCATCATACTATGAGACTATAAGATTTATGTAGTATGCTGTAATGGACACCAGTATACCCATGTCACTCCGAGTGTTCCTGGGATAGGCTCCGGATCCACCACCACCCTGACCAGGATAAAGTGATTACTAAAGATGAATCATTTGCACACCTTTTAACGCTGGCATTATTTACATTCGCCCTCCAAAAACAAGGTCAAATATAATTGTTTTTGCTATACACTGAAGAGATTTGGGTTTCAGATCAAAATATGTACATGTGACAAAAGATCAGAATTTCAGCTTTCATTTCCTGACATTTACATCTAGTAGTGTGTTAAACAACTTAGAAAATGGCGCCTTTTGTTTGAACCCACCCATTGTTCAAATGATCAAAATCATAGGAACACATGACAGGTGTTTCTTCTTGCCCATGTGTGCCCTGTTAGACTGGTTGTTTAAACAATTATTAACTCTGAACATCTACGCCTCGTCAGAGCTTTAGGTTTTACCTGTGTTTGTTGTTTAAAAAGATAAACCAACATGAAGACTAGAGAGCTGTCTATAGGAGAAAAGCAAGCCTTTCTGAAGTTTAGAAAATATTGAAAATCAACCAGAGCCATTGCACAAGCTTTGGGCATAGTCAGTGCAACATTTTGGAAGGCCCTGAAAAAGAAAGAACCCACTGGTGTACTAACAACCAGACATTGAATAGGTTGGCCAAGGAAAATAACAGCAGCTTATGACAGAAACATTGTGAGAGCTGTGAAAACCCCAAAACAACAGTCAATGACATCACCAAGTACCTCCACATGGCAGGGGTAATGGTATCACCATGCATTGTTCGAAAGAAGATTTCAAGGGAAGAATCACCAGTAAGAATCAGAAAGTCATATTTGAATTCACAAAGAAATACAGAGATGAGCCACAAACGTTCCGGAACTAAGATTATCCTCTACCAAAATGATAGAACATCCAAAGTGTGGTGAAGGAAAGGATCTGCTCATAATCCAAAATATTGGTCAAGCATGGTGGGGTAGTGTGATGGCTTAGGCTTACATGGTTGCTTTTGAAATGGGCTCACTAATCTTTATTGATAATGTAACACATTATGGTAGCCACAGAATCAATTCAGTAGCCTACAGAAACATTTGGTTTGCAAATTTACAGAGAAATGCATCTAATCTAATTGGAGGAACTTCATTATGCAGCAAGGCAATGAGCCAAAACACACTGCCAACTCAACAAAGTACTTTATCAGGGGGGGGAAGTGGAAGGTTTTAGATTGGCCAAGTCAATCACCAGATTTTTACCCAGTTGAGCAGCATTTCATGTCCTGAAGTGGAGACTGAAGGGAGAAAACCCCTGAAAAAAATATAACTTAAGAGGCTGTGGTAAAAGCCTGGAAAAGCATCACAAAAAAGAAACCAACAGTTTGGTGATGTTAATGAGTCGCAGACTTGAAGCAGTTATTGCAAGCAAGGCATATACGACCAAATAGTAAATGTTATTTACTTTAAGACTACTCTTCCAGTTCTCTTGCTCACCAAAAAATTGTGTGGTCTGCCATCAAAGGTAAATATCAGGACATGAAATCTGAAATTCGGATCCATCATCTCTAATTCGTATTTTGACCTCAAACCCAAATGTCTTCAGTGTACAGCAACAACAAAAGAATTGACCTTGCAGTTCCAATACTTTCCGAGGGGACTCTAAGTGGCATTCTATGCATTACAGTAAACCTATTGTAAAAGATTGGTCTATGTCTTTGACATAAACCTCCATATTGGACATATATAACCCAATTTTTATTGGTTGATCTTGGAATTCGGTTTCCCCAGTCATCAAATAAAAAGCAGTATTTTCCATGGTCTGCTTGATATGTTAATAATCCCTATTAAGTTAAACAATTACAATCAGAGTGCAATGTGGATTGGAGAAATATTTACCAGACACGCTTCCTTATTTTTTGTTTCAACCAATAAAATAGGATCAGGCCATCTTGCAGACATTTTATCTTCAAAAAACACATACTGACTGTAGCATAATATGGCATACCGCATATCTTCTCACCCTCAAAAACATACTTAGTGAACCCGGTGAGCTAAAAATAGCAATGCCGTACAAGATGCCTTGGTCAGTCCATGTTGCTTTATCTTCACTTATACGGATCTTGGTGATGATGAGTTGCTCGGCAACCGCTTGTATGAGCGAGGAGTGGGAGTGCGCACAAACTAGGTAGAATGACGCAAAACTGCATTATTTATCACTGGCCAATTTAAAATGACAGCTGTGCTACAAATCCCCTAATGTATCCTCTCATTCCTCACAAAGCTGAGTGCTCCCAATCAACGGCAGAGGAATGGGGGTGTCACAGTAATGCTAGCTTGATCGAGGGACTGCTCCACCAGAAAGAACATTTTGAATCCTCTATTAGAGTGTCACAAATACAAAAAGGCAACAAAACCAGCTGGACCTTTAGAAAACGTGCCATACAACAAATAAAACAAGATTTGAGCTTTCCAAGATTTACAACACTCCAAATACTCTTTAAAAAATTTTAAACTTGCAGAACCTACAGATTGACTAAACATAGAATAGTCACGTGTTTATATCACAAAAAAAGGCCGGTAGACTGAGCAACCACAACTCAGTGACTGTTGAGAAAATTCTAATTAGTGACTATAAAACAGCACTGTGGGGAAAACACCCTCAAGCATGCCACTTTCCTTTCTTGCTTCCTGGAAGTAATAAACTTGTTTACCTTGATCATTTACTTATACACTGCTTGCGCATTTTGACATGCCAACTTAAAAAAAAAAACTTTCTCTGATGTGTGTGGCCAATTGCAGTGCAGTGCCAATTGCAAAATGCTAAGGGTTGCCAGGTGTATTTGACAAAACCACCTCAAAAATGAACCCAAAGGTCGATTGAACCAGTCCAGTTTTAAAAACCAATCTAAAACCATGTATTAAACAAAATGTTTACCATTGGCGAATAAATAGTAAGAAAGTAGCATTATACATTAGATTTTAAATGATGCAGTCACCATGACAACCCATTCCACATCTACTCTTATAATAATTTTCATGTTTTTCAGAAGGCATTCCACTAGATTTTGGAACATGGCTGTGAGGATTTACACGCTCAGCCACAAGAGCATTAGTGAGGTCAGGCACTGATGTTGAGTGTTAAAATTCATCCCAATTAATCGGGTTGATGTCAAGGATGTCAGGGCCAAATTTGGCAAACTGTTTGTTCATGGACCGCACTTTGTGCACAGGGGCATTGTCATGCTAAAACAAGTTTGCTTCTCTTAGCTCTAATGAAGGGAAATTATAATGCTACAGCATACAAAGACATTCTATACAGTTCTGTGCTTCCAAATTTGTGTGTGTATGTGTGTGTATGTGTGTGTGTGTGTGTGTGTGTGTGTGTGTTATAGACTATGCATTTACTGTTTGCATAAAACACCAGTTGACCTATTTGGCTTGCAAAGTGCTGGTATCTAATGTATGCAAAATGTTTACCCCCAATCTGAGTACAAAATTCACCCTGCAGCAGTAGGTCAAAAGTATGCCATTTTACAAATGGTGCAGTTATATAGCACTTTTATCCAAAGCGCTTTACACTGTCTCATTTACCCATTCACACACAACAATGGTAGCAGTGCTGCCATGCAAGGCACTAACTTGCCATTGGGAGCAACTTGGGGTTCAGTGTCTTGCCCAAGGACACTTCGGCATATGGGGTCACCCGGGCCGGGAATCAAACCACCAACCTTACAGTTAGTAGGCAACCCGCTCTACCACCTGCGCCACAGTCGGCATGCCTACCAACTTTCGAACATTTTGGCCTGACCGAGTAGTAATGCCATCATTTTTAATGCGTCAACTTTGAAGTGTGGCCTGTATCGCCACCTATACTCTGTTTAGTCTAGTCTCTAGTTTCAGTGTGCCAGAGTAGAACAAAATTGACCAAAATTGGCAAAATGTTTCTGTTAGCATTAGCTGTGGCCAAATCAGCCCCAGAATGTCTGCCTAACAGACAGTTAGCCCACCCTTGCCAGAAAGCCATGGATGCATGTGCGTGGCCCTAAGCTCACACGTGTGTGAAGGGCCTGAGGAGTCAGTGGGAATTTTGGAGACATACTGGCAGAATGCACTAGCATTTAGCTGAGAATGCATATTTCAGATATTCACGATCAATCTGTTTTTCTACTTACATTTACCCATTTATCTGATTTGTTACTCAACATTGTCAAGAGTCTTCATATTAACTGGTGATAGAATCGGAGTATCCGATTTATGACTAACGAATATGTGAAGCATTATTTTAGCGTTAGCAATAAAGTATTATTCCTTTTAATGTCATTGTTTTTAGAGATATGAGGTTGCCATCACACATGGTAACATACTGTAGTGTCCTCTTTGTGTGTCGAACAGATCAAGTCCATAGGTTAATATTCCAAGAAATGGACACAAGAAATATATGCAATAGTTTTCAATTCACCAATATGTAAATAGTTCGGCCATTTTTTATTTTATTCTTTATTGCTTATGACCCTATAGCAAGACATGTATCCCACACATATGTACCACAGTTCAATTGAATTGGACCTATAGTTCATGAGGAAAAGATTTTTGTAGTTTTGGACAAATTTTCAATATTCTGTAAAATCTATCATGCTGGACTTTATGAGTCCCATGGCTTTTTTGTTCCTCATGTGAAATATGGCATGTAGAATTTGACCGTGGCCTGTAGCACAAGCTATGGTCACATGTGGGCCATCTGTGGTGTGGGAGTTATTCCTGGCCTATAGTATCAATGTGCCAAATTTCAAAACTTTTTACCATTCAGATTTTGAGTTATTGGGCACTTTGCAGAGATGAGAAGAAGAAGAATACTAATAACAATAGGTTTCCTCCAGACAGAGGAATCCTAAAAAACCCACACAAACACAAGTGACTTGCAGTACTGTGGGCACACCTAGTTTACTTTAGCAGATTCGTGTGCAATTTCAAGTGTCACCATAGCAACCACTGAACATGATACAGGCCACCTCACATACCTGACAATCTGCCATGTTTACTTGTTGCTATGGTAAAAACTTTTCACTCAGCAGCAAGCACAGTTATAAATCAATGGAGGAGCTTCCTTGGCAGGGTTATTAATGTACCCCCACACTCAAAAACATGAAGACTAACTCTTTTTTGGATGATGTTTGTTAAATATATAGATCAGTGGTTCCCAAACATTTTGTCAGCTAAACCCTTTAATTCTTCAAACTAAATTATTTGCCTTAAGTACCCCCTGAGACTTTAACTAGACTATCATTTTGAACGTTTATAAAAATGGCAAAATCTGGAAGACAGAATTCTTCTTTCCCCGTTGAAGAAAAACCTGAATTAAGAACATCCTCAAGGAAATAGGCTTATCTGTGTCAAAGTAACTAGAATAAAAACAGTACAGTTCTGAAACAACATCCTATGGACAGATAAAGACAAAGATCACCTTGTACCAAAATGTATGAGAACTGTACCCTTATATTTATTGATGATAAATTCTGAAATGTATAGAGCTATATTATGTGCTCAGATTCAGCGAAGTGCTTCAAAACGCATTGTACAGCAAATCACAGTGCAGGTGGACAGTGACCTGAAGCATACTTTTTAGGCAAAGAAGTTGAATGCTCTGCAATGACCAATCCAATGGAGGGGTATTTACTTGTTGAAGGAAAAAGTGAAGGCAAAATGCCCCAAGAACAAGCAGGAACTGAATATAGATGCAGTAAAGGCCCACTAGGAAATAAACTCAGTATCTGGTGATATCTATGGGTTCCAGCCTTCAGGCACTTATTGACGGCAAATAATTTGTATGATTTCATTGAAAATGACACTTTAATTTACGATTGTTAGTTTTCCCAATTACTCTCGGTCCCTTAAGAATGAAGGACCACGTATAAAAATAGCTGTAATATTCACCTGTTTTGGATGTAAACATTCTTAAAACACTTTGAGCTCATATTCATTAGTTAGTTTACTGTGTAGACCACTAAAGTACTCTAAAAATAACTCAATGTTCACATATTTATGTACCTGACTGTATTTTAAAAAAAAAAATGAAAAATTATATTTAATGTGGCATTGGCATTTCTATCAGTCTTATGAAGTGTGTTTGGTTAAATTTGTTACCAAAGCAAATTCACATATTTCTGTTTAAAGCAGATTTATTAATATTTCCATATAAACCTGATTAACAAAATTAAGTAACTAGTCTATATATGACAGCAATTCCACGATGAACATACTGGGTAACATACTCTTTTCCTATATGAATATATATATATATATATATATATATATATATATATATATATATATATATATATATATATATATATATATATATATATATATATATATATATATATATATATATATATATATATATGCATTTCCCATGAATATAAAGTTTACATGCATGAAATGCTTCATTATCCAGCATTATTATTGATTTATCAGCTGTAAAAATGGTCAATTTACCAACTTGATTATTCAAGTCTATGCAGATGGCTAGCTGGCTAAGAGAAACCAAGCGAGGTAATGCAGAATGCTGTAAACTGATATCGGCTAAGCAGTTTTGTTCTCATGAACATTATATTTATGCTTAATCTCAAAGGGCTTTGTAATGACAAATAATGCCTTTTATGCCACAACACTGCTGATTTCATGGTGAATTCTGATTGGTCAGCAGGTGCTGATTCATTTTTATACCTGCAGCTCAGAAAGAAGCTCTGGCTTCAAACCTCAAAGTTTATTAATGCACTTTTTTTTCTATGTTTCTATGGCAACAGGTAATTCACAGGGATATGTATGATGGACGTGCCACATAATCTAATTGTAATAATGAATGGATCAAAACATTTATTAATGTTTTTTAATAAAGGAAAATGCATTTTTATTTATTTAACATTTATGGAATGAGTGTCCAGTGTCTGCACTTTGTACAAGTCAGCAAGTAAGACATTTTTTTTTCTCTTGCATCAAGACAGAGAAAAAAGCTGGAGAGATAAAGACAGGTAGCATAACCTGAGCAAAAACTAGAACCAACTTGTTTCGTGGACGTTCCGCAACATTAAATGTAACTGTAAATATATATATATATATATTTTTTTTTTTAAAGAATAATGACATTCTTTAATTAATGTGATATTTGAATCATTGGTATAGAGAAATCACTTTAGGATGTACTGTTATAGGATAATAATAAACTTTGAGATCATGTCAGGTTACTTCACACCAGCCCATTGTTGATTATTTCCCTACAATAGCACATCCTGTCATGTTTTATTTCTCACATACACCCAATTTAATGCACTATGTACTCACTCTAGAGCCTTTTGGAATCTCTTTCAAATGACCAACACAAGCAGCATGCAGGAGTGAAATATATACAGCAGAACAATGCAATCTATACCTTCAATATTTGGCAAATATCTGCTCCAGAAACAATTATACAATTATTACAATTTAGATCCTAGAATAGAAACAAAAAATGTTTTGCTATTAGCTCCTAAATACAAAAGTGCAAGAGCTTCTCTCACTCACCACTGTCCTGTAATGTTCAATGTCATATTAATGAGATATCCAAAGCATCGACGACAGTATTAACACGGAAATGAAAGACGTTTAAAAGGAAAAAGTCATCACAGAATTTATTCATTAAATATTTTGCAGATTGAAGATCACATACTGATTACAAATATTGAAATTCACTGTGGTTTGGTCTTCAATTCTTCTATTGCATTGGTTTAATTTAATCCCCAGTAAAAAAAACAATAACAAAAAAAAAGACTGTGGTCCTTGTTTTGTATTCTTTTATTTACATAATTTTATTTCAAATCTACCAGTCCCTTTTAAAAAAAAAAAGAAAAAAAGAAAAGAAATTCCTGCTTAATTATTGTAAAGATGCACAAATATGATCCCTTTCAGCAAATTTCAACTACATTCTGCAAATTCTTATCATTGGATCTGCATGATGTATGTAGTTTTTCAGAAAGACAAATGCGACTGCACTGTTCCTTATATAATTAATTTCTGTCACGTGAAGAGAACTATTGATTTACCCACGCGTCAGTTGTGATCTAACCTGAGCTTTATGACATTTTAATTGTTTGCGTACCCCTAAAGCTTACTAACAGGATGAATCATTTCCTCCGTCATCACATAAGTCAATATAATTGATTTATCTTCACTATTGTTCCACCATCCTCTGACTCTTCACACAAAGACGAGACCAAGAAGCAGAAATCATCTCTTATTCACACGTCCACTCTGCTCCAATTTCTAAAAGCATCTATTATTATCCTCTTCTTATTAAACACTGCAATGCATAGACATGATGTTTTTCATGTGAACACGATTTTATCTGTTTATTTTCTGTCATGATGCCAATCCACAGTCATAGCCTTATTGTTGCATCCAAATGTCGCATCCAGTTGGCACATTAATAAGCAAAGGTTCATAACGTCTGTTTTCTCAGAACAGCTGACGTCAAGCAGAGCAAACAGTGAGTCACCTGATAATAGCTAGAGAGATCATTTTGGCTTTTTTCAGCTGAAAAGGTAAACGCCTCACTGGGTTAGCAAAATAAATATGTATATAGCACAAGATTCTGTATATAACCAATGGTGTGGTAAGAACTGAAGAGAGTAGAATTTTATCCAAAAAATTTCATCCCTGATGAGGAAAAACTATAGAAACCCTCATAGAATTTATAATAGGTTTAATGGTTATTGGAATTGTATTGGTTTTAATGAAAACTGTAATGGTTCCTGTAGGTCTCTACTGGTAATTTGTTGCATTCTACTGGTGGCATGTTATGTCTAGTGAATGCCATTAAGGTCCAATTATAGTAATGGTAATGGTTTTAATGGTTAGCTGATGGTTTGTAATGGTATTTGCCCTGGAAACCATTATAATGTCTGCAATGGTCCCCCCCAAACCCCCCAGCAGGGATTAAATATTATATGCCACTGAAGATTAATTATGAAGATTAATATTCAGGTTGTTTAGGGTGGGGTTTTCCTCACATTTGTGTCAGCTGTTATATTTATTAGGACTACATTTTAAATAAATCATAGTCAAATAGCTTTATTCAAAGACTATTTGATAAAAGACTATTGTGTAACAAGCAGCAGAGTGAAAAGGTGGCCCTTGTGTGTGTGTGTGTGTGTGAGTAGGTTGTGAACTGCTTGCCCTCAAGCTGGAGCAGTACACACAGACATGCATCAGGGGCCATGTGACAGGGAGCTACGTGGTAGCCTGGACTACACGCTCTGTTCTCGGAAAGCAGCATGCGGTCGCAATTACATTCCAGCTGCATTTAGTACAACGTTGGGATGATATTCATGCTCAACCTTACATTAGCACACTGTAAACCCCAATCACCTCCGAGCAGCTGTGGCTCTACCGTCAAGTGGAACCTTTATATCTGAGTACAGGGCATGGAGGATTTTAATCAGTGCGACACATATCCTTCTCAAATAGCTCGCGAGTAAGAAGAGTTTGGTGGTGTTATTTATTTTATAAATAAATATTAATTATAAAATACCGTAAAGACAAAGACACAAGAAAACAGACTACTTGAAAATCGATGTGTGCTGCTCAAAGCATAGCTATAAGAGAATAATGATCTAGATGGCAAGTTACTGTGATACGTGACTGCGTCTGCCATATTGGAAGGGAAAAATGCAAAAAAAAATAAACAACCAAATAACAAAGCAAAAGCACAAACTAAGTGTTAACTGGTAGGAGGTTGAATGTTCTGCAGTAACACACACATTCACTCATTTGAACACAGTAACGTGTTACTTTATTCTGTAAATGACACTTCTTATATTTATATACAATTACAAGTTATAACCCCATTACAGTTACTGATCTCATGAAAAACACAATGACTTTTGTTTTTAAATATCACAAAATATAGCATCAAACAACATCTTTCGTCACAATGAATATGTTAGTCAGAGTTATTGCGCTTCCTTTCTCTTGCGCGCTGTTTGATTGACACGTATGCGTGGACTCACGCTCATTCAGTGAAGTTTTATGGAGACTCGGTCGCTGTCAGAACGAGGCTGATTATAACCTGGAAATACTGGTGTAAATTTCCAATGTTTACAGATAAGGATAGAAATGGAAAAATGTCATTTCTGTGCCGAAGAAAACATGTCTGGAACACATTAAACAGCACACGCATCTGTCGCATCATCTGACAGGACAAGCCACGTTACTACACTTACGAATATATTAATACTTAATAGAGTTTGTTCGAAGCGCTTAATGGACAATCTGGATCGTGCACTTTTCTCGCAGCAGCTCACTCTGTGACCTCCGCTTTTTCTCAGATGAGTTTTATTCATAGAAATGCACACCAATGTGACGTGACGTCACATTCGGGGGTTATCCACAGTGACGCCACAGACCCAACAAAACCATAATGACATCTGTTGTCGATTATTTTAATTATAGATTTTATCGATTAGTTGTTGGAGCCCTAGTGGATATACAATGTAAAAATAAGAAAAATCCCTATATATTCAGCTGATTTTCACAGACTTTGCATTGTTTAAGAGATCCACATGTCAGGGGCTAACTGTACCTGGTTGTTGGAGATCTATCACCTGTACTTATTCATTCATAGACTATATTTTGGAAACTAGTAATATATTATAAATATATTTAGTGGTTAGCACGTTCGCCTCACACGTCCGGGGTTTGAGTCCCACCGAGGCCATGTGTGTACGGAGTTTGCATGTTCTCCCCGTGCTGTGGGGGTTTCCTCCGGGTACTCCGGTTTCCTCCCCCGGTCCAAAAACATGTATGGTAGGCTGATTGGCGTGTCTAAAGTGTCTGTAGTGTATGAATGGGTGTGTGAGTGTGTATGTGATTGTGCCCTGCGATGGACTGGCACCCTGTCCAGGGTGTACCCCGCCTTGTGCCCGATGCTTCCTGGGATAGGCTCCAGTTTCCCCGCGACCCTGAAAAGGAGTAAGCGGTTGAAGATGGATGGATGGATGGATATTTATTGTATCATCTTTCATCACAGAAGCTGGAGCATTGTTTGCAAGTGCCGTTTTGTCATACACTGCTTTTTCCTTCTCTCACATGGTCTAATTATTATACACACATCTATTATACTAATATTATAATGTAAAAATTAAACTAATGTAATTTTATGGGCTGAATTCAGATATGTTGAGACATAAGGTAAATTGGTACTTGCTATTAGTATGCCAGTAGCATTTGCTATTTGTTATCTATCTTATTAAAACTTGTTACAGAGCCCTTGCAGTGGAAGTGTTTGATAAGAGTAACGCAAATTCATGTTAACCTGATGCATTTATTACAAAATGGAAGAGCATCAAGGAGACAGAGATTCAGAGAGAGAGAAAGTACCTACTCAAAGAAAAAAAGAAAAGAAAAAAGATTCTGTGTTCGTACAATTTTAGAGATTATATTGATGATTGTCGATTTTCTTTAAATCCCGTGTTATGCTGCTACTGCAAGGTATATTTATGAAGATCTATGAAACATTCCTTACCTTTTAGTGGTGTGTTCTACTGTGATTTTTTTTTCTAAATATTTTGAATATTTTCTAAAAATATTTTCTAAACCTTGTTACTGTTGTTATTCCATTAAGAAATGAATTATAGGATCTTAATATGTAGCCAATTTGTTTAATCTAGGGTGTTCATAAAATATTAGAATGTGTTGATGTATTTGGACAAGATTTTATTCAAACCTTGTTATTGAGATGTGGTGCATTGTGCCATGAATGGCACAATATGAATATGCGACCCTTTATAATATAAGCTGTATGGAAAATGGATGCATGGATGAACTAAAGGCCTAATCTGATTATGTCTTTAAAATACGGTCTTACAAAAGGTTAAGCCATGCCTCTTTAGAATATGATAACAACAACACAAATATTTGTGATTTTACTATATATACAATAGCGTTGAGACAGTTTTTTCAGTATATGAAGCAGCTATGATCTATATATTTGATGTTTGAAAATCTGCAGTAATCATATATTATTCACAATAAATTTCTATATAAGTAGATTTTTTTAAAATACATAAAAATGACATTTTATCTTGAATAATATTTGGGGTGATTGATCATAACACAACAAATGAAATACTATATCAATAGCAGATCAAAAAGAACCAAAAGATAGAAAGAAATGCTTTAAATTATGATCAGTATATTGGATAGTAATATATTTTCATTTATTGTTTTATGTGAGAACAAACGTAGGCCTAATTTTTGGTTTATTTCTCTCTCCACTTTAAGGCATTACTGACAGTTGTTTGATGAGAGCTAATCCAGATGTCCACAACCTACAGCAAACTAATTATATTGTTTTTGTACACAGAAGACAGCCATCAGTCCGAACAGGTAGGTAGGTAGTGACTAATTCTAATCAAAATTAGTCACCGAATCTAATCATGCTAATTCATGTCAGTATAACAGACAATCACAAACAAGCAGAGCTTCACAGGGTGACTACTTTGCTGTTTAGTAAATGAGTCTGATTCTCATTTCATTAAATCCAGATTTTTATTTAGCTCACATTATTTCAGCTACACTTCTCTATAGACAGCGATAGAGCATCATGGAAAACACTCACTCACTAAATTCATCACTTCATTTCCAGTCAGCAGAATCTAGGACAAGGGGCTGAGTAGCACTCAGATGCTAATAGACAGAGAATATTGATTCAGATTTAAAGTAATAACCTGTAACCTGTCATTTTTTCCCCACTTTGCTGAATTTCATTCCTACATTTGACTATTTTACATCATGCCCTTTTGATTTTTTTCTTTTTATAATCTTTCTTGAATTACTGGTTGCCAAATGTAAACAGTTTATTATTATTTAGTATTTTATTACTAGTTACTATTTTTAGAGTTTTGCTGCTAGGTGGATATCATCTCATCATTCCACATTACAGAAGCCTGTATTTTCAACCTGTACAGAAAAAATATCCTTTAAATCAAAGAAAAAATGAGCTGACAAGCTTAATGTGATTTATACCTGACTGTTCAGGTTACTGAGAATTTTCAGAAGGCTGTCATTTAAAAAAGAAAACAAAAAAACTCCAACCCTTTGTTGTTGTAGTACAAAGACCATTGTAAAGCAAATTCCATACTGAGAAATGTCATTTACCTCTTTTTCCGATCGTTATAGTCATTCTAGAAAGTCACTTGTTGGTCGTTGCTGTGTAACTACTGTTTTAAAGGTACTGGATGAGAAATGTGCCTCTATAATCTAAATGTATAAATCTGAAATTGAATTTGTAAGTGAAGTCTCTGAAACTGAAGAATTTAATGGCTTGAATAAACAAATAATTAAAGTTTCAAAACGTTTAAAAAAGCACGATATGACTCCTTTAATTATTAAAAAAATTGCAGTTAAATTAAAAAAAGGATAAATAATTGCAGGTAGGAACTACAGCTGTGAGTGGAGAACTGTAGAAATGGACCATACACAGACCATAATACTGTTCTAAGGAATCATTAGAGGCAGTTGTTTGGATTTGTCACTGTGGCATATCGAGTTTGCAGAGAATTCAGAAAATCTCAATTCAAGTGTCACCTGTCACTATAATCACTGCTCACTTAGATAGAAATTGAATGGTTGCTTTGTCATCTGCTAGTCCAAACATAGGGTAAGAAGTGTTTCTTCAAGACAGATGGAGGGTTTTATGTTGACCTAAATTCACTTGCAGACTGTAACACAATAATAATGTTCTAATAATGATCATTCAGAGGTGCCATCTTCTATAGGTTGGCCCTGACCTTCCTTCAGCAATTTTTAAAATCCCTTCCTAAGGTGAAAAGGGAGACACCTGAAATCGAAACTTTTCAAGGTCAACTCAAATGCAAATAAAATTCACCTGGCAGAAAAGCAAATGACTGAATGCAAAAGCACACTGGCCATGAAAGGCAAGGTTAATTTCACTTTGTGACAACTTTATCTAGGTGAACTTTGACCTGGGAATTTGCAAACCTCATTGTTATGTGCCAGTAAAAACAGAAAGGTGAGTATGTTTGAGGCGCTAAACGGATCATTAAATAATAATAATAATAATAATAATAATAATAATAATAATAATAATAATAATAATAATAATAATAATAATAATAATATAATAAAACACAGGTTAAAATATGTTATGCATCATCATTTACAAACCTAATTCTGGAAAAGTAGGGACAGTATGGAAAATGCTAAGAGGAATGATTTGTAAATGATCTTTGACTTTTTTTTATATATATAAAGAAATGATATTTGATGTTTTACCTAATCAACTGATAGTTCTTTGAAGATAAACATTTATTTTTAAATTGATGCATGCAACACATTCCAAAATTGTTGGGACAGGGGTCATTTAGGACTAATACCGATGTGTTGAAATAAATAGGTCATGTGAAACAGGCGAAGCAATCGTATAATCATAGTATATAAGGAGCCTAATGCAGAAAGATATGTACACATTTTGGAGCCACATATGCTGCCATCCAGAGCAGGACAACGCCAAACCACATTCTGCCGGATTACAAGCACATGGTTGCGTAAGCAGAGAGTACGGGTGCTAACATTGGCCTGCCTGCAGTCCTAACCTATCTCCGATTGAGAATGTGTGGTGCATTATGATGTGCAAAATAAGGCAACATAGGCCCTGTACAGTTGCTCAGCTGAAGAAATGCATAATGGATGTATAGGGGAAAATTCCGCTTGTTAAATTTAACCAACTGGTGTCTTCACTCAGCGCCCAAAGTGTTATTAAATAAGTGTTATTAAAGGAAAAGGTGATGTTACACAGTGGTACACAGTTGACTGTCCCAACGTCTTTTGGAGTGTGTTGTAGTAATCAGATTTTAAATGAGTGTATATTTTAAAAAAGAAATTAAATTCACAAAGGAAAGAACGTCAAATAATCTGTTTTCAATATAGTACAGAGCGAATTGAATTTTCAAATAACTCTTTTGTTTGTGTTTGAGTTTTTTTGCATTTTCCATACTGTCCCAAGTTTGTAAGAATTGCGGTTGTAATATATGATGCTTAGTAGTTTGTATTTCCAGTTAACTGTTCTTTCTGGGACTTCTGGGAGTGGTTGATGTCAGGGCTCTGAGTATCATTTGAGTTCTTTCACTTCTTCTTCATCATTGAGTTCTTTCAGCCTGAGCAAATCATGTGTACATGGACCACACTTTGTGCAACGGGGCATTGTCATGCTGGAACTTGTTTGAGCCTCTTAGTTATAGTGAAGGGAAATTGTAATCCTACAGCATCCAACGACATCCTATACAATTATGTGCTTCCAAATTTGGGACCAAGATTTTCGGGAATACCCACATATGGGGGGTCAGGTGTCCACATACCTTTGGCTTTATAGTGAATGTTTTTGTTTAGCAACATAATTGTATATGCTATTGTTACTTCACCTTTGAAAGACAGATTCCACTTTACTTTGTTGTTTAGTCCTTAAAGGTGAGCTTTTAGAACTGACCTGGGAATCAGAATATTGGTATGTCAGAAAGTTTGTGTTCTTTCTTGCTATAAAACTTGTTGGAAGCTAGTTTAGGGATTTGAAAGACATTTGTTTCATGAGCCCGTCTACCACGCTGACATCTAGCCAGCACCTGCACAAATGAGGTAATCTGTCTATGCAAATCCTTAGCAAATTGCAGCAGAGGATGTCACATCTATCTTTTTTTGGATTCTGGAACTCGTCGTGTCTAGTCATGTTCCTACAGCTTTTAGTAATATGGATCAGGTCACACAACCTTAAGCTAAAGAACTTCATTTGAATTCCACACGAATCTTATTTCTGATCCTATTAAAATGTACGTTATTGTTAATATTCATCCTGCAGGTTGGAAAGGATACTCTGTTGAGGTTAGATATACTGTTGCCATACTCTTTAAAAAAAATGTTACTCCAATTAGGGACCTGACCATCCACCTTCTGTACATTACTGTGCAAGCTGCTGACTGCCTCATCATACTTCATTCAGCCTGTATGTCTGTACTCTAGAATCCTACAAACCAACTAGACTGTACAGACAGACAGCCTGCATTCTTCACCTTTTTAATTCTGTTGACCTTCAAGTTTCACAAGTTCCAAGAAAAAACCTCCACTTTCCCTCTCCAAACCCACTTCTCCTGCCTGATTTCCTTTACCTATCCCTTTCCTGAACAGTGAAGCTGCAAATAATGCATTGCATAAACAACTTGTCTTGATTACTCTCTCCTCTCTCTCCTCCAAATTTATATTCTTAGCTTAGGAATTCTTCTTGTATTCCAATTTTACAATTACTGTGACAAAATTAACAATACTCAAACTCTCAACCTTCTTCACCACTCACCATTCACTGCTGCCAAGAATATTGACATTTTCTTTGAAGTAAAGGTGCCAGCCATTGGCAGATAATCTATGCCACAGAGCCTCCTTCTGCACAGCATAATTTTTCCTTCACATTCCATCACCCACAGTGAAGCTCTAGGCAGTTTGGCTTCCACTTTTTTCTTGGACCCTATTTCTTGCTGGTCATCTAGCTTACACGCATCTTGTCATTCACCTAATGCAAATTCTCCACCATTCTCATGCAGGCATAAAAAGATGCCAACAGTTATCACAATACTACAGACTAGACTAAGCTCCTCTCATTTCTATGAAAAAAAATGCTTTCTATCTTCTTTCCCTTACAGAATGACCTACTAGATCCCAACCAATCTAGGCACAAGTGTCACCCCTCCACCAAGACTGTCCTTTTGACTGTTGTGGACACCCTTGTGGAAGCTAGCAATTTTTCATTTTTATTTGATGGATGTATCTCCAGCTTTCAGTAGCCACCAGATGATCCTGGACACTATGTCCAATCTTTGTGTCAGAGGACTGCGCTCAAATGGTTTATGTCGTAACTCTCAGGATGACTTTACAGGGTATCGTGAATTGGCAAGCTGTCCAAGCTGTTTCAGTCAACAAAAAATAATCCTCAAAGATTTGTACTTGGCCCTTGTTACTGTGCAGTAATTTGTTGGGTACAGTCAGCCACATTCGCAGCGTCTTTCATCATTGCTACTGCATTTTCAGCATACATTTCAGCTTACCTTATTTGCTTATACCCATTTCAAGTATGCTTGTATGCATTCACTTATGCATGCAGGTATGCTTGTACATATTTAGCATGTATGAGGGTTCACCACCTTTAACTCAATCCAACACCACATTAATGTCTAACTTGGATTGTCATTATTCTCATCAGGAATTGTTTCCTTGGGGTAACAATCAATGATAACCTTGCCTGCCCAATCGACTTTGTGGAAATCTTCTTATCTTGTAGGTTTGCTCAGTATAATATCTGTAATAATACGTGATATTACTCTAAACATTCACCATTTCATGGTTACTGCAGCTCTCTGCTGGCTGGCCTACGATCTTGCACTGTTAAACCATTACCATTATTAAAAATGGGGTGGTACATCTAAACTTCCATCAAGCAAAAACCAAATTCATCTCACTTGTGGTTCTGTGATGTTGGTCTGCAATACATGTGTCACCTTCAGTTACTGAAAAAGCAAGATACTTGTACACTGCCTCAATTTTAACCCGGGATTAAAGCATAAGTGAAAGAGCTGTGTAAATTTGAATGTGTTAAACCGGTAACAACCGGCTTTCCAGGCTCGCTGTAGGCTGAACTAGATCAATCAGGCAAATGTCACCTTTGTTGTATACCTCCAAAGATTTTGATTGCTTTAATGCAGGCTTTTAAAGCTTTAGGAGAGTTTTGCCAGTCCTTTCTGGATTACAATGACAACCCTTTTAAAAGTAATGTTCAATTGTTTATTAGTCTATCACTATTTTTGTTTTTCTCTGCTCCTTAACTTCCACTTGCACGGTGCACATTTCAAAACAAAAGCCACTGTAGCCTCTGGGATAAGGCTTAATATTCATCGCTGTGTGGGCCACTTTGTTTGATGTTTCGGCACCTCCCTTGTGGCTTTGTTTGTTTAGTTAACTTTAGGATGTTGCATAACTGTTATAGTAATGCAATAAAAAGGTTACTGGACAGGATGTAGCAAAAGAGAGCTATCTGCATAGCGCACTGGTGAATCACCCATGAGGGCCTGGCTGTGTCCACAATCATTTCCTGTCGTATGAGCTACAGAATACAGAGCAGCAGTACAGTACATTGACCATGTAAGGGTCTGTGTAAACAGCTAAGTACACAACATTCACAACATAAAGTGTCTTAGTGAATTGTTTTGCCACCATGAGCAACCAGAACAGCTTCACTGCTCCTTGTTATCCTTGGTGCATTCATAATGGTGGTGGAGAGTGCCGTCTCCATGTTGCTTCAAATTCTCCTAGTTCTGGACCAAGTTCATCCCGTGTTGAACTCAGGGTTGAGATGTGGTGAGTGTGAAGGTCAAAGCATATCATCTACATTCTCCGCAAACCATTTAGTGATCTCTAGTGCCCTGTGGTTGGATACATCGCCATGCTGGATGAGACCACTATCATCAGAAATGGGAAATGTTTCATTGTAAGATAAAGGTAACCAGTCAGAAGAAGTTTGTATTGATTTGTACTGACCCATGGACCAAACTATGCCCCTTGCAGACCCCCCACCCCCACCCCAAACCAACAAATACACATACAATGTACAAATGAGTTTCCTTATTTTTGTCACTCATTTGTAAAATCTTCACACACACTAAACAGTCTTGGAATGTGTATAGATGGAAGTAGGTTCACTAGTTAACTATGTAGTTAGGTATGCATGCCTTATCTGTTGCAACTCTAGTTAAGGAACTCATAAACCATAAGTAGTAATCAACACAGAAAGAAACATGTATATTTATACCACTATTTCAATCTATGATTGAAGAAAGTAACACTATTAGGTTATATAACACATCTCCAGCCTCTGCTACTTTGAGATATTCCTCCATTTTAGATCTTCTACATTTAAAGCAGTTTTTCTATTGGATTATGCACGTTCATGAATCAAAGTTGAACTTGAAGCAAATTTCACACGTAATCTTTCATCTGAACTAGAATGTCAGGTATGCAAATCGACAGATGTGAATTACATTGAAATGTATGTCATTTTGCATACAAAAAGAAACGTTTTCATTTCCACATTTGTCTACATAATGCGTCAATAAGATATTTAATCTTGTTAATTGGTCTGGATTTCACTTCTGGGCTGCTATTTGATTTTTAAATAGACTGAATTTAAATCATTTTCCAATAAAAGAAAGGTTTTACTTCATTATAAATGAAAATAATTTCTATACTTTTAAGGTCACGAAGATCTATGGTAGATGTTCTTCATGTGTTGTCTGTATTCTTCTACGTTTTCAAGTGATTTGATCACTGTCAGTGTGATAATGTTTCATATTTTATAATCGGACACGCACAATTAACCAAAACATCTATCAGTGGTTAGAGAAATACTGAAGACTTTTTATGTATGTATTTATTTATTTATTTATTTGAAATCCATTGGTTCTTGTCTTCTTCTGAGATAAACTCAAGCTTTTAATTCCAAGATTTCATTTGTAGAGGTGTGTGCTAGATTTGCAGGATGATCAAAAATAATCTGTTTTTTTTTTTTTATGGATTCGAAAAAGATTCAGAGAACAATGTCCTATATGCCAGGAGGAAATGAACTATTTAGAGATTTTAAAAAAGTCATTCTTAAGTGCACGAGTGCCCCCTTGTGATATAAGTGTATATTTGAGTTTTATTTCAGAAAGGATTACCTTGGCTGAACTTTTGTTTCATGAACAAAGCATGTAAAGACTGTTGTGACCTGTAATGAAGGGAAAATCTCAGGTTAGGCCTGTGAAACTGGCCCATGAATCAAACATTTTCTCATAGATGTCACTTTAAGGTCATTGACCATGTGGATTTGGTTAAAAAGAAAACAATATTTCATATTCAGCTAGTGGCTACTATATAGTCAGAGTGTACGTGCGAGTACAGTGTTTCATAATTTGAAACATTAGAATATATTAATACTTTGTTAGTTGAATAGGTGCCTTTATGTTAGTCACTAATTTGTGTTTTCTTATTTCTGTGGTATTATTTAAAAGAATGAAGACAAGGGTTACAGGACGTCGTTCAGGTGTTAAATCTACTCTCTGTGACACTCATGCTTGATTAGTTTTTGAATTTTAAAGGAGAAATCTGTCCTGAAAAACTTGAATATTAATCTTTACCATTAACAAGTTACGGTGGAATTTTTTCTATTTAAAAAAAAAAAAAAAATGTAAAAATAAATAAATAAATAAATACATATATATATATATATATATTAAACTTCTTTCATTTACTTGTAGGTCAAGTTTTTCTTTGGTTAATGGTCTCCTTCATTATCCACTATGCTGTATGACTATCTGCTGAGTGGCGCCAGTAGGAATCGATCCTCGCTTCATCTATACCTAAAGAGTGATGCAGCAGCGCTTTAGTCCTTTAGTCCTTTTGTACACTCCGCTCAAACAGATCAGCATCTGAAGTTTCAAATTTTATTCTAATACCACACACAGTCAACACCATCGTGTTTTCATCTAGTAGATACAGCTAACTGCTCATGTCCCCATGTGACATCAGTGTGGCACACAATTGCTAACTTCACACAGGAATAAGGAAAATGCAGCACCAACCAATAAATTACTGCCAGATTCACGAAACACATCACAAATATATCAGTATTTGTGATATTTGAACATATTTCATGTGTTTTAGGGTGGAGTTTTACTTTCGAACGATCTTAATGCCTTTAGAATTCAGGCCTTTACTCTTATAGCCTCCTCATTCAAGCAGTACTTGCACAGTCTCTCTGAGTGTGAGTGTCTCGTGGCTCCACCGCAGCCCAACCACATCGGGCCAAGGAAAGACTCTATAGACTTCCAATGGATATCCGGTGGTTTAGCCTGGCAGCTGCACACCTACGTAATAAATTAAACATTGAACTACATATTTTATTGCCTCAGTCTTACTGTTAATTGGCATAGTGGCTATGGCCTCCTGCTAATATTATGGTTCCAGGTGCATGTGTTTGCTTCTGATTTGAAATTTGGTATGTTTTTAGTTCAATAATGGTTATGTTCTTGATATGACAAAAAAGTTATCAACTTTTAAACTTAAAATACAGTTTCTTTTGTTAATATCGAAAAGACACCTGATGATATCTGTAGTATGTTTTATAATGAGAAATATTCAATGTTATTTTATATGTGGAGTCACCTGCATTTCGACAAATCCATAACAAAGTCCAATGCTACAGATGTGTATGCCTAATGTGCAAACGGTTTGAACTTCTTTTAATGCGTTTGACATTTAATTGCTGTGAACCATTCTGAAACTGACGGTTGAAGCACCTGTCATGCAAAGAACTCATCTTCACTGTTTGCTCGTAGAGAAGTGAAATCCTCTCAGGTCGAGTGCCGAGCAGGTGACCCCCCTCCCGACCACCACACGGCCCAGCCTCAACAGAAATGCACTCTGGTTTACCGGACGTGCGTGCTAGGCACCGGCGTCTGCCTGCTCAACACCTTCCGAAAGGCTGCTATCAGATGCCTCCAGGCAGCCAAGCCTGACCAAGGGCCCTAGTTCAACTTCGGCTGTGGCTTCAGCCTCAGGCAACGCACAGCTCTCTGTGGGTGACCTGCATCCGGCAGATGTCCCAGATGCAGGGCCGAGGGGATCCCACCACAGGAGGAGGTGTGTGTGTGTGTGTGTGTTTGTGTATGTGTGTGTGTGTGTGTGTGTGTGTGTGTGTGTGTGTGTGTGTGTGTAAGTAATGGGGGTTGTGTAAAGAGATCCTCTTCTAGTGTGCTGATGTGCAGGGCCGACTCTTCAGTTTATTCTTGTGAGAGACTTCCAGTAAGAGCAGTGCAAAAGAGAGATTTTCTTCTTCTCTCAACTTGCTCCCTCTGTACTAAATTAGTTTCTTTTGCTCAAAAAAAATCAACATAAAGCAAACACTTTAAGTACTTATCCCAAATTTGCTTGAGATACAGGCCTGTGTGAGTGATTAACATGTTCAGTTAAGCGAGGTACATGAATGAAATCTAGATGAACCTTTGCTCGATGTAGCTACTTTTATAAATATCCTATGTGTGTGCATAAGAAAAAAAAAAAGAAACAAGATGACTCTGCAAGCGTGTGATGACATTATCTATAATGCAGTCATATCAGCATAGAAATCTCATGTATAATAGATGATTTATAATTTGTTTATTATCAGTATACAGGATGCGCACATGAGCCCTTCTTGTATTCCTTTAGGCCACAAAGGTCAGCAACCATTAAAGGGCAACTAAGTGCCTGCAAGGTCTATTTGAATGATTTGGATATCTTTTTTATTGCATATCAAAGTAGTTTGTGATGGTGTAAGATAGGCCTAGATACCTAGATAATCCTAGGTATAAACACACACACCTTGCTCATCTGATTCACTGACATATTATGTAACAATCAATTGCACCTGACCAAGACGTGATTAAATGTGACCTATCTAACCGATCTTTGTATCTCTTGTGACCAAGTACTACTGTCATGCTCCAACCTGCATCCGGAAACACAAGGCAATAGAATTGAACACTCCGAGACCGCACTGGCTCTTTGCACGTGTGGGGCTTTCTGCTTAAATCCGATACATGGCCTGACTATTGTGATATTAAAAACATATGCATGTGTGCTTGTGTGAGATTCTAGATGGTAGAGGTTAGAGCATGTGTGAGGCCGGAAGCCTGTATTCTCTGTGGTTCTGTCCTGCAGTGCTCCAGCCTTGTCAGCATGCTTTTCACCGAAGTGTGTGTGTGTAAGTGTGCATGTGTGTGCGTGTATGGGCGTGTATGTGCGTGTGTGTGTGTGTGTGTGTGTGTGTGTGTGTGTAAGTGTAAGTATGTGTGTATATAAAATACCCTTATATACATACATTTTGTAGAGAAATGAACATATATACATATATATGTTAACTTCGTGCAGTTGGATTGTAAAATTTGTAATTCTAGGTACTGTGTTTTATGTGTTCAATATTTTTTTTTAAAAAGTGAATATATTAACAATGTAACTTTATATAAAGGTTAATAATGAACAACGTTCCTGTCAATTAGAAACATTTCTAAAATTTCGAATGCATGGAATAGTTAGGTGAACTCAGGTAGAGAGTTTTCCATTTCATTTGGATGGTACTATTCATCCTAAGGGTGGTGTTCATAAGGCTCTCTTTTCATCCGCTGAGAAATCTGTAATTGTTGGGGATTTTTATTATCATTTGTGTCCATTTCGGATCATATCTGTGTTACTCAAGGCTAGGCCCAAGGCATGGATTGAGGTCCTATTTGTCAGACTGTTAGCATAGACCGCTTGTAAGGGAGAATCATCACAGCTTTGAGTGCAATATGCTGTATGTCATGGTTCTGTTTTAGGCCCCCTAATATTTTCCCCTTGGATATATACTTCACAAAAATAAAGTCGCCTTATGCTCATGATACATGATGATTCTGAACAGTTCATACAGTTATACAAAATGGAAGACTTCTTCTAAATTTGGTTAAAACAGAGCTACTGATGATGGACTATATAGTATATACTGTAAAATATCCACATCCTAGCTATAAGATGAAACATTGCAGAATATCAGAATGTAAAACAACCCACAATCACAGTATTTATCACAATTTTCATGTTGTGAGTGCATATGTGTAGGTAATGAAATCTGATCTTATATTTCATTCAAAACTTCTCTTCAAGAACATTTTATTACTTGCACACCACACACTGTACACTGTGTACTAGCTCAGGACTCGTTCATGTGGGTGAGTAGTGTCATCTAGTGGCCTAAAAGACAATTAACTGCTCTGTGGATAAAAGAGCTGAAAGCTTGAAAATAGAAGTGACCTCTTGTGCTGGTACAATTGAGTATCGGTATCTCCAAATGGATATTATCCACATGAAGATGAAAATATAAATGCCTCCTACACTTTTTTTTATGTTTCTAATCTCCATGATACATGATAAATGAAATGAAACAGGATAGCCAAGTTATATAAGAGTAAATGCATCTCCAAGCTACATTTAATAACCATGCACAAGCTTTATGAATGACGATGGTGGCAGACAGTATTTGATGCAAGAAGTTGAATGTAAAGAGCTTTAATGGAAGCCTTGATGCACATGGTTGAAATCATATAAGGATACAATCCATGACACATGAAATGATTAGGTGAAAATGGGCCCTTAATGTAAATACTACTACTACTACTACTACTAATATTTATAATAAAAAAAAATAATAATAATAATAATAATAAGGCGCACGGTGGCTTAGTTGTTAGCACGTTTGCTTCACACCTCCAGGGTCCGTAGTTTGCATGTTCCGGAGTTTGCATGTTCCCCCCGTGCTGCGGGGGTTTCCTCTGGGTACTCCGGTTTCCTCCCCCAGTCCAAAGACATGCATGGTAGGCTGATTGGCGTGTCTAAAGTGTATGTAGTGTATGAATGGGTGTGTGAATGTGT
The DNA here is from genome assembly GCA_012411365.1 of Ameiurus melas. Classification (NCBI taxonomy): domain Eukaryota; kingdom Metazoa; phylum Chordata; class Actinopteri; order Siluriformes; family Ictaluridae; genus Ameiurus; species Ameiurus melas. The sequence continues at coordinate 2,455,638 of CM022763.1, forward strand.
ATGTGTTTGTGCCCTGCGATGGACTGGCACCCTGTCCAGGGTGTACCCCGCCTTGTGCCCGATGATTCCTGGGATAGGCTCCAGGTTCCCCGTGACCCTGAAGAAGGAGTAAGCGGTAGAAGATGGATGGATGGATGGATCATCATCATCATAAATGTGGAGAAATAACCACAGAAGCAAACAGTGTTTTAAAATAGTTGATTTATTTATTACTTCTTTAAAGAACTGCTTGTGCATAGACCAATTAAATGCATCACATATTCAATTTGAACTCTGTGCCAGAGCTGGAAGACCAGTGGATAATGAAAACCTGGAAGAAATCAACTTTATTTATAAAGCACATTTAAAACTGCCAAAGGGCTGCCAAAGTGCTGTATAATAGAATTAATCTCTCAACGAGTAATTTTAAATGGAAAATACTGAATAAAATTAAACTAACACAGTAATATTAAAGCTAAAACACACACACACACACACACACACAAAAGAGAATGGGTCTAATAAAATAAGACTAAAGAGAATAAAACCAAATAAGAGGATATAAAACAAATAAGGTGAAGAAGTTTGTGCTTAAATTGTAAGTTGACTAAAATAACGTAGAATAAAATAAGAGAACTCAAATGTAAACTCGCCAGCTCAACACAGTGGGCCTATAGCAGGAGTAGGAAGAAGTAGGAAGAGGACTAATAAAATTCCAATTAACTGTTAACTAAAGATTTCTACTTTTTAATGTATAAAAGTCCTAGCAAATATAAAAATCATCCATTTTTATTTGACAGATTATTGGGGAAGAACAAAATAATAGTTGCAAAATTTCATGCTTACAACATGAGCGAAAACGAAAAGAATATACAAGTATGACTATCAACGTGCTCTTAATCATGTCAAATGCAGCTGTATTATATAAACAAGGCGTTCTCAGGAAGTTTGTCTGGATGTGACTACCATCAGTGTTGATCATGAGCATATGTGCAAAACATATGAGTCGAAGCTTTTATATACAGAAGTTTGCTGTAGTTCTTCATTCATTATTGTCATGGCAATAGTTTGTTATGGGAAATAATTCAATAGCACTCATTCTCTCTTGCGCTCTCTCTCTCTCTCTCTCTCTCTCTCTCTCTCTCTCTCTCTCTTATTAACTGCTTTATCCTGATCAGAGTTGTGTTGAATCTGGAGCCTATCACAAAAACACTGGGTGTCTCACACACACACACACACACACACACACACAATCACACTAGGCGCAGTTTATCTTAGCCAGTCCACCTATTGGCAGGTTTTTGAGAGGTGGGCGTAATTGGAGAACCCAGAGGAAACCCACACGAACATGGGAAGAATATGCATGGGAATCAATGTCATTTCACGCTGAATTTTTGGATGTTCTGCCATTTTGGAATGGTTAGTACTTGTGCACACATACTGAGAGCTGAAAGCGATTGCTGTTTTATTGTGTTTTATTCCAGATTCGAGAGTTTTTATAGTAACAGCTTCTGTAGGGAGTTGTATGGTAGACACTCCATATGAAGGGATTTTAAAATGTTACGGTGAAGTTTTATGTTAGGATGCATTTATTTAGCGTTGGAATGAGCCTCCAGTGTCAGCGCTTTATAACACTCAGTTGAAACTCACTTGTTTCATGGACAACGCTAAATGTAACTATAAACAGATAAAAAAAAGATATTCTTTAATAGTTAAGATTTTAATAGTTTAATTTATTTTAATGGTTGGCAAATTGCTGTGTTATAAGATGAACAAAAGCACTTTGAGACATGCTGTTATGGGGGGGGATCTATTTCAGTGTGTACTAGCATCATCGTGATGTCCTGTTGTGTTTTATTCATTATATATATTACCTCTGAAACCTCTTCCCTGGTTTTGCCTTTTTTATAACAATAACAACTGCTTCCTACTATAACGATTTGAAAACTCAGAACACTCTGTTTGTATGAAAACTTCAGCAGGCTGGCTATCTGACTAATTGACTGACTCGTCCCCTGGCAAAATGGCAGATCACCCATATGTCATGACATCACATTCCCAAGCCTTATAGCATGCTTACTAATAAAGATTTCACATTTACAGCAGGCTAGCAAGGCTGCCATAAACGGTGGAGGGGATGAAGTTTGATGGTTTCAGGGATGGGGAACAACAAGGGGAACAAAAAATATCCATGGCGGGTTGGCTCGGTGCATTAACCTGTTCGGGAGCTCAAAATTTGTACCAGTGCCCCTACACACTAACTATAATATATAATAACAGTAAAAGGTTCTTTGAATGTTGCTGCCAAGGTTCCTTTTCTGATAAAATGCTACTAATGAAACAGGTACCGGTAAAATAAAGTCATGTTTAAATACAATAGAATGGTATACAAAATAGTTCTATGATAAAAGTATGCAGGAATGGTGACGTGAAAATGTAATTTGCTATTTATTGCTCATTGTAAGGTCTGTTGACATGTAGAAAAATAACCAAGACAAGCTGTCACTCACCGATTATAATTTTGGCTTGAAAGACAAAAAAAAAAAACAACAACAACAGCTTTTGGATAAACTTGCAGGTAAATAATGTCAAATAAATCAATGTGGCCAGTCCTTAAAACCATGGACAAACAGCTCCTAGACTCCTAGAGCTCCTAGAGAATGACTCTTCAGGCTGAGTTTTCTTCCAGCAGGTAACTGGTCACTGAGAAATGTCATAGTAGTAGTCTCTCAGCCTGGGCTCCACCACAGCAAAGCTTGGCCTCTCATCCGGCCTGACGAAATAAAACAACAATTATAATGCGGTAATTGTGAACTGTTGTGACAGACGATGTGATTTTGTTGTTTAAATCAGTGGTTCTCTAAATGGAGTTTGTGAGGCACAGTATAGCCAGGAGGCGCTGGTTAGAGCCTGGGGGTGTTTCATTTATTTAGTTAGTTATTTTATTTTTAATTACATTGGTGTAAATCACAACTCAACCTCAAAACTGTGTACAGTGCAAAAGAAACCATTATCTTAGCAAGTGTAAATATTACGTTTATGAAGTAGTTCCTATTATAACATTACAATAAAATGACAGTTATATATATATATATTAAACATATTTCTAGACAAATTAACAAATTTTTTTGAAAAGCTTGAAATTTGAAATATTTCTGTTGTCGGGTAATTTGTCTAAATTTAAGCATTTATATCTAGAATGAAGCAAAAATATCTGGCAATCAAATAAGAAATTTTAAAGCTTGAATTGTGTAAATGCATCTACAAATGGGCTGAATAATCATATTATATAATAATAATAATATAATAATATAATAATTTTTTTGTAGTGTAGGCCTGCAAATATCATTACTTGAATCTTCTGTGTTCAGTTGGTGGAAGGTTCAGGAATAAAAAGCTCTATGATTCTAATAAATATCCAAAATATTATTGTACCCATGTGACCAAGTGATATTTGAATTGTTATGTGATATGGATTATGTTCCTACAATAAATCTGTACTGAGGGGGTCTGATGAATTTACTTTGAGAATCCTGATTTAAACTACTTACTGAGAACTTTGCCCTCATTCTTCATAACTTTTGATTAATTAAAATTTTTTGTTATATCAGGGTGTAAATAAAAAGTCCTATCAGAACTAAATACATTCTTATATACACTTGTTAACGCAGTCATACATTCAGGAAGAAATCTTACTCAAGAGTGGATATAAGTTTACTGATGGCAACTTTGATTACTGCAGTGCTAGACATAAGAATAAAGGAAGTCACTCACTTGTATGTCCAACATTTCATCATGAGGTTGTACATCTCAGATGGGCAGCTGGGTGGAGCAGCCATCCTCTCACCACTCTCAATCATCTGGATAACCTCATTTCCTTTCATCCCCTATAAAGTACAAAGACATAACAGCTCTTTATTCACTGTCCAGATGTTAGTCAGACTCAGGAGTGTCTATCTACACTACACTACAATTCATGACTCAGTATTTATAAGGTTCTGAGTGACATTATGTTCAAAAATCAGTTAATCACATCAACTTAATCTACGGGGGAATATTACATTATCCTGCAATATTTTATTTTGCAAAGATTTCGCTCTAATATTTGAAGACATTCTGCATATAGAAACAATAAATGTCTACTATACAAGTGCAGTAAAGTCTTAAAGGCAAGTAATCAAATAATAAGGTCTGGCTATCTGTATTTAGCTAATGTTCAAAAACTTACTTTCTAAATGTCTCAGAACTTTGATCATGCAGATTCAGATTTCAGTACTTTAGAATTTTGCTAGCTGGAATGTGAAAACTTAGCTTTTTCTCAAAACAGCTCTTCACCCAGAACCGTATCATAGGACCGTATGATACATAAACCTGAACGTTGAAAGAATTTAATAAAACATCTAAACCGTGGGGGAAATAAGTATTGAACGTGATAACTCAAATATATTTTATACTTAGTGGAGAAACCTTTGTTTGTAATGACAGCTTCGAGATGCTTCCTGTATGAAGAAATGAATGGGCCACAGTATCCAGGTGTGATTTTGGCCCATTCTTCTAAACATACTGTCTTTAAATCTTGTTTAGTTAGATTCAAGTCAGGTGATTGACTGGGACATCCTAACAGCTTAATTTTTCTCTGAAACCAATTGAGAGTTTCCTTTGCAGTATGTTTTGGATTGTTGTCCTGCTGGAAGGTCCACCACGTCTCATCTTTATCATCCTGGTGGATGGCAGCAGATTCTACTCAAGAATCTCCTGGTAAAGGTCTCCATTCATAGTTCCTTCAATTATATAAAGTCTGCCAGTACCATGCTATGAACAACAGCCCCACACCGTGATGCTTCCACCTCCAAACTTCACTGTTGGTTGGTATAGTGTTTTTAGGGTGATGTGCAGTGCCATTTCTTCTCCAAACATGGTGTCTAATTTGACAGCCAAAAAGTTAAATTGTGCTCTCGTCTGACCAGACTACACTCTCCCAGTATTTTATAGGCATGTCCAAATGAATTGTAGCAAACTTTAAACGAGCTTCAACATGCCTTTTCTTTAGTAATGGAGTCTTGCGGGGTGAGCGCAAGCAATGGCGTACATTGCCTATTGTTTTCTCTGTGACGATTCACCTGCTGCCTCCAAGTGTGTCTGGAGCTCTTTCCGAGTGGCCCTTGGCTCTTGGGCTACTCTTCTGACTATTCTTCTAACTCCCTGGTCAGAAATCTTGCGAGTACCTCCTGTACATGGCCAGTTGATGGTGGAGTGATGTTGCTTCCACTTGTGGATAATGGCCTCAATGGTGCTCACTGGAGGAATCAGAAGTTTTGAAATACGTCTGTATCCGATTCCATCAATATGTTTTGCAACAATAAGGTTGCGACGGTCTTGGGAGCGGTCTTTGTTTTTACCCATCATGAGATGTTTCTTGTGTGACACCTTGGTAAGAAAAAACCTTTTTTTATAGACCATCAATTTACCAACCCCACTGATATTAATTTGCACAGATAGGGGGTATAATTACTTACGGATTTCAGCTGGTTCGATGCCTTATCTTGCCTTGGAGAACTGCTTTTTCTTAGCGTGTTCAATACGTTTTTCCTGTGTTATATAACTTTATTCATGGGCTTTAATGTTATGAATTCTTTATATCTGCGGATTTCTTGAGTTAATACTGATGTCTGGTGAAAATGTCGTGTGAATAACCTCATTGAGAATATATTTATTTATTTTTTTTTAAATGTTGATGCGTTCAATACTTATTTCCCCCAATGTATCTAATTATTATTATCATTAGAATACTGAATACTGTTATTTAGTATTGAAAATAAATTTTAAATGTGTAACTACTGTATACATTTAAACAACTTGAATAGTCATTCATATATGTACATACCTGTATCAGCTTGATCGAATTGTACATATATTTCTTTATTGTTAGTTTGTCTATTTCAAGCTGATGTATTTAGGAAATGTCATTTGTCTTGTTCGGAACACTTTACATGTTTGGATATCATCATGATCGATCAAGTTAAATATCATGTCATGGCTTAATGTCATGGGTACATAGCTGGTACATAATACCCATAAGGCACTTTTTTGTACTAGAGCAGAGAAAGTAAGGTGATATTTTGGACAAAGGGCGAGAATCTACTACACATCATCTTCCTCTTATAATAATTATTATTATTAACAGATGCGTGAATATATTTGTGCAATATTACTTTTGTATCTTGTCAGAACTGCTGACTATACAACTTGAAGTCAAAATTAATGTTAACGCACTCGCCCACCAGATGGCGCCAAAGCGCATTTAATGGTTTGTATACGAGTGTGATAGACTGAGCCATATAGTGACAGGCAAACTGTTTCTGAGTCACTTTACTGAACCAATTTGAGGCCGTTTATTGGATTCACAGAAACATCTATAAATTGTGTAGGTCACATGCTACAGTTACTCGAATCCACAGTGTCAGTGTAAACAAACACTCGTATAATTAATAATGAATTTGATTTAGTAATACTCTTAGCCAGTATGCATTATACAATAACGCTTGGAAATACACATCGAAATAAAAAGAGGGCAACCAACCTTCGACTTGATGCGTGTGAATCAATTCAATCAATTCTCTTCAAACTTTGTCTCAAAAACACATTATTTAGTTCTGTTTTATATTATTGCTACAGTAGCCTTTCATTTAGCCTACACCAAACATGAAATTTAATAAAATAGAAAATGTTAGACAGACTGTCACATACCTTATATGGCTTCTGTCCATATGAAAAAGCCTCCCACATCAGCACCCCAAAGCTCCACACGTCACTCTTACAGGAGAACTTGAAGTAGTTCATGCATTCGGGCGCATACCACTTCACAGGCCACTTACCATGACCTTTAGACTAAACAAGAGAGAACAAACAGTTAATACCTGGCTTAGCTGCTTCTCAAACACCACACTGGCTATGTAACTAAACTAAACAACAACAACAACAACAAAAGACATTTCATTATATTATACACTCATGCAGTAATAATGACAACATGGAATTGAATTGAATTTCACAATTGAGTTGAATACGCTTCATAAAACTTAATAAACCATCAAACTGTTTATCACTTGAGATTGGTATGTTAGAACAGGGAAATCAGTTAAACAGATTTTTTTTTTTTTAATTGCTCTAAAAGAGTTATATTAGGCTGCTCAGTAATTAATTAACTGCAATATTTTCAGATGATAGCAATGCTTCGTTTCTGTGTCAAATAAAATTGTCTTGCACAGTAATGATGTAATGCTATAATGATGTGCATGTGAAGTTGTTATGATTCGTCCATTTTTAACCACCCTAGACTTCAAATGAATATATTCTTTAGTTTGTTTAATCTCATTGTATTGTCTACCAGCTGCTATATAATATATAATATACGAAATATATCCATATATATATATATATATATATATATATATATATATATATATATATATATATATATATATATATATATATATATATATATATATATATATGAGACTTCTAATAAAATCTGGTATTCTTTGACACTTTGTATTCTTTGGCATCACGTTGATTAAGACATCTGGTGAATAAATACACTGAAATTCAAATCTCCTGTGACATATGGTTAGATTGCACATATTTTCTCTTCACTCCAATTCTAGGAAAAGTCTTCTGGAGATGAGACATACCTCGTAATAATCATGCTCACTGGTGAGGGCTTTGGACAGGCCAAAGTCACTGATTTTTGCATAGTGCTGGGTGACTAATAGCACATTGCGGGCTGCCAGGTCTCTGTGAACAAAGTTATGCTCCTCCAGGTACTTCATCCCCATACAGACCTGATGCACAAGCTCAGTGACGTTTTTACCGGCAAGTCTGTGTGAAAAAGCAAGGTGCAGAAGAGCTCGTCATTCCCTCATTTATACAGTGAATTCAGAACAAACGTGATAACTAAATGTATGAATAGGTTTTTGCCTAAAAGATCATCAGGATTTTTATTCCACTTTGCACTCAGGATTATTGCAGCTGCTTTTTTTTTTTTTCTCTCTCTCTGACAGTTTCTCACACTTTGGTTATTTGCTTGTTTTTAAATAATTGGATTGCATGGTAATAAAAGCAATCAGTATCTACCAGAAGAGAGTATTAGTTTTTCACCATGCTAGAGAAATAATAAAAAAAATTATAAAAAAGCTTAATAAGACAAAGTAAACACTGTTTTAAGTTACAAGACAGAATTTTGTAGAATTTATTTTTATTTCTTTCACCTAGAAACGAGGAGGGTGGAAACTTTTGTTTGTGTCTCTTTGTGTAATATTATACCTGTTCTTTTGCAGATACTTGTTCAGCGGGCCGAGTTCAGCCAGCTCCATGACTAACATGAGGTTCTCGGCCTCACAGATGCCGATCATACGCACTATGTAGGGGTTGTCCAGCTGCTGCATGACTTGAGCCTCACGAAGCATTTCATCCTTTACTGCAACATTGTTTTCTCCATTCTTCAGGATCTTTATTGCTACCGGTTTCTGTGTTCTGGAGTGAGCACACACAAAAATAAATCACAGTTGACAGGTGGTTCACTGGATTTAAAGGTGTGTGTGTGTGTGTGTGTGTGAGAGAGAGAGAGAGTGTAGAGGCGGAGAATGTTACCATTTAAATATATGGTGAAACAACAAATTAACAAAAATTGAAGCAAATAGTGGTCAAACGTCAAATGTGATATACACTGACTGCCTACTTTATTAGGAACACCTGTACACCTGCACATTCCTGCAGTTATGTAATCAGCCAATCATGTGGTAGCAGCACAATGCATAAAATCATGCAGATACAGGTCAAGAGCTTTAGTTAATGTTCACATCAAACATCAGAATGTGAAAATGTGTGATCTCTTTGACTTTTTTTTGGCATGGTTGTTGGTGCCAGATGGGTCAGCCTGTGCTCATGATAGCCTCAGATTCCTGTTCTTGGCTGAGAAGAGCAGGAACTGATGTGGGTTTCTGCTTCTGTAGCCCATCCACTGCAAATGTTGGATGTTTTGTGCAAGCTGAGATGTTTTTCTGCTCACCGTGGTAGTTAAGAATGCTTATATGAGTTACTATAGTCTTCCTGGCAGTTCAGACCAATCTGGCAGTTTTCATCAACAAGCTGTTTACACCCACAGGAATTCTGTGTAAACTCTAGAGATTGTTGTGTGTGAAAATCCAGGAGCTCAGCAGTTCAAACCAGCCCATCTGGTACTAACATCCATACCACGATCAAAATCACAGAGATCGCACTTTTGATTCATTCTGATGTTTGATGTGATCATTAACTGAAACTCTTTATCTGTATCTGCATGATATTTGCATTGTGTTGCTGACACATGATTGGATGATTAAATAATAATAAACAACTGCATGAAAGTACAGGTGTTTCTAATAAAGTGGATATAATAAATATATAAATCCTTGGTTTGGTATATGTTCGGGAGCTAGCTGTGCCATTTGTGTCCCCACAATGTACTAGCCCACTAATGACCAGTGCAGAGCAATTTGAAACATGAGGTGAAACACCCAGTATGCTTTTAATCTATAAACCAATCTATAAACAGTTGATTCTGACAAAATGTGCCCTTTATAACCTCACTCTATACTTTTTATTTATTCAAACATATGAAACTCGCAATTATAAGCCCCTCCAGGATTTTGTGACTGCAGAACTTAATGCAAAATCAAGGAAACTCTTCAATATTTGCAGGAGCTTGCAATTTTCTGCCAAGAAGCATCATGTGATTTCAGCACAACGCAATGTGACGTCATCACGACATGCATTCAGCCAAACCCACTTCAGTTCATGTGTGTTGAACATGAGTACAGCTAAAAGGTTTCATTTACCAACAAACATCACTGTGAAAGGCATAAAACAGTTAGCAAATTGCGTTGCAAATTAAAAAAATAAATAAATAAAAACTGCAGCAAAATCAAGACTTTTTGGTCGCAACAATCACAGATAAATCTCTGCGAAATCCTGTACATACTGATGTACAATGGAAGATGAAGATTTTGAGATTCTGCCCTAAACAACTCACTTCCTCATCTGGTAGGTTCCCCTAAGAACCGTGCCAAAATTGCCTGAGCCAAGCTCTCCATCCTCCAGGAACAAGTTTTTCCGGTCCACTGTGGTTGAGCGGAGTTCATCAGGGTCAGCATATGGACTCTCATACACCTCAGTGCTCATGGGTAAGTCCTCTGTGTTAGCATGTTCAGAGGGTAAAAAGAAGGAAGAGAAACACGGTCATTTCCTGTCAGCATCTTTACAGCTATAAAACGTGTTGAGTGTTTTGACGTTGATATGAATATCCTGGGCTGATTATGATAACTCACCTGTGGCAAGCATTGATTCCCTCTGACCATAAGGATTATCAGTCTTAGGATTTTTGGGAAGAAAATATGATGAGATCTGTAGGCATTCAAGATAAGAAAGAGATGGGCATTAGAAAGTTGATCACATATGTGATCACATATGTTCTAATTCGCATGCTCCCAACGGTGGTCCTGGGGTACACCTTGTCTTGCACATTTTCATGCTTTCCCTGCTCCAACACACTTCCACCCATTTCAACTCAGGAATGGCTGTTAATGAGCTGATTAGTAGAATGAGGAGTGTTGGGAAATGTGCAGGATGAAGGGTACTCCAGGACCAGGGTTGGAAACCTGCGATCTAATTAGATACATGGACACACATTGGCTAATTACAGTCTTTCTTGAATGCTTACATACTGTAAATGCACATCGGCACACATTTCTCAATAGCTTTGTTTTCTTTTGCCAAGCCATAGACGTCTTCTCCTTACACATTTTTTTTTGCAAAACACTTGCTCCACCTTCAAGCACAAATTTCATGAACATGTCTCATGCCACATTTTGGTAGAATGAAGACATAAAATGCATGCATTTGGAAATCAGTGAAAGGACACTGACCTTACCAGGGCAAACATCTAAGATCTTTTCTTTACACTTCTTTAACGCTGTCTATGGAATGAGAAAAATCAAGTCAAAAAATAGACAATAAAATACAAAGGAAGAGATACACGCGTTTCTGTGACAGTGCAATATATGTATGGGTTATTTTTTATGCAGGAATGCCACAGACTAATGTACGACATGGTTACTGCCAGCCAAGGGTTCAGCCAGAGAGCTTTCGAATGGGACAATACAATGGAAAAATCATGTTACATTAGATAACCGTGATTTGAGAATGAGAGAGGCAGAAGATTATTCAGTGATTGAGAGCAAAATTCTCTGGCTGAATAGAAATGAGATGACACAATCTGCACAGTTGTGTTCTTTATAAAATGGACTCATTTTATTTCTTTATCTGGTATCTTGAATGTTTGAGTCTTTTTGTTTCATTCATACATTCTTTCATACATTCATTCATTCATTCATTCTCATTAAAGCAATTTTATATGTTGTGTGGCCAGTTACAATTTTGGTATAAGTGTGTGTTATATTGATATAAATAATTTTAATACTTTGATTCTGGAGCCAGCCTTTTAATTTGCTGACAATATGAAGTTTCACAAAATGTGTGCAGACTTTTGAAGAGTGTGTTTCAGAGCAGAGCACTGTTTCCTGAATTATTTGTAAGCAGGTGAGAAAAACTGTAATGGCACATTGTGTCCATGAAATGGCACACAAGCAAAATCACACCACACATTGTTTCCCAGTCTCCTTCATGGCCCTTTGGATAAAACATCTTTGGACCTAAGTCTTTGGTCATTAATCAAACACAGCGAATTCATAGGATTTCTGGTGGATGACCATGAAAGAGAAGAGAATCCGAGTCTGACAAAAAAAGCCATAACTTATCACACAAAAAGAAGAGATAAGAGATACATTTTGGCAGGAGTACACTCTTAGAAAAAAATAGTTTTAGTGAATAGTAAAGGGTTCTCATTACAACCCATACTGATCTGGGAACACTTTATTGTTCTACATAGAACCTTTAAGATTTCCCCCAGATGTAGGGTCCTAGATTTAACTTTTTTTTTTTCTAAGAGTGTAGGAGGTGTAAGATCAGTGTTTAATTGAAGTTAATGAGAAAAGGCTTAATATGTAGTCAAGTAATCAACTGAACTGAGTCTGCTAGTTCGTAATATGGGGTAAGGAGGACTGTAACAGGTTTTTTTTTTTTTTTTCAATCTTGTGTCATTTTGGCCCTTTGTCAGAATTATTTCCCAGTGAGCACTAGGTGAATCTATACCTTAGATAAACTATGGTACAGACCTTCTGTTCTGGGTTATAAAGTTGATGGTAGGTTTATTTTTGTACACTGTAATACAACACAAGTGAAATGTTTTGACACACATGATTAAATTTAACCTACGTTCACACTAGCAAGTGACAAAGTGACAGGCGATCATCCGTGTTTTATGTATGTGCATGACACTGTTCTGTGGTTTCAGCGACAAAGCAGCATTTGACTGAATATTTTCTCTAAACTATGCAAATTAGGTATGATGGAGTCAAGTGACAAAGCCAGACGATTAGCTTGCATGTTCCCATGGAACAATCTCCTATGTGTTGTCTGAAGGTTCTTCATTTCCCCACTCACAACTTCAGTTACTACCTCCAGTTAGTTCACATTTACCGTTTGACAAACAAAAAATGAAAGTATTAAATGTGTATAGAGACATGAAGAAGAATACAGCTTGGAAGGAGGTTGCACAGATCTTTGGTACTTCTAGTGAGCGTATAATGCTAGTACAGCTAGCCTGTGTATAACCTCCAAATGAAATGAGCAAAAAGCCTAGCACATCATATGTAAGCCAGACAACCAATTTGCACACTGATTAGTTTATTATTTAATGTTCTTTCATAACTAGTTAGCTTACGAAACTATATATAGGTAGAACTATTTTTCATTAAAACTAGGATTGGTAGTAGACAGACAGTGTGTGCACATAAATAACAGTAGCTTGTTGCTACGTCCACACAAGTGACATTCTGCCTGCTAGTGTGAACATATGGTAAAACCTTTTGAATTTATTCCTAGTGGTTAATGTCTATATGTGATTTCTTCCCATTAAAATCTGTAATAAAAATAAGGAAAAGTCATATTGAGTAATATATACTTTCACACATTCTTGGTCACTATATAATACCACTTTTGTTATTTCATAGATTTGGTTTCATAGTTTTACTATTATTGCTCATGTTAAATAGTAACAACAATGTAAACCCTACTACTACTAGGTGTGTCCAAAACATTTGACTGGTACTGTATGAAGTGGTACTAGTAACCTATTTCACATTGCACATTGGATATGAGTGTAAAACCTAAGAAATAATGAAATAGATTACTATTTTGTGAGAGTAAACTAAATTAACTTTAGTTACTAAGTATTAGAGACAGATTTTGATAGCAAATATATGTACTGAATATGCTTTAAAACCAAAAGCTTTCTAGCTTTGAACCTGACATGGGCACCAATGGCAAAGGCAATCACAAAAGGGACGGTGAATGATGGACTCGCTGCTGTAGAGATGAAGTGCAGGTGAGTGGAGGAAGAGGTGAGAGAGTGCAGATGAGAGATATGTAGGCGACCAAAGATGGATTAGCAGGGAAAATCCACACATAGTGGTGGATGACAGCCATCTAGACACCGTACCACCCGGGCAGAGATGAGGGGATGGTATATTTGTGCACCTTTTTGAAACCAGGTTTGGGGAAGGAAGCGGATCTGACTCTGGAGAGAATTCCACTTGGGCCACCCAGCTAGAAAACCACAATTTTGAAGAGGATAAAGTTATTGTACTGAACACTTATTAAATGTGACCCATGCACTGCTTCATGCACCAGCATTAGGAATAAAATTAACGGCATAAAAAGAAAGAAAGAAATCATGCAATAAAGATATCCTGAAGGATCTGAGGTGTACTGTAAGCCTAAAGATGAATGATGAAGTAATTTATCATATATTAAATGATTAAGTTTAACATGCATTGTGTCTCATGAAACATCAGTTTCTACCAGGGAAGGTTGTGTCAATATTGTGATACACAGCAAAGTTTACGGCAGATGGTGCTTACATAAAATAAATCTTTCATATCCACTCTCATTTTGTTTGAATACGAATAAAATCTGCAACAAAATCTTAATAGCTTTTGTTAAATGCCTGATTTTATATCAAACAAGAGCAAATGCTTTATGTCAGCCAATGTAATTATAACTGGTGAGCATGACCTTATTACAAGTGTAAATATTTTATTACATTCTTCTTTTAAAATTTGCAGTCCAAAGTGTTTATTTGATAATGATGGTAGAGCAACACTCACATCTGGATGATTTCCAGGAAGTGCAGGTGGGCCTGAGCACAGTAAAAAATAAATATTAATAAATAACACAAATTGTAAAAATAAAAATAAAAAAGGAAGAAAGAAAAAAAAAACTCACATTCACTCTTAGTTAACTAATGATGTTATTTAAACATATGATTTCCCCTGTATCTAATATTCTCAAAATCTCAAAACACATCTAATAAAAACCAAAACAATCCTTCCATCCATACATCCATACTATCAACTATCCATCCATCCATTCATCCATACAACCAACCATTCATATATCAAATCATCCATCCATCCATTCATTCATACAACCAACCATCTATACATCATACATCCCTTCAACTATCCACTGATACATCATCCATACATCCATTTAACCAACCAACTAACCATATATTATACCTGCATTAACTCCATCCATTCAACCATCCATCCATCCATAGCTCAATGAAAAATAAATTCATTAATCCCTCCATCCACCCGCCTTGAGAGCAAATATGGCTACCTTCGGGTCGTTCACAGGGTTCTGTCAGCACCCGGAGCAGGCCATCAGGTTTGTAGGAGTAATGCTCCACCAGCTACAAGAAAAAATATATGATAAATTATCCAAAAATTGTTGAATGTTAATAAATGTTAATGTGTTTTTAATATTATTAATTATTAATGTTAAAATGATATATTAATGTTATATGATATATAAAATAAAAAATATAATAATAATATACATTTGATAGTATTCACAACCACCTGTAGTTTCAGTCCAACATTCTATATTTGTGGGCATGACCTCATTTAATGAATTAAAATAAATTAGTAAAAATAATGGATGTTTAGCAAATTTTGCAATGTACAAATATTCAGCGTCTTCTTACAGGTCAGTATATTAATTTCCTAAAAATGAAGTTTGAATTAACTTCCTGTATACATTCAGTACCTGCCAAAGTGTGTCAAACTTTTTTCCATCAGGAATGGAGAGTTTGCCAGCTTTGTCCCTGTCGATGCGATAGTGCATGACTTGACCATGATGGAGGAGACAGAGTGCATAGGAGCCATTGTTATCTCGCTGCCGGATTCTGTTGAGTTCAGAGAAATCAAGTAGAAAGGACAGAATAATAAAAAAGGCCACTTTAACATGGTGTATCTTTTTGATCATGCACAATATTCCAGCTAAGTTGGCTTCCACTAAGTGATGCTAGGTAAGTTTGAATTCAAATATTCAATATCAGAGATTGATAAAGGGTGAGAATATGTTTTTTGTCCATTAAAAGGTCACTGTAGGTAAACTACACAGAAAGAAGATCTGTTACTCTCAGATCTGTAACTCCTACTACTGTTTTAGTGAACTACACAGATGGTGACAAATTACAAGAAAAATGGTGGCTCTGTTATGTCATGGGGCATTTTGCTGGCATATACTATGAACTTCACTGTAACCAGATCTCAACTCAATTAAGCACCTGTGGATGAATTAGGAGCGACATGTTTGACAGTTCTCCACAACCCCTATCAAAACACCAGAATATTTTTGAGAAGAATGGTGTTCATCCCTCCAGTACAATTCCAGATACTTGTAGAATCTGTGCCAAGATGCATTGAAGTCGATCTGTTGGCTTGTGGTTGAATTACATTTTTTAAAATTTATATTTAAATTTATATTTATTGAATATTTTATACTATAATTTTTTTTTTTTTTATGATTCAGGTGCATTTTTAGAATAAATTTACTTCCTCTGAACATCTTTACCAAGGGTGCAAATAATTCTGGACCTGACTGTATGCATGTACAACATTTCTTAATGCAATTTCAATTAGTTATATATTTTATGGCCAAGATTTGAACAAACACACACACACACACAGAGAGAGAGAGACAGATGCGCAAATGTTTTATATGTCTTATGACTCCACCTCCAACTACTTCTTTGGTCATTTCAGGAAGTCCTGTACAAAAGTGTGAGAGCGGAAACCACATTGTGTGCCTGTTTCTCTTTCTCTCGATCTCTCTCTCAGCCCCTCTGTCTTTCTCTGTGGTTGTGCATATGTGTGCGATGTCTAAGCGCATAGCCATAA
The DNA here is from genome assembly GCA_012411365.1 of Ameiurus melas. Lineage (NCBI taxonomy): Eukaryota > Metazoa > Chordata > Actinopteri > Siluriformes > Ictaluridae > Ameiurus > Ameiurus melas. The sequence goes on from CM022763.1 coordinate 2,472,020, forward strand.
AAAGACTTATAGGGAATCCACGCTGAAACAGAAACGTTCTCGAGTTGGACTATAAAAGCATATTGGAGAACATGCTGATCAATTTAGACTTCCTCACAAGGAAACTAAAATAGTTCATTTCTTCTGTAAAAAATTTGCTGAAATGCTGGAAATTGAATTTTTTATCTGTTTTCAAGAGAATGTCGTGTACGAATAATTAGTTCAGTATCCTTTTCAGTATTTCATGTGAATTTCAATATTATTCTAACTAGAATTTAATGTATGAATTATGTAAAGCTCTATATAAAGAACAGAAATTAATAGGTAACAATGTGAACAACCATACTTACAGAAACTTGCCATTGGTGCGGGGGTTGTTGAGTAAACGTGGCTCACAGTCTTCCCGTGAGATGGTCCCATGAAACCAGGGCATCTTCTCGTGTGCCGTGGTGGCAATCAGCTTCTCCAGCTGAGGCCTCTGACTGATGATAGCCTGCTCCAATGAGGCGCCCTGATACAATGCATTAAAAAATGCATTAAAAATAAATAAATAAATAAAAAATTGAAAGCAAACATGAAAATCTTTTACAATAATCAGTAAACAGACAAAAACTCTTTCAGTTAACACATCCAGCTAGTGATTTATAGTTAGCCTTCTCAAAAAGTGGAAGTTCAAGAAAACCACTACAGATACAGCCAGTCTTTGTTCTTAGAAAACCAAGACAAAGCAATAGGTTACTTGCAACTCGTGACAAAAAATGTAGGCCGTGTTTTTGCTTATGTATTACTTGCACATGTATTGATTAATAAGACCAGTAAATTATTTTTCAAATCCTGGTCAATTTGATCCCTCTTGGTCAGATTTTGTTCAGTTGTTTTGAGAAGCAACACAGAAATGATGATTTACAATAAATAATTTTTTTAAGAAAGAAAAGAAGAACAAAAGCTCACTCAGTGGACACACTCCATTAAAACAATAACTCGTGTCTGATAGTGAACGACAATCACTTCTTTTATGTATTGTCAGTGTGTCAGGGTGGAGATGCAAAGACATTCAAGAAGTCAGAAGAATGGAAATGTTTAAGAGTTTAACACTACAATACTGTTGTAGATTTCATTCTGATCCACATGGTCATTAATTTAGATTTCACCAATATTTATTTTAAAAATAAATAAAATAAATAAAACTCATTTAATATGTCGTATAGGTTATTTAAATACATAAATACATAAATAAATAAATAAATAAATAAATAAATAAATAAATAAATAAATAAAACAAAACGCTGAACACAGAAGCAGAAACATTAGAGAATTAAATAAAATTCTCTGCTCGATACATCGCTTTGCTTATTTGTAAGTCGCTTTGGAAAAAAGCGTCTGCCAAGTGAATAAATGTAAATGTAAATGTAAAATATTAAATATTACAAGATAATACACTAGGTGAAACATTTGCAATCAAGCACCACTGGGACCATCAACAGACATGTACAGTAAAATGGCATTGATCATTAATGACATTAAAGAGTGCATTAATCAGGTATTTTAGATCCTGATCTTCAAGTGTAGCATAGAGAGGACATATGAAGGCAATTTATGCAAGGATGATACTAAATTGAATACATGTGAATAAATAATTAAATACATGGTGCAATGTGACAATAAAAAAAATCATAATCACTATACTGTAGGTCACTGAATGTATGTCTTGTTATTGACTTATTCATGCATTTATTTAAACATTTATTTTACACATTCAGCCATGCAGAATCAGTCGTGGACAGTCGAATCAAAATGCAACAAACCTGTCTTATTTCAGGTCATTTTTCTATATTCTGAGAAGAGCTAGCACTAACCTTCAGCTTCCATGTCTGCTGTACATACTGCCTGATGAGCTGCTCTTTCAGATCCTCGAAAGCCCCCACCTTTGGCTCGACACCCCGGGGCCGATTGCAGGGCTTTTTCAGCAGACACACCAGGCCATCAGATTCCTGCGCATGGTACTCCACTAAACCCACTGGACTGCGGTGGGATTTTCCACCTGCTATGGCATATGTTTCATTCAACTCCCTCTCAATGGTGTAGTGGTAGCACTGATGGTTGTAGGCCACGGACAGTGCGAATCCACACAGGTAGTTACGGCTCTGACGGAGCAGGTAGAGGCCGTTGCTCATGCCTGCTTGCCTCAGATAGTCCTCAGCTTCCTCTCGAGTGATGTTGCCATAGAAAAAGGACAAGCCTTGCACCTCGTCTGCCATGTCTGCTCACTCACTTCTGCCTGCCCCTAGACGTCCTACTCACTCGTAACCTGTACAAAAATAGGTTTGGTTTTATTCATTGTGTGGTATTATATAATCCAGGGTTAAGTTCCGACGTTGATGAACATTCATTCAGAAACACCCTGGGTGCTATTCTCTCTGATATATGTCTCTATAAGTGTCATCTGTTTGGCAAAGCTGTCACATTTTGAGATTTCTCATGCTAATTATATTATTCTATTCTAGAAAGTGACCATTTTTAAACCATCAAAACTGTATCATTTGAAATGACCTGACCAGTGAGTAATGACTAGTGTTAATTTTTACTGTTTAGGTCTGGTACAATATTTAATCAGCATAATATAACAGTACCTGTGCAAAATGCTAATATTTACTTTTGTCAGTGCATATTTTGCTGTTCTTCCTACTCAAATACACATTATCCAACTAAGCTGCTAATTATCAAGCTGAAAAAATAACTACTAAAGGGAATAGGCTTAATCGTTTCCATTAACCATCAACCTATTTTATGGTTGTAATGATTTCCAAATGTCCACTCCTTCAGATCCAAGATATATTTTGCACGTAATAAGTATGTAATGAAACACTCTCAGGCAAAGTTTGAAGAAAATAATCAATGATGGGGTGATGTAACAAAGCAGAATTATTGTTACCACCCTGACATTTATTTTATCATATACAGAAGGGTTAAAAAATATATATATTCCTCTTATACCACAGCAGTATGGCAACAATTTCCTTTTTTTATTATTATTAAAGAATGACCAAAATATTTTTGATCCATTTATAATTACATTTACTGTTAGACGTCTGTCAAACAAGTTAGTTACTGTTATCACAAACATTATAGCAGCTACAGAAAGACATTCCCTCATTTTTCTTTATGCTGCATCTGTCTTACAAGTCCCTGTGAGTTTTCTATAGAACCAATAATCCATTAGTACATGAGCATTAATATAAACCTATGATTTTAATTATAGCCAGAAGCACTGTCAGAGTTGCTGTTATAGAAATCAGAACAATCAGATTTGATTTGAGGATTCAACAGGGGTATAAACTGAATTATTGTATTTTTATAGAATATTAGTAAGTTTTATCTTGGTAACTAAAAATGCTTTGTATCTGTAATTTCTAACAGATATCCTGACACACGTGTGTAAGTAACAATGAAGTACATTAAATTCGTTAAATAAACATAAACAAGGACATTTAAATCCTTATAACAATTCATCAAATGTATCTAGAGGGTATTTGTGATTACTAACTATTAAAAAAAATTGCTAATGTTCACTGTTTTTTATTTGTTTTATTTTGCTTTTTGCAGGGTAACAGGGTTTTCTTAATCTGGTCTACAGTTCTATTTATCTATTACACTTTCAAACTTTTTGTATTTGTTACAGTTCAATGTTTTGCATATCATTCAAGAAGAAAGCTGAGACTTCAAGGCGTTTCTAACACCTCATCAGGGTCTTATATTTATATTTTACTACAGAGTTATATAATACTTGAATCTGTTTAGTCAGAAGATCTCACATGTTTATATAATGCACTCTCTCTAATTTTAGTTTTTCTATAGTAACAACTTATTCACATTGACTTATATAGCAAATGTTGCTTGTAATTTAAGCTTAATACTAAGCAGACTTAAAAAGCCAAAACCTATTGTTATTAAACAGATGTATAATTCATATAGACAAGTTTTCTGTAAAAAGATTTATGGAACAAGATTTATGGAACAAGTCTCCATTGTCAGTTCTATGTAAAGTCAGTTTTCAGGTTTCTGTTTACTGTCATGGAGAAGTCTTCAGGATGGACTTTCTGTTTTCTCAGTAACATGACAAGTTGCATTTTTTTTTGAGAGAGAGAGAGAGAGAGAGAGAGAGAAAAGAGACGCTGGTGAGGAAACAACTGCTTATAGCTGTTATAACACATGTGATAACAGGAACTAACTTGCTTCCCGGATTTGCCGCAAGATTATACTATAAATAAATAAAATTATGTGGTGTCATTCTTTAATTAATCAAAAATTGTAATTATTGAAAAATTGCTGTGGTATAAGAGAAATAAAAGAGTTCATCAGCTCAATAATCAACGTCTTGTCAGGTGCATCACACCACCCTGTTGTTGATTATTTTCCTATAATGCCCAGTCATGTATTATTTTTTAGCTATCTATGTGAATAAGCCACTGTAATATAAACTATAACATCATACAGGCAAAATGTGTGCAACCAAAAATAAAAGCAGCAGCACAAAGGTTTATTTCCTGTTGTCCTTGTCAGTCACAATTCACATTTACAGCCCACCTCTGATACTTTGAAAATCTCAACGCACCGTTTACACTTGAAAGAGAGAAAGACAAGTGCAGGTACAAGTACAAGTCCTCCTGACATGCAGCCACAACCACAAAAAGTTCCATAAAATGCAGACCACCTTCACTGGGCCTAAAAGGGCATTGCTCAGCTAGTGCTAGTATCTCACACTAAACAGGAAAAAGAAAAAAAAAAAGAAAAAAAAGAAAAACTGAGAGTAAAAAACATCAGCATTCTCATTTCTAAACAAGTCATAACAGATCTAAACACAGATCTAAAATCTTCACTGATCCAAAGCTAATCGATGAGATCTGACTGAATATATCGATATACTACTGGAGAAATACTAGTAACTTCTCCTGCTGCGTGTATCGTTACTCATCTCCACCATTGTTTAAACACAGAGTGTACTCGTGACATTCTGGGTGCCGATATTCCTTCCTTGTTAAATTTCAGTAATATGAAAAATAAATAAATAAATAAATACATTTATGTCCAGTTGCTCATATGAAAGCAAAAAAATAACAAAGTGCAATAATAAATCATTAATAATAACCTACACTCATTTGTCTTACCTACTTGAATTTGGCTGTGGATATATCAATAGTCAGATTTAATAATTGGATTTAAATCACAAGAGAGCTGAATTCAAATTCTTGCTAAGGAAAAATGTTGCTGAAAAGTGCTGACAGAAGGTAATATTTTAGAAACTACGTAGTAAGTCCATGAATTTCAAGTGGAAATATTACACAGAGAACATCATTATCGATGTAATGAGTTATGTAACTTTCCAATCACATATACCTTAATCATAATTAATGAAGACTCCAGTTTTTAGACTACACAGCACTTTTTACACACATCAGCTTAATTTTCATTATATAAAATAGCTTTATGTACAGACACACACACACACACACACACACATATATATATATATATATATAATTTTATATATTACTAGAATATTTCTTGTTAAATCCAATAGCAGAAAAGATAAAACACAGCCTTTTAATGTATACTTCAAAGTAACAGACTAATGAGCAATCAGATGTTAACCCACAACACACACACGCACACCTGCTACAAGATGTGAAGAATAAAGTATAAAAGCACAATATTATTGAATATATTTCGATTTTGTTTACAGATCCTGAGAGTGCACATATTTACAATAACTTCTGTCATTAGAATCCCACCCAAATTCCCATCGTTAAACTAGTGCATTATCAAAACCAGCAAATTAATAATAGATTAGGTTATAGAGATCTAGCTATAAAACTTTAAACACCAATTAATAAAAGGATTAAACATTAAACAAAACAATTAAATCCTGCTTAAAAGAGCAATAAATTATTATAAGTTTAATTCAAGAGTTCTACAGACTTGCTGCTGTAACTTTCTGCTTAGAAAAGCATGATAATTATTTATTGATATATTTTTTTCAATTTCCCATAATATGCACAATTATATAGTTATTAGGAAACTAAAATAAAGACACACTGAAATGAACAATTACCTTAATTACAGTCTTCAACTCTTCTACTTGAGGCTGCGTGACTGCACTGTGGCAACCATGTTGAAGCGCTGTTTAGCTCGACAGGATGTGGTATGGCCAAAAACTCAGTGGATAGTTCAAACGCTGCAGTAATTCTTAGACCACTGGCTCAAGAAAGAGAGAATCTTTAAACGCAGTGACTTTTATCTAGAACTTAATGCTGGAAGTCCACTCTCTAAATCCAGTTACATAAATGTGTCACAGACCTAAAAAGCAATTCTATTTAAGTTGAACTTTTTGTGAGCTTCCTCATTTTAACTTACTTGTAGCTACTTCCTTTGGTGTTTTTTCTAAGCCTGACTTCCCCTTTTAAGTAAAGTGAACAGACAGTCAGTACGACACTTAAGAACACACCCATGGACAGTGCTGAAGTCTAAGCGTTCTATAACTCTCACTTTGAAAGTCATGAAAAAACCCTATGTTTTTCTGGTTCTTTAATTAATAAGCACGCACTTTTTCAATTTTTTCTCTTTTTTCTGAATGTTGGCTAGCACAAGATTGGTTTAGGTGATAAGTTTAGGTGTTGTTGGTTTGCATATTTGTGTTGATACACATTCTTCCTCTTTATGGGACCTTCAGCTGTGAAACTCCCAAATAGTCCTAACAAAGTTTCAATGGTCCACTGAAAAAACGGGTGTAGGCTATTATTGAGACTATGGTCGGTTATTTTTTGTTTGTTTGTTTTGGTCTTTGGTGACCCATTTCTTGAGAGATACCTGTCAATATATTCTTCAGGGTCGCGGGGAACCTGGAGCCTATCCCAGGAAGCATGGGGCACAAGGCGGGGTACACACTGGACAGTGTGCCAATCCATCGCAGGGCACAAACACACACATTCACACACTCATTCTAACACTACAGACACTTTAAACATGCCAATCAGCCTACCATGCATGTCTTTGGACTGGGGGAGGAAACTGGAGTACCCGGAGGAAACTCCCACAGCATGGGGAGAACCTGCAATGTATAAAATGGCTCTGTTCATGAGGTCCCTGAAGATCATGTGTGGTTTCACTATGCAGTAAAGTTGTGCAGAGACTATGTGAACTGTACGTGATTGAAGGGTGTAAAAACCTTTATAGTTGTCTTTATTAATAAATAATAGACCCACTTAAATAACATATTAGACTGCCTTTTAACTTCACACACTTAAAAAGCAAGTTTAAAGCACTTCCTGATGTAAGTCATTATCGTAAATGAGTGACTTCTGACCTTAAAGGTTCATTTTCTTTAAATGCAAATTTAAAAAAAATTCTTTGCTTTTTATTCAAAAGAGGATATATTTGAAAATCAAACTGTTCCATGTCATGCATGTATGCTTTATTGGCTATATTGAACTTTTTGCCACATAAACCATGAAAACCAATCCTCTTACTGTCATTTACACAAATATTTGATGTTGAATCTAATAGATTTGCATGCATTTTTACATTGTCTTACAAATTATTACAACATGATCAAATATTTTCAGTAGACACGTAACTATGTGCAGTTTTACACGAGTAAAGTTATCAAAATGATGTCTAGAACTAAAATGTTGTTTCGCTTTTCGATCAGATCAGATAATGTTGCTTCGCTACTAAGATCAGATAACGCAGGTGACAATTATCATTTGAATGATTTCCTGATTGTTTTAAAATATATCATTGATACAAATGTGTTAATTCCATTTAAACTTGTGTTTTTATATTTAGATATATATTTTTTTAAAATATATATTTTCATAAGTGCTGATGGCAGCCACAATAATGGCTGCTTATATGGTGAAGCACACGGAGCACATGATATAGATGCTGTGAAGATTTACATGCAACTTTCAAATAAAAGTGTCCAATGTATGAAATCATTTTATATCTTCCATAATATAAATGAAATAGTACCACGTTCTGTTCATTCAACTCATCTAATCATCTCATATGAACTAACAATGAAGTCACCATAAGCATATTAAATATTGTCGTCTAATATCTCAGATGCTTACCTAGCATTCAACATAAATTTTAAGCCTGTGATTGGTAAATGTGAGTTATTATGAAATATGAATCAGTGTTAATAAATTAGTGAGTATGAAATGAAAATATTTGAGACAAAATGTATTTGGGGTAATGTTTGGGTCTCTGGTCATGGGCCAGCAGTTCACTGTGAACATCTGTTTGTTGTGATGTGCCTCAGTGAGCTGAAGCCAGTCATGAGGTTTAATGATGGTTTGGTTATGGCAGGATGCCTTCCTGCACCTGCCTAATGTTTACTTCTCTTCTTACTAAATGCCGTATTTCCCATTTTATATTTCTTTTAACAGAGCATTATGATTTTAATGATAAATTATCATGTATGTGAAATTATAGAAGGATATCCATTCACAGCCCTGAGCTACTACTACTACTACTAATACTTTACGACTATTTATACTATTACTACTACTACTACTACTACTTTACTAATACATTACTACTACTACTACTTCCACCACCACTACTTTTACTAGTACTTCTATTATTAATACTAACACTATTTTACTACTATTTCTACTATTATTTTAAGAAATTGGGAATCCTTAAACAGTCAAAAAATCAAAATAAAAATACAAAAAACAAAAAATAAAACAAACAAACAAACAAACAAACAAACAAACAAGCAAAAAAAAAAACTGAACCATTTCCCCCTAATAATATATACAGTATATAAAGTGCATAAATACAATTCTAGACATGAATACCTGACCTATTTTCAATAAGACAATAAGATGTTTCCTTGTGAATGGCAAATCTCCTGAGATCATGTTGCAACTGTGTGACATTTAACTCACTCTCTTTTTTGTTTCAAGTGCGAGTTCTATGGCAGATTGTTTCATGACAATGCTTTGTGGTTGAAACATTGCAGACTTAAGCACATGCAAATAATCAAGCGAATAGAAGATCCAAAGATACTGGTCTTCAAACCCAAAACTATATATAGAGAGAGCTGAAGGTTGACCGAGGGGCCCCGGAAGTGATTTTACTACCCAGGTGCACAGACCATAGCTCTTCACCCACCCTGGTGGCTTTAGATGACGAGTCACCAATAGAGGGCAGAACAGCTTAAGATGAATCGAGCAACAGTATGCAAACAAATTTATCTTTTAGAATTTATGTTTAAAAAATTATATTAATATTTAACATCACCTTTATATTCAGTCTCTAACTTCATGACTGTTTGATATGTTGCAGCTCGATCATTCAGATAATCAAACAGACATTTGTTGGTCATTCCAGAAACCCAAAGTCCTAACGTTTATGACAATGTTCAAAAATTAAAAAATAGATTTAAATTGGATAATATTAATTAATTACTATATATAAGTATGTAATTATTATAATTATAATAATGATATTACTGTTTTCATTGAAGTCAGCTAATTTGATCTTTTAATTAAAATGTTTAATTGCAAGAATTCTGTAAAACACGTTGTGAGCTTTTTTTTTTTTTTTTTTTTAGAAACGGTTATATATAATAAAAATTACAATAATGAAACTTATTATATTTATTACAATTTTTAGAAATCCTTAGTGTATAACAGATTTCATTACCAGAAAGCTACTGAAATGCACAGTTTTGTGTTTTTCCTTCTTTCAACACATCCAGTGCATCTCATGATGATGATGATGATGATGATGATGATGATGATGATGATGATGATGATGATGATGATGATGATGATGATGATGATATCTTCTAGGTACTGCTCCACACCTTAGTGGTCATGACAAAAAGGCTTTACAAGAAGAAACTAAGGTAATAGCAAGGTACAAAGGTAATCTCAATACACAGCATATTAATAAACATACACTCCGGGTATATTTACTAATCTAAAATTATTAACAAACACTTAAGCCATTAAATATGAATAATAGAAACAGAATTGTTTTTATGTTATAAGTGGGTAGTGATTGGGATTGTAGGCATTATATGTTTCAACCAAGTTGTATTTTACAAGTGCAACAGTTGTACAAAATATACTGAAGGCCATAGTAGAGAAATTGTTGAGTGATATAGGGCAGAGCAATATTTACTACAGTTTATTTGCATTATAAACAGCTATGTTAGAATAAGGAGGTATAAATCTTTTATTGCATATGTTCTTGAAAGGGTGTCCTTATAGTCCATCCCAATAATTCAATCACAACACTGCATGGAAGAACAAGCAAAGACCAGGAAGCATTAGCAATTTCAAGGAAGTTTTCGAAAATAATTTAAAAAAAAAAAAAAATTTTTTTTTTTTTTTAACTATCATATATTTCCTATAATTTTCACTGCAGTTATTAAATAAATCATAATAGTTACTAAATAATATCCTTTCAGATGAAAAGCTGATAGGAGCTGATTGTTGGTAAGTGGATTATATATAAATGTCACAAACTAGTTTATACTATATATTATTATTAATTTAACAGCATTCAAGTCAGAGAGAAGCCTGCTATGAGAACGAGTTCTCAATCAGTTCTCAATATCTATTGTAACCTAAGTAATATAAACAGGAATTATATTTAAATAAAATATGCAGTGTCACAAAACTATGATGAAACTATGATGAAAACTATGACAATGAAATTTTATTTATTTAAAAAAGCACTCCACGCGAATCATTCCAAGTCATTTGCAAGCTAAAACCCAACCAATCATATCTTTATATTTAAATAATCTATCATCCCAATAATATATAGCTGGACTCTGTAGGTATGCAATTACTGACTGTAGAACACAAGATGTGGCACACAATTTGTCAGAAACTCTCTAGCTTATCCATGAGTGGATTCATAGCGCAGCACTAACACGGACAAGGTAGTAGCATGGTAGCATATTTATGCACAGGTTTAAGTGTACTGGGGTAGTGTGATTTTTCAACAGCTCAGAGGTACTGCTGGGTTAAACCCCTTTAACAACCTTACCTGTGTAGCAAAAAAATCAAGCTCACATATTAGCCGCTCATTATATGAGTTTCCAACAATCAATCACTGATCAACATTCTTCACGACGCTCAATTACTGATCACCAATGTTCCCATAGCCCAATCACCGATCACTATTCTTCCCAACAATTAATCGCTGATCACCATTCTTCTCAACAACCAATCACTGATTACCATTCTTCCCAACTTATCACTGATTAACATTCTTCCCAACAACTAATCACTGATCACCATTCTTCTCAACAACTAATCACTGATCACCATTCTTCCCAACAACTAATCACTGATCACCATTCTTCCCAACAATTAATCACTGATCACCATTCTTCCCAACAACTAATCACTGATCACCATTCTTCCCAACAATTAATCACTGATCACCATTCTTCCCAACAATTAATCACTGATCACCATTCTTCTCAACAACCAATCACTGAAAAAAAATAAAAAAAATTAAAAAAAAAATTAAAAAAAAAAAAAAATAAAAAAAAAAAAAAAAAAAAAAAAAAAAAAAAAAAAAAAAAAAAAAAAAATAAAAAAAAAAAAAAAAAAAAAAAAAAAAAAAAAAAAAAAAAAAAAAATATTAAAAAAAAAAAAAAATTTTTAAATATTTATAATTTAAAAAAATAAAAAAATAAAAAAAATAAAAAAAAAAAAAATTAAAAAAAAAAAAAAAAAAAAAAAAAAAAACCAACAACTAATCACTGATCACCATTCTTCCCAACAACTAATCACTGATCACCATTCTTCCCAACAATTAATCACTGATCACCATTCTCTCCAACAACTAATCACTGATCACCATTCTTCCAAGCAACTAATCACTGATCAACATTCTTCCCAACAACTAATCACTGATCACCATTCTTCCCAACAACTAATCACTTATTACCATTTTTGTGCCAACCTCACACTACTATGTTCATTGTTTTAAAGTCTCTTCTTGGCTATATTTACAAGCAATAAACCAAGTAATATCAACCAGTTTCCTTCACTATATATTATGTAAAATGCCATAATACTGGTCTATGACAATATTTGGGGGACTTATTAGAAATGTATTAGCTACTGTACTTTGGGGAGAAAAAAGTAGGTAACATTGGCCATTATACATGTAAATATAGATGTAAGAGTCCACTGCCATTTCAGTGGTATTACTGAAATCATTGCTGGAGATGATTCACCAGGTCAGTGGAGGTCTTTCAGTACACTCTGAGGAAAAAAGGGTTATATTTCCACTGGTGATACCCTCAATGGTACATCATTTGATTGTATCTTTAGATTGTATCTTTTACCTGGAAAGATGCATGTAGTGTACCTTTAAAAGAACCATAAAAGCTAATTAAAGGGTCCTTAAGGTCAATTATGTATTTTAAATAATTATTAAAGGTACACTACATTCAAACTACAATGTAATAGATACACACTAAAGCTACAGATGTACTTTAAGATGTACCCTCAAAGGTACCAACCCAGTGAGAAGGAAATGTACTATTTTAAGTACAGTGGTCCCCCTTTTCTTTGATGATGTTTACATATGAACCGTTTATGCTATTATGTGAAGCACTTTGGTCAACATGTGTTGTTTTTAAATGTGCTATAGAAATAAACATCGATTGATTGGATTGATTGATTGATTGATTGATTGATTAACTGAGCAACAAATGGACTACAGTACTTTTATAGCTATAAAGTGCACCTACAGAATAGGTGGCCAATGAATAACTGCCATGTGTTTGCCTCTAAAGGCAGGATTAGTGTTTACTATGTGTATGAATAATGTATGAATTCAATTTCATGGTCCCCCATCACCTGTCACTTGGATGAATATAGGCTACACGTTATTTACTTTGATCTCTTTATTTAATGATCTCACGGGATTTCCCCAGGCCAAGATTTTTTTTTAAATTAACTCTGTGATGATAACAGATAACACTGCGTTTCCTTAATGCATGCAGGCTATCTCCACAGGACTCTGCAGTCAGGTGGTCAGGTGATGGCCTCTCAGTGCAGCCCGCTGAGGGGGGGTTCTTGTTGCTGAGAAAAGTGGGCGGGGTTATGATGCGGTGAGGTTCCACCTGACGTCACCGGGAGCGCGGCCGCGCGCGCTGCTGCGCCTATAAAAGGCTGTCTCAGCGCTCCAATGGACTTTTAATGTGAGTGCAGGTTCGTTGGCGGACAGGAAGACAGCTGCGAATTCACCGTCTCTCCTACACGGTCCAACATGATAACTGGAGCATAAACTTTCCTCTTCGTCTGTGTTTTAGGTGAGTATTCTGCCAGGTCATATTTCCCCCCCCCCCGTGCTCAAATAATGTCTACAAACGACAACCTGTATAATCGACTTTTATATATGTTCTTCATATTATATATATATATATATATATATATATATATATATATATATATATATATATATATATATATATATATATATATATATAAGTGCAGTGGAAATAGGTAAAGGTACTTACAATATATTGAGCTGTTATTGCTTTATTCGCTCCGGTTTGTATCCGTCCTGCATCTTTTTCTGCCCCCTGACTGCATCAGCAGAGCTTTTGGATCACGGCATTGTGCATTGCCTTAAAAAGAAACCCCATTCAAAGCGATACAATGTACACTAGTACGCAGTATAAAGCTTGATGTTTATAAGTATGTACAAAGCGCTCGTGCCCGTCGTGCTGCTCTTATCATGAAGCGATAAGGCAACCGTGAGCAACGAGCTGTGTGTGTTGTGTGTGTGTGTGTGTGTGTGTGTGTGTGCAATTTCTGCTGAATAAGCACGCTTTCTTCGCATAAAGCCTTCTGTTTTCTTTTATTGAAAAGCGATAACCTAAACAGAAATGCTTTGGGGGGAGAAAAACAAAGCAAAACTTTAGGGATGCTCTTTTTTTATTTAAATTTTTTTTTTTTATTAAGCAACAGAAATTGTATTGTAGCGCGTGCTGTGCATCCAGTCTATATGTTTATGCAGCTAGTTTGACGCATGGCGTTGTCCCCAGCCCCCACCCCCCTCAGTCTTGCATAGAGGATTTGATTTTGCGGGTGGGTAGACACGTGTATGAGCACTGCCCACTGTAAATCAGTGGAGGATATACCCTCACTTGCTGCCAGTGTACAGTTTCCCCTCAAAGGTTGTCGTTGAATTTGCGTTTGAACAAATTCACAATCAGTTATAAAGATCCTCTTTAAATAAATCTTGTGCAAGAATACTGATCATTTATAAATGCTAAACTTGCTTACCAAGAACTCATTTGTCATTTTTGTGTCATTTGCTTCTAAGATATATTGAAGAACAATGCCAGAGCAGAGTAACGATTACCGTGTGGTTGTGTTCGGGGCCGGCGGAGTCGGCAAGAGTTCCCTGGTCCTGCGTTTTGTGAAGGGAACTTTCCGCGAGAGCTACATCCCTACCATCGAGGACACGTACAGGCAGGTAATCAGCTGTGACAAAAGCATCTGCACCCTTCAGATCACAGACACCACAGGCAGTCACCAGTTCCCTGCCATGCAACGCCTATCCATCTCCAAGGGTCACGCCTTCATCCTGGTCTACTCCATAACCAGCAAGCAGTCTCTGGAGGAGCTAAAGCCCATCTTTGAACAGATCTGCCAGATCAAAGGTGATGTGGAGAGCATTCCTATCATGTTGGTGGGCAATAAAATCGATGAGACCAGTGGCCGTGAGGTGGAGACCAGCGACGGCGAGGCCATGTCCAAGAGGTGGAAGTGTGCCTTCATGGAGACTTCAGCCAAAACCAACCACAATGTAAAAGAGCTCTTCCAGGAGCTGCTGAACCTGGAGAAGAGCAGGACTGTCAGCCTCCAGATCGATGGCAAAAAGAACAAGCAACAGAAACGAGCTGAGAAGCTAAAGGGAAAGTGTGTTGTCATGTGAGGCATCAAAAGAGGACGTGTCTGGATTCAGTCAGAGGGAAACATTGGACAGTCATTCAAGCTTTCACAACGTAGCAGTTCTGGCTAACACCTTTCCCACCGCACAAAGAAAGACATGCACGTTTATCCATAACAGTTTGTTTTGGGACAGGCGACTTGTTGAGTGAAAGGATTGTTGGGGTTCACTGACAGTCATTTTACAAAAAAAAGAACCTCAGAGTACCGTTCTGAAATTAAGCCGCTTTAAACCATGTGCTGCTCTGAAAGACATTATTCCCTGAGCTTGTTACAAATAGGATTCAGTCTCACAATCTTGCAAGTTGGCACTAGATGTTAGTACATGACAGCAGTGTTTAATGCTTTGTCACCTCTCTCATGCTCTTATACTGCACAGGTTCAGGTGTAACTTCAAACGGCAAGGATCCAGCAGTAACAGTTCATGTGAATAACACATAATGTCATAAGATGAGGAAATATGGAAGAAGTTTCAATAATTTGCCCCTGAGATGGATGCTATAGAAAGCAATACGTATCATTTATACAGATTTGAGTATTTTGAAACGCGGTTGAATTGATCATTGAAAACCGAAACGTTGGACAAACAAAGAAGCTGCTTATTTCTGCTCTCTTATACAGCCTGTACAGTTCAATGGTATAAAGTTCACCATTTAACAGTTCACTAAGAAATATATTTGAATTTCTTTTGATAGTTGTATTTTAGTGGTGTTCATCACATATTTTGTCATAACAAGGCAGGAAGTAAGCTAAAGGTTTTCTCTAAACAGTGAGGATGGCGATCCTTTATACTCCATACATTTATAGTAATATTCTTAACATTGATTTATCTTCTTAATACTGTATACAGTTTAGCTTTTGCAAATTAGGCCTCATTGCCTGAAATCTCAGAAGATAATTGCAGTAGGAAAGTTCTGCCTTTAAATTTTACCAAATGGTGTTCACTAGCTAGATGAGTTAAATTAATCTGTAAACACATCATTGTAATAATGGTAAAAGCTTGATCTATCAATCATGGCCCATGTGTATGTGTGTGTTCATTGAGGACCCACTTACCAAAGGCATATGAATCACTACTTAAATTTCAACCTTGCTTTTTAAGATAGTAATCCACTAAAAAGTAATGGCAGATGTCCTCTTTCCCAGATGCCTCATTTATAGGGATAATCACCTTGTGTGCCAGTATTCCGAGTTTGTTACCGAATGTGGATTTAAACGGGCATTCCATTAAAAAAAAAAGTTGCTTACTGTATTTTATGGAATCAGAAAGTGGCCTTTGCGATTGGAGCATGTGGTGATTAATTAAGTGGATTGGTCTGATGAAACTTGTAAGATTTTATAAAGCTTTACAGTAGGATTGCATGATTCCAGCAGCAGCAGGAAAGAGCTTTAGATAATGACTGTGCAAATCTAACTAACAAACCCTTGCACCATACTTAACAAGCACCCGGGTATGTTTACATTTACATTTATTCACTTGGCAGACGCTTTTATCCAAAGTGACTTTCAAATAAGCAAAGCGATGTGTCCATAGGCCTAGATTCCAATAGCCCTCTTTAACGTTTATGAGTGGAATAACATGTATGTATAGATTTAGCATGATGGGTCTTGTAATTATAACAGTAGGATCTGGCTTTATAGCTAGCTTATATTGCTGCTTCGGCTGTCTTTCTTTACATCGGTACTGCTCACAGTACAACAGATACAGTGTACTATTTATTTCTGTGATATATTGTCACAGCTATGTCACTAGTATGGTTGTCACAAGAAGTAAAAGAATCACAATAGATTAAATGCAGATGCAGTAGATAAATATATCTTCTATCCAAAAATATTAGTTCCAGGCACCAATGTGCCAGAAAGAGTTGATGGTATGTGTTACTTAGGCAAGGAAAGATAATAAAGGCACTGATGAAGTTGTATGAATGAATTGTAAAATGAATATCATATAAAATGATGTAATATTGTTTTAATGAACTGCCTGTAAAACATCGTGTGTGCCTACAAGTTTATATATTACTGTAAATAAATCAGAAAATAAAGATAGTTCTGCATTTGAGCCTGGACTAGTTCCTAATTAAGCATAATAATTTATTTAAATTTTAATTTTTTTTAATGCTGATGCATGAAATGAAAACATATGATGTGCATGCATGTGTGAACTTTTTTCAGTGTTGAAATTAAAATAATTGGACCTTTCAGAGTAGAAATTAAATAATGAGACTTTTTCAGTGTAGAAAATATTGGACTGTTGTGAACCAGGCCTCATTTGATTGTTTCATTTTGCATTTTGGCTTGACTTCGACCATTTCAAACACAGTATGTGTCTTTAAAATGTTGTTGAGGCACAGTAGACTGACTTTAAAAGAAAAATGTCTAAAAATGTTGTACATGCTTAATACCAACATATCAGAAATGATGCTTCTTTGATGGTGAGTCTGGTTGTTCCCAGGGGGAGCTTTATTTAAAAAAAAACAAACCTGCTAAAATGTGCCATCTGATTTGTGCATTAAGTTAATGGGATTAGATGATACACTCTCAAGCCTACTCCTGCAACCAAATAATATTTATACTGCCTTCAGCTGAAAGCAGACATGTATCCTAAAAATAGGCTGTACCTCCAGTATTAAAGGTCTGTTACATAACATGATTTTATATGTATATATATTTGTATTTGTATTTTTTAAAATAGACCTAGCATTATTTTGAAATGTTCCATCAATACTATTTATATTATTTTGCAAAAAGCAAATCAATGTGTATATATTTTTTAAATGTTCAAAAATTAATGGACATCCATATCCTGAAAGCTTTGATGGGGCAATTTTGATTAGACTGATTTAACATATTTCATAAAGTTATTTTTAATGGCCCCAGTTTAAACTTGAAATTATATATAAACACACACACACACACACACACACATATATATATATATATATATATATATATATATATATATATATATATATATATATATATATATATATATATATATATATATATATATATATATATATATATATATATATATATATATATATATATATATATATATATATATATATATATATATATATATATATATATATATATATATATATATATATATATATATATATATATATATATATGTATATGTATATATATACATATATATATGTATATGTATATGTATATATATACATATATATATATATATGTGTATATATATATATATATGTGTGTGTGTGTGTGTGTATATGTATGTGTGTGTGTTCATATATATATATATATATATATATATATATATATATATATATATATATATATATATATATATATATATATATATATATATATTTATGTGTATATGTATATATGTGTGTGTGTTTATATATATATATATACATACACATATATAAAATATGGTAATCCAGTGCATGGCTGGCTCTATATCGGGTTCACAATTTTATTTATCTGATTCTAAAATCTTTTCTATTCTAAAAATACATCCTTAAGCAGCTCAGACCTAAAGCCAATTAGACTTCATAATGCCCTTTGTCACCAATCCTGCAAGGCAATAACATTTGAAATGTTCATTCCAGTGGCTGCTAGAAGCTTTTGCACTTTCTTATTCAAACAGCCATTAGACAGTGTGACCACGCTTATGAGAGGCAGCCAGAGGTCAGGGTGGGAGGAAGTGTATCTGTTCTATTAGATATGACTAATCAGCCTATGTGGCTCATTATTGTGGAGTGAAGTGGCTTACACGACATAATGGAGCACCTGCCAGTGCTCACTCAGCTTGCTTGTCTCAAAGCCTCTTTATGACCAGTGGTTTCTTTTAGTGTGAGCTGAACTGAAGCAGAGTGCATCACAACGAGCAGTGTGAAAGATCCATCAACATGATGTACACTGGCGTCAAAAAGGCCTGCATATCACAAACCAACAAACAGCTTGTCATGGTTTCATACTTGATTGTAGGTGTTGTCAAGTAAATGTGCAACACACCTAGAACTGCTTCTACTTTAGCATCCTGCTCAATTTATAGGTGAATACTGAGCGTAGGGCTGCAACAACTAAGAACCAAATTTGATTAAAAAAAAAAAAAAAGATAAAAAATAGTTGGCAACGAATTCCATTATCCACAGTTAGATGGACTGTGTTATGAAGCTCACTGTGGCACACTACATCAATTCACTTAGACTAAAAACATTAGAATGGAATGTAATACTAAATGTAAACACTAAATGCATAATATTCCTGACTGAATTATGCTTATTAATCGTCATGTATTAATTATTAATAACTGTATCCAGTTTTCTAGCTGTATGGCACATTTTTGGTCATATTTATACGATACAAAGATCATAGATATTTATGGTCCCTTCCTGCCCTCTCTGAAAACATCATCTCATGCTACTTTGTTCAAAACATCTGTAGTTTGTGTGAGAACCCATTGGCTTGAAAATGAACATGGTCTAAAATGAATGATTAGTCTCTGTGATGAACAATTTCTGACTTGAATCTCAGGCAATCCATATCATAAAGCATATGTATTATGCATTGTTTTGCAGTGTGAAGCAAGTTATTTGAATCGGTTAGCCTGTAAATAAGAATGGTTCATATATTTTTTAAATTAATCCAACTAATTGATTAATCAAAGAAATTCAATCAATAGATAAATTATTAAAATAATGAGTAGTTACAGCCCTTACTGTACTGTGAATTCACGATATTGCTCTTTTCAGCCTATAGAAAACAAGAGCACATCAAATGATCAGTCAGTGTATGTAATACAAAAAAGTACAGTTGCTTACTGGAATGGTTGTGCTCCAAGGTCCCTTGTTTGATTATTAGTTTGAGTTACTGTATATGTGGTGTTTTCCATATTCTCCCTGTGCCTGGGTGGGTTTCCTCTGGATTCTCAAATTTCTTCCCACTCCCCCCCAAACAGGTAGATTAGTGACTATAAATTGGCCTAGAGTTGTGTGTGTGTGTGTGTGTGTGTGTGTGTGTATACATGATGCTCTGTGATGGACTGGCATCCCAGTCAGGCACCATAATACAATGTGGATAAGGATAAAGCTACAGCGAGGACGCATCAATGTTAAATTTGTAACAAATACATACAGTGGAGTAAGGTTATACACTCAGCTTGGTGGAAATTTCTGCAAACTGCAGTAAAATATCGATTCAACCAATCTCTGTTTTATTTTATATTCAGTTACCATGGAGCCATCCCTTTCACCAACATACACTAGGAGTTTTGTGGTAAAATTCAGTTTTTACTCTCTGCCTGCTGTGACTTGCTTGTTAGCAATGTTAGCACCTTTGAAGGTGTATCATGCATTACAGAAGAACAAACAGCCCATCATTCCTGTAACTCAATGTAATTCAGTCTCTAATCATCATATTTTTGAACTTGCATTAATGGTTTGCTCGACTGATTACAGTTCATAATGCCACATTTTTGTCAGAAATAGTTTATAAAAAGAGAACAATAATGCTCTGTAGATTAGAAAATAGATTATCAAATGGAGTGCCCCAATAGGAGTCAAGGATGCAAAAATCGTTCATAGATTCATCACTATAGCATGGCACAGATATATTTGTAGTGTCGTTGCTGGTGAACAATCGGTTGATGCATACTCGTAACCTCTCCAATTTGGTCCAGCATGTTAAAATCACATGAATGGCAACCAAATCCATATCAGCACATGTTAATTAGGCCCTCCATTACTCTCCAGTGTATCCACAGGCCAAATCTCAAGTGTCTCAAAGCACTAAATCTGTCTGTAAATGCTTGTCTGGCCACTTCACTGTCAAAACAACAACAATAGTCTCTCCATCATTTCGCCCACTTGTTCTCTGTTTAATCTGATTTGAATAATTCAGAGGCCAGGCCCATGCAGAGACTGTTTGTCCTCATGTTAGCACGTGTTAGTGTGTTTTATGGTATGCTTGCATCAATCTCACTTGTTTAAATATTCACCAGTTCAACCCTTCTTGTTCCAAATGAAGGTTCGGTTTATTTTAGGTGTGTTTATTTGTTCTTGGGAGAGACCACTGAGGAAGAAAAACAGAAATGAGTGTCAAGCACATTTAGAAAGGATGCTTTGTTATTGCAATTGCCTTGAGGAGACATTTGAGATCAGAGGCGTGTTTACCAAAGCACTACATGAAACACACCACATTCAGAGACGGCAATTCAAACCATGCCTGTATGATGAACGCTAAGTATATGAAAATGACCATTTTATGTGGTATAAATGGAACTGACTAGTATTTCTTTGGGCAAGTCACTACTTGTGAATATATCATTAGTATTTTATCATTAGTGTATACATTTTGTAATAGAGGAGACCTTTTGATTCTGATTAAGGCTAAATGCCATCTGTGGTAAAACCAGTAAAAACAATACATAGTGTAGGTTTGCTGGAGATATCTTCAGAAAGAGAAGTTTTGGTAAAACCTTAATAAAGGGCGTCTTTCATTGCACTCCTACATTCATTACACCTAAATAAGCCCTTGCTTATAACTGACCTAAGCCAATTTAAACATTAATAAATGCTTAATCAATCAGGCATCAGCTGTCTTAAACCTCGGTTAAGTGAGATACATATATCTCATGAGCCAGTTCCGGCGTGAAAAATATTCTAATCAGGCCCATCAAGTTCATTTAGAATTTATAAATAAAATCATGCCAAGGTCTTTTTTTAAAAATCATGATATCATTGATTGTTTTTTTAATTGTTAATTAATTGTCTGATTAGTTTTGTAGGTGATGTATGTTCAAATAGATAAATGCCAATAAAGGAATATATTTCAGAGGAGTTGTTGATGTGTTATTGGTCACAAAACAGATTTTGTTTGGCTTGACATTTGATGTGGCCATTATCTACAATGAATTTGACACCCCAGACATAGATTTTGTTTCCCTCTATCTTCTATATCGCTTATCCTTTTCAGGGTCAAGGGGAACCTGGAGCCTATCCCAGGGAGCATCCGGCACAAGGCAAGGTACACCCTGGACAGGGTGCAAATCCTAGATTTTGTTTATATATGGTTATTTTTCAGAAATCCTTATGTTTGAAAGTCAAGAGAACTGATATAGTACATTATACATCAGTGGACATGGTATGTCAGATTTACATAGCAAACATCAAAACCCTGTCAAGCTATGTCACCTAATCACCAGGTATGACTTTAACATACTTTCAAGTCCACAAAACCTCAACAAAAAGACTTTGACATACTTTCAAGTCCACAAAACTTTACAAAACTAATTTCACCAGAAGGTTTCACAACACAAACTTGTTTTGAAAACACAATGTCACTTAACTTTTTATGAGCCTTTATGTAGGACGACCTTTCTTGGAATGTAGTTTTATGTCATGACAACCTATCTGACAGACCTCTCCTACACCAACTATGTCACATTACAAATTCAGGATTCCCCTTCTCATTTACTGACACATTTTTCTCATCTAGCAACAGAAGGGAACCTGCAAATCTTCTTGTCCTGCAATCCTACCACCCGCCCACTGGATCCAATCCCTTCCAATGTAATGAGTCGTTATTGTTCACATATACATATGCACAGTGTCAGGAAGCTGGGATCAGAGCGCAGGGTCAGCCATGATACAGTGCCCCTAGAGCAGAGAGGGTTAAGGGCCTTGCTCAAAGGCCCAACAGTGGCAGCTTGGCAGTGCTGGGGCTCAAACCCAGCACTCGAATCCTGACCTGGAGCATCGGGGGAGCATTGACCTTCCGATCAGCAACCCAGAGCCTTAACCGCCAAGCCACCACTGCCTCCAATGCTCCAGACCATCTCACAAGACCTCCTCCCCTTCATCACTACTACCATCAATGACTCCATAACATCTGGTCATGTATCAATTGCATTGAAGTGAGCAAGGGATATTCCAATCCTGAAGAAACCCACTCTGGATCCCTCAGACTACCGACTGGTATCACTTCTCACTTTTCTTTCAAAAATCCTCAAACACACCATCTACAATCAGTTGTCTCTCTATCTCAAACAGAACAACCTCCAAGATCCTAACCACTTCAAAAGCAACTTCAAAGCAAAACATTCCACAGAAACGGCCCCTGTTGCTGTCACTGAGAAGCTCCATGCTGCTAGATTAACCAAACAGTCATCATTCCTCATCCTCCTAGACCTTTCAGCTGCGTATGACACAAGACTCTCTTATATGTGCTCATGAGTCTTGGAATTTGCAGCACAGCAACACCAAGGTTTGCTTCCAACCTAGATGGTCGGTCATATCATGTGACATGGAGGGGATCCACATCTGCTCCACATAAACACTTCACTGATGTCCCATAAGGCTCAGTATTTGGTCTTCTTCTGTTCTCTCTGCTATACACAATCTCTTGTTGAGGTCATATCCTCACATATCCCCACTGCTATGCAGATGACACTCAACATATCTTCTTCTTTCTTCTATCAGACACTCATATTTCTGCTCAGATCTCAACATGTCTGGCAGAAATCTCATCATGGATGTCAGCTCATCAGCTCAATCCCAGCAAAATTGAACTGCTATTCATCCCAGGTGATTCATCCCCATGTGATTCATCCCAGGTGATTCACCCCCATCACCCAGCTCCCTGGAATCTCACTTTCTGTCACTACACACAACCTTGGGGTAACCATAGACAATCAAATGTCCTTTTCTTCTCACATTACTAATCTGACAGGCTCGTGCCAGTTTCTCCTTTACAACATCAGAAGGATTCGTCCACAAAGACCATTCAGGTGCTTGTTCAATCCTTGTAATTTCGCGACTGGACTACTGTAACTCACTCCTGGCAGGTCCTCCTTTGCATGCCACTCAACCTCTGCATCTGATCCAGAATGCAGCTGCATGACTTGTTTTCAACCTTCCTATGTTCTCTCACACCATCCCATAGCTACACTCCCACCACTGGCTTCCTGTAGCTGCCCGCATCAGCTTTAAAACCCTGACGCATGCTTACAAAGCCAAAAATGGACCAGCACCCACCTACTTTAAAGTACTTATCACAACCCGCACTGCACTATGCTCCCTCTGATCCTCTATCACTGCTTGACTGGTCCCACTATCACTCAGGGTACAAGGAAGACATGCATCAAGGCATCTTCTCTGTTCTGGCTCTTTTTAAGCGTAGGCCACATGACAATGCCAATATGGTGGATGTAGTACGTCTGGATTGCATTCATATTACACGCATATACTGATCAGTACGTACTGTATCAATGGCCAAGCTGTAGGAACTGTCACAGTCCACAATTTTGGATGCACAGGCAATTTCTCTAACACACTAGTTTAGCCAGTTTTCTGTGACAATGTTTTATATTCTGGACTCAAACAGACTTAGCACAAGGCACAAGCATTTGCTGACACAAATAATTTTTTTTACTGTTTCCTTGCTGTATTAACTCCTATGTAACAGGGATTTAGCATTATGGTATTCTTAGACGAGAGCCTATTTGTACTCACCTAAGTTTTTCAATAGAAGCTTCAATGTAATTTCTGGATAAGAATGTCTGCTAATTGCTGTAAACATCCTAAAAATGGCATTCTAAAAATTCTGGCTCAGGCAAGTTTTCACATACATTACAGTCACAACACATTTGTAAGCATGAATAATTGATTGCATCAGTGTGCAGGAAAGGAGGGATGGGGACTATGTTAGGTAACCATGGCTGTAGTTGTATTGGGATGGGTGCAGTGGAGACAGTGGGTCAGGCTTGCTGGATCGGTGATGGTGATTAGGCTGCATGTCCACTCCTCCACAGAGGATCTACATCTCACAGGGCCAACGATCGGAGAACGACAAACAATCGCCATGGAGACGGCGGCAACCATGCCTCTGGCTGTGGAAGTGGAGCAATGACAGAGGGAATAGAGAGAAGGGAGAGAGAGGGGCAGAAGGACAGACTAAAATTGTGTGTGTGTGTGTGTGTGTGTGTGAGAGAGAGAGAGAGAGAGAGAGAGAGAGAGAAAAAAAAGAGAGAGGGTGAGACAGGGTGTGTGGGCGGGGGCGGGGGGGTATATTCTGTCTAATTTGAAGAAAGTTGGCCAAAATCAACCTACATATTGTCTGCTAAAAGCTCTAAAAGTGTTTGCAGGTTCATTAAATTACAATTTTTTCATTTTATGCTGATTATAAGAACAGGTCTTAGTATTGACAGTGACTTTAGTGACTCAGTCTCAGAGCCAGAAGAGGCTTCTTATAATAATACACTTTTACAGTACACACTCAATATGATACAAAATGTATATCATTTATAAATATTTTGTTGAGTCAATTTTATTTGACTTATTCTCTGACTGTCCAAAATTAATTGAAACAATTAATCCTTGTAAATACAATGGGTCCAGACTTACATTTCTCTATCTTGTAAATACGTATCCTTCCTATTAGTTTACTTGATGAATAATTGATCTTGGCTACCGAATAACATGTGTTAAGATGATTAACTAAATGAGATATTAAGAGGTTGAAATAACTATAATCAAATACCTACAGAGTAAGTAACAAAAATAATAGGAAATATATGTAATAACAGGAAATATATGTATAGCAACCAAAGGCACAACCTTAAAAGGAGCAATGTCAAAATCTAGGACTGTACATATAAAGAGAAATTAGACAGAGAGAATTCTGATGAAGAAAGTCCATGTCCTTTTATGATACAGTGTATGTCTTCAGTTTTAGCTGCGACTGCATACTGTAATTCTACTGACCTATTTCGAGAGAATCATGGTGACTTCAAACTCAGAGAACATATACAACACTCATATACAGTACACAAATACTAAAATTGACAGCTGTATGAAGTGTCAGTCATAATATTAGGTGGGAGGCAACAATCTAACACATAGTATGACATAAAAATAATAAATACAAATTTGTGCTGCTTTTCTTTATGTTGTAAGTCTCACACTAACTCCTATGTAACATGGTTTTAGCCTTATAGTATTGTCAGACCATAGCACCTGCTAAATTAGGTGAACATAAAAGTATGTACTGTAAATGCATTGACATCCTAAAAAAGTATTAAATGGTAGAGCTGAAGTCAATCAATAGTTTGACAGCAAAACTATTAGCGTTGAGCAATGTGTTATATCACACAGTCTCATAGACGGCATAATAAGATTAATGTTTCAAGTCTGTAAATGCTCTACTGAGTGCATACCATGTTTCCTCTAAATGACAAATATAGTAAATAAAAAAGCTGAAACCTTTTGTGTAATTTGTACTTTGATTGGACAATATGTGCTCAGTCTGTCTAATTTTAGGTTCTCATCCAAAGCCATTTTAAGGAAAAAAGAATGATAGAGTAAATAATCCCATTGCCTTGATGTTTATTAAACCCACCGCTGAAATCAGCTGTGTCACTTCTTCATGACATTCTGTGTATTTTTCTTATGGCCATTGTTGCTGCTGGTTAAATCTGGTTTCACAAACATCCAAAATAATCTGATGTGGATGGGAAAAATGCAGTATTACAAGAATTCTAATCTTGTCATGTTTTTGTAGCTTTTAAAATAATAAATCCATCATTTTATCTAAATCAGAACAGGAATCTCTCGGTTCATGAAATGAAAAGTACTGTGGGTGTGCATCAGATAATCAGAGTGCATTGTTTCTCTGTGGGCGGCACATAACTTTGTTATTCAGTTCCTAATATATCCTTTTCATATAGCTGTTTTTATCTTGAGTGGAGATGAGAGGTGGTTTGGGGTTCATCTTACAGCTCTCTGACTCTGGTTTTAGATTGGCCATAACATTACAGCATAATGCTGTATTTATTACTTATGAAAGATATGAGCTACACAGAGAGCCACAGTGTAATAAAATACAAACAGAAGGCTAGTGGAGTAATTCTAATATAGTGCAACAGAACCAAACATCTCACATGAAAGTCTGTACATTTTGACAATAAACCTGATTTACAATGGGGTTGAATAATTTTGATTGCTACTCTATCTATCTACCTATCTATCTATCTATCTATCTATCTATCTATCTATCTATCTATCTATCTATCTATCTATCTATCTATCTATCTATCTATCTATCTATCTATCAAAAAATATTATTATATTTTAATATATATATATATATTTCTCTCTCTCTCTCTCTCTCTCTCTCTCTCTATATATATATATATATATATATATATATATATATATATACACACACACACACACAGTATCTCACAAAAGTGAGTAGATCCCTCACATTTTTGTAAATATTTGATTATATATTTTCATGTAACAACACAGAAAAATGACACTTTGCTACAATGTAAAGTAGTGAGTGTACAGCTTGTGTAACAGTGTAAGTTTGCTGTCCCCTAAAAAGACCTCAACACACAGCCATTAATGTCTAAACCGCTGGCAACAAAAGAGAGTACACCCCTAAGTGAAAATGTCCAAGTTGGGCCCAAAGTGTCAATATTTTTTGTGGCCACCATTATTTTCCAGAACTGCCTTAATCCTCTTGGGCATGGAGTTCACCAGAGCTTCACAGATTGCCACTGGAGTCCTCTTCCACTCCTCCATGACGACATCACATAGCTGGTGGATGTTAAAGACCTTGTGCTCCTCCACCTTCCATTTGAGGATTAGACATTAATGGTTTAGACATTAATGGCTGTGTATTGAGTTATTTTGAGGGGGCAGCAAATTTACACTGTGAAAAAGCTGTGCACTCACTATTTTACATTGTAGCAAAGTATAATTTCTTCAGTGTTGTCACATGAAAAGTTATAATAAAATATTTACAAAAATGTGAGGGGTGTACTCACGTTTGTGAGATACTTTACATATATTAGAGAGAGTGAGATATCTCTCTCTCTCTCTCTCTCTCTCTCTCTCTCTCTCTCTCTCTATATATATATATATATATATATATATATATATATATATATATATATATATATATATATATAAATAAATATAATCACAAGAAAAAGTGGGGGGACAAGCTCTGCACTGCAGGCTATTAAAGTGTATATGATATGCCAGCACACTGCCATAAAAAAAATTTATGGGGAGGTTGTGTAGAGAAATGCGGTAAGAGAATGCTTACCGTATTTTCACCCGTGAGTGCAAATCGAAATGAAAATTTTAGCCGCCTGGAGCTGGAAAATCTGTCTGTTACCAAGAAAAAATCATGTAATACCTTATACCCATTATAGACTGCTTTTAAAATGCCAGAAATGCCTTTGTTAAACATTGGACTGTCATTTTCAGTCATCCGTTGACAAAGGGTGCTGAACATTCATTGCTGAATCAGCAACCCTCTCGCACTTTGTGAAACTCCTGCAAATTTCACACTCTTCATCTAGCTACTACAGAGAAATCTTTTCCCTTACCCTGGAGAGGAAATACCCTCCACTTGAAACCATGACCATTCAACAAATAGAACCATCAATATGCCAGTGTGCATGTTTGAGTCAGTGTGTGTGAGTGTGTTTGTTAGGATATCTCCTGTTACAGCTCTCTGCTCACGTCAGATAAAAAGGTTCAGGACAACGGCAACCGCTGCGTGCGCACTGAGAGGCTGTCAATGCCCCTGCTTTCAACAGCAGCCATGCATCATTCTTTCATTGCCACAGCAACGTGTGCGGCAGGCACTATTCTTATCCCTCCTCCTGTGAGCGGGGTGTACTGTACGCGGTCACACAACGTGGAGCTGCTTCAGAAGCGTGGCAATAGGCAGGAAAGACCTATGTCAACTCGGGAACCTCGATGCCTTTCACCTGTTGACATAGGCAATCTTATTTTCAGGGTGGCAATTGCAGCTTTTGCTGCTTCCTGCCACTGTGATTTGTACTTGCGGAAGAGGAAGTTCAGCTCTGTTATAAACTGTACAGTGTTTAAGACTCAAATGAACACACTTGGTGTTATTTCAACACTTGGGATTTTACTGTGTACTTAACAGTAGTTTTGTACTGTATGTAACTACTTTTAAGAATGTCAGATAACCAGCAGGGCCAGTAAGAAACTCCTGGAAACCTCCATCTGTACACATGCATGGCGAGATCTTCCAACAAAGTCACATAGTGATGTATGATGCAGTGAGATGCAGCCATCTATCTGTAGAACCTTCTCAAATGTACAGGAATCCAAGCACAACCACAGTTACATACATAACTACCATTCGATTTCTCTCCACCTAACTGCTTGAATGCTTTATGGCAATAATGTGATGATGAACAGGAATCAGCTGAGGACGACCCTGAAGTATGCTCTGAGATGACTACCTCACTCATACCATTAGGTAGTATGTTAGAATGATAGGTAGCAGCAGTGCACACATATTGGAGAGAAACACACCTCTAAATAATGCTCATGAAGAGGAGATGCTCTACATGAAGTGGCATGTCACAGTAACCTGCCTGTCAACAATGCTGGACATGAAACCTGCCAATCATGAAATTGTGGATTTCAAATGCATTGTGTTTGTATTCAGGTAGGTTTCTCTCGTTTAATTTTTTATGTGAAGTAAAGATATTCGGTATTAATAAGTTCAGTATATACAGTATTTCTTTTATTTATCCTCTATTTATTTTGTGGTCACAGAGTACGGGAAAAGCAGACCCTGTGATGTACAGTATTTTTCATCCATGTTGTCCAGACAGAACTATATGTAGATACAATACTAATGGATCCAATTCGGTATGGACGATGGAGAGATGTCTGACTGGTCAACAAAACCAGCTCAAAAAGACGCCCCTTGCTCACAATTCTTCACTCAATTTGTTGCAACTACCAAGTGGAACTGGGACTAATGTGGACATCTTTTACTCTCGTGCATATGGGAGGCACCTTGATCTTTTGCAGATTAACTTGGGAACTGGTTTACTAACTTTAACATGCAAATACTGACCAAAAGATAATTGTAAATTACATACATGCATTGTGTATGTACTGTCATCACTCCTGCTCACAAATACTAACATGTTTGTAGCCTTTTAAACTCTGTGGCAGTTACTTTCACAAAGTTTGAATTGTAACCATCACCAGAGCCCTTGCTGCTACAGTACAGTT
The DNA here is from genome assembly GCA_012411365.1 of Ameiurus melas. Lineage (NCBI taxonomy): Eukaryota > Metazoa > Chordata > Actinopteri > Siluriformes > Ictaluridae > Ameiurus > Ameiurus melas. Next base: position 2,502,066 of record CM022763.1, read on the forward strand.
GGGCTACAGGCTGAAATAACGAGCTGACATTCAGCAAAACCTTTGTTGTCCAATCAAACACAAACACCTGCCCTGCCGCCATCAGGAGGGAATTTTAATTGCAATGGGAAAATGATCTGTAGTGAACCATCTTACAAAAGCTTCCCTGATTCTCTCAGTTAACTAAATATCCATTCATTTATTTTTTATAGATATCTGATTTCAAATCTGATTTCATCCCTAGTTTTTTATTTATTTATTGATAACCACCCCTGGTGGAACTGTTAATCATGTACAATCTTATTGAAATATGTTTCGTTATTTTAATTAAGTTTTAATCATGAAGTGCAGTGTGGTGTATAAAGTCACTTCTTTAATTACATGCAGCATTAATTACTACAGCAAGCTCATCTGTCCAAATGCAGTTCTGTATTGTATTGTATCATTCATTTCTCTCAGAAAATTAGGAATGAGTTGTTTTGAGAAAAATAATAGTTTGGCCATTCTGGATTGTTTTATCTAATGCTGTCTGTTGGATTAAATACTATATATTTGTATTTGTTAGCTTAATATTATTATTAATAATAATAATAGGACAGTGTTTGATAACTAAAATACACCCCCTCCCCCTCTCTCTCTTTGCCAATATCATCCAGAGGAGGATGTCCTCCAAGATAGTTTTTAAATTTCATTTATTTTATTTTATTTTTATACCACACCTTGGTATCGAGTATCATGTACTTTTGGTGGTATCGGTACCGACTACTAGATTTTTGGTATCGTGACATCCCTAACTACAGTAGAAACCTGTTCTCTATCTAAAATAAATTATGTTTTAAATTCCTATAACTGTGCATAAGTTGGTGAATATCATCACTTGATATATAAGACGACTTGTCTCCTCCTCTCCAGCTTTATGTCTGCCTTCTTCTTTCTTTTTCCACCCTTTATCCTGAGTACATGCAACAGTGATGATGATGCATCCCAGAGCTGCCGGGGGAGAGGGCCAGTTACCATGGTGACGTGGGTGGTAGAGCTGGGCGGCACGCAGCAGTGTGTTGGAGACACGACCGTGACTCATTATGTTTGCTTGCCTTGCCTTCCAGTGACGAGAGGCAGAGGAAGTGGTACACATCTGCTGCTGGATTATCTTTCATTACAGGTTCTCTCTCTGTGTATCCACACACTTCTATGTCTGACACTAACCCTGTGCAGTACACTGCCATTAGGTAATGGAAAGGTTGTGTATATATACAACACAGCAATAGATAACAATGCTGAACGTACACATTGCGACGCTTTTCCATGGTGTCATAGATGATAAGGTGTTCATACAGAATGTTTTTTTTTTTTATTTCCAATTTTGAATAGTGATTAGAACACAGGGGTCACAGTGTCCATGTTCAGAATACATACAAAAAGTATACTAATTATCCACAGATAATATATTATTCTTAAATATGATTTTTTTTAAGTACATATGCTCTGTATTAACTTAGCACTAAGCCACACAGAGCCCAGACAGAAGCAACCATTATTTGGTTAAGCATGTACATTGTAATTCAGCACGACTGATGCTTGGCAGCACCAGGCGACTCCCTGAGAATCTTAGTAATTCATTCTAATAGGCTCTTTTCACGCCATTACATAAAAGGTAGCATTTTAAGATCTTCCTTCAGATAAATATAGTTTCCCAATTACTGCTATGACTGTGATCTTCCCTAACACCACTAATGTACTTGTAACAGAAGATGACCTTTTAACTAATGTCAACTGTTGCCTTCAGCACTCAGAACTCCAGAAACTCAGCAGGATGAACTGAACATCTTCCTGTGGCTTTTAAGCAATCCTGAAAACCCAATCTTACATCATGTTAGATTGTACACATGACTGAAAGCTTTTTCATTATGTAATCTGCGGGGGAATCAAACAGAGCAATGATTCTGATCAGTAAATGCAAAAGCAGTGGAAAAAATCAGTAATTGGCACCATACCTGTTTGTGCGCGTGCTCTAGCCATACATCTCACCACCACTATACACCACAGGATGTGAACTCTTCAGACTACCCTAGCATCTTTTGAGATTTGTCCCTTCAGAACAGTGCAGTTAGCTGTGGCTGGATGGTTTCTTCTTACAAATGATCGCTATCTTCACAACATAACAAAACCTGAAAGTCTGCCCCCTTAGAGGCATCAGTCCTTATGCACACACACAAACAAACTGGGATGCTTTTATCATGTCTATGGTTCAATTAGTTTCAATGAATGATAATTTAACTATAATATCTGCAATGCTGCAAACAATCTGCATTTAAATACGATATCGCATAATACAATATATTACAAAAAATGTTTTTACATATTTTGTGACCAAAAAAATCCTGTTTGTACTTTATGTGTATGCTATGTGCTGTTACAAATAGGAGAGGTGGCCATGACTATTTACAGAAATCAATTATATATTAATTAAACACAAATAAAAAGAAAAAAAAAACAACAGGCATTTTGAACAGAATTTCCAAGTAGTTTTGAAAGGTCAATTTGTACTACAGAAGGCAACTAGATAACTTATGGTTACTGGCAATCTTACTGTTTTAGTAGTGGTGTGCATTTATATATACTAGGTAAGAACTTATGTTAGAGTTGTATAACTGTGATATTACTGACAATATGTAATATGTACACAATAAATGTGTATGTGTGGTAATTCTATCCTCTATACCTATCTAATCTAGTGCACAATATCTGTAGGTGTAATCCTATCCCTATACCTATCTAATCTAGTGCACAATATGTGTAGGTGTAATCCTATCCCTATACCTATCTAATCTAGTGCACAATATGTGTAGGTGTAATTGTATCCCTATACCTATCTAATCTAGTGCACAATATCTGTAAGGGCAATCCTATCCATATACCTATCTAATCTAGTACATAATATCTGTAGGTGCAATCCTATCCATATACCTATCTAATCTAGTGCACAATATCTGTAGGTGTAATCCTATCCCTATCTAATCTAGTTCACAATATCTGTAGTTGTAATCCTATACCTATTCCCATTTAATCTTGTGCACAATCCCTTAATTAACCCTCAAGACTTATATTCATTACATAATATTTTCTACATAATTCAATCATTTCCACATGATCTAGAAACATTTGGCTCAGAAGTTCAACTTCATGACAAACGAGCATGACTGGAGGCTTACATTTTTTTTGTGTTTGCCATAATAGTCTAATGAGAAACCACCATGCTGATTTCTTGAATAAAAATCCAATTAGCTCTACTTTATTATCTCATTAAAGTCAAGTTTCTTTGTGAATATGAAAGTAATTACACCTTCTTTTCCCAAGACGAATAAGACCATAATGAAAATGAGGATTGTCAACACTTCAGCAGGAGGTTTTCCACCAGCAGCCACCCTCCAGGTTCATCTTTCAGCTTGTTTTCACCTTCATCTTTTCCTTCTGCTAAACGCATCCAAAAGCTGGGTGATGTGACAGACTCACAACAGTCTATCTAAATAGAAGTGAGATGCTATTCTGGTCCCAGCAAACAGCGAGATCTGCTTGCAGTTGTTTGAAACTGTAGATTAGTTGAGGAGGCGGAAATTCACAGCTCTGCTAGAAATCCGTGGTGAAAGAATTCATCCAATTGCACAATTTATTTTCTGATGACTGACTGATGCACCTTGGGGACTTCTCATTTTCTCTTTTTGCTTCAAATCTTCACCTTCAAGTCACAAGTAAAGTTTTAAAAGGCCCCAATTACTATAAAGTTTGAAGAATCTCAATTGGAAAAATGTAAAAAAATAAAAATAAAAAAAAATTAAAAAAAGATTGTGCTACACTCTAAAATTTACTGTGTCTGTTCCCTTATATTTCTATCCTGTATATCTCTATAGTTTTACTTAATGCAATTTTGCATTAAATGATTGTTTAGAGCTGACTGAGATGTCCATGGTGGTACCATTTTAAACTCCATGATCATTGGAAGATATTAATCAACTTCATGTCAATAGCAAGTATATAACATCTTCGACAAGTCAAGATAAAAATGAAGTTTTGCAGCCTCAACCAGTGTCAGGTCCACATTGAGCCAACGGTGTCCAAAAGCCCTTTAATGGCTGGTGGAGGAACATTGAGAGCTGGAGCAGAACAACATGTGAAAAGACTTAAGTATAAGTCTAAGCATAGATAGCTAGCACAGTATGAAGTACATACAGTTATAGCAGTGACCAGATGCATTGAAAGTCAGCTACTCAATTCAGTATTCTTATGATCTTATAAGGAGTTAAAGATTTAAAGGTTTGTCATTTGGAACAAGCCTAGTTACCCATACCAAAGTAGCTATTGATGGATGCCGAATATTAGATTAGCTGAAAACATACACCATATGGCCAAAGGTATGGACACCTGACCAGCACAAGAATATATGATTGTTGAACATCCCATTCCAAAGTTTGTCCCCCTTTGCTCCTGTAACAGCTACAAATCACCGGGAAGGCTTTCCACTAGATTTTAGAACGTGGCTATGGGGATTTGTCCATTCAGCCACAAGAGCATTAATGAGGTCAGACAATGATGTCGGCTGAGGAGGCCTGCGGTGCAATCTTACTTGCACAGGGCCATTGTCATGCTGGAACATGTTTGGGCCCTTTAGTTCCAGTGAAAAGAAGTCTTAAAGCTATAGAATACAAATACATTCGAGACAATTGGGTGATTTCAACATTGTGGCAACAGTTTAGGGAAAACCGACATGTGGGTGTGACAAGTATCCATATACATTTGGCCATATAGTGTAGCTAGCCTTACCCTCGTTAAATAGCTAACCAATCCATATGTGCTTGAATAAAAAATTCCGGGTTGCCAATTTACAGGACTGGCTTGATTGTGGTATGATCTGACTGCGTTACTAGAAACATATAATATATTAACAGCAATATCATCAACATATTGTATGGTTGATAGCAACCAAGAAACTATCCTTTTAAGGACTGATTAGTTGAGAGTCATAATAAATATGTAAGAAAAAATCTTTATGGAAGGAGTCAGGCATTAATCAAGCAACGAACAATGTAATACGCATTTCGTATAACCTTCCTGGTTTCTCAGACTTTGCTACCATTAGTCTGCTTTACTCAGTGTGTGTATACTGCATGGTTGGATGTTGTACAAAATGCAAGCCTGCTGCTACGTCTTGTCTTGTCTTGTCTCGCACCTTAAATAATTGGCTTCTGAGCCGTTAGCAGCGATATTATGTTCTGTGACATAATCACAAGCATTTTTGCATTTTATGCTAACAGTGACATGATCTCAGATCAAGTTATGCTGTTTCACGTGCATTACAGTTAAGGTGATGTGATGTAACGCTCAAGGTTAAATCATGGTATAATGCTAACTGTGTGACAGTTTAGCTGTAAGTAACATTTGTATAGTTCTGTGAACTATAATTAACAGTATCATATTTTTCGAGTGTACTAAATATAATAGTTGACATGCTGGTGGTGTGTGTAATCCACTTACAATCCTCTGAGGCCGCTGTTAGGCTAACTCAGCAACACTAAGGCTTCCCTTAGTGCATTGCAAACTGACTTTTAGCAGCATTTTGCCGGTTTTAACATTTACAAAAAAGTTTGGTCAATTTGTTCAAGACACACAGGAAAGGAAACTAATAACCGCAGATCCCTTTGGTTCTCTCATAGCAACAAATATCATCCATCTGCTTCCATGGCACCAGAAAATCAATAAAACCTCCAGAAGTATTACAGTAACCCATGTACAAGAGAAAAAAGAGAGTATTTGTAAGGGGGAAAACACCAGAATAATTATGAAGAGAAGCAAGAGCAGAAATGATCAGATATTTATCTCCGCAAAACTAAATTAAGTCTCAGTGGAAGCCATTACTATTGCTCTGTGTTCCACTCTAGTACATGTGCTCATTTGTGCTTTGTTAATGTGAATCACATACAGAGCCATGTGCCAGCATATTATGTTCTCCTTCACCGATAATAATCCATTTATTATTCATATGATAAATTTTCATTATATTATTTCTTATTAATTATCAATGTGAATTTTAGCAGTCAACTCTTGCATTAGTGTGAGTCTCTACTTTCTGAGCATGCATGCATGCTTTGACGTTCCATATGGAATTGCATAATGCTTCCATCTGGTCTGACAGGATGTTTATCTTGCGGCTAGCCCACAGATAGCATGCTCAAACGCCCTTAAAACGTGCCACGAGATTCCAGTCCGTTATGAAGGGCTGTTTGCGTGCTTGGGATCGCACTGCTGTGCAGGTCAGACTCTGCGGCCTTGAATGAGAGCCATGGTGTTTTATAAGAAAGCATCTACAGCACTTAGCTCTCTTTAGTATGTCAAGTTTATGTCAAGTGCAAGTGCATTTTATTAATAAAACACACTCCTGGGAGGCATGCATTCCAGTGCCATTTTGCGTCACCTTGGGGGTTGGTTTGGGGGTTGGTTTGGGGGCGGGGATTTACACACACTTGTCCATAAACATATATACAGTCATTCACTGAAGCATCCCATTTGTTTTATTAGACCAAGACACTACAAATGAATAAGGTCATTCTTTTCAGTGATTCTGATCTTCTTACAAGTATTTATTTTTTTAATTGGAACTTTTTTCAAAAAATGACATTGGGAGTGGAATTGATTTTGGAAGAAGGTGAACCAAGTCCACAGCAGGATCGTTTACATCAAACTGCTCATTTCAGGTGTAATTAGCCTCAGCGCTACCCTTCAGTGGCAACATAATTTCTCTCCTCGGCAAGTTGATTGAGCAGGCTCAGGTAGATTTAGCATGCTACTATCTGGAATATGAACTGGAGAAATATCTGAAAAATGTGCCTGGCATTGCACTAATATTAAATGCCCTGTAATTGTAAACTGTAAGCTAGGGTGACGGTCAACTTTTTATTTTTCCAGCTATTCACTGAAGTATGTGCTCAGCTTTTGGCATAAATTTTCCAAGATATTTTGTTCATCAGCATGGGAGAAATTACAAAAATGCAAATCAAGCTGAGTGACAAGCTGAGATATTAGCCAGTATCATTAAGGTCTGAAGAAAAAATGTAAATGCTGGCAACACATTTTAACTGTCAAAGTTTGGTCTCTGTAAGAAACTTTAGCCAATATTTACACATAGAATCCGAATGTCAGCCCATAAAGTGTGTTGGCTTTGGCATAAAGGTGGAGTGTCTGGTCAATTTGGGGGTTCTGTCCTTTATTTGACAAAGACTGACCTCTTTGCATAAACCTACAACTGAGAGCAAATGTTTGCTTCCTCCTTGGTTTTTGGATGACAATTTTACAGTTTTCTATTTTACAGTTTATGTGCAAAACAGATTTCAGTGCTTATTTGGGGTTTTTCTCTTAAAAACATTACAAACATTGTTGTTTTTTGTTCTTATTAACTTTTATCTGTTTAATTTTTCTGTGAACTGTGATTTTATGTACAGCATTTTTAAAAGCTGCTTTAAAGGCGCTTTATAAAATAAAGTTTATTATTATTATTATTATTATTATTATTATTATTATTATTATTATTATTATTATTATTATTATTATTATTATTACAACATGAATATTACATAGCTGTAGTCAGGAGTTATGAGTAAATGCAACTGTTTGCATCCATATTCACATCCTTGAGATTATTTACTTGAAAGTGCCTCATTAAGGTATTTGCTTTGCTAACAAAACGCTAAGTGCAGTGGTGATTCTATGATTAAGGTTCATGGAAACTCTTCAGATAGTTGTATCTTGGCTGACCCTGCACTCTGCCCCAGCTTTCTAACAAACAGAGACATGCAAAGATAATATAATTACTTCTTCTTTTAACTCTTTTTTTTTTTTTTAAATTGAAGGATAGTACAAATATACTCAAAGCAGCCTATAGATCAGTGAGATCCGGAACACAGGTATAGATAAGAATATTAGACAATATTGACCAGAACTGTTGAGGTTTATATACAGTGGTTAGGGTTTACCATTGCCAACAGTCAAAGCCATCATTTAGGAATGGAATAGGTACACCTTTAGGGAAATAACACTGCAAAAGTCCATATTTATACCATATTCAGAAATACACATATTTGTCATTTCACTATGAAAATACTGTATGGCCAAAAGTATGTGAACACCTGACCATCATATACATATATGCTTGCTGAACATCCCATTCCAAAATCATGGCCATTAATATAGAGTTGGTCTCATTTTATATTCTGGGAAAGCTTTTCATTAGAATTTGGAACGGGGATGTGCTCATTCAGCCACAAGAGCACCAGTAAGGTTGGGCACTGATGTCAGGTCATTAAAAAGCTGTTTAAAGGGGTTGAAATATGTTTGGGACGCTTTGATCCAGTGAAGGCAAATGCTACAGCATACAAAGACATTATAGACAATTGTGTGCTTCCATCTTCTTTCAGTTTGGAGAGAATCCACTTTTGGCGATGGTCTGGTGTCCACGTACCTTTGGCTGTAAAGTGCGACTTAATATGCACTTCTCAACTATCTTTGTTATACATAAATCGTATATGTTGTTTTATGTACATTCATGTACATGTACAGGTGTACAGGTATATATTACTTTATATATGCACCGTACTGTGAAAAAGTCATGTAAAGAAATGCTGTAGAGCAATGATGTCTTCAAAAAATAATGAAATAAAATGTTTCAACATTTAAAAAGAAACATTACTATACAAATCAGTAAACAGCAATAAATGAGACAAAGTCAATATTTGGTGTGCTAACCCTTTGCTTTATAAAAGAAAATTAGTAGCCTCAGGTACAATTTGTGCAGTTTTTATAAGGAAATGAGCTGGAACATTTTACTGAGCATCTTGCAGAACCAGCCACAGTTCTTCTGGAGACTGGAGAATTTAACAGTGAAATCCAGCAGGCTTCATTATTTTTTTTTTTTTTTTTGTCTGAAAAGTGGTCTCTTACATAATATGCTGCTTTCTTTACTGACACACAAACACCATTCTATAACATGTCATTTTGTGCTGGAAAACTAATGTTTGGAAATCTAAAATGTCTTTGTACTGACTCGATAATATAGAAGTCATAACATAAAAATCTATAACAAAGTTTGTACTTAAGAAAACAAACAGGGTGTCGAAGATTTTCGCACAGTACTGTACATATAATATATAAATGATATGTGCCCATGCAGGTCATTCATGGCCACTGGAAACATGGCGCACTAATCAACTTAAAAAAACAACATCAAAAACAGTTTTGTTATTCACCAACAAATTTATTATATGTGGTCCCACAAAGCAGCTCCTCTAATCCCAGGCAAATTTAGCATTCCTGTGCCATACACACCGCTTCATACATCAAATGTGATAGACCTTGATCAGACCATAGATTAATCATATTTATAATCCATTTGCTTAGATGAATGTTTTTAGATCTCCTAGCATCTGCATATATCATAGAAAAGACCTATATAATTAATTATATTTCAATTATTTGGAAAAGTTGAGTTGAATAAACGAACCATTCTGCTGATTTGAGTTTTTCCATTTAAATGAGGGGCACTGAACCACTGCAAAGGGTAAAAATGATCTTAACAGGATTAGAGTTCTAATTTAAGAACTTGATTAATTCATAAGACGTGCGGCATAATGTTTTGCTAATATAAGCATCAGAGACCTCTGTGTGGTAGCAAGACAGGCAAAATATTGTACAAATATTAAAATATTATACAAATATTGTGAGATTATTTCACATCAAAAATTGCTCAATAAAATAATCTTTATGTTTCATTAACCTCTCATTTTCCATGTGGATTTCTTTCTACCTGTATAAATGTTTTCAACACGTGTTTCAAAAGGAAGCTGTATTTGTGCACTTCATCAACCAAAAATGGCTTGTACTTTATCTGTTCGTTAAACCTGCACCAATAAAAGTACTTCCTAGCAATGGTGTGAAAAAAAAATGCAATTATCATCTCTAATCAGGCTGCAAGGTGTTTAAAGAGGTGCAAACATGGTTTTTATTTATTTATTTATTTTAAAATTGTTTGTAACAGTGTTAAATTCAGGGTATAATGAAGTGAAGTATTTTAAAAAAAAGATGCTGTCTTGATTAGAGCTCTTTTCAGATGCAAGCTCTCACACACCAATTGTTATGTGTATTCATGTGCTTGTACTCATCAAATGCGTTTTAAGTGAACAAAAAAGATGAAAAAGTTTTACAGTCAAAGGACAAAATGACTATTATGCAGAAGTAGTGATAGGAAAACTCTTCACATGGTCAAATTGTGACATTTTCTACTACCTGCAGGTATATACACTGTACAGTTCAGAAAACTACAAATATTTCCAGAACTGAAATGTTTCTTTTTGCTTTTAACATATATCTGAACCAGGAGTAAAGTTATAGTATTTTTATGACACATTACCCACAAAAGTAAAACTAGAGAAATAATATTTTATGATTTAATTCCAATTCCAATGAAAAACACCAAGGATTTGCATTCAGTATGCAGTAACTAAGATATACAAAAGATAATGTTTTCTATTTTTAAAACATTCTCAAAGGATCGTAAGTTTACAATCAGAAGTGAGTTCATCATGAAATCATCGTCATCATCATGATCATCATCATCATCATCATCATCATCCACCTCAATCATAGTCTTATCACCTGACATAAATGTCACTTTCAGCATTTGAACTGTTTACGGTCCTTGCCAATACTGGTGATGAAATATTCACCGGTTAATTAACTCAGTTCTGTTACAGTATGTTGGCTAAATTTTATACTAGCTTTTTTACTAGGACTTTTTAAATCTTTGTCCAGAGTTTTGTACAGCGTGTATAAGTTCTCTGCTCTGTTGATGGGACAACACAGGAAACATTTTGATATCTGATTCCAAACTGAACTGATTAGGCGTATGTCCATTCCAGTACAGCACACATAAACATAATATTTTCATGTCATTTTGGTTAATTTACAGATTCTTAAAGTAGAGATGTCAAAGTACAGTATATGACCAAATGTATGTGGACAACAGACCATCACACCCATGAAGGTCTTCCCCTAACTGTTGCCACTAAGTTGGAAGCACTCTAAGGGACCAAAGGGAACTAAGGGGACCAAACCTGTTCCAGCATGACAATTTGGACTATGAAAGGTGCATAAAGACATGGCTTGCCAAGGTCGATGAAGAAATCGAGAGTCCTGACCTCAACCCCAATGAACACCCAACATCAGTGCCTGACCTGATTTATAATATATAATACCTGACATGTATTGAGAAGGCAAAGCCTTTGAAAGCATGAGAGCTCAAGGCTGTTGATTGTAGCAGTGAATAAAATGACCATCCCTCAGTCACTGGAAAAGTGGCTCACTTGAATAGAGGCCATCACTCAGCCACTTGAGTATCTCCAGTACATTATACTGTGGCCTTGATTCAGTGCAATGTATTTGCTAATGACTGCAATTACTGAGGGTTTTCTGATGATGCTGAAGCCTTCACAAGCCAGGTAAACTGGCATCAAGTACTGGGCTTCAAGAGCTCTCACAGGCAAACATGCATGTTTAATCCTGAGTGACCAGACTTAGAAGAAGCACATTCCCCACTAGGACCTTGTGGAAAAAATGAGAAGTGAATGGGAACAAAGGGATCGGTGATGAAGCGCTCCCTGACATCATGGCACCGCTTGAACGCTTTATGTAACATGATACCACGGCGCAATTACTGCCTCTCATGGGCTCTTGTGTTTGCCCATCCATTTACACAGGAAATGGCTGATAAATGTTTGCTCTCACAACATCAGGTTAGACTGAAACAGTGCAAGCGACATGGCGAGTTTTTGCACAGTGACGTTCTCTGGGAAGTGGCGTATACAGTGAGTAAATATATAATGGAAGTCAAAGAATCATTAGACAGGTGCTGATTTACTTGCTCTTTGGTCTGTGCAGAACGGCACTCACAGTCGACTGGGTTTTAAACCTGCACACTACACAAACTATTGATTCTGATTTGATTAAACAGGCAAGCCATCGCTGGAGGTTCATCACTTGCACAGCCGCAGAGTGTTCCAAGGGACTCTAGAGAGGATGCAGATGTGACATGAATAGCACCGTTCTAGTCCACGAAGCCTGACTGAAATACAGCCAAGGACTCTTGTCTACTCAGCCGTGTGAGACTAGAGGGCACGGACATGCGTGCTGTGACAAAAGAGTGACAAAATAGTGGAGCCCAAGATTCTGTGATCTAATAGCCTCCACTACAGAGTAATTTCCTGTCTATAATGCCACATTCTTACTACTCAACAATTTCATTCTGTGAAAACACTGACTCTGTGCTTTCTCCATCCACAGTGTAATCTAGATGATTACAGTACAGGTCATTCTTCTAACTCTGAAGATGCATGGAAATGGGTTATTCTGTGGTCTTTGTGATATTTAATACTTCTAACTCCTAAGATTAAACTTATTTCAACATTGAAAGATTTAACTGTTTAAAAAAAAAAAAGAAAAAAATCTGTTAACCAATCAGAAATATGAAATTTTTCACAAGGTTTCTTTGCTAAAAATAACTGCATTTTGCTCTAATTTAATTTACTTTTATTTACTTACAATCTTTAATTTGGGAAACTACTATCAAAGTGACCTCATGAGACAACATCCCAGTGAAAATAGGAAAGAAAAAAAACACAGAGAACTTACTTTACTTCTTCTTATGATATTCAAGAAATTCAGATGATGCAACTTTCTATTGATCAACTCGTGAAAAAACTTAGTTCAAGTGTCAGATGGTAAATGGGTTTACACATTCAACAAAAAATAATATAATTGTCAGGTAGTTATAAAGAAATGTTGCATTTTTGTTTTTAAATGAACATTCTCCATCATTATTAAAAGAAAAAATCTTCCCAGAAATATAAACAGGCGTTAAAGGACCCCGTACTGACTCGTAGCAGCACTGTTCCCTAGCTTTGTAGCAGATACTCACAATGGACAACTAGAATGTAACATTCCCGTAAACTAAATTATAATCAATAGTTCCCTGATTTTGAAAGACAGTTCTCTAGCTTACTCGGTTACATCAAATTAGAAGGTCCACAGGGTGTCCAGTTGAGTCTATTTATGAACTTGAGTGAATAAGCTGAGTAACTGTACTTCAGGTGTTGATTAAAATGATGTTCTGCATCATGGATAGTAAATGACAGGCCCTGCGTTGTGAATTTACATTTGAAAGCCAGATTCTCTCGTTTAAAATGTTTCACAATATATACTGTATTAAAACAAATTAAATGAGCAGAACAACATCTCTAAAACATAGCTCAACATGGTTATTTTACTGTACAACAAAAAAAGAAGTATTACTTTTGATACTATGAAGAAAGCCCTGTACATGAGTGTTTATGCCCATTCTGAGAACAAATCAAACGGATATTCTACAGTATATTCAGTGACAGGGTTCTTGTTCCAACTCAAGCCATTAGAGTAATAGCATAATACTGATGGCAGAGAGGTTTTTCCCTGATAGCTCTCTTAACTGTGATTTAGATGCATTACGTGCAATAACTTGGTGAATGACTTTCATCAAACCCTTTGATGATGCATCAGAGATGATTGTTTGGGCTTCTTTCTCCTCTTGGCTCAAGGCAAAACAAATGTAGCCACATGGAAATTGTTGACTTTTGTTGACATAGAGTCGTGTGAAAAAATAAGTACACCCCATGGAAATTGTTGGGTTTTTTGACATATTTGGACAAGCAAACATTTGATCCTCTATCAAACAGTGCCTATTAATAAAGGTGATACACGCTATCATATGACACGTAAAATTTACATTTTGTAGTAATTTTCACAATTTAAGTGACCAAAATAAGAGTCACATGGAAAAAGTAAGTACACCCCTAAATTTATTACAGCTTCAAATCCATAAAATTAGAATCAGGTGTTGAAGATTGGGTGCCAGTGATCAGAACCTGTCTTATTTATATCCCTCTCATACCTAGTGTCTGGTGTTCCCTTTACTATTGTGGTAATGCCAAGATCTAAAGGGTTTGCAGCTGAAAGAATATTGCATGCAAGAGTGGTTAGGGAGTGCATGTGGAACCTGTCATATTTAAACCTCTCACATCTAGAGTTCTGTAAGGCCTTCTGAAAAAAAAAAAGGTTGTGGATGCCTATGAATCTGGCAAGGGATTTAAAACGATCTCCAAATCATTTGCAATACATCATGTCAAAGTGTATGCTTCTACAATCAGAAAGAGACTGCACAAATTTGACATGGGAGGTGTGCCAGGAAAAAGCCTTTGATATCTAAAAAGAACATTAGAGGAAGAATATATTTTGCCAATGAGCATATAGAGCATATAGGACAGGCCTTTTAGAATAATGTGCTCTGGACAGATGAATCAAAGACAAGTGTTTAGCCACAGTAACAGCAGACATTTTCCATGCAGAACAAATACAGCTTTTCAGGTGAAGCACCTCATAGCATCTGTGAAGCACAGTGGTGGAAATCTTATGGTTTGGTGATGCTTTGCTGCCTCAGGGACTGGACAGCTTGCATTCATTGATTCTATCTAATCTGCTTCATAGCAAAGAGTGCATGAAGATAATGTGAGGCCGTCTGTCCAAAAGTTGGACAGAATAATGATCCAAAGCACACCAAGTAATGGTTCAAAAAGAAGAAATGGAGGGTTTATGAATGGCCTAGTCGAAGCCCAGATTTGAATCCATATACAGTATATATGTATGTATATATATACACAGTGCCCTCCACTAATATTGGCACCCTTGGTAAATATGAGCAAAGAAGGCTGTGAAAAATTGTCTTAATTTTTTTAACTTTTGATCTTTTGTTAAAAAACAATTCACAAAAATACTCCGCTCTCATGGATATCAAACAAAACACATGTTTATCAAAAAATCTTTGTTAAATATAGGTGTGCAACAATTATTGGCACCCTTATAGTCAATACTTTGTGCTACCTCTCTTTTGCTAAGATTTCAGTTCTGAGTGTTCCCTTGCAAAGGGAACTTCGATGTTGCGTTTAGCATAACACTATGGGGAGCGCCTCTCGCATTACCGGCATCTGAAGCTTGTGTAAAATCATGCCTATTTATAGGCTTGCCATGATCAGGTCACATGGCAATAAAGCGCGTCGTGTGATATAAATATGGTACCTGTGAACGCACTTTATTAACCTTTATTATCAGCCTTTATTAACTTCAGCGAAAGACATCATGTCAGTTGTTTGTGTAAAAAAACAAAAAGACGCTTCATTTCCTCGCTATCTTTTCTCAAAATCTCAGAATTTTCTACCCCTTTAAAAAAGAGAAGAAAAAAAAGGAATGAGCGAGAGAGAAAAATATTAGTGAGAGAATTCAGGAAGTGTGTTACAGCGTGCTCCTGTTTCATCACTGGGAATAGTGCACACTTTCTGGGTGAAGTGTCTAGGGTTGTAGCATGCGATGGCAGCCTCAAACGGCTGCGCATGGTAATGCCTACATTAAGCAGCTCGGCTCGCGACTCGCACTTTTCTCGGAAGCCGAAAGCGAGTTGGGTTTCAGAGCCTCACGGATCTGGGCCAGCCACTGCCGAGGCAGCTAGCCATCTCAATTGAGAGGTCATCATGTGTTTACAGACAACACACTGGTGGTCTCATATGACCACCAGGGAGGATTATGTCTGTGCCCCTGTTCAGACAGGCACGACTAATTCTTCTCTGGGCAGAAGGAATTTTTGTGGGGGGTTTTCTTATAGTGAGTTAACGTAAAACATTTGTTGAGACTATGAGAATTATGGCATCTGTGCATTCCATCCACAAGTGCTGGAGTCCATTGCTCACTACGTCTCTGGGCATAAGGGCTCATTCCAGTAGGGCAGTCTCCTCCGCAAAGGCTTTGTCCAAAGTCGTATCCTTACAAGATGTGTGTGCTGCTGCAGGGTGGTCTACGCCACACACATTCATTCATTATTACAGCCTGAATGTTCTTTTCACCCCGGGCTCGAATGTCTTACAATGACCCTTGGGTCTTTTTGAACAGGCCGTACCCTCGATATGACAGAGTGGGTATTCTCATTCCCATGGTGTTATGCTAAACGCAACGTTGAAGTTCCCAGTGAAAGGGAACGTCTGGGTTATGCATGTATCCCTGTTCCCTGACAAGGGAACAAGATGTTGCGTAGCTTTGTCATACCAGGACAGGCCTGTGAATTGCGTCTTTGCTTCAGATAATAGAGTCTGATGACGCGGTTCACAGGTGCCATATTTACATCACGTGACGCGCTTAATTGCCGTGTCACCTGATCATGGCATGCCTATAAATAGGCATGATTTTACACAAGCTTCAGATGCCGGTCGCGCGCAAGAGGCGCTCCCATAGTGTTATGCTAAACGCAAAGTCTCGTTCCCTTCTCAGGGAACAGGGTTACATGCGTAACCCAGACGTTCTCCTATAATGCCTGATGAGGTTGGACAATACACGGCAAAGCATCTGAGACCATTCCTCCATACAGAATCTCTCTAGGTCCTTCAAATTTCACGGTCCATGCTGGTTAACTCTCCTCTTCAGTTCACTCCACAGGTTTTCTATGGGTTTCAAGTCAGGTGACTGGGATGGCCATTGCAGAACCTTGATTTTGTGGTCAGTAAACGAATTTTGTGTTGATTTTGATGTATGTTTTGGATCATTGTCCTGCTGGAAGATCCAACCATGTACAATTTGTGAAGATGTTATAAGGATATGAGCTGTAAATTTTTAATGAGCATGTTGCAGAACCAGCCACAGTTCTTCTGGAGACTTTGACTGTCATACTTGCTTCTCATTTTTGCAGCGAAACCCAGCAGCCATCATTGTGGGTTTTTTTTGTCTGAGAAGTGTCTCTTACATAGCATGCTGCTTTCTTTACAGGCATACAAACATTTTTCTGTAACATTTAATTTTGTGCTAGAAAACTAATATTTGGGAATCTAAAATGTTTTTTGTACTGACTCAATAATGTAAAAATCTATAACAACGTTTGTACAAAAAAAAAATATGTGCCTAAAGCTTTTGCACAGTACTGTATATGCGGCAAATAAATGCTTCTTCTCCTAATAAAAACAGACTGAATCTCTTGTTATATAATCAGTTTCACTATACCGAGGTTTATCTGCATCACTGTGCATATTTTACTCTGCTGCTTCAGTGATTTTAAGCTGATTGCCTCGCCTTGTTTGTGTCGGACAGTACGGATTCTGCATTCTGTAGCCAGATGGATGAGCGCTGGCACTCTTCTCTTCATCTGCAGGTAGCTTTTACAACTGGCCACATACACGCTGACTGATTTTCACAGCTTTTATTCGAGCTAAAGATAGTTCAAAGATACATAATGTGTGCAATATGTAATTTAAATGTGCTGTAACTACTCTGTTCATACAGTAATGTGTAAAGGTTTGCACACCCTTAGGACCAAATGAAAGACATTTAGTGTTAACATGCTTTGTTAAGTAACAGTATAGATATTAATAGTAAAAAAAAAACAAAGGTGTCATTTTAAAAATTGAAGTTAAAAAAAAAAACCTTCAAAAAAGTTTTTATCTCACCTGTATAACCAGGAATTATAAACCTAAACACTTTATCCTGGTCTGGGTTGTAGTAGTGGATCTGGAGTCTCTCCCAGGAAAACAATTTAGAGTTACCAGTCCACCCATCACTGGTCAGTGCGAAGAAACCAGGGAACCCAGAGGAAACCCACACAGACATGAGAAGAACGTGAAATTCTGCACAAACAGTAACCCAAGCTCAGGATCCAACTGGGGACCCTGGAGCTGTGAGATGGCTATGTCTCTACACCCCCATGCCATCCTAACTTTGGAATTATAAGGCTCTTTTTGAGGTAATAAGGTAATAATTAAACCACAATATTGCTTACAAGTATAACAGTATATGATGTTGATCTTTCTGAGGTCGAAAGGTTACGGTGCTGTATCACAGTATTGTCCGATTGAACTTTGACCATCTGAGCTCATATTAAATTAATGCATTAAATATATGGCAGTAATATGAAATGCAATGACTTGTCTCACTCTCACAAAATATGTAAAAGCATATTTGTCAGCCTACAGCATAACCATGAACAGAAGCATTATTTAAAAAAATGCCCTCTTTACTCAAAAATATCACACTATATATTTATTTTTCCAACACAAAGCCCTAGGGTCTAGTCTTTTACCCATTATCTGAATATCAAAAATATCTATTTTGTCTACCTGTACCAAATAAATTCCAGCTATATTGATACTGCATCAGTGTTTGCCTGATTTAAAACACACACACACACACACACACACACACACACACACACACAAAAGCACACTTTACAAGCAACAAGTATCTTGTTAAATTTATTGCTAGGTTATTCCTGTATGTAATGAGTGAAGCAGAAAGTAAAAGCTCCCTAGACAGGATAAACAGGACCTCTGCGGCCACCCCATCATGGCCAAGAGTCTATTCCTTGATCTGCCGTGTCAATCAGTCTGACAATCTCTCCCTACAGAGGAAGATAGAGACAGAGAGCAAGAGAGAGATACACACGCACACACTTGGATTTCCCAGGAGACTGAGCTCCCTCTTTAGGCATGGAGTGTGACAGTATTAACATTAGCACACACAGCAGTCCTCCACTACAGTGTGGCCTCTGCACCTACAGCAACCCAGCTTGATACACACTGCTACTCAGATGTTTGCTATTTAAGCTAAATCGCAAATACAACCCCCTAGTCACACAATCTCTGTGGGTCTCACAAACACACACACACATGCACGACATCTGTAATCTGAGCATGGCATCTCTTCTTATTTTAAAAATGAAGACAGTTATCAGCATGTATTGATTTAGGCCCAAAGTACTGTGTTCTTACCTCTGCGTGGTGTGACGTGTCCTTGTTCCCCTAGCCTACATCTTTATACACTGCAGCCGTGTGAACATTACTGGCTCTTCTTCACACACTGTGTGTGCTTTACTTGAATCACACACTCTCTGGGGCTCTGTGTGGCTATAATTGGATCGTGGCTCATTCAAGCAGAAAATTCTTTTTTTTTTTTTTTTTTTTACTGAAAACATTATCAATTTGTAATTCATTTTGAGCATGCCTTTGGTTCGGCTTTTGCATCTTGCTATTTATGACTGGCTGCCTTTTTTTTTTTTTTTTTTTTTTTGGAGATCCTAAGAGGGCTGTTGGGGATGTAAAAATGCTGAGCCAAACACCCACAAGGAACTATACAAAACAGCATGTGGCAGAGATGCCAAGTGCAGACATATTGCCAATGGTGTGAGAGGCATAGGAAATGGAGAGGGTTTCTGCAGTCTATTACTGTCCACTTGAATAATGCCCTGGCAATCCAACATCCTTTGCATTTTGAGCAATGTACTCTCTTTGCTCAAACAGGGTCAGAGTCACCTAGGTTCAAGTTTAAATTGAATGAAAATTTGATCAGGGAGTAATATAGCACAAAACCATTCAGATGTATTAAGAGTGAAATTGATTTTTCAAGCTAAGCCTTTTGTTATTCTGAATGGACTCCAGATTACAGGAATCCAATAAAATCTCATAATTTTTTTCATTTATCCGTCTTCCATCTAAAAGACGGAAACCCGTCATTCTGCAGTAGAATATAAATCAAGCTACGAACCTCTTAAGACTCTTGGAAATGGTAGATCACTGAATCAAAGTCATGCAATTTAGTGATTTGTGCAAAAATTGGTGGCACAAGGATGAAGCTTCAAAGATACAAACCTATTAGCTGTTATTTATTTGAATGGCATATGTGTGTGACCTCCATTAGTTGTAACATTTTGGTCCTTAACTTGAATGTAATTTTAAACCCTATATGGCTAGGAGTTTGTGTACACGTGACCATCACACCCATATGTGGGCCTTCCCCAAGCAGTCGGAAGCACACAGTATGCTGTAACTTTATAATTTCCCTTCACTGAGGCCCAAACCTGTTCCAGTATGACAATGACCCTGTGCACAAAGCAAAGACATGCTTTGCCAAGAACGCTGTGGAAGAACTTGAGTGGTCTGCACAGACACCTGACCTCAACCCAACTGAAACACTGACTGAGCCCCAGGCCTCCTGGCCAGACATCAGTGCCAGAATTTATTAATGTTACTGTGGCTGAATGAGCACAAATCCCCAAAAAAACCTCACTCCAAAATCTAGAACAAAGCCTACCCAGAAGAGTGGAGATTATTATAACAGCAAATGTTGGCTAAATCTGGAATGCGATGTTAAAAAAAACCACATATGGGTGTGATAGCTAGGTGTCCACCAACTTTTGGCCATATAGTTTCTATCTTCTGATATTCATTTGAAAACTGTATTTATTTCTTTAGAATAGTTAACAGTCAAATGTACCCATCATGTCTCAAAATGATACGATTCAAAAAACAAATGTGACAAATGTTACCACTGACTCCACACTCCATTAATGGTCATCACGCGTCACATTTTCGGTCATGTCTGAGCAGTCAGCTAAACAGCATTATATGATCGAACAGTATAACTTAACCGCATTAACAAATGAATTGCTGAAACTTTGTTCAAATGCAATTACGCATCAACATTATCACTGAAAGTATTCATTCCTATTGAGTTGTTTTTTAGGTTTTAGAATGAATAGGTTAAGGCTGTTGTTGCTCACATACAGGAACAATTTGTTCCACTCTGATAAAGAGGTGAGCAAACACAATGCTTCTCATTCAATTACATGTCATGAATATTACTGATTTTCAGGTGCGAATCAGGTTTCATACTGAATCAAGAAAAGGTACAAACGTAATGAAATTTAACGAAAGTGAGAGTATAATATAGCAGCATACGAAGCAACCATGTAATCCTGTTGCTCTGCAGCAAAGTGAAATTATCCAATACTCCACTACGCAGTAAGAAGCAGTAATGAGCCGTAATGAGCCGTGGAATAGGCTGCAGGCTTGAGAGGTCTCATGTGGCTTTGCAGCCTGTGAATCACTAACGAATCTCTCAACAATAATCCTACAGGTTAAGAATCCAGTTAATAGCATGTCTGAGACATATATCCAACTAAAACAGTAACAGACAGAAGGGGGAAATTCTGTTTGTATAACAATACTCTGCAGGACATAGCTAGCTTGAAGAATACACACTCTGCAGCTTAAAAGACAAATATATTGCTTGATATATATATTACATGATGATGAATAAATGTAGTTTCAATCCAAATAATAACATTTTTGCTATTACACTATCAGAGTTAAAAGTTTCACAAGCTAGATATTTACTGTATCCTTATATAACTTATATTTTTTTAAAAATACTTAAAAATACTACCCTTCAGCTTAAAAGACAAATATGTGGCTAGACAAATTAACATATGATGAATATCAGTACTTTCACCTTAATACAATGTTTGCTATTCCACTGTTACACACAGA
Source organism: Ameiurus melas (assembly GCA_012411365.1). NCBI lineage: Eukaryota > Metazoa > Chordata > Actinopteri > Siluriformes > Ictaluridae > Ameiurus > Ameiurus melas. The sequence goes on from CM022763.1 coordinate 2,523,524, forward strand.
CAGATAGATATTAAATTTTTTATCTTATTATTAATTAATACACAGATGATGTCACGGCATTTTTCTGGAATGGTTTGATTCCACTTGTCCCCTAAAAGGTAAGTGTCACTGTAAGTCAATAAGTTATTCTGACTGACCATCTTTATCCTATGATGAAACAGTTCTATCCTCCTGAAAGCGTTTTTCCTACACCAGCAGGATCCATGAAGTTACAAAGCAATAAGCAAAAAGTAGTAGCTTAGCGCAGATGAGCCTGTTTATATATGTATATATATATTTGTTTGTTTGTTTGTTTGTTTTTTTTACCAGACAGGATCCATATAAGTCATGAAGTAATAAAAGGACAGTAGCAATGACAAATGAAACAGAAAAATCCGTGGTGGGAAACTATAAATGCAATAGTTATATACTCTGTTACATCACCCTTCAATCAAGAGCTCCTTTTTTATGGTCCTATTCAGACATGATTGCAAGGCCAGTACAGGGTGAGCCATCAGTCAGTCCCTTTATCAGACAGTGCACTCAGCATAAAACCGGAAGGTTAACTGCAGTCAGCTGGAGTTTTGTGTGTGTGTGTGTGTGTGTGGTGTGTGTTTATGAGAAGAGCTGTGAAAGTGCAAGTCGAAACATTCATTCACCGTTTCCCAAGCAGGAGGAACATAGATTTTTCTCACAATTATCCACAGTTTTTGTTGCGTTTCAATCTGGGCATAATTTCGGGCTCTGTCCATGTGTCACTGTGGTCATTACTTAACAGTAATGAGATCATCAATCCAGGGAGTCCATTCACATCGGATCCGTCTAAAATAATATCAACTATTCCTCGACTGTGGTACGTTAAACACACAATATTTCAAACGTTCAGCTTGTTCAGTGCGTTGAGTGCAGGATGTTTAATCATTCTTCCTCTGTCATTAGTAATAGCTTTATTTGTGCTAAGTGCATATTAGAAGATTGCAGCATTAGAGGTGCGCATCCAGACTATAGAGAGGGTTAGTGAGAGTGAGAGCAGTGTAGTTTCTGTAGGGGAAAGTCTGGATGCCTTAAGTGGAGATAGCAATCCCCCAAAGGGCATTAGAACCCTTACAGCATGGCGATAGGGTGATGATTTGATAGCATAATCGCAAAGTCAAAGCTAACACTAAGGCCCACAGAAGTACCTCTTCACATATCCAACAGGTTTGCTCTCCTCAGTGAAGCACCCACTGAGAAACCTGAAAGAGCTCTGGTTATAGGAGACTCTATCTTAAGGCACGTGAAATTATTTAGACCTTTAGGGACACCAGCCAGGGCACCGGACATAGCAGGTAATCTTAGGGTCTTAGGCAAGCACAGGTTTTCAAAGATAGTTATTCATGTAGGGGCTAATGATATATGCCTTCATCAGTCAGAGGTTACTAATAGTAATGTTGTAGAGGTGTGTACATTATCGAAGGTTCCTTGCTTGTAATGCTTGACCTTAGTGCAGCTTTTGTCTCAGGTCTTATTTGACCGATCGTTATCAGTTCATCGATGTGAATGGCAATTTCGCCACGCATACCAAGGTTAAATTTGGTGTTCCGCAAGGTTCTGATTTAGGCCCACTGCTTTTTACTTTATATATGCTACCTCTTTGTCAAGTTATTCGTAAACATGGAATTAGTTTCCATTGTTATGCTGATGATGCACAGTTGTATGTTTCAGCAAAGCCAAATGACAGACACCAACCTATTAAGTTGAGGAATGTGTAAAGGACATTAGACACTGGATGCTTATTAACTTCCTCTTACTTAATTCTGATAAGACAGAAGTAAACGTACTAGGACCACGTGTAGCTAGAAGTAAGCTTTCGGATCACACAGTAACTCTGGATGGTCTGTCTGTTTTGTCATGCGCAGCAGTATAAAACCTTGGTGTGATTATTGACTAGATGGCCGCCACATGCCCCAGGGCGCCCTCCTTTTCTGTGTTCCCTTCTGGCTCTCCCTTTTAGTTATGCTGTCATAGCTATTCTTGCCGGAGTCCCTGCATGCACTCCTGCAACGTATATTGTCCTTAACCATTACGGGACAATAAGCATACCTAATAATCACTCCCTCTCTTTCACTCTTTCTTCCTCTCTCTTTCTGTCAAGCTACACATGATACTCCTGAGATGCCATTAATCCTGACACCTTCTGCTCTGCCTGATCTGCCTGCCGGACCTGCCTGATCCATCCTGATGCCCTACTTCTGGTTGGAGTTATCACCAATTGGATTTTACATGATGCTGCTGAGGATGACCCCACATGGTGCAGCCTAAAGATCATTGAGATTGCTGAGGATGGTACCATTTAAAAACCATAAGATGGCTTTGGATCTCAATTCATATGAACAGTTATGATATGATGATTAGAACTACAATTGCCACAAACAGTTTTGCACTCAAGTCTCTATCATTGAACAATGGAGAGGTTCGGCGTTACGGACTCTGGTTACACAACTTGCACTATTTGACCATGTAGTATTAGCACATTTATAGAAGGGATTTACTTACTTATAACTGCACTTTCCGTTGTTACCCAGATGAGGATGGGTTCCTTTTTGAGTCTGAAAAACAAGGAGGTTTTACATAAAAATGAATGTCTAGTGGTTTAGACAAGTCCCTGGCTTCTCAATCACCTTGTTTAAAATGAATTCTGCATCATGTGGAGTGTCAAAGTGATTTTTCCCTGCTGTTAGGATGCAAAAAAGTAAGAGCTCCCTCAAGGCTCCTTCAGTTTTACATGAATGCACTGCCATCAACGCTTCAACTCGAGCAATTTCTGATGCATCTTCTTTTGTACTTTCAGGACAATTTGATCTTTTTGCAATGTGATGTCAAATAAATGAAAGGGTGCAATCTGACAATTTGACAATGATCTTCTGTGTGCATAAGCAATGCAGTATGTTTCGAAATTCTATAAAGTCATTGATCTTTCGGCTATAAGACACACCGACTTCCACATCACCCCTATGCTACCATCACTATAGATGCACAATGTTAAAAGGACAATGACTGTCCACAGGATTTACAGTTTTTTTGTGAATGTTGCAGCCAAAATTTCTTGATTTTGCTGTGGCTTTTCTCAAAAATTCATATTGATGAATTTGCAATTGCACAGAATTGTTTTTCATGGTCTTTTACAGTGAAGTTTGTTGGTATTGTAAATGAACCTTTTTAGCTGTTCTCATGATCAACGCACATGAATCAAAGATGGCTTTGACTGAATGTAGGTTGTGATGACATCACATGAGGTGTCTTGGCCCAAATCTGCAGTGATTTTGAGAAATTGCAAGCTCCTTGGAATATTATGGGGTTTGCTTGATTGTGCGTCAACTTCTGCAATCACAAAATCCTGGAGAGTGGTATGATAGACAAAATAACAATTACTCTATAATAAAGCTGTGGTTCTGAATATTTTGCAGCCAGGCAACCCAGTAAAATACTGCTGAGGCTCTTCTCACCCTCTGGCTGATGTATCCTGATGTTTGACTTCTGCTTGGAGCTTCTGCACTTGCACCTCCCGCTTGTGTTGCTGTGTATGGTCCCACATGAACACTCTAAATATACTTATACTTATATATAATCGCACTATCGGTTGTTACCCAGATAAGGATGGGTTGCCTTTTGAATCTGGTTCCCCTCTAGGTTTCTTCCTCATATCATATCCGGAAGTTTTTCCTTGCTACCGTCGCCTCTGGCTTGCTCATTAGGGATAAATTCATACATCTATACAATCTATATCCTGCATTTATATATTTCTGTAAAGCTCTTTGGGATGATGTCCATTGTTAAAAGCACTATACAAATAAAACTTAATTGAATTGAAATCAATCAAGTTTTCAGTTGAGCTATTCTCATTCAAAATGCAAAGAAGGCAGCAAATCCAATTTGTATTAAATTAAGCTGTAATTAATTTTTGTTTAAAAAAAATCATCCATCAAGATAAAAGATGTTCATTAAAGCATAGGAATGATTTAGTGTTGAAATCAGGTGCTTTAATTGAGTTAATTGGGATTTTATAGCCTATAATATTGAAGACAAAATAGTAGACTGTGATTACACAAGTGTTCACCCCGCTAAAATGTATGCTCTTTGTCAAAACGATTATATATAATATTATGGACTATTTTATGCAAATTCAAGTCCAGGTCCAGAAGCTTCAGGTTGCAGCACTACAACATATGGGAACGTTCACGTGTGTAATTTAAATTTGTTGAAATTTCTAAATGTTGTACTAAATTTCAGGGTTTGCTTCTGTCAAATGTTTCATTAAATAACTTATTGTATCAATGATGCATGTATCCAATATTGATATTAAAATCCTTACCTCATATAATTTTAGCTATATGTGTTTGTCTAGGTTTAATACAGACAAGTATAATTATGTGTGTTTTACCAGACTCAGCTATGTCTCTTTCCCAGTGGAATATAAGAAGCTTGAAATCTCAAAAAAGATGAACACACAATGCAACACCGTTACATAATAGCAAGAAATCCATTCCGTATGGCTCAGTAACCATAAGCAGTCAAATCTGTCGACCGCCAGGTTGCAGGACAACAGGCTGAAATAATGTGATCCATTACTTCCTGCTTGAGTATCAGCCAGTATGCTGTATCTGAATATATGTTTCATAGGTTTAATGGATGTCTTTACTTGGCTCTGTATTTCAGCTGAGAGAGAGAGTTTGGGGAGGAAGAAGAGAGAGCTTTATTAATGAATTTAAAGTCATACGCCACAGCACTCACAGGAAGCTGTGGTTATATAATTAGCCGTCTTCAATACACCGCTGGGGAGAGGGGAGAAAGATGTCCGAATGGTTTCAAATGCTAATTAGCTAATTAACCATCCCTTCCTTCAGTCTGCTGTTTTACATAATGTAAGAATGAAAAGATCTAGCAAGGTCCTGTGGGTAAGGTAACTAATTATTTGCATCAAGTCATTGAAAGACCACTTTAATTCTTCCTTTTGATTGCTTTCTGCAATTAGCATTCGATATTAATACAAAACTACAGGTTATGACTGCAAATATTTCACAAATGTCTACTACGGGAAGCACAGTATTCAACTTACATTGTGTACAGCTAGCTTACTATAACCCACAGAACAGCCACTGATAGAAAAAGAAGGATTCATACAGTGATTAGGCTTAATAATCTGCTGAATAATGTAGCAGAGAGCTAAAAATAGCAGCACTCTTAACTGAAGTGGTGTAGAATCAGTGATGGGTGATTTCATGAAGAAAATTTCATGCTGCTTCTCTGTGATAAACAAGGAGGTTTTACATAAAAATGAATGTCTAGTGGTTTAGACAAGTCCCTGGCTTCTCACTCACCTTGTTCAAAATGAATTCTGCATCATGTGGAGTGTCAAAGTGATTTTTCCCTGCTGTTAGGATGCAAAAAAGTAAGAGCTCCCTCAAGGCTCCTTCAGTTTTACATGAATGCACTGCCATCAACGCTTCAACTCGAGCAATTTCTGATGAATCTTCTTTTGAACTTTCAGGACAATTTGATCTTTTTGCAATGTGATGTCAAATAAATGAAAGGGTGCAATCTGACAATTTGACAATGATCTTCTGTGTGCATAAGCAATATGTTTCGAAATTCTATAGTCATTGATCTTTGGGCTATAAGACACACCGACTTCCACATCACCCCTATGCTACAATCACTAAAGATGCACAATGTTAAAAGGACAATGACTCTAAACCAGTCCACAGGATTTACAGTTTTTTCGTGAATGTTGCAGCCAAAAATGTTTGACTTTGCTGTGGCTTTTCTCAAAATTTGAAATTGGTGAATTTGCAATTGCACAGAATTGTTTTTCATGGTCTTTTACAGTGAAGTTTGTTGGTATTGTAAATGAACCTTTTTAGCTGTTCTCATGATCAACGCACATGGATCGAAGATGGCTTTGACTGAATGTACGTTGTGATGACATCACATGAGGTGTCTTGGTTCTGCAGTAATTTTGAAAAATTGCAAGCTCCTTGGAATATTGTGAGGTTTGCTTGATTGTGCATTAACTTCTGCAATCACAAAATCCCGGAGAGACTGGTATGATAGACAATATAATAATTACTCTATAATAAAGCTGTGGTTCTCAATATTTTGCAGCCAGGCAACCCAGTAAAATACTGCTGAGGCTCTTCTCACCCTCTGGCTGATTTATCCTGATGTTTGACTTCTGCTTGGAGCTTCTGCACTTGCGCCTCCCCTTGTGTTGCTGTGTATGGTCCCACATGAATACCCTAAACATTACACCTGCTCAAAACTCAAGTTTCACCCTTCAGCGGTTAATTTCAGCTGGATGTATATCAGAACCGCTGCTATAATCATACAGATTGTCCTGTGGTCATCCCAGGACTTATTCACAATAAGCTCACTTCAACACCCTTAGTATGGTTTGTCTTTATAGTATACAGCTGTACAAGATTAAGGATTTATAATCTCACTATCCAGTGTCCACTACCTAGAAGAGGATGTGTTCCCTTTTGAGTCTGGTTCATCTCAAGGGTTATCCCATGTTTTGTCTGAGGGAGGATTTTCTTTTTTGCTACAGTTGCCTCTGGCTTGCTAATTAGGGATCTAAATCTATTTCTGTAAAGCCGCTAATGTATAATGTTAAAAATAAAAGTGGATTGAGTTGACTGAGTTTCTTGGATGCCCTAAAAACATAATCCAACTATTCAAACATTAGGTTCAATATATAAATGAGTATATTAAGCTTTTATATATATATATATATATATATATATATATATATATATATATATATATATATATATATATATATATATATATATATATATATATATATATTATTATTATTATTATTATTATATTGCAGCCATGTCCACTGACAGGACATCTTAGGTTCATGTTGTCAGGGCTACTTATTATTGAGTTATTTAGGGATTGGATTAAATCGATTCAATTCAAATAACCAGTCTAATAGACTTAATAATGATGGGTTGAGATTGTTTACATTTATTCATTTTGGTAGACACATTTGAAGAACTGAGCCAGAATTTAGTCCAAGTTGAGCTGCTGAAGGATAACAACCTCGCCATAAGATGGCCTGGGATTTAAACTCACAAACCACAATCTCTTGGTTAAGAGGCCAACATCTTATCCCTCACCAATACAGGAAGAATACTGCTGACTGTACTTTTTTTTTATCAAACCAAATTAAGTCTTGTTAATAAAAGATTGAGTAGTGTTGCCTAAGTATAACATCAATCTGTGCATTATAAAAATATGGAGAAGGTCTGAGGTCTGTACTGATCCTCAGCTCACTTGATCATGCTGGTCATCATACTTTAGCCACAACAAGGACAAGCTCCATGTACAAAAGTCTAGTTTAAGCAAAGATGCAAAAGCAACTAGACCAATAAATTCTCATCTATTTATACAAGCGGAGACATGAGTCTGATGCAGAACAGCTCTTATCTGTCACATGAAGGATGAAGCGTCCTCCATCTGTTTCTCTCTCTCTCTCTCTCTCTTTCAACACACTGCCTCTCATACATCAGTATATTAAAAAGATTCTTTTGTGTCATTGTATAATTTGTTTTATAACATCAGTGCTGACTGAAAGCTGGGCAGGTGATTAAGCTGAAGGCCTGACTGAGTGAACTGGGATGACATGAGCAGATGTCTCATGGTGGAACAGTTTTACCATATAGTGTGGACTAATGTGGCTTGCAGCCAGACTGTCCTACAAGCCTCAGGCCAGGCTGCTTGAATTTTTCACAACATCTAGTGGACAACATATAAAATCCTGTATGTTGACAATTTGGATGCACAAACATTAGAACATCTGACTCATTCCAAATCAAATTTATATATATGTGGCAGCTGTGCTGCAGTTGGTAGAGTGGGTTGTCCACTAATGGTAGGCGGTTCGATTCCCGGCCCGGGTGACTCCATATGCCAAAGTGTCCATGGGCAAAACACTGAACCCCAAGTTGCTCCCGATGGCAAGCACTGCTACCATTTGTGTGTGAGTGAGACACAGTGTAAAGCGCTATATAAGTGCACATTTACCATATATATATATATATAATGTTCTCCCTGTGCTGCGGGGATAAACCAAATAAGTTTATCTTGGTCTCATCAGACCACAGGACATGGTTCCAGTAATCCATGTCCTTAGTCTGCTTGCCTTCAGCAAACTGTTTGTCAGACTTGTGAAGTCTTTAGAACAGGTTTCCTTCTGGAACGACAGCCATGCAGACCAATTTGATGCAGTGGTCTGAGCACTGACAGGCTGACCCCCCACCCCCTCAACCTCTGCAACAATGCTGGCAGCACTCATATGTCTATTTCCCAAAGACAACCTCTGGATATGACGCTGAGCACGTGCACTCACCTTCTTTGGTCGACCATGACGAGGCCTGTTCTGAGTGGAACCTGTCCTGTTAAACCGCTGTATGGTCTTGGCCACCGTGCTGCAGCTCAGTGTCAGGATCTTGGCAATCTTCTTATAGCCTCGACCATCTTTATGTAGAGCAACAAGTCTTTTTTTCAGATCCTCAGAGAGTTCTTTGCCATGAGGTGCCATGTTGAACTTCCAGTGACCAGTATGAGGGAGTGTGAGAGCGATGACACCAAATTTAACACACCTGCTCCACCATTCACAATTGAGACCTTGCAACACTAACAAGTCACATGACACTGGGGAGGGAAAACGGCTAATTAGGCCCAATTTGGACATTTTCACTTAGGGGTGTACTCACTTTTATTGCCAGCGGTTTAGACATTAATGTCTGTGTGTTGAGTTATTTTGAGGGGACAGCAAATTTACACTGTTACACAAGCTGTACACTCACTACTTTACATTGTAGCAAAGTGTCATTTCTTCAGTGTTGTATAAGATATAATCAAATGTTTGCAAAAATGTGAGGGGTGTACTCACTTTTGTGAGATACTGTACATACATACATACATACATACATACACAACACATATATTATTATTTTTTTTATTTTTTTATTTACTTATTTACTTATTTATTTATTTTGGGCCTGATGGAAAAACAAATCCATTAAGTGCTACTCACCCTGCATCATACAAACAGCAAACCTGACATCACGTGCAGCCCACAGGATTAGACCTATTAAGCTGCTTTATGTCTTCAGTGCAGAAATAGAACAATAAGAAGTGGAGCAGTGTCTAGGTGACAGGTATTGCTGCTTCTTTATATACCATTTTTTTCTTTCAAATGAGAAAGGACTTTGTTGACTACATTGGACTATGTACACATCCTTATGGTAAGACAATATATTTGTTTGGACTCTGAGTTATGATGAGATTACAAGTTTATATTGCTGATGTGCTAAATTTGGGGAAGCATATTTGACTTGACATGAAATAGAGCAGGGAAATAAACAGAAATCAAAGGAGGGAATACTTAAATGTAAAAAAAATTTTAACCTTTTTTTTTTAAGGGTTTTAAACATTTTAACGTATAAAAAATATTCCAAGGAATTTTGTTGAGGAATTTGATCATTTAGTAGAACATTAAACACTAGACTTTGTGGAGGAAAGAACACTAAAATGATCAAGTTATTAGATTTTGTGTGAAGTACTGTATGTGAGTATATCACACTGTCAGTTTAGTTAGACTTCTTGTATATGGTAAAGACATTACACTGTATCCAATACTAGACAATCTGAAATCTGTCGGTGACTGATCATAATTTGTCTGAATATTCCATGTTTGTGTTACTTTGATGCTCATAAAAGGAAACCGAGTTAGACTTTTTTTGCAGTACACCTATACAAATTTAAACATGTTCATATTACTGTTAAAAAACATTAAAGGATGTGTGTGGGGTTATTCAATGTTGCTGAGACTCCATTAATTACTCTTACTTTGACCAAAAGCTAATTATTAACAGAGTACTACTTCAATATATCAGTCAAACTTTTATCCAAAAAAAAAAGTCATCATGGTGATTTTTGTTGCAGTGATGCAGAATGAGTAAAAGGAGGAGGAGGAACAGCCGCAGGAGGAAGAGTTCCTGTAGCATGAAACGTGAGTGCTGGTCTATATGGGTCTGCTGGGCAAGGTGTGGCTGATAATCCTGTAAAGCCTGTGAGTCACATGTTGTCATGAACCATAGGACTATGCAGGATTAGCAAGGACTGGGAATCTAATCTAAACTAGTAACAATGAATGAGACAGCTGTAGGGCATCAAACATTAGTAAGGTTGGTCAAATACATTGTGCTTTGTGGCCATAATTATATCTGCCATGTTTGATTTTTGGCAGTTGATTCAAGATGGCAGTTTTCAACCTTGAGCTTTACTATTATTTATGGTCTAACTGAATTTATTAACCGTGGCAGCATACTGTCTAATGTCTAATACCAAAAAAAAAAAAAAAGGTAATTAGTCATGCACTTCAAACTGCATTTCCAAAATTCTAATTACCAATTTGGCTGCCAAATTTCAAAAGGAAATGTTTCATTTGACAATCCATTCATTTTTAACTCTGTGAATCTGCTACTCAGAAAATGTAATAACGTTCTCTTCCCTGATTGTACAGCCTCACACTGTTGTGCTCCAGCTTTGCCAAAATGTGAATGCTTTTGCAGCCCTTGTTTGCAGCTCCTGAACTACTTATTACTCTTCATAAGGAAAAATGGAGAATGGCCATTTTGAGTTCATCTATAACGTAGGTCAAAATCATGATCATGACCTTCTTACAAGATACAACTGCCAAATCTGCAGACGTACAATCCTACAAAATAGAAAAAGAAGAAAAAAAAAAGAAAATAAATATAGTCTGTGTCCCATTTGGTAGGTCTTTCTCTTCTTTACACTGCCTTTCATTTGGGCAAGTTTTCAGCCAAAATATTTTGCATGTTCAAAAGATTAGACATATTGTGTTAAAGGCCTAATTAAATAATACAATCCTAATTAAGTTTGGAAAAGTGGAAATGTTCAAGGGATTGAATACGTAGAAGGCAACTGGAGGTAAAGCACTACTGCAGAATAGTGTTAAATGTAGTCAAAATTCTCATGTGTAAATACACTACAGATGCTGCTACTACTCTTGGGTGCATTACAGCTATTTTTCAAATTGTAAATTATATAAATTCAATCGGAACCCTGTCCAGGGTGTACCTCGCCTTGTGCCCAAAGCTCCCTGGGATAGGCTCCAGGTTCCCCGTGACCCTGAAAAGGAGTAAGCGGTAGAAGATGGATTTATGGATGGATGGATAAATTCAATCTATCTCATATGGTTACTTATATTTAGATTTAACTCCTTTCACATTTTCATGTGTCTACAGAGACCATCTCTTCATACATTTTTCCAAAAAACCTCAAGAGTCCGTTGGATTATGTGGTCGAGGATGACCATACCACTGAAAAGGGAGAGACAGACTCCTTATGCAAAGAAATCTTTTTGTCAGATGAAGAGGAAAAGGAGACTGAATCTTCTAGCAAGGAGAAGGCATATGGACAGGACAATGATGGATATAAAACGGAAAAAGCCAGCATTACAGTGCAAGTGGATGAGGACAGGACGCTAACGATCACACATTCAGTGACATTCAATGATTTTGGAAGGTCTCCTCCGAAAATTGTATTTCAGAGTCCAGCAGGAGAAACAGCCAGCATTGTGATAGAAGTCACAGTCTCCAAAGTTGCATACATGAGCTCAGATACGAGATTAGAGATCTGCAAGATGATACCGTCAAATGACTCTGATATCAAGCCCAATTTGATTCTACAAAATGAGAATCAAATGGGACGCGGGAGTCAGAAACCTCAAACACCAATCAGAGAACGTTTGATCAATCCTTATTCATCGAATCAATGTACAAGAAAACATAAGCAAAATGCCAAACACTGTGAAAATGTCAGATTTAAAGTCATGACACAACCGAAAACATATGATGATTCATCAAGAATTCCAAGCTCATTAAGCAGCCAAGAAGAGCTAGATTGCTGTAAAAGCTGTTGCAAAGATCACTTCTGCAGACCCCATGCTGGTGGACACACAGACACTGATTTCACGCTGCTGGATGGATCATCTACTTGTTCATCGCCTTATGGGTTCTGGTTGTCACGTAGCTGGTTCTCTCAACCTGACAGTCATAGTAATGAGACCTTACGGGATATTCCTCCTCCACCCAGGCTTGTTGATAAGGAAAGTGATGTGCTACAGGACCTCACAGAGAACATAGGGTCGTGTCATATAAATGACAGTAATGTGTTCAAAGAACAGGAGGATCCTCAGCATGACCCAGAGACTTTGGTGTCAAAGGGTCAGTTTCCAATACCAAGCGCACATAAAACAGCTTACTGTACTCAACCCTATGAACTTAATGCTCAGAAGAACTTCTCGAGATCATCGGCATCAGTAAGTCACAACCATAAAGAGAATATGCAAATGTATAACAACAGCACCAATTCTCAATCAAGTACTTGCATACACGTACCAAGAAAAAGGCGGAGAACTTACCCAGGAGTGGCATATCACCCAAGTCACAATGGAGAAAGCAAAACCTTATGCAGAGATTCTTTTTCCTCTGGCACACTCTCCTCATTTTTCATGCAGTCACTACTTTGTCAGGCAGAGAAAGCTTCTAGATATCATCTGGAGGATGAGAGAGTAGGCATTTCTGAAAGAAAGAATCACAAGTCCTTCAGCAGCACCAGTTCCCAACCAATCTCAAGCTCCTTCGGTGGTGTTTACACCATTATCCCCAACATCAAGGCATACGTTTCAACAAAGACCCCATCTTGTCCATCAGTGTCTGACAAGACTTCAGAAGATGTCTTTCCGAAGCACCGACATGAACCAGTAGAGCCAGACGAGGTTGCTGATCAGATATGTGTGGGCACAGTTGATCAGGAGAGTTCCTCAATAGACCCGCAGGAACAGAGTGAGGTGACTGAAAGTGGCTTTGATGAAGAGATGATGGAGGTAGAGAGTCCAGTTGCTCTAACTGATGGTACCCACCAGAAGAACCTGCTTATCCATGTGACCCCACCTTTGGTTTGCTGCTCAGAAGAGCACATTACTTATGGGTTCCACAAAGGAGCTAAAGCACAAACACATGAGAGGCAAGAAGCTGTCAGCAGCCAAAAAAAGCGAAGCTCAATAGTGACTGTTATAGGGGAATATGAGCAGATATCTCTGCACAATAACCCTATGAGTGAAGACATTGTACGAAACCCTGAATCAGCAAAAGAACCAACTTCTGCATCTCCAAAAGAACAGCTTGAGGGCCAGAGGCAACATGTAGATGTGGTGCAACCCAAAGAGCTCTCCTACACAGCAGCAAGACGTACCTCTTCAGCTAAGGCCTGCAGCCAAGCAGAAAAAGGTCTGAAAAAAACAGGTACAAAACTTTATCAGATACAGAAGGGGCAAACTAACACTGACGTGACATGTAATGAATTCTTCCAGACCAGTAGTCACCAACCCTGTTACTGGAGATCTACCTTCCTGAAGATTTTAGCTCCAACCATAATCATGCCCACCTGACCATCTAATCATTGCCTTAAGAAGTTCTTTGTCAACTAAAACAGGTGTTAGATTTTGGTTGGAGAAGGTAGATCTCCAGGAACAAGGCTAGTGACCACTGCTCTAGATTTCTGTCTGAATATCTCTATTTGTGCAACCTGTAAAGACGTGGTGTTGTTTATAGCCTCAGCAAAGGTCAAGGAGTGCCTGAAGCCGGGAGAAGGTATCCCCAAAGATGCTGAAGAGACCTCAGAGCGCTGGGCAAAGAAACGCAAGCAGTTCAAGGAGAGCAGACATTGGGGATCTACAGAAGAGAGTTCCATGACTAGCAACATCACTGATGAATCAGGTGATAATGTTATAAAAGTGGACAGAGAGTCTGTACTGTACATAATCACAAACCTACAGTGGTCAGCAGAGATCCGGGAAGACTCAGGCAAACTTAATAATGCATGCATAAGAGTTCTTTTATTCATTCATTTTCACTAACCATTTTATCCTGGTCAGGGCCATGGTGGATCCAGAGCCTATTCCAGTTAACAGTTCTTAGCAGGGCACCATGTGCACACACACACACACACACACACACACACACACACGCACACACACACTTCACCCTTATGGGTAATTTTGAGTAGCCAATCCACCTGTTGGCATGTTTCTGGATGATGAGAATCTGGAGGAAACACACTGTAGGAACTTCAAATAGACCAGAGCTCAAGAGCAAAACGAGGACTGCAGCTGTGAGGCAACAACACACCCTGCTGCCTACTGTGTCACCCACATAAGAGTTTGCTGACTTAAATTTGTGAACTGTGACAAAAAAAGGAAGGCAAATTATCTATAACTCTAGGCCTGTGTAATTCACAAAAATGATTGAATTCCATGTTCTCTGCATGCTTTGGTGGTTTCCTCTGGTTTCCTCCCCCATTCCAAAGACATAAATTGTAAGCTGATTGGCACTTCTAAATTGTCCATAGTGTGTGAATGTTTGCATGTTTGTGCCCTGCGATGGGTTGGCACCCTGTCTAGAGTGTCCCCCTGCCTCATTCCCCGAGTCCCCTGTTATAGGCTCCAGAGCTCCCTGCGACCCTGTGTAGGATAAGTGGTACAGAAAATGGATGGATGGATGAACTACCAAACAAATATTCAACCAAGACATATACTATATAAAATCATTTCTTATCATAAACTGTTTGGGTTTTTTTACTTTTATTTTGGTCAGACACGATGAATTTAGAGGACACCCGCTCAGTTGACATATCACTCCGAGATATTGAAGACAGAGGTTTTTATACTGCCACATTCCATTCAGCATCATGGATTTACCAGGGAGATGACACCAATCCAAACGAAACCATACAATGCCTTAGTAACCGCCCTCGACCTGTAGCAGGTGAGCATTAATATTTGATCAGAGCAGTTTTCCCTATGAGAGATATTTAGGGCAAATTTCCCTATATGAGATAAAAGTCTTAATAAAGCATGATACTGAATTTTCTTGTCTTTTTTTTTTAAGTTCGTGAACGAACTGTGAAAATCAGCAAAGGAATGGGCGAATATCCATGGGGGTTCAGAATTCAATACTCCAAACCAATCATCGTGACAGAAGTAGACACAAGTAAGTGGACCCGATCAAATTGATCAGCATGAGACTAATTTAACAAGTCCGACATTTCATCTGCCTTACTACCAGACTGCTTGGCTTCACGCTTCGTCATTATAGTCGCAGTGTCAAAAATAAATTAATAAATAGCATTCATACCAAGATCGCTCTGTTACTACGATACTGGTAAAACATAAAGCCATACACATTTTCCCTGCTGGTTGCAGATGGAGCAGCAGAGGAGGCAGGGTTAAAGGTTGGAGACTACGTGCTGGCGGTTAATGGTACCGATGTCACGGGTGTGCCACACTCAGAGGCAGTGGACCTCGCTCGGCAAGGTATGGCAGACTTACAGACACAGCATCTGGCCATGCTCGGATTATCAACATGTTGATAAGATTTCTTAAATCTTTAGTCAAAAGTGTACTTCAGGCCAAAATCATTTCTTGACTACTACTGTTGTGTTATGTTAAACTTGTTGAAATTAGGACAATATAGTATGCAATTTGTCTATATGCTTACAAATCATGTATACAATGCATAAAAAAAAGTCTTCTGACATTAATTTTACATTTTTAATAAACAAATAAGCAGGGACAGATAGTGAGATCAGAAAAGAGACAAAGAACAAATCCAGTGGTCAAAGAGTCGAGTGGAACAAGAAAAACAGGCATAATCCCAAAAGCCGTTCACTATAGGATTGAAAATGACATCAGTAAACTAGAGAGCATTATCTTTATAGACAATGCTCAGAAATGCTGGTAATATAATGCAAGACTTCACAAAGACTAACAGTGGCTATATCTATGCTGCCAAATTAATCAAAACACAGAACAGATGGCAATTCAAAACTGGGGAGACAGTGACCTCTGAAGGCGAGGAGAGGAAACCCTGATTGCTGATGTGACCAGCAAACAATGATCAATTAACAATTTACACTTGGAAAACCTATGGAGGCTGTTGTTGTTGTTTGTTTTTTATCTCTTTAATCTTTGTGACATGTCAAACAGGCCCTGATCTCCTGATTCTGACCATCGGTTCGGACATCGGTCGTACCCCAAACACACCAAAGCCAGCGTGTCGAGGCTACCTTCACAAACGCACTCAGTCCAGTTGGCTCAAAGGCTGGAGGAAGAGGTGGTTTGTGCTGAGACATGACTGCTGCCTTTACTACTACAGAAACAAAAGAGTGAGTTTATTGATCTTATAATATCTTATTTATCTCTCTAAATAACTGTCCGTATATAAACTGTTTAAAAGAATGATAATTTTGAGAATATACTATAAGAGGTGGGTCAGAATGTGGACTTCACCAATGTATCCAGAATTGAGCTTCATTTTGTGTGTGTGTGTGCGTGTGTGTGTGTGTGTGTGTGTGTGTCAGGATGAAGGAAAGAGTCATGCTTTGTCAGTCATGCGGCTGGAAGGTGCAGTGGTGGAGGCTGACACCAGTCTGGGGAAGCCATTTGTGTTCAAATGTTCTCCTGCTGCTGGAAATCGTGTTTATTACTTCTGTGCTACATCAAACCAAGAAATGCGAAGGTGATCATATACTTATAAAGAAACACTGTAATACCGTACCAAATAATTATATTCAAATCCCTCTCTCTGATAGTGAGTATCAATTCACCCTGCCCTGTTTCCCTTTAGAATACATTCCGTATAATATTTTTTTTATCATGAATGCATTCCTTAAACCAGAAATATATTATATTAAATCCTTTAATGAAATTTGATACAGGGGGAGAAATGTTTTTTTCCATCAGGTTGTAAAGTGCTGTATCTTGGCTGACCCTGCTCTCTGAACCCAGCTTCCTAAATTACAATGTGCAAAATAATAATAATAAAAATAATAATAATAATAATAATAATAATAATAATAAAGATTTTCAATGTGTATCGTACTTGTGACAATGTGACAATACAGGCGTTCTTCTTCCTCTTCTTCTTCTTCTTATTTACTTCTTTCATTTCTTACAGTTATTCTGGGAAACATGCTGCTTGTTATTGGCTTCTTTATATCTTTTCTGTTCTTTTCAGGTGGTTGGAAGTTTTGGAACGAGCCGTTCACCCCATTACACAGGTAAAACCTTTTAGCTGGAATATATCTGGGACGTATCTACATTTATGTTCAATAGTTAGTAGTTATTGAGAATAATAGGCCATCATTTCATCAACAAAACCAGACAAAATGACAAATAAGTAGTGCATATGTTCATCCATTGTTAAATATATCAATCTGATTTTGGAGAATGGCCTAATGGACCAGCACAGAATCCCGATATTAGTTCATCTAACCATACTGTCTAATCAGAAAACTGAACAACACAGGCACACATAACACAGCTTAATGGCCAATTTACAGTCAGCAAATGTCCTCACTGGTGTTGTCATGGTAACAGTAAGGACTGGTGGTGACTCATGTTGCAGAATCACGTGTGGGTGGACGTGACACGCCACAACTCAAACCTGCCTCCTCTGGCTGTGAAGAAGCCCGAATGCCTCGGCCTTCTAAACTTGATGGACAGAAACAAGGACTCAGGGGTGCAGCACTACTGCATCCTAAAGGACGGATGCCTTTACTTCTACGCCAGCATACGATCAACTTATGCAGTTGGTATGCCACATCTAACACATACTTAATCCATGAAATTAGGTTAATATCCACTGTAATATATACAACACACTAGAGTGTACTGTTGTAGGAAAATAATCAACGACAGCATGGAGTGGTGTGGATTATATCTACAGCATGCTCTGGACAGTTTTATTCCTCTTATACGCAGCAATTTTTCAATGCTAACAATTGGCAAATTGTTTATTAAATGTTTTTTTAAAGAATGACATGTCATGCTTTTTATCCATTTATAGTTATGGCCATGAAACAAGTTAGTTCCTGTTGTCACTTGATGATATAACAGCACTCAATCCTTTACTTTATTTTTTTCTTCTATCTCCTGCTGTAAAAAAACAAACAAAAAAAAAACCCCCATAAAACTACCATAACTTACTATAACTACCATAAGTCTCCAGTCGTGCTGATGATGCACCACAGGAAGTAGTCAAGTAACTAATCTTATTAACCAGGTTTTTTAGAAGGCAATGCAAGGTCAGTTTTGTGTACATGTTGAATCCTACTGTATCCTTTTGTTGGCTGTGATACACAGGTGGGATCTACCTGCATGGCTACACAGTGAGGGAACACCCTTTAGGATTCAAGAGGTCCGCTATTGAGCTCAAACCCCCATCAGAAGAGTTCAAAGTGTTCTACCTCTGTGCTGAAAATGCCAATGAAAACAAACGGTACCCAACAAAATTACATTAAAACACTCAAGCTATTAACCTTATGTAAATGTGGACACTTAATGATTTGGTCATTGTACATGCTGTATGCATCAAGGACATGTAAAATTCTCTCTACAAGAGTGTGAAGCTGATGTGTAGCTATATTCCAAAATGATCATCTTCAGATGATATTCATGCTCTCATAAAGCAAAGAACAACATGTACTATGACTGAAGTACAGCATAAATAGCATGCAATAATCTAATCACGATGAAGTTAGTACTGCGCACATGCTGATAAATTACATAAAAACAGACCACATAGAAGCATATATGAACTCATTTGTTACATAGACTGCCTTTTTGTGTGTGAGAATACACCACAAATTTGGAGACAGTAGTTAAAAAATGCACAGCGTGGTGAGTTATGACATGTTGTGTCCATAAGTACAGACACTATATGGACAAAAGTGTGTGGACACCTGTCCTCCATGGAAGGTGAAGACAGTTTGCCAAAGTTGGAGTGGAAGAACCTGAGTGGCTGCACAGAGTCCTGACCTCCAGCCCACTGAACACCTTTGGGATAAATTGGACTGCCGACTACACCCCAGGCCTCCTCATCTGGCATCAGTGCCCAACCTCACTAATGCTCTTCTGCTGAATGAACAGATCCCCAAAGCCATGCTGCAAAATCTAGTGGAAAGCCTTCCCAGAAGAGTGGAGATTATTATAACAGAAAAGGGAGACTAAATCCAGAGTGAGATGTTTAACAAGCACATATGAATGTGATGGTCAGGTGTCCACCAACTTTTGGCCATATAGTGTTCATGAAATTTAATATACTGTATCTTGTGATAATGTGTACATGCATACAGGTTTTTAACAGTAAAATTAAAATGGTTCTCTTCTGTCACCTAACGTTACATTTTTTATTGTTAACAGGTGGATCGGGGCAATAAAGACATCTATAGGAAAATGGCTGCCTTTGCATCAGGCACTTCAATATTACAAGAGTCGGCCTCCTGAGGAAACCAAAATGTAGGATTCATCAAACTGGTGGGCCATGGACCCACTTGTTCCCAGAATGTTCTGGAGAAAGTTGTTGTTTTTTTTTTATTCCCAGAACATTCTGAGTTTCTGAACTTTAATAGTTCAGTTTTGTTCATGAAAGTTTTCTTTATAGACATATAACAGTCACATGTTATGGTTAGGGGAATGAGACCATAACGTTCCCGTAATATTTAAATAACCTTGTGGTAATCTGCCATGGTTTGGAGAAAGTTCCACTAAAGTTCTGGTAACCTTTAAACTAATTCTGGTGGTCGTTAACATATTCTGAACATTCTCTATCAACCATAGATAGTTCCTTCCAATAATATTGGCACCCTTGGTAAATATGAACAAAGAAGGCTGTGAAAAATTCTTTATTGTTTAACGTTTTGATCTGTTGTTTAAAAAAATTCTCAAAAATACTCTACTCACATGGATATCAAACAATTGCAAACACAACACAGGTTTAGAATTTGTTAAATATAGGTGTGCAACAATTATTGGCACCCCTAATGAATTCATAAGGGAAAGATATATTTGGAATATATTCCCATTACTATTTTTAAAAAAATAAAAAATTGTACACCTGGGTGACTAGGAACAGGAAATTGTTCAACCATAAATATAAATATGAGGTAACACATAGGCCAAATTCCCTTTATCATTCCTAACAGTGGGTAAAACCAAGGAATATAGCTGTGATGTGCAGCAAAATGTTGTTGAGCTTTACAAAATGGGAAGTGGCTATAAGAAAACAGCACAAGCATTGAAAATGCCCATTTCCACCATCAGGGCAATAATTAAGAAGTTCCAGTCAACTGGAAATGTTATGAATCAGCCTGGAAGAGGACGTGTGTCTATAGTGCCTCAACGCACTGTGAAGAAGATGGTCAAGTGGCCAAAAAATGTCAGAGGACCACAGTTGGAGTTGGAGAATTGCAAAAGTTAGTTGTGTCTTGGGGTCAGAAAGTCTCCAAAACTACAATCCGAAATCACGTACATCACCACAAGTTGTTTGGAAGGATTTCAAGATGAAAAGCCTCTACTCTCATCCAAAAACAAACTCAAGCGTCTTCAGTGTGTCAGACACGACTGGAACTTCAAATGGGATCAGGTTCTATGGTCAGATGAAACCAAAACAGAGCTTTTTGTCAATAAACACCAGAGGTGGTTTTGGTGCACACAGAGAGGTAACCATATGGAAAAGTACCTTATGCCCATGGTTAAATACGGTGGTGACTCTTTAATGTTTTGAGGCTGTTTTTCTGCCAGAGGATCTGGACATTTTGTTAGGATACATGGCATCATGGACTTTATAAAATATCGACAGATATTAAATGAAAACCTGACTGCCTCTGCCAGAAAGCTTAAAATGGGTCATGATTGGATCTTCAAGCAGGACAATGATCCAAAACATACAACAAAATCAACTCAAAAATGATTTACTGACCACAAAATCAAGGTCCTGCCATGGCCGTCACAGTCCCCTGACTTGAAACCCATATAAAACCTGTGGGGTGAACTGAAGAGGAGAGTCCACCAGTGTGGACCTCGAAATGTGAAGGATCTGGAGAGATTCTGTATGGAGGAATGGTCTCAGATCTCTCGTCATGTATTCTCCAAACTCTTCAGGTATTATAGGAAAAGACTCAGGGCTGTTATCTTGGCAAAGGGATGTAGAAAAAAGTATAGTTTAAAAGGGTGCCAGTAATTGTTGCACACCTATATTTAACACCTGTATTATATATATATATATATATATATATATATATATATATATATATATATATATATATATATATATATAAACACCAGTTTACAGAGTGTTTTTATGAATTTGATTTTAACAAAAGATCAAAAGGTTCAACAATAAAGACAATTTTTCACACCTGTCTTTGCTCATATTTACCAAAGGTGCCAATATTAGTGGAGGGATTAGCTGAGGAATTGGTTCCTGTTAGCAAGTGGCTCAAAGAAACAGATGTGTAGCCAAGTTAAACACATCCCTAACGTTTCCTCTCTCTCTCTCTCTCTCTCTCTCACACACACACACACACACACACACACACACACACACACACACACACACACACACACACAGGTAATAGTTTCACTATTGCTAACTGCCCAGTGGCAGTGTTAGTAACAAACACATTACATTTAGCTTACCTACTATTACAGGTGCTTTATAAATAAACTCTAACTGCTCTCGCGAGCCCCGCTGCAGTGGCTGTTTCAACTTAACATTTTTATTGTTTTCATCCGTGTCCTCTAGTATTTTTGGTCATTAATTTCAGTTTTCTTTGACATATTACATGGTGGTGAAACAATATTTTTTCTCTGACTGCTGTTTGCCAAATGTGTGTGCGCCATTAGTGCGAATGTCCTTGATTGACCGAACTATTGTTCAACTTATACCTTTCCTCAACAAATTTTCTAAATGAAAATATATACATTTTAAATATAAATATTAGCTTAAACTCGTTTAAATATAATACAAAGCTTTAACTTAATTTGTGGGGTTTTTTTCTGTTTAAACTTTTTGATGGCTCTAAGACGCTATACAGCCGCCACTAGAGGGAGCTACAGATTCCCCACTTACCCACCTATACCCATTACTTACTGTATGAAAGAATTGTAAAGTACAAAGTATTTGGTTTTTGGTTTTTTGGTTGTTTTGTTATTCTTATTGTTTAGTTGTTGTTGTTTTTTTAAACAAAAGTTACATGACGTTTAAAAAAAAGGGTCTTTTGTTATTTGTGAGTTTTACTTTGTATCTTCTGCCATATGTTTCTTTATACATTACACTATATGGCCAAACGTTTGTGGACACCTGACCATCACACCCATATATGGTCCTTCCCCAAACCTTCAACTGTATAAAATGTATTTGTATGCTGTAGCATTAAGATTTCCTTTTACTGGAATTAAGAGGCCCAAACCTGTTCCAGCATGACAATGCTTCATGAACACATGGTTTGCCAAAGTTAGAGAGGAAGAACTCGAGTGTCCTGTACAGAGCTCTGACCTCAACCCGACTTTGGGATTATCTGGAACATTGACAGGCCTCCTCACCAGACATCAGTGCCCAACTAATGCTGTTGTGACTGAATGAGCAAATCCCCACCGCCATGCTCCAAAGTATTATAACCTTCCCAGAAAATTGAAGGTTATTATAACAGCAACGGGGGGCACACTTTTGGCTATATAGTGTAGCAGTCTGGAATTATTATAAATGGATAACATAAAATGATACCTTAGGCTGAATCATTTATTGTACATTACTGTTTTCATTGCTTTAAAATCCAGGTATTACCAGCAGTATAGGAATTATAATCAAACCCCTGCCTGTTCCTTGATCAGTGTCTGTGTGGCTTTTTTTTCAGTCAGGCAGTACTGTAATATACATCGTGTTCAGTTTAGGTGTTGTATGAGAGGCTTCAGTGCTTATCTTGCATTTTTATTCTGTCCTTTCATTCAGTTTTGCTACTTTGTAGAGTGTTTTTCTTTTACAAATGTTTTGTGTCATTTTCTTCCAGCTTCATTCCATGTAATATATTGTATAAATGACATATAATTAGACAAATATTATAAATCAACAAGCAAACAAACAAATGAATAAATAAACACTCTATGTTGCTGTATTTAGATGCTTTATTTGTGCATTGTTGATATTGCTGGAAGGTATACATAGACTTTAATGAGCTCATTGCAGATTATGAGTAATTAGATCACTGTGTATAGGATCTACCAGATGATTTGGTTTCTTAATGCACTATTATTTCATCGTTACCATCGATTTGTTTCAAGTATATTAAACATTCAAGTTTAATATAATTAAAGCAATTGTCATTTCATGGTTTTGTTTAAACTCCACAGCCTTCAATGTAAGATCTTACATCACGACCCCGGCAATATCTACGCCATGCCACCCTGCAAAAAAATTTAATAAAATTAAAAAAACGAAAAACAGGAAGATAAATAAATGAATAAATCACATACATACAGTGAGGTCCAATGGTCTGAGACCAACATTGAAAATCTAGAATTTGTTGTTGGGTTTTTTTTTTTTTGTTTTTTTTTTAGAAAGCTTTAGATTTTTTTCTGTTCAATATTCAAGATGTTGCATAATTTCTTGGTCACAAATGTAAAAAAAAAAAAAAAAAAAAAATTGTGATATTATTCATGTTGTACAAAAGGTCAGATTTTCTGTGAGTTTTATCCTTTGCATTGAAGCACATGTTAAGATGACACCCTGATGGATTTGATCAAATGTGGCTCGTCAGGTTTTCCGGAAACTTTACGGAGTTCGAGCGCACACTGTCATTAAAGAAAAAGGGGGACGTACCAAATACTAAGTAATTCTTAAATTCATGTAAATATTTCAAAGATTCTACTTTTCACTCAAGTTATTCGCCTTTTTGGCGGGTTTCCAGGTTTCGTGTTCCCGGGGCTCGCCATAACAGTGTAAATGAACTTCCGGTGAGAACAGTGAGAGTCTAAGTGTAAGTGTTGTTGTAGCGTGCCTCAGTGCAGCAATTCTAAACAAAACCAAATGTATTGAAGTTTTCATGATTTTCCTTCAAACGGAAAACCAAAGATAGAAGTGGGATATCGCTATGAGAAGGGACGAAGGGTCTACGTTTGTGATTTGGAGAGGAAGCACACGTCTGCAGTCGGCATTTCAGCAGCTACCGACTACATTGAAGGAAGTTTGCAGCTGAATGTTGGTACTGTTCCCATCCTCTTCCTACTCAAACGTCATCTGTTTGAAAAGACGACATTGTAATTTTGTGCTGTCAGCTACATGAAGTACTGTGAAATGAAAACTGCAGTAAAAGCAAGACATACAGCGATAGTCTTCAACCACAGAAGCAAAGAAAAAGGCTGTAACTTCAAGACAGAAAAAAGAAAACTTCACAACATGTGAAACTAAAGGAAAAAATGGAAATCCAAAAGAAAAAAACTGCAACTGCACTTATTTTAACTAAAACGGAGTGACTTGCTATCAGAACAATGAATGCTAACCTGAGGAACTCATAGGCCAACCGGCATATTACATCTAACCTCAAGTTTGTGGGGATTCTCATTTTTCCTCATTGATCAGTAACACCTAGCTCTCACTACCACCTTGTGACTGAACATTAGAGACTGAACACATACAAAATTGTTAGCAGCATTCATACTGTTGCAAGTGTTAGCGCCAGGCTAGTTGTCAACTTACCTTGATAATTGTGTATAAACTCGTCAATGAAAAATTTGTTATAATAATAATTACAAATTATTATTTTGAGTGTCCTTTTCTAGACACTCGAAGCGCTTTACATAGTATGGGGGGTGGGGGAAGGGCATCCACCTGGATGATTTCTGTGTATTTAGAGCATTTAGAGTGCAGAGTGGTGTTTGCATGATATTCTGTTTTCAGCACATGGCTGACCACACAGTATTAAATTGTAACTGATAATAATTCCTTAGATTTATGTAGTGCTTTTCTAGACACTCAAAGCGCTTTACATTGTATGGAGGGAAATCTCCTCAACCACCACCAGAATCCAGCGTCCTGTGATCGGGACCTCGGTTTAACATCTCATCCGAAAGACGGTGCTGTTTTTACAGTATAGTGTCCCCGTCAGTGTACTGGGGCATTAGGCCCCACACAGACCACAGGGTGAGCACCCCCTGCTGGCCTCACTAATACCACTTCCAACTTTAGTTTTCCCCAGGAGGTCTCCCATCCAGGTACTGACTCAACCCTGCTTAGCTTCAGTGGGACACCTGGTGAGAACTGCAGGGTGATATGGCTCTGGTAGTTGTAGCCCTTGCTCCGCCTTGATTCTTTAATTTAAATGCTGTCCAACAGTTCTGTTAACATCTTCAAACCTGAGGTGTAGTACGGTGGAGAGAAAAGTAGTGAAGAATCTCTCCATGTTTACTCTGAATGGAACACCGTAGTTCAAGCCATGGTGGAAATAACTTTACACCATGGTGACGTTGCTTCAGTTTCGTCTGAAAAAGGCTTATTGGTTAATATGGATTGTAACGAAAACCTTTGTGTTACAGTAAATTGAAAACGAATGCCAATTCGAGTGCATTTTCACTAGTGGTCACAGACTTTTAGACCCCACTGTATAATTAAAAAGTCCACGATATGTGCATTAAATTAGTGAGATAGTCTTACCATGCAGTAATGCCCTGCTGTCTCACTATGGTCTTGGCACACTGAGCAGCTTGGTAGATGTTATCAGTAAGAAGCTCTGTTTGAGAAAGCAAGTGTTATGACAACTACATGAGCCTTTGCTCAACTTCATTGGGGTTGAGATTACCAAATCAAGTCTCAAAACTTTATAGCTCATATATAAAAATCGCAGGCTTGTCAGAATCTTATCATTTCAAGATCTTGATTTGACGGATAGATCTATGAGAAGTTTCTTACGATTGCAGGAGATTTGACACCCGTTAGCGCTACGGAAGCTCCCGTTGCTACACCACCAACGGTTGTTTATCTGGAAAATGCCATAGTCCGTTGATCCATCAGTGTTGTGGTTGATGGCTTGGGTGTTGTAATCAGACTCATGTTTGGCCAAGCAAACCCCTAAAAAATATTCAGCATTCATAGAAATACCACAGTAACTCCACTTAACGCAACACCTGTACTACAAACATGGGGGAAAACCCTACTTTTTGGTTCCCAAAGGAAGCCAAGTTACTTTTGAAAAAATACATATTATTCTGAGACTTTTCAAATACTGACATTCAGTACAAAACATATTATTATTAGTGCATGTCAGTTTGAATCTCTGCCTTTTCATAAGAGAATGCTCTAGATGGGGGTTATTTTTCATTCAAAAATAACTTGTACTTCGTACTTCTCCTTCTTCTTCTGGGTTATCCAGTTTCCTAACATTTTCTAAAAGCAAGTAAACTGCAAGTAAACTGCCCGTCTGTGTGTGTGTGTGTGTGTGTGTGTGTGTGTGTGTGTGTGTGTGTGTGTGTGTGTGTGTGTGTGTGTGGCAATGCACTGGTGTTCTATCCATTGTGCACTCATATGTCACGCCCAGTATCCATCATGATCCTGAGCAGGATAAAGCAATTACAAGAATATATTAGTAGAACAGATCAAATGGAGTCATTTGTGTTGTCTAGTGTTGTGTTAATGAAGGTCAATAAAACATTCTCTACACCCATGACTGATGGTATCAAACTTTCTCACTTTCAGTAACTACTGAAAAGATCTGAAGCCCATCCTAGGAACACTGGGTGTGATGCAAGAACACACACTGGATGGGACACCAGTCCATTGCATGGCACTCTGCACACACACCCATACACATACACACATCCATTTACTGGAATGGTTTTTGGAAAGGTGAGACGAAACCCCCATTGACACAGGAAGAACCCGAGTGCAGGATCAAACCTCGGACCCTGGAGCTCTGAGGTGACACTGCTACCTGCTGCACCATAGCAAATACTTCTGTATTCATGTATACTGAATTGTATAGCGTCCTATTCATATTAGTACACTTACGTTAACTGGATTCTTGGCAACTTCCTTATCTGCATCATGAAAATGAAAAGACGTATTGTATAGTATGTTCAATTAAAATACCAGTTTACTCACAGTTAGCCAGACTGATGCCACGATACCCGTCCAAGCCATTTGCTTTCATGGCTCTTGCCAGCTCACACCGATCATACCGTTTAGCGCTTACAACTGCCAGGAGCAGAAGGAACACCAAAGCCTTCATTTTGCTACAGTCCAAGACTGAATCACTGAAGAATTCTGTGTGTCCTCTGTTCTCCACTCTGCACTTATATACAGGTCATATGAGGAAGTGGATTGATTGCTGACCTTTTGAAGGTCGTGCAAACTTTCTCTACCCTTGTTGACAGAAGTGCAACTGGAAAGAAATATATGTTTAAACTGCTTAGTCCTGTGGATTAAAAGCACTCCAGCACCATGGTTATCTTTCTGAGATAAGTACACTGAAGTTGAACATGATTAGAAATTGCACGTATATGTTTTTGGTGCCAAATAGGATCATGTGATGTTGTGTTTTCCTGTCTATTTTCTCTCTTCCACTGTCTGCATTATTTTTTGTCAAAAGACTGTCTGGTTGCATTAAAGGTGTTTTGCATGTGGCCTAATATTTAAGCCAATATGAGATATTGTTCCATAAGGAGACAGTGACTGATTATACAATATACTGTATGATAACCTTGAAGATGCCACTCATTATAACTAATAAAGTTCCTCAGATAGGTGATGATGTGTTCAAGTCCAGTTTCCTAGATTAATGATTCCCAACCTTCATCCTCTTGCTGTTTTCCTTTGTTCTGGACCCATTAACAATTGCAGCATACAAGTATCCCGAAACAGAGTCAGAAATTATTGGTCAAGATTTTATTTTTTTGAAGACATTTTAGGCATGTACAGTGCCTTGCGTTAGTATTCACCCCCTTGAAGCTGGAACTGAAATTATATAGCATGAAAATAGCCATACAATCTAAGCCTATAAACCCCAACAGGAAATGTAGCATAATGCATGCAGGTTTAATCCCTGTTATTGTAAGCTGAACTGTGGTGCTTCAGATGGAGATAAAAATTTGTAGTGTAATGCCGGAGGATATTTGTTTATCTCAGTCAGACTTTCCAAATAACCCAAGTCTGATACAATGAAAGAGGCAGCTGAAATCTTTTGAAATGTGCAAATATTTTTACACTGGCCTAAATTTACGTATTTTACATTTTAGCATCATTAAAAGGCTGACAATGACACACTTCACTTCCAAATTTCCAGAATTGCAAAAGAGCACACATGAGCCAGAAGTCACACTGGGTTTTGCAATCTAAGAATATTTGGAAATTCGCAAATGCATATGTTAAGATCTCCTGTCAGGCTAATGAAAATGACCAAAGTTAAAATGCAAGATCCTGCTCATGAACTTTACTTTATTCGCTTGCACAAATTTTTTGCAAAGATCCATAAATTGTACCAAAATGTATTTAAATGATTTCAAGATCAAATATTGGCTTAAAGCCCATTTTCCCCTGTGATAGTGGATATCATTTTTTTTTCACAATTGCTTGCACACTGTTATTGCACTCTTGCCCTTGTTTTAATAAGTGAAGGTCAGTTGCTTTTTGCCTTTTTGATTTTTTTTGAAAGCTCAAAAAATATTATCCATCTCATTACAAACTATATATAAAGCTTCAAAACATAATAATATGGCATTACTTGTATGCAGGAAAGTGACATTAGTTTAAAGTCTAAAGTGTAGTTAGAATTATTCTGGGGGGGGTTTTTTCACTTCTTTACCTGAAGCAAACTAAACCCTGCTAGGTGAACTCAAAATCATTCACTTCTTATACTTTGGATTATAAAAGTGGATGATGATCATGAGACTGCTGTCACTAACACAAGGTGAATAATGTCATATAAGCGTGTATTGAGGTGGCACGGTGGCTTAGTGGTTAGCTCCAGGGACGAGGGCTCGGTTTACGCCGCGTTCCTGTGTGCGTGGAGTTTGTATGTTGTGGGGTTTCCTCCAGGTGCTCTGGTTTCCTCCCCCAATAGGGATGTGACAGTGAGGAACTTTTCCCACCGGTTAATCACCGGCGGTTTCCCACCGGCGGTTTTTCCTCCTCACTTTTAAATCGCTTATGAATGCCCGTGCGCATTTCGCTTTCGCATTTCTCGTGACCCTGAAGCAGGAATAAGCGGTTGAAGATGGATGGATGGATGGATGGATGTTACAGAGACCACAGTGCTCAACAGTGCTGAAATGTTGCCCTCTTATGTCCAATCAAAGCACTGCAAGGAAGCTACATTATGAGCAAAAGCACAAGGTACACTGTACAATGCTCCATCAAGCATCCTAAAGAGTCACTTAGTCATACATTTAGGGGGAGTCCTATTCAAAAGCTTGCAACAAAGCATTTCCTACAACAGATTCTCAGTTCAAGCTACCCCAAAAAAAACTCTTCAGAGTGTAACTAATTGAGTAAAGAATATCCAAATTGACAACATCCCAAAACACTTTGCTGCATAGGTGTCATTGGTAATTTTCCAATTCAATTCCGGTTCAGTGCTACTACTGATACTATTAAAGATTAACAAAAGTCTAAAAATTCTAACACTTTTTTAGCAAAATGTTTTCTGAAATTTTTCATACTCGTATAAGTTGATTTTTTTTTTTTTTTAAAGTACAATGAATTACTAGCAAATTGCTGTTGTATCCAAGTGGCATTAGTGCCGTCTCAGCACGGTAACGCAGTACACCACATTGTCATTTCTTCCTTAGAACAGCATTCACTGTAGTGTTTTATTCCTTAATTAGCCTATTCTTTACAGGCTCCCCATCTGCTTCATTAAAGGGGAAAGAAACACACAAAAAGTGCAGCGTAGTGTTTTAATAATGGTAAGTGTAAGGTTCAACTTAATACAGATGAAAGCATTGCAGGTCACACAAACACTCAGCAGGACAAGGATATTGAAATGCGGTCAGCCTACAGAATACAGATTACATTGTTCACCCTAAGGATGTAAACATACTAGCTAGAGAAGTGTTAATCAGCAGAAAAGACTGACATACGGTGTGTCGTATGTCATTTAACTAGAGCTCAAGGCACTGGGACCTAGCATGGCTCCTTGTGTCTGGACACCTCGCAGAGAAGCACTGTGAGGCTAAGATTAAGTTCATTATCATTGCTATGTCCTGACAGATCTTTGAAAATCACATTCACACACAAGGCGCAAAACAGTACAGCAGGCTAATATGGGATGGTGTTGCAAGAACAGTATAAATGTGTTAGACCGCAAGCAACGTGATGGTGAAAAGGTTTCATTTTAGCCGTTAAGGGTCCAGGAACATTGCATTGTGGCAATAGCCGTAGTAAGGAAAAATAACCAAAACAAACAATATTAAATAGTACACTATTAACATTGTATAGTAATAGTCACATTGCTCCCATTAAATTACTCACTTGATCTTAGTGGGTACATTTATATATGCAGGCTTTTCTGCTCTTTTACTGTGAGAGAGAGAGAGAGAGAGAGAGAGAGAGAGAGAGAGAGAATGAACATTAAAAGAGCAAAAATGCCTGCAGTTTTACATGAGCTGAAAGCTAGGAGTAGGTTGTTGTCCCGGTGTTACTGTACTAATAAGCAGAGAAACAGTCTGGCTCAGTCCTGAGTCACAGAAACCATTTCTAAAATTCAAAATATGTGATACAGAACACAACAGCACTCTTTAACCATTACATTCATGGCACGTGTTGATCAATTTTTTATCAAATTCATAAACAAAAAAAAAAAAGAGAGAAAGAAAAACAAGAAGAAGAAGAAGAAGAAGCACAAACTCATAACAGCATTACAGCCATAAAATAAAACCGTCAATATGTAAACAAGATGTTATCCAGTTCAGTCAAGACAGAAGAAAACAATGACCAATACATCACCAATATCTGTGAATCTAAGGTGCCGAGCATATTTATACAACATATTATTAATGCACAAAAGTAGACATAAACTGAGGAAAAAGAGAAGTGCATGGCCTTTTAATCAGAGAAGACAGACATAATCGAGGAATAATCCTAAAACCAGAAACGTATTCGGAAGAAACAAAAGCGGAATGGCGTTGGACAAATTGTCTACTGAACACACACGAGGGAAAAAGCAACCAAAAATGACAGATAATATTACTGTAGTTTTAAACTATTACATCATACACCACATTAAGGAAAAAGTGAATCAAATGAGTATTAATATGACAATTAAACAAGAATAAAAATAATTAAAACTCAATTCTCTAGTGGAATCCACTCAAACAATATCAGGGTCATTTTGGGAACTATAAAAACAAAGTATTTGATAAAACCATAAACTCAGATGAAAAAGCTGATCTTAAAAAAGACAAAACCAAAACATCACACATGCCTCAAACCAGTGCATCAGATTCACACTATTAACTGTGGTGTTGTTCGTAATATTACTAGTTAATAATAGTCATCAATAAATATTTTATGAGAGCAATAAATATTAAGAGTATGAGACACAATAAGAAGTGTGACATGAGAAATACAATGCCTGATGAGCACCAAAAACATGACCTAGGAATAACTGTCTGGATTATTGGGTAAAAATATGATTGTCAGGTGTTGTTGCACACACACACACACACACACACACACACACACACACACACACACACACACACACATAAAAAATAATAATAATAAAAAAAAATTCGCATTATCAATCAAGTTTTTCCCAGGACAGCCAAAGTTCATCCTTTGGTTTGTTTTAGTAGCAATTCTGTGCACCAGCATAAGAAAACATAATAATAATAATAATAATAATATTTCAATTAAAATCCCCCCATGTGAATCGATCAACATAAATATTACCACATATTGACCTCAAATATTTTTCATGTATGGTGTAAAGAACCATGCTGGATTACTCAGTGTGAACATCTAGACAATATGCCAGCTCGAGAAACTAGGAAAAGGGAGATTAATAGTGTGTATGTGAGGCACTAATCTTAGCACGAGTGAACATAAGCGTTATCTAGCCCAACTGTCGTAAATAACTTCGATGTTGTGTAACAGTCTGTTGTTGTTTTTTTATTTTACATAAGAGTTTTGCCTAACTGACAGGCAAATGAGTGCAGAGCTCACTTACTGATACATCTACAGGTGTGAAGATGCTAATGCTAAAAGGCTAATGTTTGGAGAACACCACGGTGAGCTATGCTAACCCGGTTTAAAAATAAAAAATTGATATCCAGATGTCTAACAGTATGATCTAGTGCAGGTTATAGGTACATTTTCTGCAATAGAGGCATTTTCACCTCAGCACAGGCGTACGTACACACACACACACACACACACACACACACACAACAGTAGTAGCAACTGTTAAGCATATAGTTTATTGCTAATCCTGAACAAACTCAGCCTTACCCTTCACACTCACACACACACACATTATTAAAACAACTTCACTTTGTTCACAGGTTAAAGTTTAAGTTAGCAGGACCTCACTGAACCTTCTGGTTAACAAACAGTTCTTAAAATAACGAGATTAGTGGCCTATGAGTGCCTTTACTACAGGAACTGCCTATGATCTGACTGGAGAAACGCGAGGCCCCAAAACAGCAGCCAGTTCCTTGGGTGTGTCAGGCCTGGCTGTGGGTGCGACTGGCCCGTTTTCATCCGTTCATGTTTTGTTCCTGGTGAAGATGCGCTCGGCGCGCAGTGTCAGGTGCTGGAGCTGGTACTGCAGCACGTCGGTGTCGGCCGGCTCGCTGAGATTCATCTTGTCCAGGTTGAGGTAGTCCAGAGATTTTGAGTGCGCACGCTTGGCCTTGAGCAGGCAGAGGGGCAGTGGGCCGTGCAGGGCCTTACTGCTCTCCCCAGCAGCTGGAGATCTGAAGCAGGCGTCGCCTGAGCTGGGCATTCGCCTTCTGCGTCGCCCGTTAATGGCAGGGATGTCGTAAGGTTGGTAGTAACGGCTTTTGGTTTTGTAAACGCGTGACGTGCGGTGCATCCCTAAATCCACAGGTTTCTGGATGGCACCAGGCAACGCCTCCGTCCCGCTCTTCTCTGGCCCGGACCACTTGTGGGCCAGTTTGAGAAGCTCCTCTCCAGTGGTGAAGCCCACCAGGTAGTTAGAGTTCATGTGGAGGATCTGGTATCCTGAGACAGTACTTTTGATGGGTGAGCAGGGCGTACTGGAGCAGCGCGGTTTCTCGACCTCAGGCTTTAGCGTGGCTTTGACCTCGGCAGCGGGTACAACGGACACGGGGGCCCGCGACACTCCACTGACATCCAGCTCCATCTTTAAAGACATGGCCTGGCTAGAAGAGCGAGAGGATATTAGAAGAGGAGAGAAAGGGAAAATTCAACAGAGAAATGTTTCTTCTTTGAAATCAGTCCGTATTAAGAATGCATCGAAGCCACGTCTTCCCCATTTCATAGATCACAGGATCCCAACCCTGACCTGGAGTACCCAGAGTCTTGCACGTTTTTGCCATACGGAATCAGCAGCACTGAGCATGCATTAATGGTGCCAGTGGGCGCTTGACACAGCCTTAGTCACTTGGGAGGTCTGTACGGTTTTGGTTGTATTAGGCACGTAAGCAAGGCTCAAGGACGAGCAGGGTAACCCTGTGAGCACTGGAGGAGGCGCGACAGGCAATAAACCACAGCGCAGTTCGTACAGGATTTCGTGATTGTTGCAGCCCAAAATGCTTGATTGTGCTGCGGGGATTTCCCCCCCAAAACAAATTTGCTATGCAATTTGCCGTTTTCTCTGCATTATTTTGTGGAAAACTACTTGAATTGGCAAAATTACAGTTGCACGAAATTGTTCTGCCCTTCCCGCTGATGTTTGTTGGTAAATGAGACCTCCTGCACTTATATAGCGCTTTTTTTCCAAAGCGCTTTACATCGTGTCTCATTCACCCATTCACACACCAATGGTAGCAGAGCTGCCATGCGAGGCACTAACTTGCCATCGGCAGCAACTCGGGGTTCAGTGTCTTACCCAAGGACACTTCGGTATGTGGAGTTCGGCATGTGGGCCGGGAATCAAACCGCCAACCCTACGATCAGTGGACAATCCGCTCTACCACCTGCGCCACGGCCGCCCTTTAGCTGTACTCATGTCCGATGGCTTTGCCCGAACGCTGTGTGTTGATGACGTCACAAATCCTGGAGGGACCAAACACCAGGTCAGCGTTTACCCGTGTGATTAATAGTGCAGGGCGAAAATGTGCAAGATACTCCAGGACCAGGGCTGAGAACTTGTGTCATATGCTTTTCCTAATATCCAGTATTGATCCCAGAATCAGCCAATACCAGACGTGAGAAATGGCAGGGCTGATGGTAGCATATGGCATGCAACTTGTGTCGTGTGTTCACTTGAACGATCCGTGTTGCGTCAGTGAACGGGATCTGAACAGGCCAACGCTGATCTGATCCAGGGTTTCATGTCAGCGCCATCCCCAGGTATCAATATGTAGTACATTACGCGTATTCCTACACTATAATTACTCCTGTATCTTCATCAAAACAAAAAAAAAAAAACAAGTCGATACACTATACACGTGCAAAGACAAACACATGATCTGTCCCTGAGTCATAACATGGAGCTGAATCCCAGAAGAGTGCCAGTCTGCCTGAATAACATGGACATATGGTCATGCGCGTTGCTCTGCCAGACATATGGTCAACAGCAACACTGGCATGAGAAATGTTTTTCAGAGGCAAAAACAATTCAGTCACCATCACGGAGTCCTGCCTCGAGCTGTAATCTGACTTCACAGCATTACACCACTGTGTACACAAAATGGTTGGGATCCATTCACTAGACACATGATGCTGTGTTCACGAGCTGACACAAAACACTGTTCAACCTCGTTCACGAGAGAGAATTTCAACTGGAAGAGGGGGGGGGGGATACTCGATATGGATCCGGTTCGGTTCTGAGTGAGGGGAAATTTTTCTTTTATTTCCACACCAAGCCAAAATCACCTGTCATCATCATCATCATCATCATCAGGCTGTGTGTCAGGGAGAGGAACCCGGAAAAGCTGCAGCCTTGTCCGAATTCGAATAATGCTCATCTCATGAACCGATCGAATGTTGCGCAATAATCTCTAGACCACAAACGAGGATTAAATGTCATTCGCGGCCTTTAGCTCAATGCTAACTCCATTGTGATCATCAGGACGCCAGCTCGTGAACACTGCTGCAGAGAAGACAGCGCTAAAAAAAAATAAAAAATAAAAACAGTTACCATTTAAAAATAAACATCGCAAATCATTTCCCGTCTTGCGGTTGTGGTTTGTTTTCCCGGAAAATAATCCAATCCGGAACCGAACCAGGACCACCCCTTGTGGTTAGCTCGATAGCTTGCTGCTATCCTCCAGCAGGGAGTTATGGCTGAGAAATGTCGCTAACATCACACCACCATTACGACTTAAAGATTCTAATCAAAGTCCTGAGCTGTACCGCGAGTCGTGGAGGATGGACCCCCGCGTTATTTGACCGTATTTATGAGCGTGTCTGAATGAAAACACACAACAGACCTGTTCGGCAAAGCCAGATCCGTCCACACACGCCTCGGCTTGTCAGTGTAGTGTCAGGTTTATGGAAGGCCACGAGAGTCAAAATCCTCCGAATTCTCACTGCTGTGTGCTCTCGCGTTTCCTTTCGGCGCGTCCTTTCCGTGCATCTTAGCTCCACCCCCTTAGGATGTGAGGGAAGGCTGCAGGGATGGAGTTAGAATCGTTTCATCATTCCAAACAGGTTACGATGCACTGGAATAAAGTTGGGGTGACGTTGGACGTTCGATATTCGGATATGCGGATTTTAAGGGACCGTCTCTAAAGTGACATGCGAACATGGTTAACTTCAGTAGTTCAGTAGAACTTACAGTCATATAACCCACTGTACAGTGTTCATCTAGGTGTCAGGTATAATGAGCACCTCTTAAATTTTTGTTATTTATCAAAATAAGCTACAAAATCATATATAAATATTGCCATGTATTTCACTACCGAATGGGCCCATACACAAAATATACCATCATTTAAAGCTCAATAGCATTTGAAGGGAATGATGTACAGTCACGCAACCGACTGTAAAGTGTTCATGTAGGTGTCAGGTATAATGCGCACGTTTTAAATTTTTGATATTTATCAAAATAAGCTATTAAATAATATATAAATATTGCATGAATTTAATAAAATATACATATACGTGTGTGTGTGTATATATATATATATATATATATATATATATTCATACATATATATATATATATATATATTCAACATTTTAATTTTAATTTATTTATTCATTTTCATGTGATTCATTTTCATGTGATTCATTTACCTTTTCTCTCCTCCCTTCCCTTTCCCAAATATTTAATTGAGAAGAAAATTTTTTTTTAAAGTACCACATGTAGACTTGTCCCGGCAACTCCTGTAATGTTGTTGGTGCCAAGCTCTATTGGCGTTTTTTCGTTCCCTTGGGTCCACCAGCTGCGTGTGGGAAGGAGGGGGGTCTACTGCATGGGCAACAGCTGATCCTCCATATCACCCTGCCCAGGATTTTGTAGGTCCAATGGAGCGGACACTCCAGTGACACCGCAAGGCGCCGACACAACACGGGAGGTGGCAGTTACCGGTTTTAAGCTCATCCAATTGGTGAAGGAAACGGGCACCATGGGCAGCTTCTGTCAGTGGGAGAGATCATTGTATCTCACTGGACAGCTATCGCCCGCCTTAAGCTGGGCAGCCCCCAGCCAATAAGGTGCTGTCCCTCCATGGCTTGCCTGCTTCACTTGGGTGCATGGAGCCTAGAGAATCATCTCGACAAGTAGGCGATAAATTCCGCACCAGGCAAGCAAGGAAAAAACAAGAAGACTCCAGCTCTTCGCTTCGCAAGCTGGAATGTCAGGAACATGTGTCTTGGTCTCACTGCTGATCTGCAGCATATCGACGATACACGCCAGACTCCCATCATTGACAAGAAACTATCAAGGCTCAAAGCCAATTCATCAACCTGCATACTAGATCCCATACCTACATGTTTGTTTAAACAGATTTGTCCAGGAGTAATTAAGTCAATTTTAAATATAGTAAATTCTTCCCTAACCACTGGCTATGTACCTAAATCTCTTAAATTAGCAGTTATTAAACCATTGATAAAAAAAACCTGACCTTGACCCGTCTCAATTGTCCAGCTATAGACCAATATCAAATCTCCCCTTCATCTCTAAGATTTTAGAAAAGGTTGTAGCAAAGCAGTTATGCTCGTACTTAGATAGGAGCAACATTTATGAAATGTATCAGTCAGGATTTAGACCTCATCATAGCACAGAGACAGCTTTAGTCAAAGTAGTAAATGACCTTTTTCTGACCTCTGATCACGGCTGTGTCTCGCTGCTTGTGTTACTCGACCTTAGTGCAGCTTTTGATACTATAGATCACACTATTCTCCTTGATAGATTAAAAAATGTTGTTGGCATTAAGGGAACAGTCCTCTCCTGGCTCAGGTCTTATCTGACCGATCGTTATCGGTTCATAGATGTAAATGGTGATTTCTCCATGCGTACTGAGGTTACTTTTGGAGTTCCACAGGGTTCTGTTTTAGGCCCACTGCTTTTCACTTTATATATGTTACCCCTAGGACAAATTATTCGTAAACATGGAATTAGCTTCCACTGTTATGCTGATGATACACAGCTGTATGTTTCAGCAAAGCCAGAGGACAGACAGAAGCTTAGTAAAGTTGAGGACTGTGTAAAAGACATTAGACGTTGGATGTTAACTAACTTCCTCCTACTTAATTCTGATAAAACAGAAATACTTTTATTAAGCCCACGTGTAGCTTTCTGACTACACAATAAATCTGGATGGTCTTTCTGTTTCATCATGTACAGCAGTTAAAGACCTCGGAGTGATTATTGACTCCAGCCTATCATTTGATGCTCATGTTGATAATTATACTAGATTAGATTACTGTAATGCCTTACTGTCTGGATGTTCCAGTAGGAATTTAAATAAACTCCAGTTAGTCCAGAATGCAGCTGCTAGAGTCCTTACTAGAACTAGAAGATACGACCACATCACCCCGATCTTATCCACACTGCATTGGCTCCCTGTAAAATTTCGCATTAAGTTTAAAATACTTTTATTAACCTATAAAGCACAAGACGGTCTTGCAACACAATATCTAAGCTACCTTCTGGTTTTATATGATCCGCCACGCCTACTCAGATCGAAAGGTGCAGGCTATTTGACATTACCTAGAATAGTGAAGTCTTCAACAGGGGGAAGAGCCTTCGCTTATAGAGCCCCACACTTATGGAACATGTCTTCCTATTAGTGTTCGGGACTCAGACACAGTCTCAGTGTTTAAGTCTAGGCTTAAAACATATTTGTTTACTCAAGCTTACACTGACTAGATTATATCTCACTACTTCACAGTCCTAATAATCGTTTTCTGCCTCTCTCTCTTTTTGCCGAGCCCCACACGAATTTATGGAGATATTGGAGATCCAGATCCCTTCTGCCTCTAGATGAGCCCAAATCTTCTGCTGGGACTACGGCTGCT
Source organism: Ameiurus melas (assembly GCA_012411365.1). Taxonomy (NCBI): domain Eukaryota; kingdom Metazoa; phylum Chordata; class Actinopteri; order Siluriformes; family Ictaluridae; genus Ameiurus; species Ameiurus melas. Next base: position 2,562,088 of record CM022763.1, read on the forward strand.
CCTAAGGCCATACATACTTCTCATTTTCACATTATCTGTGTTACCTTCACATTCTGTTACCCAGATGAGGATGGGTTTCCCTTCTGAGTCTGGTTCCTCTCAAGGTTTCTTCCTCAAAAACATCTTAGGGAGTTGCCACCTTGCCACCGTCGCCACTCAGTGGCTTGCACAGTTGGGATAAATTCCATTTGTTTTATACCTGTTTGTTTCTGTTTATCTGTTCCTGTTTGTCTCTCTTTATCTGTTTCTGACTGTTTATACCTGTTTTTTATTTCTGTAAAGCTGCTTTGAGACAATGACTATTGTAAAAAGTGCTATACAAATAAAATTGAATTGAAATTGAATTGAACGTTGACGTGGCCTGCCTTCAGGAAACTCGACTGGCTGACAGCGGCACTATAAGAGAAGCTAGTTACAAGTTCTTTTGGCAAGGGAAGCCCTTGCACGAATCACGTCAACATGGTGTTGGCTTCGCTGTGAAGAACTTGCTTGTCCCCTTCATCGAGCCACCATCATCAGGCACAGAAAGAATCCTCTCCCTCCATTTGTCTACAGACTCGGGCCCCGCCAACATCATCAGCGCATAGCCCCGACACTATGCTCAATTCTAGATGAAAAGAACCAGTTACATGTAGTGATTTCCAGGATACCCAGTGCTGAAAGCCTTTATCTACTTGGGGACTTTAATGCTAGGGTGGGAGCTGATCACGAGGCCTGGCCCACCTGCCTTGATTCTCATGGATGTGGAAAAATCAACGAGAATGGTCAGCGACTGCTAGAATTGTGTTGCTTCCACGGTCTCTGCATCACAAACACCTTCTTCAAGTGTAAGGAGATTCACAAGGTGCCTTGGAGGCACCCACACTCCCACCATTGGTACCAGTTAGATTTAGTCATCACCAGGTGTGCAGACCTTGCAAGCGTTCTCCTCACCCGCAGCTATGACAGTGCAGATTGCAACACTGATCATTCCCTGGTGGCTAGCCAGGTGCGTGTATCACCAAAGAAACTGCAACATTCCAAGAAGAAAGGTCGCCCTTGCATCAACACCTGCTGTATAAACAATCCAGAAAAATCTGAGCGGTCCGTCAGTAAGCTGCAGGAAGCCCTCGCTGAGAAGTCATCTGACGGTACTATTGAATCCAAATGGACACACATCCGTGAAGCTGTGCATAACTCAGCAATCGACTCTTATGGTAAGAAGGAGCAGAAAGTGCTGACTGGTACGAAGCCCACTGGGAGGATATGGAGCCTGTAATGGATGCGAAGAGGAAAGCTCTTCTGGCATACAAGGCTGCACCTAACCCCAGCACATTGGAAGCCCTCAGGGTTGCTAGAAGAAATGCCCAGCAGACTACCCGCCAATGCGCAAACATCTACTGGCTGAATCTCTGCAGCAGTATACAGGCAGCTGCCGATACCGGGGATGCAAGAGCGATGTACGAAGGCATCAAGAAGGCGACTGGTCCCTCTATTATCAAGACTGTCCCACTCAAGTCCAAGACAGGAGAAGTCTTCACGGATCGGGGGAAGCAACTGCAGCGCTGGGTTGAGCATTACCTCGAGTTGTACGCAACCCAGAATGTTGTTACAAAGACTGCTCTGGATGTCATCCCAGACCTACCAGCCATGGAGGTGCTAGACACAACGCCAACCATGGAAGAGCTCAGAAAAGCCATCGACCGCCTCGCCTGTGGTAAGGTTCCAGGGAGCGACGGCATCCCGGCAGAAATCTTGAAAAGTGAGAAACCTGCACTACTCCAGCCCCTGCATGAACTTCTATTCTTGTGTTGGGAACGGGGATATATCCCGCATGATCTGCGAGATGCAAACATCGTCACGGTATATAAAAACAAAGGGGACCGCAGAGATTGCAACAGCTATCGGGGCATCTCCCTACTGAGCGTCGTTGGGAAGGTGTTTGCCCAGGTTGTCCTGACATGTTTGCAGATCCTAGCTTCTCGAGTCTATATTTACATTTACATTTACATTTATTCACTTAGCAGACGCTTTTATCCAAAGTGACTTACAAATGAGAAAAATACAAGCAAAGCGATATATCAAGCAGAGAACAATACAAGTAGTGCTACCATACAAGATCCATTAATTGAGTTCCAGAAGAAGCAAAGTGCATAGAGTAGATGTGTAAGCGCAATTTTTTAATTTCATTTATTTTTTTATGAGTTGGTTAGTTGTTCACAGAAGAGGTGGGTTTAGCTGTTTGTTTGTTTTTTTCAAGATGGTGAGAGATTCTGTGGTCCGGATTGAGATTGGAAGTTTATTCCACCACTGAGGAACAGTTAGCGTGAAGGATCTGGAAAGGGACCTGGAAAGGGAGTCTACTCAGAGTCTCAGTGTGACTTCTGAGCTGGCCGGTCAACCGTTGACATGATATACTCACTACGCCAACTTCAGGAGAAATGTCAAGAGCAATTCATGCCCCTCTGTATCGCCTTCATTGATTTGACCTGGTCTCTTCAAGCTACTGAAGAAGATCCGATGTCCACCACAACTGTAATTCATCACCGCATTCCTTGAGGTCATGCACAGCACAGTCTGCTTCAACGGTACAAAGTCTGACGCTTTTCCAGTTAGCAGCGGAATGAAACAAGGTTGTGTCCTTGCACCCACACTTTTTTGGTGTCTTCTGCTCCTTTCTCCTCCAATATTCCTTCAGAGACTGCAGTGAGGGAGTCTACATACACACCAGTTCTGACGGCAAGCTCTTCAACATCTCCTGCCTTCGTGCCAATACATTCATTGAGTCATTGAGTTACTCCTACGTGAGATGCTTTTCGCCGACAACCAGCCCTGATCTCACATGCAGAGGAAGGTTTGCAGCAGCTTGTCAGTCGCCTCTCCCGTGTCTGCAAGGAGTTTGGGCTGACCATTAGCCTCAATAAGACCAACGTCATGGCTCAGGACACAGACCATCCTCCCAGCACTGCCATAGATGGATAAAACCTGACTATATCTTGTTCACTCTCCACCGATGCAGAGGTAAATCGTAGGATTGCCAAGGCTGCAGGAGTCATGGCCAGACTAAATCACAGGGTGTGGCAAAACTCCAACCTTACTGTGAAAACCAAGCTGTGTGTCTATTTAAGCATTTAATTATGGTAGTGTATTGGACAACCTATGCTAGGCATTAGGGCAAGCTCAACAGCTTTCACCTGACGTGCCTGCGATGCATCCTCTATGTACAGTGGCAGGACAGGGTACCTGATACAGAAGTTCTGGAACGCGCCAACACGAGCAGCATGTTTGCCATCCGTTTTCAAGTAAAACCATTTTCATTTCACCTCACGTTATTCACATCTATTTCATCTTTTATGTAATTTGGCTCCAGATTTGTGTCTTTTCAAGGGTTTTTAAAGCTTTTAAATAATATATTTTTTTTCTGGCATAGTGAATCAAATTAACTTTGACTTCTACCTTTTTGCCTTTTATGCATTCCAACAACTTATAATTGAGTTAAAATACTAAAATGGTATGATCTGTGTAGCTAGTAAGTGCTTTTAGGAGCCAATCTTTTACATTTTTCACAATTATTTTAAACCAAGGGAATGAAAATTAAATGTCTATATTAAATGTCAATAATACTGTCTATACCAATGGAGGCAATGGTCACTTGATGGTTAAGGCTCTGGGTTACTGATCGGAAGGTCGGGGGTTCAAGCTCCAGCACTGCCAAGCTGCCACTGTTGGGCCCTTGAGCAAGGCCCTTATATCATACTACATCCAGTCCAGTGTTTGATTTGCTTGGATTTTCAGCTGTGCTTGTGCCCAGACCCCCTTGTTATCCATCCATCCGTCTTCTATCGCTACTCCTTTTCAGGGTCACGGGGAACCTGGAGCCTGGATCCCAGGAAGCATCGGGCACAAGGTGGGGTTACACCCTGGACAGAGTGCCAGTCCATCGCAGGGCACAATCACATACACACTCACACACCCATCCATATTCCATGCATGTTTTTGGGCTGGATAAGGAAACCGGAGTACCCGGAGGAAACCCGACTCGAACCCCGAACCCTGGAGGTGTGAGGCGAGTGTGCTAATCACTAAGCCACCGTGCTCCCCCCGCCCCCCTTGTTATCCTGAAAATAATTTGAGGACTAGCACATTGTTCATTGTTCAAAATATTATATCTAAGACCCAATATAAATGTAAAATGAACTAAACTATACCTTCTGTATCAGCTAAATCAACGAGTGCTTTGTTGTAGCAGACATACAGGCTACAGCAGCAGGAAGCAACAAGCCCAACTTGATGCGCATTTTGCCAAATGATGCAAATGAAGTATCATAATATCATACTATTTATACTATTCAATCACAATGTTACTGAGAGGTGAGAATTATACAGCAGTTGTCACTTGAGATGGTGGGTGAGGGTAATGTGGTTTTCAAAAGAAATCACTAACTTATAAACATATCAGAATGTAATAAAGTATATGTTTTTACTATATAACACACTTAACTATATTATATATATACATACAAATATATATATATATATATATATATATATATATATATACACACACACAAACTGTCTCCTCAGAGACAGCGTATTGCTTGGTTATTATGCTTCGTATCCAGAGATAGCACAAGAATTCTATGTGCTCAACATAGCACGTGTGGCATCTACTGTGTCTAATTAACCAAAGCTACACAAAAGAGGGAAGCGAACAATGACCTAAGAGCTGTAATCAGCGACAGCAAACATGTTATTTGTGAAGGGGAAGTGGATATGTTGTGTTGCTGCACAGCTGCAGAGTCACACAGAGAGAGAGAGAGAGAGAGAGAGAGAGAGAGAGAGAGAGAGAGAAATAAGCCATGTGTAGCAACAGGCCCAAGCATTATTCATTAATAGGGCGAAACTTAGTGCATAGATGTCACACATTACACTATCATTTGTTGTATTCCTTGCCCTTATTAAATCTGACTCAACAAGCTGCCTTAAAAGGAAAAGGGCACTTTAAAACACATTAAATGTGTTCACATCACGCAGAACCTGTCATGGTCCTGTCACGTCAACACCCTGGTGAAGAAGCCCCAGCAGCATCTTTACCATATTAGATGCTTAAGAGATTTTAAACTGCCCTCTAGGGAACTTTTATACCTGCATCATCAAGAGCATCCTGACAGGAAGCATCACAGCCTGGTTTGGGAACAGAACCAAGCAGGATTGGTGGCTCTCCAGAGGGTGGTGCGATCAGTAGAGCACACACTGATCCATACTGAGCTGGATCCACCTGACCTGCAGTCTATCTACAGCAAGTGGTGCATAAAGTATTATTTCACAAAATCACACATTATAAGTGAACCATTTAACAGAGTTAAGATCAGGGGTCATGGAAATGTTACATGCTCACTTTTGGACAAGTTATTGCCATTATGACCAAAGAGTATGACCGCTGCTAAAAACGCTTGCCTGAAAGCCAGCAATAAGAGTACCGTGTATGATGATGCAAAATTCACAGGACAGATACAAATGCAGCAGTGGCAATGGCGAAACTTTAATAAGAGATATGGCACAGTTTGTTGAATTATAGCAGCAAAGAAAATGCCTCTGATGTCTCATCAGATTTCTACCATGACGAAGCAAAAAGGCACGTGACACGGAAAGAAACAGCGAATGAATTACAACTTCGTGTTTCTTCATTACATAAAACACACTTTGAAGAATGAACATTCATGTCAAGCCAACAAGAAACAGCTCTAAACTTCTATTGTTTACCTTTTAAAGAGTCATGCTGTATTTGGGGTGAGAAAATAGAATTTGAAGTAACCTGTATATCTGAGCATCAGACTTGCAGGCCACTACTGGATAATTATAGCACTCAGACAGGTGCTGTGAAGTCGCTCAGGGCCAGTTTGTTCTCTGATAAGCAGAGGAAGGGAGGATTGTCAGAAGGGTATCGTAGACTGGGTCTTGACCCTAAAGTGCACACACCGGACTTGATAGCAAGGATGAGGTCATACCAAGTGATGCAATAGAGCTGGACAGTCTCATGTAATGCTTTGCCCTGCATTATTTGGGCCTGATCTCAGTTTTAATAACAGCACAAACTTCAAAGGAGATGCACTTGTTGCGCTTAATACATTTTGACACTAGATAATCTTAATACAGCCTGACTCTGTATTTATGGGAATATCAAAGTTCACAGCTGTAACAGAGTGCACCCAGTCTCAAACTCCCATATTAATTCTTGGGGTTCTTCCCACAGGCCCTCAACTGGGACAACAACAAGGACTAGAGACTTACTTTCACAACACCCACATCCGCTACATTCCTTAATACATCTTCTATTCATTGATCGTCAGTAACCACTTATCCTGTATTTATAAACGTGGGCAATTTCAAGACAACTACCTCAGCTTAATGTTGCACAAATAACTGTTGCTGACACCCATCTGTATAGCCGTTATATTTTTATACTTCTTAAATGCCTTTCGTTTTTCTAACTATACACAAGTAAATTCTGGACTATGTAAATTCTATTTTATGTCACAGTCGGTCATAAGAAAGCATTTCACTGCACGTCGTACTATGTATGGTTGTGTGTGTGACAAACGATAATGATATATTGATAATGAGACTTTATTGGTCACATATACATTACAGCAAAGTGAAATCATTTTTTCTTCACATATCCCAGCATGTTAGAAGGCTGGGGTCAGAGCACATTCACAGAGGGTTAAGTGCCTTGCTCAAGGGGCAGCTTGGCAGTGCTGGGGCTTGAACCCCTGCCCTTCCAATCAGTAACTCAGAGCCTTAACTGACAAGCCACCCCAATAGAATAAAATAAAATCCAAATAAAATTTGACTTTGTATATTTGTGATTTGCTTTGCAATTTTGGTGCTAATTTGTTGGTTTGTGCTTTTTTTTTTCCCCCCTCACTCACGATTTTTTCAACATTGTTGAACGCCATATTAATGAGAAATCCAACATAGAAGTAATGGAGACGCGCACACCGAGCAAAAAGTTCCTGTATGCAATGTAAATATACCACACAGTTACGCCGAGATAGTCTATCAGATAGTTATCTATCAGATAGTAATCTATGACTAACAGCATTATTATACACTGACAGCAGTATTAGCATGGAAGTTAAACACAGAGCTGATCTGTTTGAGCAGAGGGTATGGATGAGGTGACGGTGCTGCTCTCACTGAATCCTACCGTACATATATTCACAAGTTATATCTTGTTCTGCTACAGACTTTAACCAAATCTATCAGTTAAAAAGAATTTATGGTTGAGCTGTTAAATAAAACAATAAAAGCCCATTAGGTAAGCGTTTCCCAATCCATATCTTCTGTTGCATCACAATCAAGAATGTTAAATAATTCGTCCTGGTGTACCGAGCGTCTGGGGAAAACCCTGATATTCATTTTCAATCACATAAAAACATGTCTCTTTCTGTGAAACATTTTGTTGGTCCAGTTTAATCATATTTCAAATGGTAAAAGCTGCTTTAACAGCACATAAAATACTGAAAAGATTGCCACGTTTATTTAATATACAATTATCATGAAATCTATAGTTGTTTCTAAATTTCAATTTCACATTTACATACAGAAGATTATCAAAACATACATATAACGGGGTTCCACTGAGGTTTATTCTCAATATACATACATATATATGTATATATTTACAATCGTGTTTGGTTTTCATGGAATACACTGGTGAAAAATACCCTGCACAACAATTACCTTAAGGCAGACATCTCATCTACAGCTTAATGAGAAGGAAAAATAAAATGCACATTTTTGGTAACCGAAGATATGTGAAAAATAGAACTTTTCATTTCGTTACATTTTACTTTTGATCTTGATAATATTCAAAAGGTGTTGTTTAGTTAATGATCAGGGTGAATTAAAATAGACTACGATGAAATGGATCTAATATGAGCGTATACATCTGGTTTACATTCAAATATACAAGATATGAGAAATTCTTCAGGAGAGTACAGTCGAGATGGTAAAGTCGTGCCTGTAATAGTATCGATTAGACGAGTGTGTTTAATAGGTCAGATTGTACTACCGCTAAACTACTGTTGAAACAAGTTTTCTCTCAGTCAGGAATCATTAAGTGATAGCACTCTCTTATCATCACAGTTTCAGTGAAATTCAAGGTTTGGTCAGTTTCGTGGAATCAAGCATAACTTTGTGGTCTTTTAACACAGTCGTTGATGAGGTTTGCATTACTGCCTACATTTTGCCTTCATGTTGCTCCTCTTGAACAGTCTGCTTGGTGAGCTGGTGCACGTGTACGGCTCCACTCAGAGTTTCCTCCGAGATGGTTTGTTTGGGCGTGATATGGACAGGACTGTCACTGGACGATGCCTGATGTGCTTTAGTGACACTTGTGTGAGGACGGGTGAGTTGTGAAGAGACTCTACAGCATCCTGTCCAGGCTTGAGTGTGGGTGGATAGACTGTCCTCCTGGTAGGTTGGGTGAAGTTGAGCTTTACAGGATGATGGGGGAGAGGAGACCAGGATGCTAATGGAAGTGTGTTCTGCAGTGTTGGGCTTAGCATGCATGTTGCGCTCTCTACACCGCGGAGGTGTGCTCTGCTGTAACGCTTTGTCTCCAGCGGCAACGTGCCAAACAGCGTCGGCTCTGCTCGATCGGGCCGCTCTGGACGGAGAGCTTCCGCTGGCTGGGAAGAATAAATTACAAACAGAATTATTACCCTCCTTCATTAATAACATGAATGAGCAGACCATACACGCATACACAAGCACACACATCACACGTGCAATACTTGCATCGTACTGTATTATACAAGCTGACTGCCTTCTCAGCTCATTAAATACGAGTTCACCATTGCCACTATGATTCAAGCTCAATTTTTTCAGCATTTGAAGAAAAACCCAAAGAACATATTGTTATGCTCCACCATGTGTGTGTGTGTGTGTGTGTGTGTGTGTGTCTGTGTGCGTCGGTCTGTCTGTCTGTGTGCGTATGTGTGCAGATACTGCCACATTACTTCTGGGGTCCTGCTACATCATCATCCCAGAAGCAGGAAAGGCACCAAAAAGGTATTCTTTCTATACATTTATTGTGGTGTTTGTTGGTTATTTTGGCCTTGGCCAGCCTGACGATAGGTCCTGTGATATATCTATGAAATATCCTTACTTCTCCCAATATTTCTCAGAAACAAAAGGGTTTTTGCTATGTTCAGAAATTCAACTCAGAATTTACATCAGAAAGAGTTGGGTGCTTAGCTGTAACTATATTAGCATTTTTGTTGTCCATCGTGCCTATTAATTATTATTATTCATACATGCCTGACGAATATGTGCGCTCTGGTGACTTCTTTCCCACAGCCTGAGTGAAAGGACACGGTAAAACTTTCGCAGGAGTGTACGTGTTTAAAGGAACTTTCTTTCCTTGAGCAGCTGAGTGACAAACAACGAACACAGAATGTAAAATGGTGGTAAAATAGGAATCTCAAAAGCAAAAGCTTTATCAAAACTACCTTATTTATAACATTTTAAAAGATATACATAGGGTTGCATATTGTCCTTCCTTTACCTGGTGAGCACAAGGACATTTCCAGCAGGGAATCATGGGAGGTGGCAATCGAGGCGAGGAAGTCGTCGACTTGTTTAAGGGACAGTGAGTTGTGGAGGGTCTCCAGCGGGCAGATGGAGGGAACCATGGAGTATAACTCAAAGCCTTCAATGAAATACAACAGACACTTATTAAGCATTCCTAACACTGGCAGTTAAGCTGAAGTGAGCATAAGCATTGAGCACATCCAGGCACACACACACACACACACACACACACACACACAGATATGGAGTTCCAGTTCCTTAGAGAATGACAGAGCAACAGCACCATCAAACGTGAGTTTGAGGTGGGCAGAATGGAAGCAGATGGCTCACACAGAGTACAACTCACTAGAAGCTCTACCTACCACAACATCAGCCATGATGATGCGACCGAGTGAGAATGATGGTCTACTTACCTTACATGCACTTTTAAAAAATAAATCTCAGATACTATATAGTACACCATTTGAGTCTTGATTAAATCAATAATCTTAGAAGCAAACTATCTGTCTAAATGTGATTAATTATGCTTAAAGCCAATATGTAGGCCTAAGTTCATATACCCATCATTAAAAAGGCACCAAGATAGGGGTAACAAAACAAGTACAGATTCCCATCACGAATTTTTCATCGATATGGATCACAATGATAGTCCCTTTTTCTTTGCAACTAAATTTACGCCAACACCTACACCAATAAGACGTCACAATAGCTGTAAATGACAGCATTAAGCTTGTTTTATCAGTGAATATATCAGTCCGCAACTGCAGGAGCTGGAGCATCTTTATTGAAATATACAAAAGGGCTTAAAAAAAAATAAAAAATAAATAAATAATCTGTTTACATTTAAAAAAATAAATAAATAAAGAACATTGTAGTTACTCTCAAACCAAACTAGATGATGCCTTCCAGAAATGCTCATTTAGATTATTATTCCATTTTATAACAGCTTACTATTGTTATATAGGCTACAAGCGTGCATCTGGACCAACAAAAAGTGGCGAAGCAGACAGACAGATTAAAATCTTTCGGGACATACAGGTCACATTGATTAACATGGGAGCCTATTGGACATGACAGGGTGTTTACCACGTGTTTACCAGGCTGTAGTTTAAATGACTTATTAATAGTAAGCCAAGATCGTTAGAAAATATCATGGGAAGGTACAAACAAAAATAACTGCAGGAGTGAGTGACATTTGCTGTGTTATCATTTTGGGATCTCACATAAAATAAACGCTGGAAGGAAACGCCTGATGTGAGTAAAATCTACAAAACGCGCATTACAATGGAAATAAATTTACAGAATCAATTCCTCAGTCCGCATCCAAAAGTCATGTGACTATGCCTCAACAAATTCAATAACTGGCTCAGAAAAATAAACTGGAGCGCGGTGGGTCAGCATAATTGGACTAACCAGTGGACCAATCCCGTTGCACAGCATCTCAAATGTAGTTTTTATCATTCTGAAATGCCTGAGTTAAAGTCTGTCATTGAAATGATTTGGCATAATTGCGCCAGTTTCCCAGGAAGTGGCGATTTTGTTCTCTTGAACACATGGGACGGATTTATTCGAAAATGTTTTATGCAATACTCCAATTTTTCACGCAAGTTAAATTTGCAACTTTGATGGAAACAGCTACCGGTCATGGGGTATCTGTGAGAGTGGGCGGGATTGGTCAAATTCTCTGTGGGACCAGATGGGATAGGTCAAGAGTTACTGTGAGAGAAGGTGGGATCAGTCAAGTGTGTCTGCAGGAGTGGGTGGGACTAAGCAGGAGTGTCTATGGGAGTGGGGAGGATTGTACAAGAGTATCTGTGGGAGTGGACAGCATTGGACAAGAGTGTCTGAAGGAGCGTGTGGGATTGCTCAAGAGTATACGCAGGAAGGGGTGGGATTGGTCAGGAGTGTCTGCAAAAGCAGCTGGGATTGGTCAAGAGTGTCTGTGACAGTGGGTAGGATTGAACAAACTTTCTTTGTGTGCATGAAAAAAAAAAACACCAGTTTCACGCAAATGACTAAAATGGACCCGATTTACCGGATTCATCTTTATAACAGACTATGTTCTACCACACTACAGTACAACTGTATATTGATGGTGGTTCACATACAGCAAATGTTACAAATCTAATATAGAAACATCTGAAGACATCTGACTGAAATGTATTTTGAATTTAAAATGCCTTTTTAATATTTTAAAAACTATTTATTGAAAGCACAAGTAAAACTGACAGCATGACATAAAATCATACCAGTTTAGTTTGTGCTAAATGTAATCTTGCACTTTTAATGTATTTACACCATATTCTTTGGGGGTTTCATGTTAAAATCAGTTGCTGAAAATTTGGAGAACTGTTGACATCACTGAGGACTTTTGCGTAACTAGTGTAACTGTATATACAATTAAATGTTTAATCACTCACCTAAGGTGTACATGATGGAATGTTTATCAGAACATTAATGGTGAAATAAAACAGAATAAATGTGTTGCTAAAGCACACAAATGTTACACTACTGCTACAAGAGATGAACAAATGGGTCGGGAATTTGGTAAATGTCAAAACTTTTTGACTAAAACCCAAAAATAAGGAAGCTGACTTCTACAAGACGTCAAGAATCTGAACAAAAAAAAAAAAACAAAAAAACAATAATCATCAAACAATATACAAATGGGTAAATTAAACATAATTAACACTTACCACAGAACATACTGGGAAACACTGACCCATTTAGAAAAGCAGATTAAAAACAAACAAAACAACAAACAAAAAAAAGAGTAAAAAAAGTGATATTCCCAAAATGAACAAATTTCTAGAACTTTATAAACACCTACAATCAAAAAAGGACATTTAATAAATGCTAAATTTGCTAAAATTATACCTACTTATGACCTACAATCTGATTTTGTCTGTCACTTCTTTCTTCCAGAGTGTTGAGATTTAATATTGCAGAATAATGCAGAAATTATAAACCAAAGCCAGGGCTATATACACTCACGGTTCACTTTATTAGGAACACCTGTACACCTGCACATTTATGGAATTATCTAAGCAGCCAATTGCAGGTGATTGCTGACTGATTGGGTAACTGCATATTAAAGTCACACACACACACACCAAAGTCACGACACCTATGTACACCTATGTCACTATATTAATAAAAGCACCCTTCAAGTCACCCTTCAACAACGGCCTCACACAGGCTATATATCTAGGAAATACTGACACAGAAAATGTTCATTTCTATTCAAGTTCCACAAATTTAAAATAACAGTATCACATTCAATGACTGCTCAAAATAAACAAGAAGTTTAAGCCATTTTCAGCTAGATGAAATACCACGCCCTCCACTAATATCGGCACCCTTGGTAAATATGAGCAAAAAAGGCTGTGAAAAATTGTCTATTGTTGAAAATTTTGATCTTTTGTTAAAAAAAAATTTCACAAAAATACTCTGCTCTCATGGATATCAAACAATTGCAAATAGGCTTATCAAAAATATCTTCAGTGTAAGATCACAGTGAAAACGTGCTTTGTAGAACTGCTAAAGTTAAAAAAGTGATATAAATGCAGACCATTTACCATTTGGGGTCAGAAAGTCTCCATCCGAAATCACCTACATCACCACAAAGGTGATGAGTTTTAAGAAAAAAGCCTCTACTCTCATCCAAAAACAAACTCGCATGTCTTCAGTTTGCCACTACAGACACAACTTCAAATGGGATCGGGTTCTGTGGTTAGATGCAACCAAAACAGCTTTTTGGCAATAAACAACAGAGGTGGTTTTCTGTCAGAGGACCTGGACATTTTGTTAGGATACATGGCATCATGGAGTATCAAATATCAACCGATATTAAATGAAAACCTGACAGCCTCTGCCAGAAAGCTTAAAATGGGCCATGGTTGGATCTTCCAGCAGGACAATGATACAAAACATACATCAAAATCAACACAAAAATGTTCCTGACTTGGAACCTATAGAAAACCTGTGGGGTGAACTGAAGAGGAGAGTCCACCAGCGTGGACCTCAAAATCTGAAGGATCTGGAGAGATTCTGTATGGAGGAATGGTCTGAGATCTCTTGCCATGTATTCTCCAACCTCTTCAGGCATTATAGGAAAAGACTCAATAATTGTTGCACACCTATATTTAACAATTTTCTTTTTTTGATAAACCTGTGTTGTGTTTGCAATTGTTTGATATTCTTTTGTATGCACCTCAACCACAAAGTCGAGCATTTTAACGTCACTTAAATATTTAATTTTGAGTCCACAGAAAGATGTGCTGCCTGCCTCCACTTTTAGAACCTAATCAACTAATGGAAAAACACCACTAATGACAATTTAAAAAAAGAAAAAGAAAGAAAAGTTAAGTTTACAAATCAGCATCATCCCCATCAGGCTTGGTCTCATCATCTGAGATAAAAATGACTTGCAACATTTAAACGTGTGCCTCATTGTTGTCTCTTCATGCTAATGCTGGTGCGGACAAAATTGCTGATTCATTCACTCAGTTCTGTTGGTTTAATGTCCTTTTTATTCATGTCTTATTAATATCTCATTTAAATATGATTTTTTTTTTGGCCACTTTCCAGAATTCAGCTACAGCAACATCTAACGGGTTTTCCCAGGCCGGCTCACATTTAGGAGAACTGAGTGAAAGGGACTGATTAGAGAAAAAAAAAAAAAAAAAAAATCACATGGTCTCTGAAGTTCTGGACAAGCATTTTAGCCAGAAAAGGTCATGGCTGCATTCCATGTGCACTGCTCTGGAGTTAGTGGAGGAATTGAAAGAAGTCTATATCCAGAACAAAATAATGGGGATGTACTGGGAATCAACAAAAGCAAAACATACCATTGGTTGGGTGTCGCGCAAATGAGATAGAAAATCTTTTAACAGCACAACCACGCGTGGCCTCTGAGAAAGAGAAACACAGGTACCTGAAATGTACAACAGCTAACAGAAAAAGGGCTTAGAAATGGGCAGAAAAAAAAGCAACAGGACATGCAGGATAGAAAGGGGAGGAAATAAGAGGAGTGTTCGTTTTAGTGAGTTAGAAGTGTTGGGATTCTGTCAGGCAGAATCACAAAAAATGTGATACTTTCCCAATCACTTTGGTTATCAGCTTTTCAAAATGGCAGCCGGATGTTATGAGGGTACATGTGAATGTACATGTGGAGCATTTAGAAAAGAATACCCAGATATCCCATGGATGGTGTCATGAATACAAATTCCACCCAAACCATGTCAGACTTATGCATCCACCCTTATCCATTTGATCTCTTTACTGATATTTAAGCCCTTCGTTTTATTTACAGCTTGTTATTCATTTGTTTAGACAGAAACGTGGCCATTCAATTCCACAGTCCCAAGGAAAGGAAGGAAAGAAGCCTGGATTTCGAGGTACCTCTACACAAATACTATTTCCACTGGCAAAATACATGAACAGACAAGACAAGGTTTAAAAACCCATACATCACAGTCAGAACGTTTACATGGACAACAATAATCCGATATTAACTCGATTAAGACGATACTCTGATTAAGAAACTACCGTGTAAACAGCCATTTCTTATTACCGTAATCCGATTAAAGTTATACTCGAAGTAAACACAAATCGAATTAAGACATGCGGAGTATTCCTGTTTTAGTCGCATTATCGAAGTGTATTACAGACATATAAACACCACCGCATTTTGCGACAGGACACGATCACACACGGTAGTACTCAACCGTTTGACGGCAAACAAGAGAGCACGGCTGCGTCCGAAACCGCGTACTTACCTGCTATAGTGGTGTGATCATCACTTTTTCACACAGGGCCATGATGGTTTGGATTTTTTTTCACCTTTAATAATAAACACCTTCATTTACAAATTGCATTTTGTGTTTACTTGTGTTGTCCTTGACTATTGTTTAAATTGGTTTGATGTTCCGAAACACTTAAGTGTGAAAAACATGCAAAGGAACAGGAAATGAGGAAGGGGGCAAACACTTTTTCACACCACTGTATAGTAGGTGAAATACATGTATCTCGGCTACTATACAGTAGGAAAGTACGCGGTTTGTGACGCAGCCCACGGCTTCAAGCAGTCGTCTATTTGCACTTATAGCTTGACAAATAATTAATAATTTAATTAATTAAAAATTAATTTGGTAAAAATTTTAAATAAAAACACGCAAAACTGTATACGGTACCATAACGAAGACGAACTGTATGTTGATACATGAAATTCTGGAGGGAACGTGGGACGGCATGACGTGGGGAAGTAATGACGTGTGCCGTTACTCGAACTATGTTCGATAACATGTAAAACCGGAACATGAAAGGACAATTCTAAAAGAGACTCATGTAAACACCTTAATCACAATATTATCTTATTAAGAATAAGTTCAGTAATTACATTACTGCTGTCCATGTAAATGTCAATATGTGCTTTTTTTAATCCAATTCCAAAGTCGTCTTAATGACAACATCCACAAATTAGACACACTGAGTATGTATGTAAAGAGATAATGTGTGTGTTATAGTGTATAATGCCATAACAAGAACAGGTAACGGAGCAGTAAACTTTGGCAATAACCACAAGATCAGGACCAACTTATGAGACAAAATCCAAAATCAAGATGTAGTCTTTACTGTCAAGAATGCTATGAAGATAAAAAAAAATTATGTAAATATCTGCCGTAACACATTTACATTTATGGCATGTGATAAATGCCATTATCCCAACTCATTTGCCTTCCGATGTCCAATGTCCTAGCCACTGAGCTACCACACACACACACACACACACACTTTGGTGCAGCCTCTCTTTCCCAGAAATATCAATGCAAACACTTTAATCTACTGATAACATCTCCTAGCACAAATGTGTATTTGTACTGCTAATGCAAATTAGAATATAACTAGGGCAAGACAGTAGCTTGTTATTTAACTCAACTCAGTAATACTGTCATACTGTTCTCATGTCCTTTCATTCTGGCTTTACTTTTTGGAGATACATTTTGGTGTGACCTTTAGCCCTCAACTGCTAAGCTGGGTATTTGAAAATGTATCCTGTCTCAGATTTAGTTCACTTTTTGATTCAAGAGTCTGCTAAATAAAATAAATGTAAATCATGTAGAATTTGTCAAGTGAAGTACTGAAAGCTAAATTACTACTCTTACGAGTTTAGTACAGATCTAAGTAAACGTCATGTTTAGTAAGAATCTTACGTCTAAATTGAACTACATTATATTTAACATGGTTATACAATTTTAAAGAAATGAATAACATTGATGAATAAATAAATAAAAATTCCAACAAAATCACAAAAACACAATTAATATAAAAAAAAAACAACAACAACAAAAAGAAAAACACAATAAGGTCTTGAACACAACACGAAAAAAGGGAGCTTCCAGGATTCCTTACAAGAGGGGATGAGGGTTCATCTTTTTTCTTTTTTTAAACAAAGATGTGTGCGCATGTTTGCACATACCATCTAAGAAGGCAGAAGAGGTCAGCTTTTTACGGTGTGTGCGAGCATAATCTTGTAGGTTAGGGGCGCTGGAGGAGCCTCCCAGCACCATGGTGCTAAACAGGCCAGCACAATGAGACCCTGATGGGAGTTAGAGAAGATACATACAGCAGTCGTGTGTTCCAGGAGCCACACCTTGCAACGCATGCAGCATGCAGGTCTAGGAGATTCTTGCCACAGAAAGACTTGTGCAGCCTCATTGAAAACATCCCATAATGACAGTAATGTCGTTTGCCTTGCTCACGACAAACAGGTTTACGCTGAACAGTTGTGCTTACTATAATTTGTATTCATCATCAGCACAAAGTATCATTTTTGTACCGATATAGAAAAATACTGACCCTACTACACAGTTTAACTCATAAAACCTAGCAATATCCTACAAAATAAAAAACTCCCCCTAGAATGTATAGACAGTAAGACTGCTATGAATACATCTCCTATAATCCATGTAAAAGAGAGTAATGTACTACAATGAACATTCTTGGCCAAAACCAAAATTCAGGACATACTGGGCTGAAAAATTAAGATTTTTTTTATTGATTTACTTTGCCTCAATGACAAAAAAAGCTGACGATAATAAAAAACATTGTCGTTATCTAAAATAATTTCATCGTGTTCTGCTGATTTACTGTTTGGCTTACAATACCATTTTTTTTCATACTGCCTTAGTAAAGTGTTAGATTTCATAATTTACTTTCTTTTTTTTTTTGGCAAAATATATCCCCCCCTCTTGTGCCAGAACTGCCATTTTGGATAATTTTCCATTTCTCTCTATAGATTATTATTATCATTATTATTATTTAACCCTTGTGTTCAGTTTGAGTCAAAATCCATCCTTCCATCCATTTTGTGTACCACTTATCCTACACATGGTCGCAGGGAGCCTGGAGACTATACCAGGGAAGAAACCCTGAAGCACGGGGAGAACAAGCAAACTCCGCATACACAGGGTAGAGACAGGAATTGAACCCCCAACCCGAGAGGTGCGAGGCAAATGTGCTAACCACTAAGCCACTGTGAACCCGTGTTTGAGCCAAAATGACCCGTTTTAAATTTTTACTTAAACTGGAACCATACTGGCTTTAGGACTGTCCCCCCCTAACACAAAGCTTAATGTGCTTGGCTCATTTTCTAGATGCAGAAAAAGACTAATTTACTTTTCTACAATACCCCTTACATATTTATATTACACAGTCCATGTTCAACGAGAATAAAACAGATTACAAAAAGTGGTAAAATATCAGTGGACACCAGCTGTGTATCCGCAGGCATGAGAAATGTTTTCGTGGTTGTTGTTTTTTACTCCTCCCCTAATATGTTGATGTAAACATGGTTACTCATTTCAAATATTATTACTGGTCTCAGCTGCCCAAATTCAATAGAACCATAAACAGTACATTCATTGCGAACAAGGAAACAGAACACAAGGGTTAAAACACATCCTCCTAATGCAGGTAAATGTGTATGAGCTGGACTCTTCCTTAAACAATAAATGTTTAATAATGTAAAACAAGAATGTCCGAGATTTGGCTTGCCCTCCACCAAAACTTTAATTTCACCACTGTCTCTTGGGCAATAAACATACACAAAGGACATTACCAGCATGTATGAGAGAAACTGAGTCAGCACTGTTTTAGACAGTTGTGTGGCAAAAATCTTGATCTAGAAGGATGTTCAGATTCAGATTATGCCAATTTGGATTATTACGTTAAATTCCACATCACACCTTTAGTAATTAATCATTGGGTGCCAGAGAATCAGCAGAGAACAGCCTGCATAAAGGAGGCACTCTAAAGGTGCCAGAAGAGGCACAAAGCCATGACACAGAGCGAAGGGTTGAAATGGAAAGACACAATATTACTTCATGGCTTCACTTATTATTTCTTGAGGAAACATGACATGAACAACAATATGACGATCACACAATACACGACATTAAGCCAGAAGAAATAAATAAAAATGTATTACTTTAATAGCAAAGCACATTTAGAGCATCATCATATTTAAGACGATTATGTAACGGACTACTTCAAGGTACTGGATTATTATTATTTTTTTTAAATAGTGAAAAGACACAGCTTACCTATTCCAGTGGTGAGCTTCTGATCTGAGTGTAGTCTGCTTGGCCTTGCGTGACTGTTGTTCTCCGAAAGAACCTGAAAGACCCCAAAAACAAACATTAGCCGTTCAATCAAACTAACAAATGGAAAGGAGATAACAGACTCTAGACATCCTGAAACCTTGGTACGTAAGAAATAGGGCTTTTCCAGATAGACAGGTATTAATAGGCCGCAATACAAATGTTAGTACAGGCAACAAGGAGAACAGAAAGACCAGATGGAAATGAAATGGGATCGTGCAACATCCCCATGGCCAGAGTGCTCATTTCGTGCGAGACATTCAAGATATTGAGACACAGGATGAAGCACGAGACAAAGGTGAGATCGGAGATGCAGAGGGGAATGATGATAGACATGGCAACAGTTTGCAGAGATTCCACAAATCAACACGGCACAACTCGAACCAAATAGGCACCTGTGGTTGAAGGAAAAAAGAAAAAGAAAAAAAAGAAAAAGGAAGGAGGCTGATCTTTTATGTTTCTGCTGTTCTGTTTCGTGCAAAACCAAGGCTTGGAATGGCTGGATCCTCTCTGATCGGACAGGGGATATAGGAGAGAAGCAAGTACAGGATCCAAGGGACTGGAAGAATGAAAGCTGGAGGTGGGATGGTGGAAAGAAGACAAAATGGAGGGCTATCAAGCTGCACTTACACCTGCCGTGGCTTACCTGAAGCTCAGAGAAACATCTGAGCAGTAAACAAAAAACTTAAATCTACTTAACTGTAATGATAAACTTCCATAAATTCAGATTAAAATATAATTATTTAGTATGATTTATTCACTGTTCTTAGATATTTTAGCTTATTTAATATATTTCTACTACTGCTACTACTACTACTACTAATAATAATAATAATAATGACAGTAACAACAACAATAATAATAGTAATAAATTATTTCTCTTATTCAGTCCCTCCAGGAGTTTGAGATTTTGTGATTGCAGAAATTAATACAAAATCAAGGAAACACTGCAATATTCGCAGGCGCTTGCAATTTTTCAAAATTACCGCAGATTTGGGCCAAGACGTCCCATGTGACATCACCACCACGTGCATTTTGCCAAAGCCCCCTTTGATTCATGTGCATTGAAGGAGTACAGCTAAAAGCGGTCACTGTAAAAGGTGTCACTGTGAAAAACTATTTTATGCAATTGAAATTTCACCAATTCACGTAGTTTTCAGCAAAAAAGCTTTACAGGTTGCATCGCAAATTTTGGAAATCACCCCTGGAAGACGGACAGACAGACAGATAGATAGATAGACGGACGGACGGACAGACAGACAGACAGACAGACAGACAGACAGACAGACAGACAGACAGACAGACAGACAGACAGACAGACAGATAGATATCCCCAAGAAAAACTCTGCAAAATCCTGTATGGACTGATGATTGTTATTATTATTATTATTATTATACAGGTATTATTGACTACTATTACTATATTTTATTACTACGCTATGTGGTACTTCTTGCTTTCAAACAGAAAGTGTTACACATTAAAAAGACAAAACTATTTCAAAGACAATCATGATTTATAGCCCACATAAACACATTACAGATGATCATAACAACCATTTACGCAAAACCCAAACTACACACTATTAATAAAGCCCAAGACCGAAACATAAAGAATGTAGAGTTGTCACATTTGTCATACTCTATCTCTCACAAGATGGGGATGTAAAAACCCAAAGTGCATTGTGGAAGGATGATGTGACATGAGCTCCACACTCCCTACTTTTTCAGTCATATTCTTATTTTATTGGACAATAATGATAGGAAAAGTATTAGGATCTTGCTACATATCTCCTGGTGCAGGAGAGTAACAAAAAAGCAATAAACGTGCCAAAGCAGTGATGGACTTCAGCTTTGGAAAAGGCAAGAGCTGGGAGACTGGAGGGGGGAAAACATCCAACCAAAAGATTAAAAACCACAAATCTTACTGAAACCCAAAGGAAGGGAAGAAAATTCTTGGACACTGAAATGGAGCAGGTTGCAAAGGACAACTAATGAGAATCAGCAGATGAATGAAAAGAGCTACCAAGATAAATATGCCTCTATGGTGGATAATCACAAAACTCAATATGGGTTTTCTTTCACAGTGCCTCAGCAGAATGTAATTGCTCTAGGAGGAAGCAGAGAGCAGAAGCCAAACATAGAAAAGACTGACGCTCCAACAAACAGGAGAATGTTGCAGATAAGGAGGCACTCTAGGGTTGCCTTTAAAAGCACTGTTAAGAAAGGACGCTAATGGAAAAACATGTTACAGCAAAGCAAACATAAAACATTTCACAAAATAGACACGGCTTTAAAAAACAAAAAAACAAAACAAAACACCACCTCAAAATGCACGTGGCCATGACAATGCAAGACTTGTTTCAAGCATTAGAACGGAGTGCATAAGACTGAAGGACCAGAGGCTTCAGGGTCAACTGTACAGCGAGATGGATGATCTGTGGCCATGACCTGCAGGCAACGATTCAAATGACTATACAAGCCAGGTTTCGGTGTTGCACCACAAATGATGGGAGAGGGGAGGGAGAACAAGGGGATCAAAATTATAAACATGCAACTCTGACTCCAAATCTTCTGCTGTTAGTCGACACTATAGGAGTTCATGAAACTGAAGGAGTCTTAGAAGTTGGTTATTCAGGCGCCACGAGTAAGGCCTCCCTTCTCTTGAATTCCTCTTTAGATGGAATGAAAAAAAGGCAAAAAGAAAAAATGGTTTAAGAAAGAAAGAAAAAAAAAAGTACTCTCTTTTGATTGATCTGCTGATTATATGTCCTTGCTGACTGCCGCCAGGTTTCTCTGGTGCGCATGAACAAAGGAGTTAGCGATTGTGAAGAATGAATTAAATTTGTAAAAACCTGTTGCCATGAGCCAAAAATACTGGATGTGAAAGCCAGTGATTTGGGGGAGACAGGGGAGGAAGTTATTTGGTCCCCTGATCTGCGTCTTCGACGCCCAGTACCAACACCACAGGTGTAATGTATCCAGGTACCAATAGACTCAGGGCTAGACACACTCAGGGGGCTTTCTTCCTGGAAGTGAGAGAGGGGGCAGAAACAGCACAGTCATGCAACGTTAACAACAGTCTAGCTACGAGTCCCATCAACATTCACAACATACGCCCTTTGTTCGTTATGGAAAAAAACAAACAAACGAACGGACGAACAAAACAGAAAACACGTTGCACTCATACTTTGCCAGAAGAGGTCTTGATAAAGTCTGTCTGCAATGGGGACTAAAAAGACAACAACAAAAATAGTAAACAAAGGAATAAATAAAAGTTTAACTGGGCAGAAAGAAAACTGAAATTTAACAAACGGTACATTTGCTAATCAATAATCATAATTTGGATCCAAGTCCTCGGTTGTTAGTCATTTCTAAAATCTATATATTATTAGAACGAGAGCTTAATCATAAGCCAAATACAGAAACACAGTTCACCACCGTACAAAAATGACAATTATACCCTGAACTTAAAATAGAAGACTTAGCTAGTGCTTCCTTTAAGGCATACAACATACACTACATTATTTTAGTTGTAACACACAGCAGTGACCTCTCAGTTTGAGTAATAATAGAATTTACCAATACGCAATCATTCAAAATTATTTTCTATGATTTTTACCTTTTTCTAATAAATAAATAAAAAACAACATGCTATAGCATTCAACCGGACGGTTATTTTGTGTTTCTTTGCAGACAGAATAGGTTTTTGGTCATGTGATAGCACGCAGTTCAGACAGTATAGCATCACTTTGGTTATAGCTTGGCCTTCTAACCTTTCATGATATTAGCAGCGAAAGGACCGTGTTTACAAGTACACATTGCAAAAGTGTAATAAATATATACAACAGCAGACAAAACAGCATTTGATGCACAGAGGCACTATTCAGAAATATTCTTACATATTAAGACTAAAATTACGAGAAAAAAACTTTTGTCAAAAGGTAATTTGACAAAAAAATCTGCACTTGGCATAAAACATTATTTATCAGACAAATCATTTTACCAGTACACCCAACAATTTAACACAACACATACGTTTTCAGTAAAATCATGATTTGCGCAAGCACTGTTAAATCCATTACAACTGAAGATCCCCTAAAATGTTTTCACAGAAGAAATAAATAAAGAAAAGTACGAAAAGCCAAACTCAGACATCGAACGAGTCAAACAGCACTTACTTCTACAGAGCCGATCTTTTTGGATCGTGGAAGAGGAGACTTCCTGTGAATGTAGATGGGGTCGGACACCATGGGTCGGAACATGACAAGGGCTCGATCTGGCTCGTCCCGCTTTAAATTACTCGGCTCCTCGTCGCTGTCGTTTTGCAACTTCTTTTTGGGGCCTTCGTTCTGAGACCAAAGTGTCACAAGGTTATGGTTGTAACATTAAGCCACATTATCGGTCAGCTTTCTCTAAGATTGAACACAGACTTATTCATCCCTTTTGGAAGTACTCTGTATATGATTTACAAATATGAAGATTAAATAATTGAGTTTAAGTGAGAGTAGTGCATGTTTTGGTTCAATTAAGGCATTTAATGGCATTTGCCAGAGTCACATCAACCTGCAATTCTCACCTGGTGTACCACTGAAGCTAAACAGGGTTGAGCATGGCCAGTACCTGGATGGGAGACCTCCTGGTGAAAACTAAGGTTACTGCTGGAAGTGGCATTAGTGAGGCCAGCAGGGGGTGCTCACCCTGTGGTCTGTGTGGGGCCTAATGCCCCAGTATAGTGACGGGGACACTATACTATAAAAACAGCACCCTAAACCGAGGTCCTGGCTCTCTGTGGTCATTAAAACTCACAGGACACTTATTGTAAAGAGTAGGGGTATAACCCCAGTGTCCTGGTGAAATTCCCCCATTGCACTTCTCTATCATGGCCCCATAATAATCTCCATCCCTGAGTTGGCTACACCACTCCCTTCTCCTCTCCACTAATAGCTGGTGTGTGGTGGGAGGCACTATGGCTGCAGTCACATCATTTAGGTGGATGCCACCTCAACTGCACAGTATCAGAGGGGTTTCATCCTGAATACAGAAGCAATGTGTGAGCTCTAAAATTTCTTTGCGTGATCTCTTTGAAACCTTTTTTTAGCCACATTACATCACATGAAAGCCAGAGCTGGAATATTTTAACAGCTCAGTTGCTGCATTGTTTGCAGAGTCAGCCAGACTGAAAGCTTCAAGCTGCCAATCAGTTGAATCTAACCTCTCTGGATGCTGGTCTGTAGCCAAATCCTGAGGGCAGGTTTTTGTCCTCTTCACAGCCTTTTGCTCCTGGACTGAAATGCAGTTCCACATGAAAACGCTCCTCTGAAGATGGATCCTAAAATGACACAGCAGCCTTTATGTAAAACGTAACATCACCCAATGCAGGAGCTCCACGCTGGCTTCATGGAATCATGTGGACTGCAGCGTTACCTTATTGGGATCCTCATACAGCATGATCACAATCTGGGTCATGTAGTTCAGCTCACTGACCACTCTCATGTAGTCCATGGCCCTCTTCCACTGCTCATCTTTGGTCTCCTGCAAAAACATTCACCACAAGCAGCTGACATGAAAATGAAAATAGCAAAACTAAACATAGGTCTGAAAAATAACTGGCTTTTATGTCCACAAGGCATAGTGTAAAGCTCGTAGAAAAAAGTACATTCATGGAGATGGTAGTATAAGATGGCTTACATCACAGAGAGCTCCGTAGCGTAGGATGGAGAGGAGAGAGTGCACATGACTCTCACTGGTAAAGTAGAGCCTGGTGCGGACGTGACGCTCCGGAGACATGACTCCTCTGGAATAACTGCAAACAGACCGCAGTGACTCAGAGACACTCTGACAGAAAAACTCGAACGGTTCTTTGTGTACAATCGTTCAGTCTATCAAATGAATCAATCAGTTCAAAAAATCGATGCATTTGACTAAACAAATCCAACTGGAAATGTTATACTTTACACTACCAGTCAAAAGTTTAGACACACTCATTCATTATTTTACCCCCCCACACACACACACACATTTAAGAATAATAATAACGTCATCAAAAATCTGGAATACTAACAAATGGAACTATGGGAATTATGTTGTGATAAAAAATCCAAAATAAATCTAAATAATTTAATATTTCAGCATCTTTAAAGGAGACTCCCTTTTTGCCTAGAATTTCCAGAAATGTATTCTTGGCATTTTCTCAACCGATTTCTTGAGGAATCCCCACCTACGCTGGACTCTTATTGGCTGCTTTTCAGAATATTTTTGTAAATAAAACGTTGGTTTTCTAATGAAAGAAATAAATATGTTGGCACAATTATATACTTATGAGAAACATTTCAGTAAAGTGTCTCCAAACTGGTAGTACATGTGGGAAACAATCGTTTTTACTCATGGCAATATTATGTATGCCATGCTTGAACAAGAACCCATATATACCTTTTTTAAAACCTTTAAAATGGGTAAAGAAAATAAGTACACTTTGGCTGTAGCTTACACTGGGTGAAGTTTGTTGACTGTGTCATCATCCTGCGTTCGCTGGAGGTCGGAGCGGATTTTGCGAATCAGCGGTGTGCAGTAGCCTTTGGCAATGTCCAGCTTCTCAGCTTGAGCAATACCATATTCCTGGCAAAAAGAATTTACAGTTCGACGGCAGTACTAACTAAAGTGACAGATCCCACCTCATTACTTTGGGCCTAGTCCACATAAACATGGCTAAATCCAAAAATGTACTTATTTTCCTATTTACATTATTACGATGGCATTTTCGACCATATCAAAAGTAAACAAAACACTCCACATTAGCCTAATCTGAAAAAGGTTGTTTTCTTATTGTAGGAGGAAACGAAGCTTTTTAAAATGTATATAATCCTCATGTGATGCCCGAAACTGCAAGATGCTGTTTTCTGGATGAAGTATTTTACTTCATTGCTGGACTGCTTTATATAGTATACAAGTGATGCTATCAAAAAAAAAAAAACGACAATTGGCAGAAATGACAAACGCCATGGTTCAGATGCCTAGTGTGCATGCAGTATTGTTCCTTTGTCATTTTTGAGTTTTACTGTAGATGGGAATCTTTTGAGAAACAAACTATTATACCTTATTAGAATTAAGAATATCTACTGTGGTCAAAATATAAAAACAGCATTTTAAAAATGGCTCGTATTAGTGCATAACTCCGTCATGCATAGGTATCACCTATGACATGTTCACCTCACCTGTGGAATGACGATGTCAGCCAGCGCTTTAGACAGCCGGTAGATCTCCATGGTGTTATCCAGCTTAAGCGAGCTGTTGTGCTGCACGTCGTATTTGATGCAGTCGTAGATGTCCGGGATCTTACTGATGTTGTAGCGTCCGTTTTTCATCTTGAAGTCCTTCTCCAATTTGGACCACCGACGCAGCATCAGCTCCAGAGTCTCGCTGTGGTACAGCTGGATGTCTGCGTGAGAAAGAGTGAGCGAGACAGCGCTATAGCACAAGCTGGATGAGAACTGAAAGCTTTCTTTTCCCTTGTTGTTCTGGCTTTGTACCTGCTGACTTGGGGTCCTCCATCCTCTGTCTGATCTGCAGTGTAAGGTTTTGGATGAGGGAATAAACTTTATCGCACGTCTTTACTGGGTTCTTGATCATCTGCATGGACTTCACTAGTGATGTACTCGTAGTGGGAGCCAGCTATCAAAATGAGAAATACACACAAAAAAAATTTCAATGCAAACAGGGCAATGAGTGGTTTGAAATAGGCATAGAAAACATTTTTTTTAAAGGTTGAGAAGAAGTGTCAGTTCGGAAAAGAACAAAAACAGAATGACTGAAAATACAGAGAACTGCATTTTGACAACTCAACGAAGTCAACTATATTACAGAGAAGAAAGAAAAGTAAAATGTACTTTCTCAAGGTTGTGCTGCAGCTACACCAGTGAAAAAGCACTGAAAATTGTTCTGATTTAAAAAACAAACAAAAAAAAAAACCAAACTAAAGCTCCAGGGCAAATATGTCCTTGGAGCGCACGAATCACTAAGCTTTGACTGTCTTGCTTGGTGAAAAATGCTACCATCTACCTACTCTGTTTAAAACGCCTGCCATTTTGAAACAGTCCCAAACCTTTTCATAGTCTTCCGGAGTGAAATCCCGGTCTTTCTGCAGGATCTCGTGGAGTCGAGCTTTAACTCGCTGTTGACAGCTGCTCAAAGAGTCGCTGTCGCTGTCCAGCAGACCGTTCATGTTGGCACTTTTCACCATCTGCACCAGGATAGGGGTCAGCTCACCCTCCAGTGCTAAGAGACCCTGCAGATACAAAAATAATTTGTGGATGTGAGCGCCGTTAAAAAATTCTAGTAATATTATATGGAGAAAAAAAATATTTAAAAAATCCGATCATGCAACACATACTAAGCACAACCACGCTCTTACCAGTCCATAGCCTAGCTTGTGATCTACGAGTGTGAGTCAAATGAAAACCTTACTTACCTTTTTTGTTGCATTGTATATTGTGTACCAATGAGTGTCCAGACTCCTCTAGAAATATTTTTGTTTCAATTCTACTTTATGGTGCAATTTGAAGAATTTCATTTATCTCACCATCCAAGATTAGATACATAATTAAAAAGAATATAAATGAAAAATACTGCTTTAATTCTGAGGAGGTTGTTTGCCATCACTGCAGCTCTGCACTTCGCAGTTAAACTGTAATGTCACATGCAACCTGATCAATGAAGAGGTAAGAGGTGTATTTTCAAGCACTCCTCCGTGTCCAACAGTGCTACAGTACCTTGGCAAAAGCGGCTGCAGTCATCTGAACCCGGCCCTCATCAGAAGCGTAGATCTTCAGGTCATGTCGATATGTGCTGTGCAGACGCAACAGGCCACAGCCAGGAAAACCTGCGTAGTCACCTGAGAGATATACAGGCACATTTTTATTCTGAACAAAGACAATCCGTTGAAGAAGCATAACTGGTCAAACTAATGCCGCACTGAAAACTGCAGAAAGAGCTTTAGATAAAACTTGGGCAATGGAAAAGGAAACGTGTTAAAGGAAAAAAGAAATCTGCTCACAGAACACTTGACAGGAAGACAGGGAATTGCTGAATATGCTTACAACAATGAAGCAGAGATTCAGCAGACTGCCTGTTTAATCAGCTGTCTTTGAGGCAATGGGTTTATTTCACAACAGTCTACTTGCAAACCCTCTGGAAAAGTCCTTTTCCCTCAAACATTCATTTATCTTTTAGCCAAAGGAAGAGGTTATATACTAAGTATTAGAGAAGTGAGACGTGTTGTGGTTTTCCTGTAGATGTACCTTGTCCACCAGGGTACATGCACCTAAATGCTCGACCGAGTTCCTCTGCTTGTACCCTGCCTGCTGGAGTCAACTCCCCACCCCATTTCAGCACCAGTAGTAAGGACGGGTCATCCCTCCGCACATCTGAAACACATATACATACACAGTTGTGAGAACTGCTAACATATTAGAAGACACCGACATCTAAATGACACACTCAAATAAGTTTAGGTATACGAGAAATTATGCGCAATACAGAAAAGTCTTACCTTCCTCTTCACTAGATGTTTTTGGGCAGCCGTGTGGGAGATAAGTTAATTGGACCTTGCGATTAATACCTGAAAAATGGCCATACCTGAAACAAGACAGGGGAACTTGTGTTGGTTTTATATATACACACACACACACACACACACACACACACACACACACACACACACACACACACACACACACACACACACACACACACACACACACACACACACACACACACACACACACACACACACACTACAGTCGTGTTTCTAGTAATCGGGTCCAGAAGTAATCACAAATCATTACGAAACCACAGTAACCAGTTGTAAGGATGTTTAAGCACCAGGAAAGGATCTGTTTCAGGTTAAAGACCAACCCAAGCTCAAGCACCACATTTGGTCCACAGCTGAAAGAGGCCAATCATGGTTATGGAGAACTTACATCTCAAGGACCGTTTTCAGCTGCTCAAGTTTGGCTTTGCTTTCTTCAATTTCCGTATCATTATTCTGCCCTAGTTCAACCAACAGCTGTCTGGCGATGTCTAAAACTTCCTGTTGTGATAAAACATGAAGTATTATTCATAGACTGCATCAGGCAATATAGATATCCATATGCAACCTGATAATGGAACCTTTGATTAAAAGTACTCTATAAAAACGTCTTTACCTGAAGTTGCTTTGGCTTTTTTAGTTTCAGCTTTCCACTTTTGTACCCCTCATATTTTTCAAAGAGGTCAAAGAATCTGAAAGAGACACACACAATGACCCATGTACAAGCAGCTTGAACCATTTTCACTCCATAGCAGTACGAGGGGAGTTATTCTTCAGTTCTGATATGTTATTTGCACTCATAAACAGCAAACTTAACATAAGCTCCAACAATCTCAGCATGCACTTGAGGATTATAGCAAGAAACAGCACCTGTGCTGTATCAGTGAATTTTACAGTTCTTGGGCGATGATGATGATTCAAAACAAAGCTTAAGGAGATAAACACAGAGCACAAGCAGTGCAGTACCTTTGATGTCGAACCTCCATTTTCATCTTCTGCTTGGGAGTTCTGTCCCCATGTCGGATCACAGCGATCACACACCTCAACTCCATCCTATTAAACATGACATACAGCAGTTACAAAGAAATAAAACAACCCAGAACTTGGTGTTGATAGAGTAAGATCAAAATAAAAAAATACAACACTGCTTTTAATATACTTGGCAACAGTTAAGTAAGGAATAAAACATGACAGGGTGGTTTATCATTTTCCATAAAATCCTAAAGTGTTTCAATTCAACAGAATTTTGTCGATGTATGGCATATTTAAAAAAAAAACAACAGTTCATACTTTAAACGTTATCCATTCAACATTAATGTTGAGGAAAATGTCCTCAAAACAAGTTCGTTCCTGTTATCATTCACACTATGGCAGCTAGAAATACAGTGAGGGAAAAAAGGTATTTGATCCCCTGCTGATTTTGTACGTTTGCCCACTGACAAAGAAATGATCAGTCTATCATTTTAATGGTAGATTTATTTGAACAGTGAGAGACAAAATAATAACAAAAAAATCCAGAAAAACGCATAAAAAATGTTATAAATTGATTTGCATTTTAATGAGGGGAAATAAGTATTTGACCCCTCTGCAAAACATGACTTAGTACTTGGTGGCAAAACCCTTGTAGGCAATCACAGAGGTCAGACGTTTCTTGTAGTTGGCCACCAGGTTTGCACACATCTCAGGAGGGATTTTGTCCCACTCCTCTTTGCAGATCTTCTCCAAGTCATTAAGGTTTCGAGGCTGACGTTTGGCAACTCGAACCTTCAGTTCCCTCCACAGATTTTCTATGGGATTAAGGTCTGGAGACTGGCTAGGCCACTCCAGGACCTTAATGTGCTTCTTCTTGAGCCACTCCTTTGTTGCCTTGGCCATGTGTTTTGGGTCATTGCCATGCTGGAATACCCATCCACGATCCATTTTCAATGCCCTAGCTAAGGGAAGGAGTTTCTCACCCAAGATTTGACGGTACATGGTCCCGTTCATCATCCCTTTTATGCGGTGAAGTTGTCCTGTCCCCTTAGCAGAAAAACACCCCCAAAGCACCATGTTTCTACCTCCATGTTTGACAGTGGAGATGGTGTTCTTGGGGTCATAGGCAGAATTCCTCCTCCTCCAAACACAGCGAGTTGAGTTGATGCCAAAGAGCTCCATTTTGGTCTCATCTGATCCCAACACTTTCACCCAGTTGTCCTCTAAATCATTCAGATGTTCATGGGCAAACTTCAGATGGGCATGTATATGTGCTTTCTTGAGCAGAGGGACCTTGCGGGCGCTGCAGGATTTCAGTCCTTCACAGCGTAGTGTGTTACTAATCGTTTTCTTAGGGACTATGGTCCCAGCTGCCTTGAGATCATTGACAAGATCCTCCCGTGTAGCTCTGAGCTGATTCCTCACTGTTCTCATGATCATTGCAGCTCCACGAGGTGAGATCTTGCATGGAGCCTCAGGCCGAGGGAGATTGACAGTTCTTTTGTGTTTCTTCCATTTGCTAATAATCGCACCAACTGTTGTCACCTTCTCACCAAGCTGCTTGGCAATGGTCTTGTAGCCCATTCCAGACTTGTGTAGGTCTACAATCTTGTCCCTGACATCCTTGGAGAGCTCTTTGGTCTTGGCCATGTTGGAGAGTTTGGAATCTGATTGATTGATTGCTTCTGTGGACAGGCGTCTTTTATACAGGTAACAAGCTGAGATTAGGAGAACTCCCTTTAAGAGTGTGCTCCTAATCTCAGCTCGTTACCTGTATAAAAGACACCTGGGAGCCAGAAATCTTTCTGATTGAGAGGGGGTCAAATACTTATTTCCCTCATTAAAATGCAAATCAATTTATAAGATTTTTTTTGTTGTTCAAATAAATCTACCATTAAAATGATAGACTGATCATTTCTTTGTCAGTGGGCAAACGTACAAAATCAGCAGGGGATCAAATACATTTTTCCCCTCACTGTAGTTGTTCTGTCACTTTCTCTGGACTTTAATAAGACAGGAAAAATCTTGCTTGGCTTGTTACAGAGAAAAAGCAAAGCACAAAGTCTCAGTCCTTAGACTTTT
Organism: Ameiurus melas; assembly: GCA_012411365.1. Taxonomy (NCBI): domain Eukaryota; kingdom Metazoa; phylum Chordata; class Actinopteri; order Siluriformes; family Ictaluridae; genus Ameiurus; species Ameiurus melas. Next base: position 2,593,966 of record CM022763.1, read on the forward strand.
CTGTAGAATTGTTTTATTTCTAGCGATCACAAAGCCTGACACTGGAGGCTTCTTCCATAATATGCTAAAGCGTAATCATACAAGCAGAAAAATATACACATCTGCTATAGAAGCTGTTACTATATAGCTTTAATTATAGAAACAATATAATGGTAGAGCTCGTTAAAATAACTCTACGATTGGTCTTGCAGCCTGAATTGCTGCCGGAAATGTCAACCAAACTTTCTGACCGCCAGATTTGAGAATTCAACAGTACCCTAGTATAACAGTTAATCAATTGTCAATATTGGACATACATTGTCCCGGAGGTGGTGGGAACTATGGGAATGTCTTCTGCTTCCAGAGGGATGGACCATGGAATTTGGAACTGAGGAGCTAGCTCTCGCATGATGATATTCCTGAGAAAACAGAGAGAGATTACATGGCAAATCCTAGTATTCATGTGAAATATTCATCCTGGTCAGAAAATCATGGCGGCGTATTTGAGGTAAAATATATAATTATCCAACTGTCCTTTGGACGATCTGATTGTAGTGGCCTGCCCCGGATTTCATGGCTTCACACCTGATTAGTTCAGAAACCCATCACAGATCTGACCCCCATTAACCTTATCTAATTGCAGCCAGGATCTGATTAAAATGACATACAAGTCTGATATAACGTTTGTGCTGAATGAAATTCGGTGCATCAGCACCAAATCTTTTTTCTTATTCTTGTCTGTGATTATCGTATATGTTTCTAGCGAGAGTTAGTTAGCGTGAGCCTCTAGTTATTTTAATTACCTCTAACTACGTGTGAGCCCTGCCTCAGGTCAGAGGTGTAAATGATCTAAGAGGTAAAAAAAAAAAAAAAAAAAAAAACAGCATGTACGGGACCCATACAGAGCTAGAGACCATTCACAGTTCGGGGTCAGTTTTTACAAATTAGAAAAGATTTCGCCTGGTGTACAAGGTCCAAACATTACGGTGTTGGAAGGCAAAGGCTAATAAACCTGTATCAGCCCCCTGCAGACACTAACATTAGCGAACTTAAATAAGACGTTACTTAAAACCAGCACCCTGTGGTTTCATTGAAATCAATTAGAGTCCCATGGAGAGCTCTGTACAGAGAAAGAAGACAAAAGGCCTTTTCTTTGCTGTCGTGTTTAATATACAGTATAAGCCAGATTAACCGTCTACACGAACACAGCATTCACTCATTCGATAGTACTGTTTTATGACCCGAGAGAGAGAGAGAGAGAGAGAAAGTCCTCAGCTCACCACATAGTGGACATAATGAAGGGGCAAAAAAGATATGCTGCATAAAAATGTTACATACCCCAGAATTTTTGCACAGTCATCATAATATTTCATGGAGTTCTTCACAAAGCTGAAGCCGTTCACGTCACAGACGTATGATTGGCCATTAGCACGAAGAAGGTCAAACCCACACACTGTTTGCTGACAGTAAAGAAAACAAAAAGAGTGAGAACATCACTGTGTATAGTACCACAAGGGTGACTAGTCAAGTTAGGTTCAGTGACATTGAGTGACATTTTCCCAGGTAATGTTGTCCTTTAAAATATGGTTCTGTACAAACTTTATATAAAATTCGTTCAGGTTTTTTTTTTTTTTTTTTTTACATGTGTACATAATACATCGCTCATTACAAATCGAAATCCGTGTTTGAATCATATATTTCTGCTCAATCAGTGCACTTCTGGTAGATGTTTAGAATTTTTATGCAGCTTCAACCGGTACTGTGTTCTATGTAGCAGACGTTACCAAAAAAAAGTAAGATGGGTTTGTTCAAGAAAAACATGCCGGGCAGATTGGCAGCCTTTAATGGAGGACAAAACAGCCACGGTGAAAAAACAATGACAGATAAGCACAGTGAACGTCCAAACAACAAAGTAAATTTATAGTCTGGTTTAAAAAACAAACAAACAAACAAACAAACAAACAAACAAACAAACAAACAAACAAACAAACAAAAACATTTGGATACAGTGAAGGGGAAGGCAAAAAAAAAAAATCAGAAAATTTTAAAAGTTAAAGTCCAGTGTATTTCAATTTAAACCCAAAAATGAACCATAATAAAGATTTGCTACCTTAGAGGCATCTGTTAGGTGTCACCGAAAATAGTAATAAGGAGTAAGAAGGACTGCTAAGTGTTAATTAACATATGGTTACAGTATTAAATATTAAGTGTTGTTCCTAGGGGTGTGACAATATGTTGGTATATTGAGAAAAAAACAATCATACGACATAGTACCATAATGTTACTTGTACACATGATGTCATCATGAAAAAATTAAAGGTGTGGTGCATCTTTTGTTATAAGTCCTGAAACCAGATAGCTTCATTTTTACAAAAAGAAACACACCAGTACCAACGCTGTGTTAAGACTTCTAGTTAACTGTAATACAACTGTCGCCACTTGATGGCACAGCATCTCCACAGCATAACAAAGAGCCAAGAAACTTTTCGTTGTACTGCAGTTATTTACTGCCATGACTCAGCGATTCCTTAATATAACTCTGAAACAGTATAATCCCCCAGCTCCACAACTCATCCGTACTCCATGAACTGCTAAGTATCCGCCTTACTCGATAACGACTTGATAACGAGCTTCAAATTTCAATAATGGGCTCAAACGCACTGAAAATGGAGATCTCAATTCCACTGTGTGTGCTTACCTTAAAGGCCAGGCAGACTTTCCAGGCGATGAGCTTCTCTCTGGCATTGAGGATGACAGGATAGCGTACCTCTTTTCCTTCACTGTCTCGTTCCACCTTTCCATCCAGAGCGGGAGATTTACGAGCCTCGGCGTGGGCGTAGTCTGGACCCACTGTGTACACCTGAGGCGATATGTACGCACGTGTACGCAAACACACACCAGAACACATGAATAAACAGGACACATGCTTGGATGTCTGTGTATTTTTGTTTGTGTGCGTGACGTGAACAGATGGAAAATTGCCTATGCCTGAGCAGACAGTCCTTCACAAGAGCATATTACACACGGCTGCAGCACCGAGGCACCGTTCCAAGTAATACTAATCGTGTCACAGCACCACACACTGTAGACACTGAATATCTCTGTCTTGAGCTGAGGTAAACCTTCAGCTCTGAAGAGCCCTGAATGACTTGAAACTTATTACATTTATTACCTTAACGTCAGTCCCATCTGTAGGCATAAACTCTTCATATATGTAAGAGCCGGTTTTCCGGACACTACTCTCAGGGGAATAGACACTACTTCTGCTGCCAATCTGCAAAAATAAATATATAAATAAAATAAGAACAATGACATAAGGATATAGTATCTTATTTAGATTGTTGTTTGTGTGTGTCTAACCTTGCGGAAGAGCCTCTGGCTGCCCCCACCTGCAGACGTGGGGTAGTAGATATAGACATTATGGTCCTCAGCACTCACTGGCTTCTCCACAAAAGGCTTCTGGAAAATTTCCCCATTTACCTCCACATGATCCTCTCCCTCAACCAGGTTACATTCTGTCAGCATGCACATAAACATGTAATAAACAAGAGATACCACAGCGATCTTTTCTCACAAAAGGGTCTGCCAGATAGCTTAATATAATGCTTTGGGACCAAGACACACGCACTAACATTCACTTTAATGAAGCAATTTGAAGGCTGATGTGCATCTTGGAAAATGAATAAATTACTGGTGAACTATGCTATGGGAAATCAGAGCTTCATATCGTGATGCATTTTGCCCCACGTTAATCCTGCACCGCCCATCATTATCCATAGATCAGAGAAAGTACATCTAATCTTAATGTGCATCTAAAATGTTTTTTCAAATATTACCGTTCATGGAGTGTGTCATAGTTCTGTTTGTGAATGTAAAAACATCTGCAACATTTCAAAAATCAAACCCACGACAAATGGAGATATTGACTACCAAAAGAAGGAACAGCTGAAACGAGTCCTTGGTAATTTCAGACTTACTTCCTGTACGAACCTATGTAATTTGGTAACAAAAAACCCACCTCTGGTCTTCATCGGCTGCTCGTGAACAGCCGGAACTGAAACTCGTTATGGTAGTGGGCGTCGTCGTCCCCCACCACCACCACCACCACACACACACATTGACAGCGGTAGAACAATCTCAACAGACTAGGACATCTGACCAATCAGAGCAGAGTATGCTCGGACATGCTGCAGTTTAAATTATGAGCACGTTAAAGTGTCTTTTGACCTCGGATGCATGTAAATCTATTGTAATAGGTGCGCTTTAAGCCAGAGGAACCTAATCTTTTCAGGTGAAATATGAATGGAAATTCCATCAACCAGCAATAGACAGTAATGAGTCAAAAAAAAAAAACCAACATCTTTAATTGTTCTGGAAACATTTAATTGTAATATGTTACAGTTATTAATGTCATTTTTTAGATCCATGTAGCTCAAAATCACATCTAGCAATATTTTACATCACAGGTATTCAGTTAATCTGTGGAAATAAAAACACGGTACATTTATTTGACCATTTTCTCAAAATAAATCCAAATGTTGGCATGTTATACTGCACATGAAAACAATGACAATCGTACAGAGTGGCCTTTCTGTCAGCTAGAACCAGTCAGGTCATTCTCCGTTGACCTCTCTAATCAACGAGGTGTTTCCTTCCGCAGAACCGCTGCTCATATTTTTTTTCTTACTGCACCATTTTGAGTAATCTCAAGCGTCTGGTTGTGCGTGAAAATCCCAGAAGATCAGAGAAATCAGAGAAATCCATAATCACACCAGCACAAACAATCGTGCCACGGTCAAAATCACAGAGATCACATTTCTTCCCCATTCTGATAGTTGATGTGAACATTACCCGAAGCTGCTGGCCCGTATGTGTGTGATTTAACACACTGCACTGCTCTCACAAGATTGCCTGATTAGATAATTGCATAAATGTGTAAGTGCTCATGTTCCTAATAAAGTTCTCAGTGAGCGTATCTGTCCAGCCCAAGTTCTGATCGTACTGGAGAGGAAACAAAATGTTTCTGGAATGTAAGCAAGCCTAGATTACCAGCGTGATTATCACATGGCAAGAGCACACACAGAGTTTATCGAAAACAGAACGTGTGTTAATGGAAAAACAAAACACGGCATTGTGTTCCGGTAACGGTCATGTTGTGATCACTCCAAGCGTTCCAGTGGAGGCGCACACACGCTGCATAATCTTGATTGCTCAGAAGGGATTGATTAAAGTGTGCCCTTACTGAGACTGCAGTTAGCTCTTTCTGACAACAGAAATGTCAGCTAAACCGTTCACGCCCTGGCCTGATTGAATTTCTATTAATACTTGCAGCTCTGTGCAACGCTGACAAAATGCTGTTAAGATGCTCTGGCTCTTCAGTCACAGAAACATCTACTATCCCATTCGGTCTTCACTGCCCGCCACTTCTGAGGATTCCCTTATCGAGAAAAGCTGGATAGAGCCTGTAGGTTTTCATCCAAAGTTGCCTACATTAGCACTTTTGCAGAAATCCTCCTTTAACATTCCCAGGAGACCGGGAAGAAACAAGACAGGTAGTGTTTACTCGTGTAAACACTACCTGTTTGGGGTTGTTGTTTTTTTCGGCTCAATAAAGCTTGTGAGAAAGACGAGCCACCCTGTCTCACGGATTTGCATGATTAAAATAAACAAGTCTGAAAGATGCTTTGTGACATCGCTGTAGAAACACAACCGTCATCAGCAATTCCACTTCACCTCACTCGCTTACATTACGGTACACAAGAGACGACTCCGATTCGAAGGATGCAATTTTCACATGCAGGTTCTGGCAACATCAAGCTTGAATATGGCAGAAATGAGCAATCTGAAGGCTGATGGAAACCGAGAGGCAGACTCGTAGGAGAAGGGGAAATGAAAACAGCAGCATCTGGTCGTTATTTTGTTACTGATAAACCAAGTCTCATGAGCACAAACTCATGACAAGAGACGGAGAGACACAGAAAGAGGGATAAAGAGTGGCAATGCGTGACAGATGTTGCCATGGCACCAGCATTGTTACCACGGACACAGAATGGGTTGACTGACAAGACCTTTAAGCTGCACAAAAAAATTAAACGAAAAACACATTTTTAATGGGAGAGAAGAACCAAATCCCTGACCCTCCATGGTGTTCCTTCTGCTAGCCTGAACTTTATAAAGCAACTGAAAGCGTAATTCAGATATTTGTTTTGTTTCCTCTAGTGACTTGCAGGTCGTCAAAGGGGATAAACAAAGAGGCACCATTGATTTCAGACTCAGTAAACACCAACGTGAATAAACATTTAAAGCTAAAGCTGAAAGTGGGAGGGGAGGAACGACTTTATTCTGTAAAAGGTCTTCTCTGACATTTCATGACTGTGGTCAAGTTAAGAGCTAAAGATCTACTCATTTATAGGAGGAGTGTTAGTCATGAGTGCCTCATTTGTAGACATAAAAACACTGCTGCATTAAGTTCACAAAGCCATTATACAAACCTTCTGGTCTGGCTGGGTCTCTGTTAAGGATGGCGTAGCGTGGAAGCTGGATACCCTCTGCCTTTAGGATCCTATACACTTCCCTCCTGTTCACCAAGAGGCACAACACAGAAAATATACAAGATGTGTAAAAATATTAAACATTTTGTATTCGGACAATAAATAAATAAATAAATAAATAAAACATACTTTACTACAAGAAAAGATTATGCTTATCTGATGCATTTTGTTTAAATTATATTTTGTATGCCATATATATGAATATATTAATAATCTTTCGTCAATGTATATGCAGGTTAAAATAATTATATATAATAAAATATATAAAATGTAGGTGACAAAATGCACATATAGCTTGTGTTTATGATTTCAAAGGACATGGCAGCAGCAGTCTTCCAGCAGTCCCCCACCTCCACTAAACAGATTAAAGATAAACACTGCAATCATAATCATGTTACACATGACCGCGACGACAGATGTTCTTGCTATTAAACGAACCCAAACACTGAATCAAAGGGGAGCCTGGTTCTGCCTGTCGTATTTGAGGCTCACCTGTCCTGAATACAGTACTGCAGATCCAGATCATTGATAACAAATGGATTCCTGAGCTTTTCATACGCTACAGCTTTGTCCAGTGGAAATCCTTTAAGAAGCAAAAAGAAAAGACAGACACTGAACAATAATTCTATTGAAGTGTTACGGCAGTTTGAGACTACAACCACATTTAAAAGGGTTTTCAGTTGTAGTAACTAGTGCACTGACACTTCCCTTTATTGAGAAAAGACAAGAAAACGGTTTACTCAAATTGGACATATAATGGAAGTCTAAGGGCAGTTTTTTGGACATTCATAAATATATATATGAAATATAATTGTAGAATGAAATTATTTTTGTTTAGGAATTCTTCCCAAACAAACCTCTTGCAGAAGAGCTCTTCTTCAAATTCATCTTTTGTAAATATACCCAATATGGCCAAGTTTGTGGACCATCACACCCATATGTGCTTGTTGAACACCCCATTCCAGATTTAGTGCCCCTTTGCTGTTATAATAACCCCCACTCTTCTGGGAAGGCTTTCCACTAGATGTGATTTTGGAGAGTGGTAATTGCACAAAATGTCTCCAAGGCCCTTGCATTGTGTACAAGGGTACGGTCATGCTGCAACTGGTCTGGGCCCCATAGTTCCAGTGAAAGGAATCTTAATGCTACAGCATACGCAGACTTTCTATACAACTGTGTGCTTCCAACTTGGTTTGGGGACGAACCACATACGGGTGTGATGGTCAGGTATCCATAAATGTTTGGCCTTTTAGTGTACATTGATGATTATTTTCCATACCTGCCCTTAGAATTCCACTGTAAGGAATTTCAAGTTGTTCAGTTTTTCGTTTTTTTTTTACTTCAGTCAGGAAAATGAGACAAAAAAAATCTTGTCAGTGGTGACTGCCCATATACTACAGATGTGTTAGATTTATTAGGGGACTATTGTAATGCTTGGTTTTGACAAATACTTGTTGGATATGGGCACAAATCAAGTGTATGAGCATAAGTGTGGAATAATATGATCCGCTGAATGAAAGACAGCATCAAGACTCCGACACTAGTTACTACATGTTACTTACTAAAGCAAAAACACAAGTGTCTATTCATATGGCACTGAAAAACAATCCGAATTGCACCATACTTCCTAACCCATAATTCCTGAGCCAAAAAAAAACAATTTCATTCATGATACTAAGCAGCTAATAATGTGTAAGAAAAAAAAAATGCTTAAATGAACGCATTAGAGGCATCTAGCACTAGAGAGAAATCACACAAACCCCGAACAAAAAGTCTTCTGAAGCTGGTTCTAGACTGTGTAATTTTACTGTCTTATAAAATTATTACTCAACACACTGTACGAGGTCCCAGTCAGGTTCTATAACAGTCTGTGAAGTAAGGTGTTCTACATATCAGATTATATAATGCTAACCTGAGATGAAAGAAAATTACAAATTGATGCTAACTTCATCACTCCAGGATCATACAAATATAAGGGCCCATAAGTGAGCTTGAGATAATAAAGATACATTTTTTCAGTCCATTAGTATGTTTCATTTATGTTTCTCCATCACTGTGATATAAGAGTTCAACAGAAGAATTTATTATTTGTTTTTAAGGGTATATATGGATTGGCACCCCCCTAGCTCTTAATATACCATCCATCCATCAATCTTCTATACCTCTTATCCTTCTCAGGGGCACGGGGAACCTGGAGCATATCCCAGGGAGCATCAGGCACAAGGCGGGGTACACGATTTCAATATACGTTTTTATTTAATTATTCCCATGTTTTTCTGAATATCAAAAGGAGATATCATATCATATCATATTAGAGCATGTACTACCATTGATGCTTATAAATCTCATTTGAAGACTCATCTCTTTACTCTTGCTTTTGACTGTGTTTAGTGCCTAACTATATTTTTTTGTGTTGTATTAAGTTTTTGAATTGTTTGGTATATAAAGCATTTTGGTCAACATGTGCTGTTTGTAAATGTGCTATATAAATAAATGTGGTGTTGTACTCGTTGCTCCTTGAGTTTCAATGAGCATTGTGCGTCAGTGTGTGTCAGATACCGAGATTTTAATATCTCAAAAGTCTTCGGTCGAAATGGTGCCAAATCAGTCATGAACGGGCACATCGCATTATTTAAGACTGCTGATCTGAACTCATGACTAAAGCATGCTTTTGTTTGGTTTTGTTTTTATTACAACGTTTGATTGGAAATCCAATTTTTACAGCATAAAATCCCCACTTTGATAGAGAGAGAGAGAGAGAGAGAGAGAGAGAGTGCTGGATATAGTAAATCAACAGCTCAAGTAAATGTTTACTTTCAGAGACCTGAGCCCAACGTTTACATTTCTTTCACATTAACTAAGCCATTAGACAAATATGGAAGAAAATGCTACGACAGAGACTAACAAAGATTCACAGCCCAGCTTTAACTAGTCTAAATAAAGAGCATTTCATATTTGTGATATTTTCTCATTCCTCATAAACACACATCAAAAGCTTGTTTGAACCAACCTTCCACAGCTGCAGGTATTTCACGGCCCCACACCATGAATGTAGGCAGTGTGTGAATGAACTGTGAATGTGTGTGTGTGTGTGTGTGTGTGTGCGCGCAACACAAACATGACCCCACTCACCTTTGGAGTGGAATGAGATAAGACAGTCGCACAGTGGCCACTTCTCCACAGGCTCATTGAGGATAACCTCCTCCTCGAACGTGACCACTGTGATGTATTTGAAGAGACAAAGGCGCTCTAGGATCTCCTTCATAGGTTTGGACTTGGACTTCTTGGCCATGGCACAGATTCCCACCACTATCTGTCTCTCTGGAGGCTGCAGGGTAGAATGAACACTCCAATTTAGTGTACAAGTCAGTCCAACAATTTAAACTCAGCATCTGGTAAAACACTCAAGAGGTCAGATGCCGTTGTCTGCTCTACAGGCGACATTATGCTAAATAAATTCTTGGCATGCTGTGTTGGATTTTGCCAAATGCTTTTTTAGATACACAAATCAAGACTGTATGCAGGGCCGAAACAAACAAACAAAAAGCATACCATTACCGTGACACACAATGTATATGGTCCATGACCTTGTAACCTTGCAGGCCAAGATACGCTATGCGTCGAATAATGCAATTTAACACAAATTAAACTGATTATGTTTCACGAGTGTGTTACATTAATTACATTTTCAAACCATTTGACCTGGAGAAAAGAGAATTTAATCTAATCTCCATCCACTGCATCTGTAATGTGTGTGATTTCCACAGAAAAGGAACAAATTTCACTTACAATGCAAATCTATGAGCATTTTTTAAAATGTGACTATATAACAATTTCAAAACTACTATCTGCATGAAACAGAGATTAGGCTGAAAGAGTCCGACTATTCCTTTAACTAGGATCACGTTACCTGGAATAGGGTCATAAACATGATTATAGACACACAGTATTGCATATTATCAGGAGTTGGACAGATTAGTAGCCTGGGCTCCCAAGGCAAGATGTCCATACATGTCCGGGTTATTCGGCTTCTAACCAGACAAGCAGGCTAGAGGTGACTGGAACGCTCTTTAACCAGAAAAAAAAAAAAACCCTCTATGGTTTCATGGTGTTCTGATGCACCTCAAAGCCGTAACTATGGTGCATGCTACTTCTTCTGTATTTGACTGTGTATACACACACAAACAACGGCTTTTACTTGTCAGAATAAATTGCTAGCACAACATGCAGTGTCCTCTAAGCTTTGGCCTCTACGTTCAATATGCTATCGTCATGTTTGCCTCGCTCCTCCAGGGTTGGGGGTTTGATTCCCGCCTCTGGCCTGTGCGTGTGTGCCGTTTGCAGGTTCTCCCTGTGCTTCAGGGATTTCTTCCGGTTCTCCGGTTTCCTGCCCAAATCCAATATATACACAGTAGGCTGACTGGCATTTCCGCCCTTTGAATGGGTGCTCGAGTGTGTGCGCGATTGTGTACTGCAATGGGTTGGCACCCCATCCAGGGTGTACCCCGCCACGTGCCCAGAGTTCCCTTGGAGAGGCTCCAGGCTCCCCATGACCCAGGATAAGAGGTAGAGATGATGGTGAAGACGTGTCCCGTGTCGAACAGCAGCTGAGATACTTATCAAATCAAAGGACTGGGCAACACATCAGAGCTTTCACTTACCTGTTAGGCTAACTAATGAATTCAGGACTTGTCCACCTCTGTATATGAAGACAGCTACAATAATTATGCACAGGCAGAATTATTAATCCAACATACCGAGTCGTACTCTTCCTCATCCTCATCCTCGTCTTCCTCCTCAACGTTTTCGTAGAGGCAGTCATAGCCCAGCACTCGGCCCGGGTCCAGCAGCTCCTCTCCTTCTCCATCATCAGCACCAACGAAGAAGCGAGGGTGATCAGCATCCTCGCTCTCCGACATGTCTCGGACTCGCTTTGCCTCAGGCCTTCTGTGCCACGGTGCCAAGTCAAACCCCCGTGCTATGCCCCACCCTTCGTCCCAACAGGGCAGGAGGAGAATGGCACAGCTCCCGGTGCCAGTTCATAAGCAGGCACGGTTAAAAGGGCAGAGTCGGCTCGCCTCTCCCTTGTTCCAGTTCTTCACAGCCAGCCATCAGAACATTCTTCACCCTTATTTAAAAAAAAAAAAACATAATTTATATCAACAGAGACAGTTCCCAGAACCTCTCTCAGAGCAGGCTCCAGAGAAGATTTCCTTCTTCCTATCAGGCGTGGCGGACTAATCACACCGCCTTTGCATTTTAACACATTCATGTTTTAACCTAGAACAGGAGCAGGAAAATGCATGCTTATTTGCTATCTTTTCGTCCCAGTCCTATATGAAAATTCATTACATCACCACAACAAGAAAACCAGAGACCTAGTGCCACCATTTAATACAGCGCTGTGAAAAAGTATTAGTATTTTGTCTGTTTTTATAGGATCTGGTTTTAGATCTTCAAACAAAACACAACATAAAGCAACACACAGTACAGTTTTCATTTATTATTTATCCAACATCCATCACCCATGTGAAAAACTAACTGCCCCCATAAACTTCAAATCTGGTTATACCTCCTAACACTTCAGATAACTGGAGATCAGTCGTTCACTTACTTCTAGGACTAGGACTTATTGTATCCGGTTCATAGTTTCTTACAGATCATACAAATGAATTCCAGACCTTTCAATGACTTTTCAAGCACTATTTCTTTTGTTTTCAAGGACTATAAAATATGACTTTCAAACATTTTCTTTATTTCTCATATATATATATACATACATACACATACACACACATACATATACACTAATAATAATAAAACTAATTTTTATAATAGCGGCTTTTCCAGTCATTCTGGACAAAATTTGCATTTCCCAGTCTTCACCATAACATCAATATACTCCAGGTGGGTGACAGCAGCACTGTTGCCAACAACTTTCAATGGGAAGTCAAGAAATGTTGCTAGACGATGTCATGTGCTAATTAACATATGCATTACGTCAATGCACCGTATTTGCATTCTGGCTTGTGTCAGCCCTTTATATCTGCTTCTCTTCTACTCTGTGCTCACATACTGCACTTTAATACAGTCGAAGTCCAAATAAGCTGTTCTCATTTACATATGTTTCTGTTGTTAGACAATGGAACGAGTATGAAATGGTGACTGAAACGTGGCCCATTAAGAGACTACATGTTAACCAGCAGTCACTTCCAAGCTGCAGCTCTGCACTGCTAAAATCTTGATTGTATAACTACGACGACGTCTGACAAAATCACTATACACATACATTAAAGACAACGACTGTGCTTTAATTTCAGCTATATTTACATGTAAATGATCACCCAGAGAGAAAGATAGAAGCGCATGCTGCTCGTCTCACTCACTGAACAGAGTAGCCACAGAGAGAGGTGGACCTGCAGCAGGAAAGCAGGAGTACTGGCTACTCTACGGAAATTAGCTAAGATTTGCCAAAAAAAAAAAAAAAAAAATATATATATATATATATATATATATATATATATATATATATATCTCACTAGATTTGTCGCTAGGTGCTTTTTTTTTTGGAATAAATAAATAAACAAACAAACCGCTGAAAAGTAGACCGGAGCTGTCTCAAAATGTCAAAATGAGTAAGCAAATAGTGGGAGGAGGAGTAGGGGCTGCAGCGGCGTGTCATATTTTGAGTAAAAGGATTTCATTTGTGTTCTATTGAAAATAAAGACTTTAGAGTTACTTAGCAAATGATGTATTATTGACTTTTTATAATTCGAGCACTTTTTAATCACCACTAGATTAAAAACGGCTATTTTCAAGGTTTTCCAGTACTTAAATTAGAAAAGAGACAAATTCAAGCACTTCAATCACCTTGTACGACCCCTGTGCTGTTCTCATTGTCTTGCTGCATAATCCAGTTGCGCTTGAGTTTTAACTTACGGACTGAAGACCGGATATTCTCCTTTAGGATTTTCTGGTAGACAGCAGAATTCATGGTTCCCTCAATTACTGCAAGTTGCCCAGACCCTGAATCAGGAAAGCATCCCCACACCATCACACTACCACCACCATGCTTGACCATAGTTACGATGTTCTTTTTGTGGAGTTCTGTGTTTGTTTTACGCCAGATGTAACGGGACCCCTGTCTTCCAAACAGTTTCGACTCGTCAAAACGGTGATCTTTATTGATGCAAGAGAGGCCTGTAGGTCCTTTCATGCTGTCCTTGGCTCTTTTGTGACCTCTTGGATGAGTAGTTGTTGTGCTTTTGGAGGAAATCTGGAAGTTTGGACACGTCTGGGAAGGTTGTGAGAACCCCACTGTGCTGAGTTTTTCCATTTGGAGATAATAGCTCTCACTGTGGTCCTTTGGAGTCCCATAGCCTTTGAAATAGCTTTGCAACTCTTCCCAGAGTGATGTATTTCAATCACCTTCTTCCTCATCATTTCTGGAATTTCTTTCAGTTTTACACAGTGTGTTACTGGGTAAAACATTTCAACCAATTTCATGCTGTTGAAAAAATTCTATTTAAGTGTTGATTTGATTGAACAGTGTTTGCAGTAATCAGACCTAGTTGCATCGAGTCTAGCTGAACCCCATTATGAACGCAGTTTCATAAATTTGGGGAATTAGTAACTACGGGGGAAAATACATTTTCACACTCCTAATTGGTACTGGGTAAAGTTTTTGCTGCAATAAATAACTATCATTTAAAATAAAATTAATTGTATTTTGTGTTTACTCAGGTTGCCTTTGTTTTATCTTAGATTTCGTTTTAATTTCTGAAACAATTTAACATGAGGTAGTATTTTTAGTAGTGCAGAGTACCCGTGGTTGGTAAATACAAAACAATTAGCAAATTCCCTGTTTTAAAATGCACAGACATGCCAGCTGGCTTGTGTAATGGTCAGCCATGTCTGGGTTAGCTATGCTGTTTTTCTCTCATTCTCATGACTAAGGACATTTAAAGCATAATTTGCCTTATTTCCTCATCCATGAACTGTAGCCATGTATCTAACGCTATAGCCTGTGCTTGTACTAATGAACCCACACACAGATATAGCGTTAAAGCCAAAATATTTGGGAGTTGGGAAGTAGGACAAAAATAAGAATGTGGGCTGGAATGAAAAGATGGAATGAGAAGGCACACATACATAGGGGCTGTTTTTATATTATACACGCAGGAACACACACACACACGCAGGAACATTTCAGACTGCAGGATTAAAGCAGAGTTCTTACTGAAATATCCAGCACCAAAGAAACCATTCAGCTCTTAAATGCGCTCCAGTACACTGACAGCATTCACTGACATTTGCTTGGAATAGCCTCAGACTTCATTCTTCTACATTCGACATTTCAGTTTCAATACTCACTTTCACTGCCACTAAAGGCTTAGTGGAAAAACCCAATAAAAATGGCAGGTCAACCTGAAAACCTGAAAGCATCGACTCTAACAGAGACCATTTTTAAAATGCAGACATCGTGGTCATTTTTTTTTTTTTTTAGCAGAATCAAGTAGAACAGTCTGAAAGGCAAAAGACATCCGGAAACACGTCTCAAAACTGATCATGGAAACGAGCCAACCTGAACTGTTAAAGTTACTGTTTTCCCTGACTCTATAGCAGCACCTGTACACCTGCGCGTTCATACAACTGTCTAAACGGCCAATCGTGTGGCAGCAGCGTGTTGCAAAAAAAAAATCATGCAGATGCTGGAAAAGAGCTTCAGTTAATGTTCATATCAAAATGAAGAAACAGTGCGATCTCTTTGACTTTGATCGTGGCACAGATGTTAGTACCAGATGGGCTGGTTTGAGTATTTCAGAAACTGATCTCCTGGGATTTACACACACACACACACACACCACAACATGGTGCGAAAAACAGAAAACATTGAGTGAGTGACAGCCGTGTGTGTGGAAATGCCTTGTTGAGAGGTCCGAGCAAAATGGCCAGATTGGTTCGAGCTGCCAGGAAGGATACCGTAACTCAAACTGTCATGAGCATGGAACAGAAGACCACATACAGGATCCACTCCTGTCAGCCAAGAACAGGAATCTGAGACGATCATGCGCACAGACTCACCCAAACTGGACAGATGAAGACTCGAAGAAAATCAGAGAAAGTATTTTTCTCATTTCCAACTGCCCAGTATGGGCGAGTCTGTGTGAGTGCTTTATTTGAGTTCCTATAGATTTCCTGTCAGCTCAGACCAGTCCGGTCATTCTCCTCTGACCTCTCTCGTAAACAAGGCGTTTCAGCCTGCAGACCTTCCCCACACGGGATGTTTTCTCGTTTTGTTTTTCACACCACTCCATGCAAACTCTAGAGACTGTCGTGTGTGAAAATCCCAGGAGAGCAGCAGTTTCTGAAATACTCAAACCAACCCATCTGGCACCAACATCCACGCCATTGCTAATGTCACAGAGCTCATACATTTCCTGCATTCTGATGTGAACATTAACTGTAGCTCTTCACCTGTGCCTTCATGATTTTATGCTTTGTGCTGCTGATACATGATTGGCTGATTAGATAACTGCATGAATGAGCATGAGTGTTCCTAATAAAGTGGACTGTGAGTCTAAGTTACTGTAGAAACAAGACCATATTAGACTGAGTGCATTCATATAAACCTGTGGTTTGAATTACAACCGGCACTACTGTCAGAGGTGCTCTTATGGAAAAAGAAAGATCGATAACTTCTGACCAATCAGATTCCTCTCAAGATGGAACACGTCCTCGTCTGGGCGACATCGGATAATGTGCTTATAAATCATCACACTTATACGATTGTATACTATCGAGTCAGTGCTAAGTGCGTTGGAAAGATCTTCAGTAAAAGAATTCAGCAATTTTAATATATCGAGAATCGTAGGGTTGGGCGATATATATATATATATATATATATATATATATATATATATATATGATTACACAATACACTTTTCTGAGATCTTGAAGTATTTCTTTTAATGTTTTTAATAATTACAAATGAAACAGATGCCATTGATTTGAAGTAATTTTTTTTAAATATCTGGTGCACGTGTGACTGAAATAAAAAATGCGTAAGGTTAACTAGCTTAGACCACTCATTTGCGTACCAATAGCTGTAAATGCGCAGTCACCGTCAAACTGTAATACGGTGAGAGCTATCCAAAAAACAACAGACATTAAGCAACTTCTTTGGCATTCCGCCAACTCAGAAGAAACGTCAGCTCGAACTCGTGCTAGCTATCGCACAGTTCACGCTTTTGCTTGATGGAAAAGGCCAGCACAGGAATCACACCGTTTCCAATGCCGACAGGGACAAAACTGATTTGCTCAGAGGTTTAACTGGAGAGTCGGATCTCTAGTCATGTGATCATTTTTTAGGTTTTGATCCTGCCTCAAGAAATGCAAGACCTCCACAGTTTTTAAACACAGCGATCTTCATAAATATGAGGCCATCTTGCCTCTTGACAGAGACTCAACTATAAGAGAATGGATGTGTATAAAGTGAGCAGGAAACTGCTTGGCAGCGTCCTCTGTGTATGATTTAGTCACGATAGTTAATAGAAGCAACCCAGATTGTTACTCCAGCATCTACAAGGTACTTAAGTTCTCCCGTACTCTTCCTTCCTTTGAACAATGCAGCTCGTGAGAGGGGTTTGTTCACATCTCAACATCATAAAAAACCATGTACAGATCCCGTCTCTCAGCCCTGATTTGCGTCCACAGAACCATTTAACCCCAATTAATTTTCAAATAATTCAACGGCCCGTCGTTACTTACTTATTTCTGTACAATTAAAACCATCATGTCATTTTATTTGTTGTTAAATCCGTGTGTTGTGGTGGAAGGTAGGCTAACTTTGACGTTATTTCCGTTAACTTGCCGAAGTGATTTTTTAGCTGTGCATTGAACTGAAAATGAATCGCACAAGTTCAGAATGTCTGTCAGCCAATCAGAAGCAAGATCTCAGCGGCACTGTGGTCTAAACAGTCAATACATTTACATGGACAACCATAATCCGATATTAACCTGATTTAGATGATACTCTTAAGAAACTCTCATGTAAACAGTCAGTATGTTTACATGGACAACAATAATCCACTCTTAATCTAATTAAGACCATACTTTGATTAAGAAACTACCATGTAAACACAAACCTTAATCTAATTAAGGTCATAATCCAAGTAAGCTCTAATCGAATTAAGACAGATGGAGTACTCCTGTTTTAATCGTATTATGGACGCGCATTACAGACATATAAACACCTTAATCACATTATGAACGTCGTATGAGAGTTTTCACCGCATTTTGCGAAAGGACACGATCACACACGGCAATTTTACATTTTACGGCGAACAAGAGAGTTCGGCCGCGTCCCAAACTGCATACTTGCCAACTATAGGCCTGTTGTGAGGAAGAATACACGTATCTCGGCTACTATACAGTAGGCAAGTATGCGATTTGAGACGCAGCCCACGGCTTCAATCAGTCGTTTATTAGCACGTACAGCATGACAAATAATTAACTGCACTTAAAGCGTTTGTAAAAAATTAAACAAAAACACCCAAAATTGTATACAGTCCCATAACGAAGACCAACTGTATGTTGATACGTAAAATTCTGGAGTGACATCGAACGGCGTGGCGCGGTGACATAATGACGCGGGCTCTTAATCTAATTATGATCTATAACATGTAAAACGGGAACATGACAGGAGTATTCTAAAAGCGACTCATGTAAACACCGTAATCCCATTATTAGGTTACTTAGATTAAGGTCAATAATTAGATTATTGCTGTCCATGTAAACGTAGTCAGTGATTAATGATGACCTTAATCCGATTAAAGTCATACTCAAAGTAAACATAAATCGAATTAAGACACGTGCAATACTCCTGTTTTAGTCGCATTATTGTTGTGCATTACAGACACGTACACACCTTAATCACACTATTAACGCCGTGTTTTCACCGCATTTTGCGACAGGACACGTACACACACGTACACGAGCACCTTTGACTGTTTGTCCACAAACAAGAGAGCGCGGCTGGGTCAAAACCGCGTACTTACCTACTACATAGTAGGAGTAATACATGTATTTCAGCTACTATATAGGAGGCAAGTATGCTGTTTGGGACGCAGCCCACGTCTTCAATCAGTCGTCTGTTTTCACATCCAGCATGACAAATAATTAACTGCACTTGAAGCTTTTAAAATTAAAACACCCAAAACCGTATACAGTACCATAACGAAGACGAACTGTATGTCGATATGTGAAATTCTAGAGGGAACGTCGGACGGCGTGGCATGGGGACGTAATGACGTGTGCCGTTAATCCATCTATGTTCAATAACATGTAAAACAGGAACATGAAAGGAATTTCCTGTAAGAGACACATGTAAACACTTTAATCACCATATTGTCTTATTCAGAATGAGGTCAAGAATTACATTACTACTGTCCATGTAAACGCAGTCAGAGACATGCATCTCATTGCGTACAAACGTCCTCAAGTATTCCGATATGGCATTTCTGTCATATCTCCCAGCCCTAGTGTATCATATTACAATATGATTTTCTTCTCCAAAAATCACACGCAATTCTGTTCATCTACACCACTTATACGATACTTTTAATCACCGTATAGACTTCACGGCACACACTCGGGTCCTACTAACCGAGTGAAGACGTACAGCTGGACTCAAGCTTGTCAAAACAAGAAGGATTACCAAAACACAGGCACGGTCGGTGACTCTCCGTGACCAACGGCGCGGACCATCTGTCACTGGAACCTGTCAGTCTGATAACAGGGGGAACAAAAGCCTTCAGACACAGCACACTAAAGCATCACCTAAACCTAAACCTGAACCTAAACCTGAACCTAAACAGGCCGGAAATCCCCCAAAATAACACCTCTAACGTACTCTTAAACTCTCTGGATCTCTGCTGTGTTTTGAGTCTGCTTACATCCTCGGGGAGTTTGAACTGCATTTGTTTAGTGGCATCAGCACACCAAAGCACCCGGAAGTCATTTCATCAAGTCCGGAAGACTGAACAAATCCAGACGCGTTTATTTCTCTCTTCAGGACCTGATCATCCAAAGAATAAGGACAGACTGAGCATCGTTTATTTACATGGAAGAAAATGAGTCTCCACTGGGTTTACAGCAACACACACACATAACGCGCCATTATTCTAAATCAAGGCATAGTATAATTTTGTATATTCAGAAATGAAAGACAGTAATGTAGTGTGAGCGTGTGTGTGTGTGTGTGTGTGTGTGTGTGTGTGTGTGTGTGTGTGTGTGTGTGATGTAAAGCAGAGGAAAGAGATGAAGGAGATGAAAGAGATGAAACTTCCTCCTGACATTGTTGTCCGTTTCCACGCACGCGCTGTGAACCAGACACGGCA
This sequence comes from Ameiurus melas, assembly GCA_012411365.1. Taxonomy (NCBI): domain Eukaryota; kingdom Metazoa; phylum Chordata; class Actinopteri; order Siluriformes; family Ictaluridae; genus Ameiurus; species Ameiurus melas. The sequence continues at coordinate 2,613,896 of CM022763.1, forward strand.
GCTCGCTCTTTCACTTACCTTTGGCTGTATTAATAGCGGGCCCTTTTTTTAAATATATATATATATATATTTATCTATAGATGTTGGTACTTTTCAGAAATCCTCCTCTTGAGCTCGGTTTCAAACGTTAGCTGAACCCTGAAACCAGCTAGCACAAGGAGCTGGAAGGAAATATGTCAAGCTAGCGTTAGTTAGCCCTCAGCTTAGCCTCGCTAACTCATATATTGTTATTGCTTTAAATGAAAATAAAAATCAAATAAAACACCTGAATGCGGTTCCGAGCTCATTGCAGTCGGAGTTTCCTCCTCTCCGAGCAGCAGCTAACGGCTAAAGCTCCTGCACGCGACTTTTCAAAGAACCGCATCAAACAGCGAGAGAGCGTGGCACGGAGTGACGTCATGGCGTTGAGGTGTGACATCAGCATCTGGAGCCGCGGTCATGATCAACTAGGGGCGATATAGAGCCTCGTTTTATAGCTAAAGGTTTGTGGATTTCTGTCCCTCACACCCATATGTGGTTCTTCCCCAGACTGTTGTCCCAAAAGCACACAACTGTGTATAGGATGTCTTTGGATGCTGTAAAGGCGGACACGTGCTTCAGCTTGACAATGCCCCTGTGCAGAAAGCGAGGTGCCATGATGACATGGTTTGCCAAAGTTGGAGTGGAAGACCTGGAGAGTCATGGTCTGGTAAATGGTAAACGGTCTGATTTTTTTTCCAAAGCGCTTTACACTGTGTCTCATTCACCCATTCACACACACACACTCACACAGAGCTGCGCGAACTTGCCATCGGGAGCAACTTGGGGTTCAGTGTCTTGCCCAAGGACATTTCGGCATGTGGAGTCATGTGGGCTGGGAATCGAATCGCCAACTCTACGATTAGTGGACAACCCGCTCTACCACCTGAGCCACAGCCACAGAGTGTCCTATACAGAGTCCTGACCTCAACCCCAGTGAACACCTTTGGGATGAACTGGAATGCTGAATGCACCCCAGACATCCTCGCCTAACATCAGTGCACAATCTAGTGTCTGAATGAGCACAAATCCCCACAGCCATGCTCCTAAATCTAGTATAAAGCCTTCCCAGAAGAAGGTTGGTTATTATTATATTATACATCTGGAACAGGATGTCCACAGACGTTTGGCCATGTAGAGAATCGGGCTTTCTGGTAGCGTTTGCAATGTGGCTGTGAAGGTTTGTGCCCATTCAGCCACAGGACAGGCACTGATGTCAGGTGACTGGGGTCCAGTTGGTGTTCCAGAGTATCTCAAAGTTGATCAGTGGGGTTGAGGTCAGGGATCTCTGCAGGCTACTCGAGTTCTTCCACTGCAACTTTGGCAAACGATGCCATCATGGGCCTCACTTTGTGCACAGGGGCATTGTCATGCTGGAACGTGTTCGGGCCCTTTAGTTCCATTAAAGTGAAATTGTAATGCTACATCATACAAAGACAATTGTGTTCCTCCAACTTTTTAGTAACAGTTTGGGGAAAACCCACATATGGGTGTGATGGTCAGGTGTCCACATACTTTTGGCAATATCGTGTATAATGCACTGAAACTGGACATGCATTCCATACATTTTTAATGTATGGAATGATTTATATGGAATACATACATTTTGAATGTATGGAATGTTTAATGCTCAGAGATTTAAAGCAAAACTCAAGAGCTACACCTACAGGTCTCCTGTAAGCACATGAAATGTTTATGTTCATAACACTCACAAAAAAGGCTGAACAAGTGTAGCTTTCATGGAAGGGTAGCTAGGAAGAAGCCCGTTCTTTTAAAAAAAAAAAGTTATGGAGCACAACTCAGGTTTACAAAATTTCATCTGATCAAATGACAAAAGTTATGGAACAATTTCCATTGGTCTGATGAGACCAAGGTTGGAGATGCACAGCGCCATGTTTGGCCAAAAAACCAAACACAGCGTATCACCACAAACACCTCATACCAGTCCATTAGGAGGATTTTTTGCGGTGGCTTTTTTCAAAATTGGTGATGCAATTTGTTTTTTTGTGATTTATTTATTTATTTTACAGAGAACTACGAAAATTGTTTTGCATGATCTTTCATGGTGATGTTTGTGGATAAATGAGACCTTTTAGCTGTACTCGTGTTCAATGCACGTCAAGCGAAGAGAGCTTTGGCTGAACGAGCGTTGCGATGACATCACACGATGCATCTCGTGGAGCTCAAAATCTACGGAGTTTGCGTGATTTCGTATTCATTTCTGCAATCACAAAATCTGTGATTCTAGGGACTGTCATACTAACTGTCATCCTTGGTGCTGGAGGGAAACGATTTGTGCTTGTTCCGCAGCCATAGCACCTGGGAACATTGATACAATGATGAACTCCGCTTTGTATGAGAAGACCTCAACCCCAGTGAGATGCTGTGGAAGGATCTTAAGAGAGCATTAAATGAATGCCCTCAAGCATGAATGAACTGAAGCACTGTTGTAAAGAAGAGCGGGCCAAAATTTCTCCAGAACGACGTGAGAGACACATCGTAAACTCCTACAGAAAATGTTTACTTCGGGTTATTGTTGCTAAAAGTGGTTCTACATGTTACCGAATTACAATGTGCACTTATTTTATCCCGCCTGGTTTCTGAATGTTGGTTACATATTGAAATCTGTTGTGTTCGTTGTTGTCACCTGAGTTATTGGTTTGTTTATAGAAGCTGGTGAGGACCACAGAAATGTTATTTAGGCTCTGACAAATGAAAAAAATACAACTGACGGAGGGTGTGCTTTCTTATTTTTCCATGACTGCAGTCTTGGCTCAACTGTTTGGTGCTTTGTGTGTTTACTCACTACTCCGAGTTAAGTAACATTTAAGGCACATACTTATAAAGGAGAGGGACGATCTGTTTTTGGGGTTGTTGTTGGCAAGCGTCAATGTTTTAATTGATGCAGGCAGCTACAGGACGCCACAGCACACAGTAGAGGAGGCCAGTGGAGGGAACAGAGTAATGAGGTGATGTGGGAGAACTTAAGAAGATTGAAAAGAAGTCAGGCAGCTTCGTTATGGATCAGTCGCAGCAGTTGGATGGCACACAGGGGAAGACCTGGCAGGAGACAGCGGCAGCGGTTGTATCTCAAGCTGACAAGGGACTGAACAGTGTTTCTTTCCATAGTTGTTTTGTCTCATGAACTCTTCTAAAGTTTTAGACTGGAACTGTATTAGGAATGCCTCAAGGAGTTTGTGATATAGAATGATCTTATTTATTGTTCACGTGGTAAGAATATTCAGTCCATCCATCCATCCATCCATCCATCCATCCATTGACATTCAAATCAATTCGATTTTATTTGTAGAGCGCTTTTAACAATGGACGTTGTCTCAAAGCAGCTTTACAGAAATATATAAACACAGGATACAGATTTTAAGTGTGTGAATTTATCTCTATTGAGCGAGACGGTGGTGACGGTGGTGAGGAAAAACACTCCCTAAGATGATCTGAGGAAGAAACCTTGAGAGGAACCGGACTCAGAAGCGAACCCGTCCTCATCTGGGTAACTACAACAATCTCAGTATGCATACATATTCTGCATACTACTTTTAGTGTGCGCACTTATTTTAAGTAAGATGCACTTTTGTGTTTCTTTACTTAAGCTACTATCACAGTAGTATTCAACGTAGTTTTGTTGACGCTGTTATACCTTAGTCTGACTCTCCGCACGCAGCCCGCAGAGCGCCTGATGCTTATTGTACACTTTTCTGCCACAAACTTCAGAATCTTGCAGGTTGAACCTGATTGGCTGTTCACATTGTCATGTGTCCACACAGAGCAGCTACACAAGCTCTTTGCAAGTCAGTGGATATACGATTTATATATAGGATGTCGTGTATGGCTTCAGAAACAGACTCGTGCGTATATTAAATATAGAAAAATATATATATTTTTGTATTGAACATGGAACCAGAGATGATAAGATAATATGATTTAATGACACATACTATGGATTTATGTCTGTTGTTGTGCTAACATTTGGTATTGTATAGAAACTCTCTGCCAAAAAAAGACTACTTTAGCACTAGTACACAAAATACATTTCAGAATATGAAAAAAAGTAATAGCACACTTTTATAAAAGTAATAACACATCAGGTGAGGCATACGTGATCTGTTCGCTAGGTCTTTTTGGTGGAACGTTGACGTGTTGTTTTTAAACATCACCACTAGACGGCGCTGCGTCACTGGAGTAAATTCTCAAATCTGAATGACTTTTGTCCAGTCTGAGAAAAACTGGGAAAATCCTTAACGTAGTTTAATGAACACCAGATCTCTCCCACACCTGGTCATAAACACTTTTCACCACCCAAAGGACAAAACGGTACTATAAACAACATTATATAAACATACATACATACACATACTGTGCCCTCCACTAATATTGGCACCCTTGGTAAATATGAGCAAAGAAGGCTGTGAAAAATTGTCTTTATTGTTTATGCTTTTGATCTTTTCTTCAACAAATTCACAAAATACTCTTCTCTCATAGATATCAAACAATTGGAGACACAACACAGGTTTATCAAAAATATATATTTATTAAATATAGGTGTGCAACAATTATTACCACACCTATGAATTCATAATATTCCCGTTGACATTTTATATTTTATTTTATTGAAATAAATTTTTACTATACCTGGGTGACTAGGAACAGGAAACTGTTCAACCATGACTTCCTGTTTCACCGGGGCATACATATGAGTTAACACAAAGGCCAAATTCCCTTAGTTGTTCATAACAATGGGTAAGACCAAGGAATATAGCTGTAATGTGCGGCAAAAGGTTATTGAGCTTCACAAAATGGGAAGTGGCTATAAGAAGATAGCACAAGCACTGAAAATGCCCATTTCCACCATCAGGGCAATCATTAAGTTACAGTTAACTGGAAATGTTATGAATCAGCCTGGAAGAGGACGTGTGTCTATAGTGTCTCAACGCACTGTGAAGAAGATGGTCAAGTGGCCAAAAAATGTCAGAGGACCACAGTTGGAGTTGGAGAATTGCAAAAGTTAGTTGTGTCTTGGGGTCAGAAAGTCTCCAAAACTACAATCCGAAATCACGTACATCACCACAAGTTGTTTGGAAGGATTTCAAGATGAAAAGCCTCTACTCTCATCCAAAAACAAACTCAAGCGTCTTCAGTTTGTCAGACACGACTGGAACTTCAAAGGGGATCGGGTTCTATGGTCAGATGAAACCAAAATAGAGCTTTTTGTCAATAAACACCAGAGGTGGTTTTGGTGCACACAGAGAGGTAACCATATGGAAAAGTACCTTATGCCCACAGTTAAATACGGTGGTGGCTCTTTAATGTTTTGGCATGTTTTTCTGCCAGAGGATCTGGACATTTTGTTAGGATACATGGCATCATGGACTTTATACCTCGAAATTTGAAGGATCTGGAGAGATTCTGTATGGAGGAATGGTCTCAGATCTCTCGTCATGTATTCTCCAACCTCATCAGCATTAAAGGACAGATCACAGAGCTGTTATCTTGGCAAAGGGAGGTAGCACAAATTATCGAAGGGTGCCAATAATTGTTGCACACATATTTAACAGAGATGAAAAAAAATCTCTTTTTTAAATGTGTGTGTGGAACATTTATATATATAAAGTATATATATAATATATAAAAATATTTCTAGATTAAGCTTAACTATCCACTGGGAGGAATGTCAGTGTCTCTAGGTCACTGTTTTAACACAGGAAGCCACATTAAGCTGTTAATTGTGATAGATTATAATGGGGGTAAATAGAGCTTCACATGGCTTTTATATTTAGTGTATTCATTCTTCTTGCTAGTACACAGTAGTCATGATCAGTGAGGTGTGAGGGGGGAAAACTGTTTCTAGGTCAGTGTTTTAATATTTATAAGTGTGTGAGAGATTTATTGGAGGTTTTTTAAAAAAAGATTTAAAGAACCTGGCTTAAAGATTTTCTATCATTGATTATAACAAAGACCACAGCATAAGTGGAGCAGTCGGAGCTTTTACTGGAACACATTATTGTTTAAATGTAAAAAACTCTGCTGTTAGCTGATGGAAATGGAAAGAGAATCTGGTGCAGGCAGGTTGTGGCAACACGCCAGCAGTTAAGTGATTTCCCTGAACTTACACACCTATTAGCTGAAGCGATTAACTGATCAGGTCGAATCAAATACATCATCAATCTGTGTTGGAAATACAGGAAAGAGCCGGGTGATTTGTTCACCAGTTAGGAATTGGGGAAGAATGAACAGAACATTGATCAGTATTGTGCATCTGACTTCACTGTTTTTGCACAAGAATCTGAACAACTTTTAAAGGTACTTTACCTCTATATTTACATTGTTTTACACATGGACACAGTTCAATATTTTGTACGTCTCTGCTAATCACTAATTAACCGTGTAAACCAGTCTAAAATCTATTTTTTCCGATTGAACAAATTACGAAATCCATCCATCTTCGACCGCTTATTCCTTCTTCAGGGTCACGGGGAAACCTGGAGCCTATCCCAGGAAGCATCGGGGACAAGGCGGGGTACACCCTGGACAAGGTGCCAGTCCATCACAGGGCACAATCACATACACACTCACACCCCATTCATAGACTACGGACAATTTAGACACGCCAATCAACCTACCATGCATGTCTTTGGACTGGGGGAGGAAACCGGAGTACCCGGGGGAAACCCCCGCAGCACGGGGAGAAAATTACAATATATTATATATATATATATATATATATATATAAATAAATAATCACCAGAAAAGTGTGATGCTTTGCAGACACTTTATTACACAAATAACATTGTTACTGAAAATAGTAATTCTTGCAATAAAACCTCAGTATGTCACAACAAATATCAGACACATCTCACATCCTGCTTGGAAAATGTTGTAAATACAGCTTTAGGTACATCTTAATAATCCTCTATATATATTTTTTTTAAATTTTCATTTAATGCGGCACGACATAAATCAAAATACAGGTGACAATAGCAGCGCTTTGAAGAAAGTGGCACATCTGTAGTAATATAGGTGCTGCAGAAGGCGAAATACATAATCAAAAAGGCACAAATGTACAAATTAGAGATAAAACAAACATCTGGACAAGTTACCTGAAAACTTAAAGAAAAACAAAACAAAACAAAATAAAAACTATCAAGGTTTATCAAGATAAATTATCGGCAGACATGTGTCAAATTAAAATGAAAACAACCTCCTTCTTGTCTTCCATTAAAAATAAGCATATAGCTAGATCCCTAAAACTACCAGTGTTTGCTCCTCTAAAAATCATAAATAAAAATGACAGCCATATTTTCTATTTAAAAAAAAAAAGATTTCTGCACAAATAAATTAAATATATTGGCAGCCAATGCGTATAGTTACATATAGGATTGCAGTACATTGTAAGGGATCGAGCACAGACGGAGGGGCGGAGCCTGGGCCAGATCATTAGGACGAGGAAACGGGGGGAGGCGGAGCAGAGTATTCCTCGTTCTCCGAGTCAGTGGCGTCCTCGTCGTCCTTCTCCAGGTCGCTGCCCTCTGTGCTGAGGCGGTCAAAGCCCTGCCGTGTGTAGCCTTTGTGGGTTGCAAAGAAATTGCCCAAGTTTAATGTCCCTGCAGCTTTGCCTGGGGAAACAGAGAGAACATTAGCAGCTGGAAAGTTTCCATAAAGTCCGTAGTTACATACTACTTCACTTAAAACAATGGTAAGAAATGAGAAATTTTCAACTGTAGGCTTATGGCAGAAAATTAAATCCTATTTTTGGGGGGATGAAAAATCAAGCTCTCAGAGCTAAGCTATGGTTTATTGAGTAAGTTAATATTTTCAAATCTGAAAAAATATTTAATAGAATCTGGAAACATGCTTGATAAAGCTCCAAGACGAATTTCAACCAAATACCAATTTCAATTATAAAGCAGCAGCAGCAGGGAAAGAAAGGAGAGTGGGACACACACACACACACACACACACACACACACACTTTGAGAACCACTGAAATACAGTCAGGCCCATAATTATTGGCACCTTTGGTAAAGATGGGTCAAATGGAAACTTTAAATGAAATAAGTATATTCTAAGAAAACAAATATAATTTTAACAAATTTGCCACAATTCTGGCACTGAGTAGTAAATGTTATGATGTATCTAGTGAATTTTTTTTAAAATTATGTTAGGGTTAAATAAATATTCCAACCTCTTTCATGTCCCACACAGAAGCAAATAAGCTTGTTACAGTACAGTGTGAACAACTGAGAACATGCACTTTTACCCATATTATAACGAACACACCCCTAACCCCAATGTTAAAACTAATAATATGTGCTAATAACGAGGTTAAGTGCGGTGTTGTCTCTCTCAAAAAACGATCTCATTTTCCCAACGTTGTAGGATTTAGCACTGCAATTCAAAAGATGAGCATTTCTAACGTTCGGTACGTCTTTCTACTGCAGTAATGGCTGCACTGCTACAACATCGACAGTGAAGTTTACAGGAAGCTTACTGCTTAAAAATGCTGTACTAATCCTGCATTCGCCACGGTCATACACACACTTTCTTCATTTAAACCCCTGACTGTGTACAGGTTCCTGAGGCAATGCTGTGTGAAGTTGTTTACAGACTTGCGACACAATGCATACTGATTTAGCTTCAGCTTATATCGGTTCCTACATTTTATTATGCACATACACAATTTACAATATCTTTCTGTCATGAAAGTCTTTATGCACTGCACTGCACTGCACTAAGAGGTCATGGAGGCAGGAATAAAACTGTGCTCATACCTTAACGTGCTGGTAATGTCCCTTCACTTTATTTAAGCTGAAGCCAGTAACCATCTGTTCATTTCAACGTTCAATCTGATATGAAAGTCATTTGTGGAAGACACCCTACCAATTTAAAAAAAAAAGTGACAGCTCACAAAGTGTTATGAATTACATTTACTGGATCTCTCAGTACCATCTTAAAAGTGCTTTAGGGCTTTTCCGCTTCAGATCCGTGCCATCTGCAGTACATTTGTAAGGGCTGGGCCCCTTCAAATTAATGCCTAGTGCTTAGTCACAGAGAGACTTTAATGTCTCTGCATTGCTGCAGACTCATCGGCACAGACCGTCTTAATGAAAATGAAATGAGCATAAATGATTTTGCTCATGACGTGTACCCACAAAAGCAATTTTCTTCAAGGGACTGTCGCACTCTCATACGTGCCCTTAATTCAAAAATCTAAGAGAAAGTAGATTTTTGGTTTTTGGTACGTGTTAGAAAGCTTCCATTCACATTTACAGGTTTAACTTTGTTTGAAGTACATGACACTAGTTGTAAGGTATGCAGTCATTCCTGTATATCTAGTGACTATGACTGATCCAGCTCTGACACTTAGCAGCAGTCTACTGATCAAGTGCGTGTTTGTATGCTGTATTGTGTGTTGTATTTATGGCATACTCCACCCACCTCTGAGTTTACCCAAGATTCCTCCTGATGATCCTGATGGTTCCAGCTTCACCTCATGGCCATCTTAAAAAGTAGGAGGAAAATGAGATATATTAAAATCAGATCTAATAAGGCATACAGACACTGACTCACCGATAGAGAGCGTTTTTTAACCACAGGACTAAATCTCAAACTAGACCACTCCACCCTGAGGCTCTTATGTGACAGTGATGTAGTACTCTGAGTTTTGAAATAATTGCATCCTTTAACATTAATAAATGTTAAAACAACACCACTAAAGTTTACTGCCATTCCTTAAACAAGGATCCCGTTCAGAACTCGGACTGGACTTGATTTGAGTAGATGCTTCGAGACCTTGAGGTTGTATGTGACTCGACTAGAACAAGTGACTACACTGATCACTGATGCGAAACACTAAAAATTGGGTTACATCAACTTTCCTCTGCTTGGCCCAACTGTTTTAAATACCCGCATTTTGTAATTACCCAGAAATTAAATAACCGAGTACTTGAGACGATCAAAGTAGTCACTTGTAGCCTAAATTAATCACACTGTTCTGAACAATCTCATAATCAGGCAGACTATGATACAAAACTGACTTCAATAGACAGACATTAAAGTGAAGCGCAACCATTTAATAGAGCTGAAATTAGTATTAATTAAATGCAAAAGGCATTGTAACCAACAGATGAAACAGCATGATCACACAAAGTTCAAGGATTCCTTGTTGCCTTTTAAAGCTATGGCTAAAAATCCTCTCTGTGAAGTAGATACCTCCATACATCCTGCCCTTCTTCCAGCGGATGAAGACGCCGATGGTGATGACCAGCACCAGAGGAAGAAGCAGGAGCAGAGTGGTGAGGACTGCGGGAGACAGACCCTGATTTGTAGCACTCTTCTCCTCATTCTCCTTTTCTTTCTCCATCTTCTCCGGAGCTTTGGCCTGTTGAACTGGCGCTTCCTCCTTCTCGTTAGTCGTGGTTAGTTTCTGTACGGCTACTTCAGGGGTGTGGACCATCTGCTTGTGGATCGGCTTCAATTTGGCCTGGACGAACGTCTCGGTTTCTAAAGAAAACCGTTCAAAATAAGACTGTTTTCAACATGAATGTGTACTTTGTTCAATATTAAGATAAATTCGTACGTGTGTCATTAAAACAATGTTCGATCAAAACTGACTGGCTTTTGATATGAAATGAGAGTTTCGTAGATAAGCAAGTTGGTAATTAAACCTTAAAACAGGACCTCTTTTCCTTTCTTGTGCAAGTAGATTGTTAGAAAATGTCAATCTCAATGAGATTAATAAAGGAGATTGTTAAAATCAGGTACCAACCTCAATGGCTGTCTATTAAACCTAATTACAGAGTAGTACAATTTCTTACTTGATTCCAGGGAAAAGGTTGCTTTAATCATGTAACTGTTAACCTAGGCTTGTGTAATCATTAGGCAAATATCTGCTCTCTGCTTAGCGTAAATGTTAGAGTTCATCTAAGGCCTCATAAAAGGAGGGTGCAATTTCTGTTTTCGCAACAGCCCTCGAGAGCGTGGCATTTTCTCTACGTGCTTGGACAGGTAGAGTTTGACGGCCTAAAATGTCAGCTGACACAACAAATTTTGCTTGCTTCTTTACCCAGGACCTGAAAGACCCAAAAGTCAAAATAGAAACCGAAGCAATAATAAGGAAGCAAATATGATAAGTAGTGCGTCACTGGCAGACATTTATACAGACATGTATACAAAACAGAACGCGTACCTTCGATTTCCTGCACCTCGATTCCTCCCTTTTTAACAGAACGGTGCTCTGCTTCTGAAAGGAGGAAAGGAGAATAAGGCTCATTTTCTTTGTAGTTAACTGTCCTTTGTATCTGACATTTAATAGCTGCCATTAAGCTACTGACTATCAAGAGCGCTATTAAAAAGCTGAATCTGTGAAGGTCTGATGGGTTTTTCGCCTTGAATAATGTTTAAAAAAAAAAAAAAAAATGATCCTGGCTATGAGTCATCTCAGGGCTGTATTCAGGATCTTATGAATGTGCAGCCATGTCCTTGCTACATCATTATACAAAAGGAAAGGGACAGATGAGTGACATGTGAGGGTGAAAAACACCACAGATCTTAGCAGGGCATCTTGACATCGGGTTGTGAAGTACAGCATAAATTATGAAGCATAATGCATTTCCTTAGACAACAAGCACAATCTGTAACGTTTATATATCAGTCAAAATCGCACAATAGACGCGAGACATGCTGCTCACTGAGGTCAGACATCATACGTGAGTCAAGTGCTTAGAATTTTAGAGACCTTTTGAAAAAGTAGGTGTATTAAAAAAAAAAAGTCATTTCCATTTAATGAGGCAGTTCGATTAAACAAGATCTTTTCAAACTGTCACTCCCCTGCATTTTAAGGCTTTTAAGCGCACGTACATTTAGATGATTTGGACAACGATTATGATTTATGATAGAATTAATAGAGAGAGAAATTCTGAACTTACTTTCCGATGGGACAAACTTTATAACCGAGTCTGAGGCGGCGTCCCCAACAAAGACACTTCCATCTTTCACAACAACAATGTCGTGAGGCATTTTGAATTTCTAAACCAAAGAAAATACACACACAAGATAGTAATTATCACATGATATACCATGGCTGTCTTGATTTCTCGCATCAACCGTGCTTAAATATGATTACTCAGAAGGTATTGATGACATTTCTAATAGCAGCTCTGACAGTAGTTCTGCCTGCAAGGCAAATCACAGGTTGACATTAACGCACTCGTTCGAATATGTTATTGCTTCTATAGTAACAACTTAGGGACTTGTATGGTAGATGCACTACAAAGTTTTCTGTGAGGAGATGAGTATATATCATTTTTGGTATAAAGCGTGTGAGAGTGTGTCAGTCCAATGTCAGTTTTCTCTCACTACGCTGTATCTAAGCTTTCCAACATGACAATCTTCAGGACAGAGCTGGGGGGGTTTTTCCCCTCTGTAATATGAATACAATCCTAACCTAACCTGCTATAACCTGCTATAAAGAGAAAGAAGGAATTTGTTTCTCGCACTTTCAACATTACCTATAAATGGATCAAAAGTATGAAGTGTCATTCTTTAATTTAAACAATTTGTTAGCAGTGGCAACTTGCTGAGGTATAAGAGGAATAAAACATTTTGGGATGAGCTGCTGAAAGTTCAGAGCAGTAAAGGCACTCTGTTGTGGACTATTTTCCTCTGGAGAAAGACAAGGATTTCTCCATTCATGCATAATATTTGGTATTTATATTTTAATATGTAGTACATATTAAAGCTTTTAGTACAATATAGGATTTAGTACTAAACCTTCCAACAGAAGTGGAAAAAAATAACAATAGAGCATTTATACATTTACATCACTACCTTTTATAACTAAATGTATTGCAAGTTCAAAGTTGCGGCCAGCCTGAGATCAGCGCTCCAGCAAACTCAGTGTGGTTAAATTAATACCTTAAATACAATTCAGTTTAGGTTTCTTAATTTGACATCCACAGCCACACACAACCCATTTCTCTTTTCTAATGTAATGTAATCTGAAGTGCTTGCTCCGTTTGCACTGCAAAGTGATTTGTTTGGCCAAAATGTGACAATCTTTAGCAACAGCAATCTGAAGAAGATTGGAAAATGGATTGACTTCAGACAAAACAATCAACCAAGAACAATAGGTTTCAGACTAATCAATGTGTGTTCATGGGAAACGCTATGAATGCCTGTATATTTGCACATACATCACACTCTACTGCAGAGTTCATATACTGGCCTCATGAATAAAAGTTCAGCCACTCTCTAAGCAAATGTTAAATATGAGAAAATCTAATGACAAACCTACAAGCTGTTAGGCTGCTTTCACATTAGGTGTTTTCTAATCCCCAGCACATGCTTTACATGTAATCCTACGGGAAGCACCACAAGCTGAATGGAAACCAGCTGCTTTTATAAATGCTCTTAGTTTCAGTGAAGTGCATTCATCATGAAATGCATCATCGTGTAGGCGTGGCCTATTTTGAGAATCTGCATAGGTCAACGATCATGCGCAGTTTGGGAAGAAAAGCAATTTGCTGCAGATCTGTCCATGATCACAGGGGTTTTATATTCATTCTGCTATAACTTCAGATACCTGTCCGTGATCACAGGGGTCTTCTGCCAAATACCCTTTTACATTAACTCTGCTATAACTTCAAATAACTATCAGTGATCGCAGGGGTCTCGTGCCAAATACCCTTTTACATTAATTCTGCAATATCTTGAAGAATAATATTGTCATGCTTGTTTCACTTAAATAAGCTCAAAGACTTTACATCATTTCTATTACGTGTCCTATCATGCAAGACTTTTTAACCTCAGTATTGTTTCCTCTGCTGTTGCCCCATTATGAAAAACAAACTCATAATTATCCATGTTTTCAAACTCAACTTTACTTACACACAAAGGGCAAAGTTGACAGTATGAAGTACTAGTTAATTTAGCATTTACAGTATTTAAAAATAAAACAAAAAACCCCCAAAAATAGTGACCGATATGACTGTTTTCTCCTTCAACTTACATCGCTGATCTTGGGAATGTCAGCATAAAAAAGTATTCTGCGCATGTTCATTGACCTGTTTTTGTAAAGGGCATCTTTGCAGCACCTCCAGAAACACCCATTTTACGTTATGGTACTGAAACCCCTGGAATTTAGTGTATGCCTTGTGGTGTATAGTGAGTGTGAGAAAAACAAACATAGAGGACAAAACACTAGTGAAAAACGTAATCATGTTAGTGAGTGGATGAGAGGGGATTTACAACATATTGAATTGAAAATTTTCCAGTGCCACTATCCCAACACTGCAATATAATAAAAAATAACAGCTTGGCAATTTTTTGGGACCTTCATGAGCATGCGATGGGACATCGCACTTTAACGGTGTCTGTATAGAGTCAAGTCACACAAGCAGCTCCTCTTCTGTTCATTTTCTGTTCGATCTTTCTTTTATCTGTATTACTACTACTAATAAATCGAAACTAGATAGCAAGCTAGACTAGTTACTCAGCTGACAGTTGTGGTAAGAGTGGTGTTGTGGTTAAAGTGTGTGCGCTTTTGGCTAGAAATTTTTCCTGGGAAAAAAATACGAGAAATAAATAAATAACATTCTTATCAGTGCTTGAAAAAGGTTTAAATCGATTTTCCAGTAGAGAGAGGAATGAGACAAGCATTACCTTATTCTGATGTAATACTTTCTCACAGTTAAAATACTGCATGAACCTGAATGTAAAATATTGTGAAAGGCACCACCATAATCCCATCATGTCATGTCTTTCAGAGTAGTAACGATATCAAAGCAAAGCTGTCATGCAGGCTTATATATTACATTCGCCCAAAAGTCAATGATCACACCATCAAATGTATAAGAAGACAAAAATACACTATGCTTTGTATTAGGATAAGTATCTCTTATGATAGGTGGAGTAGCAGTCATGTCTGTGAAGCACTGTGTGTGTGTGTGTGTGTGTGTGTGTGTGTGTGTGTGTAAGAGCACCTCCGTGTCTGGCGCAAACATATCCAGGATCTCCTTGGTTGAATAATTGAGCACGAAGCCTCGGAGCGGAGCAGACTGGCCGTATGCTGATTCTCCATTCACCACGTAGATTAAACCACCTGAAACAGCACATTAGCATGAGAGACACGCCGTCTGAGAAACAGACCCCCATAAATATTGATCCAGCTTGGTCGTTAAACATCAAAGGAGCTGCCAAAGACGCTGGATGATCAAATCAACTATGCATATTAAAACAAGGGTGCCAGTCGTGTGGAACTGATGCACCAACGAGTAGTCACAGGTTTATTTTTTTAATTTTTTTTGTTTTGTTTATAAATGGTACTCAAATGCATTGCAGTTGGAATTTAATTTCAATATATTGCTTTAAATCATTGTGATTTTTCCCCCACTGAGGTCATGAGGGAAAAGGTGTGTCCTTGTGTGCAACTTCTGTGTCCTTGTGTATTATTCTCTCTTTTTATGTAATGCCTAAGCTGCACTATATGAATAATTGGCTGACTTCGAGGCTGAGCCGCTCCTCCCGGTGATCACAAAAGGTGTCCTGATTTTAAACTTAGATGATCCTCTGGTGTAGGGGTTGTGTAAAATCCACCATCTACCCTCCTGATTTACTTTTACTAAGTCCAGTATTGAATAAACATGTTCAATATTTAAGCCTTAACATCCTGTATTAACCCTATTTTACACCAAAACCCGAATGTGGCTGTTTGCCAGCATTCAGCCACAGTGACATCCGATGTGATTTCCCAGACTGCCACACAAATCCCTTTAGTATTAGATCAACTACGAAAGCCAATACATTGAGGTCATTATGTGGCTTTTTTATTTTCACCAAGAAACAAATAAAATATTCTGCGAATGGAATCCTTTATTCATTAATTGGTGTCACCCTTTTGTTCTCCCTCCTTGCCTTAAACACACACACACACACACACACACCTGAATACTGTACATCCTTTCAACATTTATCACAATTCTGAATTCAGTGAGTGAGACTGGGTGTGTATAAATGCTTGTGTGTGTAAGAGAAGCAGAAGGAGTGATGGAGGAAGAAGTACTTACACGTTCAATTTCAATTACAATTAGATTTCTCAAAAAAAAAATAATAATAATAATAGAGAAAACTTTGTGTGTCAATATTTTATGAGAATTGATTCTCAAAAAGGAAAAGGTCAGGTTAGTTTTGGACCAATACCAACACCTACACCATACAATCCTAACTCTTTCTTGCGCTGGCTAAGCTTTGGTTCATAAGTAATGTATTAACAATAGAAATAAGGTCCATATATAGGGGGTACAGTATCTTCATTTTATTTTTTATTATTTATGCTTAGGGAGTTCGGTTGGCTGATGGTATTTTTGACAAGGTTTTATTTTCCAGCTTGTTTTACACATACAGCTCACCCTGAAGCCACTGCCATTAATCTTAGTTTAAACCTTAAATATGATTTCCTTCAACTTGACACAGGAAAGAAAAGTAAATAAATAATATAATTCCAGGCAGGTTTCGTGTTTCATCTGAATCGGTTGTGTTTTATTCATAGCCTCATATTGTTTTCTCTGAACCCTTTTGAGGTTGGAACAATATGCTCTGTTATGCGATGGCTTTAAAGTGGCAGTGATTTATGCTTTGTAATTCAGTGGCTTTAAAATTTAAATAATCCACTTTTTGTAAGCAGAACACAACTGCCTGGTCAAAGTGCAACCATTTTTCATCCAGTGTCTGGTATTTATAGAGATGGCACTGATATTTTGTTCATTTCCATTACCAATATTAGAGAGCTCAGTATCATCCTTGTCCACGAATACTGTTTCAATACGGACATTTCTTCACTTAATTAAATAATCTTTATAACGTGTAATAAGGCTCCTTTGCCATTTTCTTTCTTGTAACATTTTGCTTGATTATTAAGTATATATCTAGATAACAGAAAAATGGAAACTCATAATGCATACAGTAAGCATGTAGTGCATGAAAAAATAAGTACACCCCATGGAAATTGTTTATTTTTGGACAAGCAAACATTGGATCCTCTTTGAAACAGTGCCTATTAATAATGCTGACATACTTGAACAAAACCACGAGGAAAATTAGCTTTTTAAAAAAATAATAAAATCATTTATTCAACAGAAATATCAATAGATGTGATATTCTTCTGTGGAAAACGTAAATACACCCTTGGCCTCAGAAGCTAGTATTGCCCCCTTTAGCAGAAAGAACTTAGTGCAGGTGTTTTGCATAATTTTCCATAATTGACTTGCTGGAAAATTTGACCGCTCTTCCATACAATAAGATGTTTTACGGTTTCCTTGCATGTACTGCCTGTTTCAAATCCCCCCGCAACATTTCAATGAGATTAAAATCCAGGCTTTAACTAGGTCATTCCATAACCCTACATTTCTTCTTTTTGAGCCATTCCTTGTTGGATTTGCTAGTGTGCTTAGGATCATTATTCTGCTGAAAGGTCTGCAGACTTTCTATACTTTCTGACACATGACCTCACATTATCTTCAATCATTCTTTGCTATGAAGCAGAATTCATAGTTAAATCAATGAATGCAAGCTGTCCAGTCCCTGAGGCAGCAAAGCAACCCCAAAACACATTTCAACCACTGTTCTTCAGAGTTGCTATGAGGTGCTTCTCCTGAAAAGCTGTTCTGCTCTGCACCAAACCTGTCTGCTGTTACTGTGGTCAAACACCTCTAACTTTGATTTGTCTGTCCAGACCACACTATTCCAAAAGGCCTATATGCACTCACTGGCCAAATGTATTCTTGCACTAATGTTCTTTTTAGACAGCAATGGCTTTTTCCTGGCACGCCTCCCATGTCAAATTTGTGCAGTCTCTTTCTGATTACAAAAGCATGCACTTTGACATCAATAGTTGCAAGACCTACTAGCAGAACCAATGATGAAATTTTGGGGTTCTTCAAGACTTCTTTTTCATCACACGGTCGGCTCTTGGCCTGAATTTGCTGGGACAGCCAGGCCTGGACAAATCAGTTGTCTTTGAAATCTGCTCCACTTGTAGATGATTTTTCTTACATGAATGATGTATTGCAAATAATTTGGAGATCTTCTTAAATCACTTGACAGACCCATAGACATCCACAAACTTTATTCTGAACGCCTTATTAAATTCCACCAATACCAAAGGGAATACCAGACACCTCATTCTAATTTTATGGATTTGAAGGTGTGATAAGTGTAGGGGTGTACTTACTTTTTCCTTGTGACTGATCTGTTTTTTGTTCATTTAAATTCTGAAAACTACTAAAAAATGCCAATTTTGGGTGTCAATTGATAAGTATACCATAGGTGTTTTCTTGTCCAAATATGTATAATAATAAAAAAATTAAATAAAAACAATCTGCATGGGGTGTACTTATTATTTCACATGACTGTATGTGAGAGCCTAACATCTTTCATTGTTGTTCAAAAACACATTTCAATCAATAAAGGCAATAAAAAAAGCAATAGAAAAAAAATAATCTTATCTGATCAATGTTGTAAACACATAAAATTTGCAGAAATCATATCTAATTCCACAACAATACCCTTACCGCTTATTAATAAAATAAATCAGTGCACACAAAACAATGTTTCTGGATCTGCTGGCAAGACTGAAATACTCAGAATGATATCCAAGTGCTAATCTTAAGAGTAAGCTTACATAATTTTGTCACTTCAATGAAATTAGCTAAGCTAGTCAGCTACCCAGCTACCAATAGATTAATTAAAACCAATAGCTAAATTTGATAGTATGCTAGGAAACATTAAGGGCCCACACAGTTATGTGTGATTTTGTATTAAAAAAATATAAATTAATTAAAATAAAATAAATTATGAGCAAAACATAAAAGTGTAGTTATAGAGCATGTGTTCTGATTGTAAGGGCCTCTAACTGAATGCATTTGACATCAAGAGGTGCAAACATGAGGCGAGTATCAAATTTGAAACCAACTTTATTGCAGTAGTAAATCTATTTCAAGAACCCTTCTTATTACCCGGTTCTCTCTTCAAATAGTGCAAATTTAACACGTGCCCCTTGGTGGTATTAATTTATACATGCAGTAGTACCTTTTACTTGTGATCTTAGTAAAATCACACAGTCAAATTGAACCATTTACACAGACACTGCCTTGTTTGTTTATTTTATTTTTATGTAGAAATGCCTAAAACTGTATACTCTTTATGGCAAACCCACAAAATGAACAAGACCAACAATTCTGCACATGTGAAAGACACAACCCTATTTGGAAGATGTTCATAACTCAGCTTCCAATTTCTTGTGCAGGTGTGACGTCTGAACACGTCTTATACACACAAATGTGTAGTAACTAAGGGTCTAGGTAAATGTATAATTAAACCGTTTTGCTTAAGTGTCAGTGGATCAGGAGGGACAACAGGGTAAGCCAATTACAGAGCAATACCGATACACTGTATAAGATCAGCGCATCCCTGTTTATTTATAGTAGGTATTTCAGACCAGGCACTGGTTACATTCCCTCACAAGAACTCATCATAAAGACCACCCCAGCTTCCTACAGTGTCATTCAGTGTCCCGAATGTAAGTGGATGCAATAAATATAGCGATTACCTTGTGCAGGTGAGTAGGAGACGGCGAACACTTCGCCTCCAAACTCCTCTTTCTTGATCTCCTTCACAAACTCGCCTGTGTCGGCCATGAAGCACTGCACACGCCCGTTCTCCCTGTCAGCTACCAGCAGCTCGCGCTTATCCGCCGCGAAGGCCAGGCTGTGGGGGATCTGGAAAGGCACACGCTTCCGTCGGTCCAACGAGCCTGCAGCAACATACACAAGAGCAACAAAGAATATCATTATCTATAACAAGCAAGACATGCTCTCCTGAAAACCTGCAACTAATAATACTGTATAATACTGTGTTATACTGTAATATCACACTACCTACTGTATATCAACTTTCAAATCACTATGAAAAGATACAAAAACAAATACAGTCAGGTCCAGACAAGCCTCCTAATTTAAGAGAGAAGTTGTGTATTCATTCATTTTCACATATCTATTATCACACCATTTTGAACCTCATAAACAGCACATACTGTGCTTTATGCTCTCCGTTATGCTCTCCTCTAAAGTGGAGTGTAACAACTCCCGTGAGTTATGTACACAATAACAGCAGTGTTCGAGTCGCAGGGTGTGTACCTGCTCCCCAGTGGGACAGATATTTGCCCTCTGGTGAGAATGTGAGGATCCTGGTATTGCAGTAGCCGTCAGACACGTAGATGTTGCCATTGTCTGGGTCCACGGCGACATCAGTAGGCTGGCAGAAATGGTTCTTGTCAGAGCCTGGCTTAAAAGCCTCTCCCAGAACCAGCACCGGCTTCTCTTTACCATCGTTGCTAATTTTCAGCACCTACAGGCAGCAGGAAATCATAACAATAGATTCCTTATCAACCTCAAGCACTGTAATGCAAAACTCATGCACTGTGAAATAGACAGAGCTAAAATGAGTCATCTTTTCAGAGCTCACCTGATTAAAATCAGCTGGCATTAAAGTTTCTACAGAACAACCACATTCATGAATATGATTCCAATCTTAATAATCACAGAGCATACTACAGAGCACAAGGGCGAGCATCACGTTCTGGCAATATATTATATTAATATACTCCAAAATTTTAAATGATCGAGCATATAGTCCATATGAATTCTTTCTTTTTGTGCCAGCTACACAACAACACCGCATTTTTAAAGAATCTTCCAAAAAAATAAATAAATACTGTATTATCCACTATAATAAATTCATTCAGGAATAAAAACATATGGTTGAATGGAAATATAGACTTTATACAAATACTTAGTTACCAGGTTACTGGGTGTGACAATATGAGTAAGGTGTTTTAAAGGAACCCAAGAGATTTGTGATAATCTCAGAAAAGCATATTGAGACAGAAGTGATCACAGACATATTGCCACAGCCTAGTGCTGGATGTATTCACCAACTAATCAACTTCCAAAACCATGAGGCAGAAACTGAGGGAAACAGGATTTACTACCAAGATAGATCTAAGCTATGACACTCATGAATCCCCAGAAAATGCACATCAATTTGTCCTATATTACCATGTTATTTTAAGACTTTGAGTCATATTCAGATGCGTCCATAGTGAGGAGTTAGTACTGAAATTATACTGACTGGAATTAAGACATACAGATATACGTGCTACAAGTGATACAAGTGCTGTTTGCACATGGGGATGGGATTTGCCAGAAATGAGGCACTGTCTAAGTTATTCACAATTCTGATCTTGAACTTAGAGTAAGTCTGTTTTTCTTATGCAATACTGACTCAACTGAGGAGCTGTGTTAAATCTTGCCAGTGAAGTATTTATTAAAATTTTTCTCATTTGCATAACACCATATTAGCATTATAATCTACATTTTTGTCTTTTGCATTTATTCTACATCATATTGCATGCAACTCATACAAAAAAGCGTTTCTCTATCACAATTCTCTCAAGTTTAAAGCTTGTTAAAGATTTAAAGATGGTGTAAATTTTCTGCTGTCTAAGTTAAAAAAAAAAACCCCACATAAACCTGATAAAAGCCTGATTAATAATTTAGCTAAAACTATTGTCTGCTTAATTTGTGACAATATAAAATTATATTAGCCGATATTATTAATTAGCTCCTTAAAATCAATATTAATGACGAACATTTAATATAATGTAGATCCAAGGCCAATTAATTTTGAGATGAATATAGACGAATCACGATATCAACACGATAAGAAGCTAGTTTAAAGACCCTTACCTGATGAAGAGCTACATCCGTCACCCAATAATTATTGTCCTTATCAGTTGTGATACCATGTGGCATGTAAAACCTGTTCAAAACCAGATAAACTCGTTAGCAACAGCAATATAACCAAACATAAAATAAAGCAAGCAATAAATGGCACATCAGCACTTACATGTTTCTCCCTGAGGCCTTGAGCACATTGCCTTTGACTGGATCCACCACCAAGATGGTGGACTGTTGAATGGGGCCGAGGGAGTTCTGCTGGTAAATCGCATCATTGTCAAACGAGCTGCCAAAGAAAAGCAGTCCATCAGTGCTTCTATTGAAACCATCACATAATGTGTGAATATTAAAAAAAAAAGACATGAGTAAGACAAAATCTTAGCAACACAGAAAGTAAGCAGGATTTGAAAAGGGACAAGGAAACCTTCCCAGCTTTAAGGCCAATAAGAGAAGAAAGCTTTAATTTGTCTGGTGCAAAGGAATAAGTCTGACAGTAAAGAGAGCCTACAGGAACTGTAATAACGATATCATCCCTATCTTCATGCATACAGAGTACATGCTTGATCCATCACAATCTCTGGCTGTACCCTCCCTGTGGGCTTTCTAATGTAACCTGTTATGCATAACAAATATTCCTGCCGAGCAACTCAGCCAGGAACAGACACGCCAGACAACAAAAGTATTCTCCGTTCTGTATTTCTGCAGGGAATCCTCCATGCCTCCTCTTCCCTGATGATAAATTTGAGCCCAAGTCTGAAACAAGATGTGGAGCAGCTCAGGGCAGAGGATGAATGGATTTAACAGGGCTGCCCTTCCCCACCTCAAGACCCAGCTCATTAATTCTACTCTCTGCATTTCTCTCCGTCTTTCACTCTCCTTCCATTTTCCAATCATTTCCACCCACACAACCTCTCCATCTCCCTCAGATTGTTAGCAGGACGCCAGCAGGGTCGGCCCAGGAGCACAGAGGCCAAGGCAGCTCAGACTGTGGAACACTTCTGCATGCCTGCTACCAAAATGGCTCCTTATCTCTTATCCACAGGCTACGCAGTACTGCTCTGTGGAAATTATCTGGGGTGGATAAGCGGGGTAATTAATGGTCTCTCCTCGTTCACCCTGCTAGCAGTGGTCAGCATTCCCCCACTACTGTTCTAGGGCAAATGTGCACTAAATAAATGTGTAGAATTAGGAAATAAAATGGACAACAGAAGTTTACAGTGGATTTACATCTATGTACCTTTTTTCCAAAGCCTAACCCGTTACCTAACAATGTAAAGCTCAATTCGATGGTTTCCAAATGTTAAATTGTGTCGGGCCTAAGCTCAGTTAAATTAGGACATATTCATTGGAAATCTTTCCATTTCATTCTCATAAAAAAAAAGTAACTAAAGTAAACTATACTACACAGTATATTATACTACACTATATATATTATATTTTTTAAAAATACATAAACAGTTTGTACATCAAAATGTCAAGAATTTTGAAACCAGTGCTGTTTTGCAGAAAAACACACTATTTAAGCAATTTAAAAACATTTTATGTACAAACATATAAAACTTTACAGTGTCCAAGCCAGGTTCAAAAAGAATTTCTGTCCTGCAAACTGATTTTCAAGATCATTGCTTTCATATCAGTCGTTTTAACACATTAGGGATGATTTAATTACTAACAAAAGCAATGGCATATACACCAGCACTGATAGTCTTCAGTGAATGCTATGATTACGAAAGGACTTTGAATTGCTATGTTTAAGTGTCATCTGATACCATTAAGTACCATTAAGATACTGATCACATCACATGACCCACAAACCTTCTTATTTTCAGTCCTCTCATGCAATTGGGAATATGAAGAAGCACTCGATGCAGACATGCCCAGTTAAACAATGAGAAGATTATGAGTGGGTATCATCCTCTATTCATCACTCGCTCCACTCGCAACTCTGTTTAAGCTAATGCCGAGCGATACCAGCGGAGCTTTGTGGATTACCCAGTCAAACGTGACTAGTGCTGCCGTTGAACTAATGACACCTTAGTCAGAGAGGCAGTCCTTGAGCAGCTTTAATGACTTCAGGAACAAAACAACACCTCTGATTGTCCCTCACACATTGCAAAAGGCCTTTGAGTGAACGGAGTCACAAAGACAATACACAGTAGGCAGTAATGAATTCATCACAACCACGCACAGGAGAGAGTGTTGTGCTTTTCTTTTCTTTGTTGATTTGAGAATGCAGGGCAAAATGCTCTAATCCATCTGTGAATTTAAATGTAAAAGATGGCTATGTACTTATTTTCAAGCTGGACATCTGGAAAGTTTGAATATTTAGGATTTAGAATATGCAACCTAAAGCAGGTGATCTTGGTGTAGAGACATACAGTATCTCACAAAAGTGAGTACACCCCTCACATTTTTGTAAATATTTGATTATATCCTTTCATGTGACAACACTGAAGAAATGACACTTTATTACAATGTAAAGTAGTGAGTGTACAGCTTGTGTAACAGTGTAAATTTGCTGTCTCCTCAAAATAACTCAACACACAGACATTAACCCTCTGTTTGCAGGCTTTCTTGTACATCATCTTTAGAAGAGTCTTCCTTCTGGGACGACAGCCATGCAGACCAATTTGATGCAGTGTGCGGCGTATGGTCTGAGCACTGACAGGCTGACCCCCCAACCCTTCAACATCTGCAGCAATGCTGGCAGCACTCATACGTCTATTTCCCAAAGACAACCTCTGGATAAGATGCTGAGCACGTGCACTCAATTTCTTTGGTCGACCATGACGAGGCCTGTTCTGAGTGGAAGCTGTCCAGTTAAACCGATGTATGGTCTTGGCCACCGTGCTGCAGCTCAGTGTCAGGGTCGTGGCAATCTTCTTATAGCCTCGACCATCTTTATGTACAGCAAAAATTATTTTTTACTGATCCTCAGAGAGTTCTTTGCCATGAGGTGCCATGTTGAACTTCCAGTGACCAGTATGAGGGAGTGTGAAAGCAATGACACCAAATTTAACACACCTGCTCCCCATTCACACCTGAGACCTTGTTACACTAACAAGTCACATCGACACCGGGGAGGGACAATGGGCCCAATTTGGACATTTTCACTTAGGAGTGTACTCACTTTTGTTGCCAGCGGTTTAGACATTAATGTCTGTGTGTTGAGTTATTTTGAGGGGACAGCAGATTTACACTGTTACACAAGCTGTACACTCACTACTTTACATTGTAGCAAAGTGTCATTTCTTCAGTGTTGTGAGGGGTGTACTCACTTTTGTGAGATACTGTAAATGGCCTTCATCTAGACAACCAAACAATATATGGCTTAATCTTAAAGTTCAGGAAAATAAAGGGAAGTGTAAAACAGTGTTTCCCAATCCCAGTCCCTGAATGCCACACTGCACAATTCAGTGTTCACTGTAGCACACATGATCTGATTGTTACCGATTACTGATGTTTTAAACCATCTGTTTTTGGCAGAGAAAAAAACCAAACCGTCTAACCCAGGGGGTACACTGTGCCATTTTTAATAGTGCTTTACGACTGTTGCTTGTCAGACTGTATGAACATGATCCCTGCTGTAAGCCGTGTCATACTGTAGGATCTCAGTTGTCACGAATGTCAGACTGTACGACAGTCAAGACGCAGAAGACTCGTACGGAGTAGGAGAAGCCACTTACAGGACTGTGCCTCAAAACTTCCGACACTGCCAGAATTTAATCAGAGGAAAAATTTGATCACAAGGCCATTAATCAGCTGTCGGGGAACATGACAAACCAGCGATCAAAGACTACAGATTTTGGCCTAGGATTATAGGAAACTTTTAGGATTCTCAGAATTTGTCTCAGACGACCAAATCGTGGCCAAGATCGTACGGTGTGAACCTGGCTTAAGGGAAAAACCAGATTTCGGAAACACAACTCTAAGCAATTTCTTACAATTCTGCATTACAACTTTGTTAATATTAATTATATAACTGTGCAGTCGAATTCTCAATTCTGATTGGTCAGATGTTAGTTGATTCATTTTCATTAATAGCTTTTTCCCCCTTTTTCTTTCTATAAAAGGTTATATTCATGCACTCTAAAACAGTATCGTTTCTGTAGTAATAACTATAACTGTAATTTTTCTGTAATTGTTGAAATGGTGAAGTTTTCATTAAGGAGACATTTAGTTTTTACATTTTTAGAAGGAGTCTCCTGTGTCAGCACTTTTTAACAGTCAGATAAACTTGTTCCATTAAGCTTTTAGACACAGTCTTAAATTCAAGAGAGAGAGAGAGAAAAGGGACTGATGCTAATATAATGCAAGTAATAATAATGCAATAATGCAAGAAGCAAGTAAGAGGGACTAACTTGCTTCTTGGATGTTCCACAACCCTAAAGGCAACTATAAAAGGATAAGAACAACATGTTGTTTCTCAAGAAAAAAAAAAAAAAAAAAGTTAGCGCTGGGGAAATAGCTGCAGTAAAATAGATATAGGGAAATAATAAACTAGCCTAGTGTTTTTCAACCACAACAGACAGTCGACGAGCTAGAATTAATCATCGTTGGGGGAAATAATAATATTGAATAACGTGTGAATAAGCAAGCTATTTCTAGTCGTCAGGAATTAAATCTTTAAAACAAACAAACAAATGTAAACAACTTATTTGTCCATAAACTGCTCCCTTTCCAGGGATTGTTCCAATGCCATTTTTATAGCCTGGCTGCTGCACTGGCTGACACACAGGATATGTAGAAAAACCATGGATACATGCTGCCATCAAAATGAAAGGAACAAAGGGATCTCAGAAGGCAGCACTGTATGCAAACATTTGATTTGCATCATTTGATGACTCTGTGCCTACTTAGGCAGCATTTTATATTACACACATACCCCTGATGTTTTTACATCAACCACTGTATATACAAAAGAGAAGAGTTGAAATGAGTAAAGAAAATGCCCAAGCTTGAGCAGATGTGCTACATGCTATATATACACCATATAATGCACAAAAGCACTGTAAGGTTTCCTGCTAAAATGGCTGCTACATTAACAGTTACCCTGCAGTTACACATTTCTGCGAGGTGGGTGGGTGCTCATTTCAAGCCCTGCTGGACAGTGTGAATGCAAGTCCCTGTGTAGGTTTCAGTGCTTACTTGACTCCCCATCTGTGATCTCCTCTGTGGAAGATAACCAGGTTCCCATCAGAGTCCAGAGCCAGACCGGACACCTGACCTAGTTGCAGTGCCACCTCCGGCCAGCCAGTCACCTCCTCCAGATGGGCTCCTAAACATCCACGCACACACATACATACACACATACATGAGCAACCTTTAAATAAACCTGGTCATGATTGAACAAATTAGAAGATGGCATATGGCGGCATAATCACAATGGTGTAACGTAACCGAGGAGAAACCTGCTGACTGCCTGATCTGAACACCGAGCTGTGCTGTTTGTGTCTCAAGCTTCATTTAACGCTGTAATGCAATCCAGCAATCTGCTAACTTGGGTCTGATCCAGTGCGTCTGAAAATCAAAGCGACTTGTGTATCGTTATCGTTCGGAAGCATTTGCTGGATGGCAGGCAGTCATCAAGCCCAGCACATGCCTGAGAGAGCAATGGAGAAGCATGAAGCATCAGATTCAAATGAAGGTGTAAACGGTTTTATGAGGCCTCGCCATATTCACACGGAGGTCTACTGAGGGATTAGCTGCTAATTTACATTTTTTTCCGCTTTCCCACACTGCTGAGTGTTTAGGGCTTAGTGCTTATGATGTTCAATGACAAATGGAAAAGTTAACCCTTATTCAGTAACAAATCTTAAAGTATTTTATTAAGTAACTACTATGAATTGTTCATTGACTACAGTGGAATTAAAAGGAAAGGGATATTAGAGTGAGGAATTAGGCTGGGAAATATAATGACATAATAATGATATCGTGAAATGATGTCACTGTTTTTTATTTATTAATTATTTAACAATGATTACAAACAAAAAACAGCAGCTGATTTAATAGCAAAACTTTAATAGTCCTATTTTACCATTTTAATCTTTAAATTAGTAAAATGTTCAAATGTTTAAAGATTTTCCCTTCTTTCAAAAAAAAAGAAAAGAGTTATTTGTAAAATGTATTATAAAAAATATTTTTAAATCATTTATTTTTTCTAGTCAAAGTATCATCAAATCGAAAACTGAAAATCTTTTCCACAGATTTTCAGCTTTCAGATCTTCCTGTTTTGCTGGCAGTTCAACAAACCTTTGTATCTTGATGTATACTGTACATCATGTATAAGAGAAACGTCTTGAAGTACCGTTATATGATTTTCTTTTGTCATATTTCCCATGTCTACTGAGGAATACAAGTCTGGACCAAATGATGGGCCCCGAAATTGTAACTACATGACATAGCCATATAGGAGTACCTTTAATGAAAAAAAGAGAAAACAATAGATATTCTTCTTCTTTTTTTTTTTTAAAGCACTATGAATAAGGTTCAGACTGCACCAAAGTAACAAAGACAAATTTCTTTCTCTTTTTTGCCATGAAAATACTATTGACATAAGAAATTAGGTCATTAAATTGCAAAATAATGCTAAATTACACAAGAAATTTCAGTTTAAAATGTCAGAACTATTTAAGATATTTCATCAGAGGAGTATTTCCCTGTACTCACTTTTTCTGGCTACCCAATGGCTTTATATTGCTATGAATGGCATGAAATAGTAATGGAGTATGAAATCACTGTGAGCCAAAAACTATAACAATGCCTTTTCCAAAACAGCTTCATGATTAATAAACACGGTCTCTCACCCACACACTCATACATGCACAGAAATGATGTGAAGATGCTCTGATGTGTCTAATGAGACTTTTTACTTGGCAAAAAACAAATAAATGCATAACCATACCAATAAATATGACTTACAGTGCTCAGTCAGTGGTAAATATGGTTTTGATTGTACTACAGAATCACAAATTTCTTGAATAGGGAAAGCCAGGGCTCGGATGAAGGTGACATAAAATATTTCAGATGATTTATATTTCAATACGCAGTAGAAACTCAGATGTAGAGACACAAATATGTCCATCTGCAGAGGTGTAGTCTTCTCTTCTGGATCTATACCTGACATGCTATACACCAAGGGTGGGCAATCTTATCCGGAAAGGGCCGGTGTGGGTGCAGGTTTTCATTTCAACCAAGCAGGAGTCACACCTGATTCCACCTGTTTAATCAGTTGATCTTGGCTTTCAGTAGATTTAGGTGTGGATTTTGCTTGGTTGGAATGAAAACCTGCCCCCACACCGGCCCTTTCCGGATAAGATTGTCCACCCCTGCTATACACAGTCTCTCTCTGATTTGCATGTATGCCTGCCAGCTTTTCTTCTCTCAGGTTTAAGCTTAAAGTCAAGGGCACAAAAGCTTTCCCAGCAAGACGTGGACAGGAACAGCAATTACAGAGACTGGAGTTAGAATAAACAATGCAGCTTCTCCTCCAAACTGTTACAAGCAATCGCATGAAATTTCATTCCTTCCCCAACCCCCCACTTCTGGATTTGTAATTAGATCCTGTGGGCTGATCAATAGCACTTTGACGGCGATCCAAAAGACACACAGTGACACTGCAGGGAATTTGACATCGAGAGTCTGGACTCTGCACTCGAAAGAAACATGGATTGTACCAACTAATGCAAATGCAATTGCTACTGAATGGCAGATATTGATGTAAAATGGCTCTGCTTGAGTGAAGCTGTCAAGAAGTTGCATAAAAAATGTCCATTTTCAGAGCTGAAAAAGGAAAAATGTCTGATGAAGGAAAATAAGTCAAGGACCTACTAACACAGAACAAGAGAGAGGAACATCGGACTTTACAAATTGTAGGCACCTTTGAGGAGCTGAATATGAGAAATGACATGTGCTGCCTCACATTAAAATGCCTTTGCTATTTTTCACTCTGAGCTCTGCCATTTCTGTTCCTTTTCCCACTTGCCAAAAAAAAAGAGGAAAAAAAAAAGCGACAAAGCCTGTGGACATGGCCCAGATTTTTCAGAACAACCTCACAATCTCAGGATGAATTTTCCCACTGAGATTAATGTCTGTAATGTGATGATACAGCACTGCAGGTCCAAAAGAAAATAATTTCCAGTCAGCCTACTCCTTTGTTCCCAGCTAATACACCACACACTGCAAACCTATATGGTGACCTCACTGCCCTCAAAACATACAAAGATAAATGATAGCAATGAGATGGGAAGGCATGGGAGTCAAAAGAAAAGCATTCAAATGGACGTGCAAACGAGAGAGACAACACCATGCCCTGTTTTTTGTTTTGTTTTGTTTAATGTAAACCGACACCAAGACCCACCTTGATTTTTGGCCACAGCCACCCCTGAGCCTGGCAGTCTGGCAGATACAGTCTTTGTTCCTGGAGGCCTGACAGTGGACTCTAACTGGTGAAACTTGTGCACTCTGTCCCTCACCAGAACTGCACCGTCCCTGTGTGCGTAGCCTAGCCTGGGCCAGCCCAGGTCTTTCTTTTGCATTATGCTATCGATTTCGGCCACCAGATCTGCGTGGGCCTCCGTGGGGTTATACTTATGCACATGGACAATGTCCTCACTCTCCCCTAGGAGTTTGGAGAGAAGGGAATAGAAGTCACCTGCACGGGGAAAAATAGAGGGGAAAGACAAAGAAGGAGAAGAAGGAAGAGAAGAAGAATGGTCCATGTGAATAGAACTGCCGGGGAGTGTCATCGGACTGCTAGTCTCTGATAAAAGATAAACAGATGTACAGCACTGTACACAGCAAACGAGGAGTGATGGAGAGAAGCAGGCGCATTTATCTGATTGTAAGTAAGTGTGAGGGTGCGTCAGTGCTGCTGAATGTGTATAAAATGTGTGTTGTGCACATCGTGAGGATTTCCAGGATCATTATGTATCATTTCTAACCATTACAATAACATTATCAAATAACCTCTCTGCAGCAATCTCCCCAAGTTTCGGACGGAATGAGGAAGCCAGAGACAGGCTTGGACCAAATCAAAAGGCACATCCTTTTATTTTTCGCTTTTCAGCTTCTCTTAAACACACACACACGGCTCTGTGCAGGTTGTGTGCGCTCTCTCTCTCTCTCTCTCTCTCTCTCTCTCTCTCTCTCTCAAGGTGCATGTCTCTCTCCCTCTTATCATCTTCCCTGTCTCACTTCAACACAGAACATTCATTAAGAGAATTCCCCACAGGTGTACATTCCATATCACTCACCTTCTCCGGCTCCTCCCTCCATTCACAAACCGGCGCTCGAGCATGCCCCCACCACCCAACTCATCCCCCATCACCTGACTCAGGCCAGGGAGCCATCCCCAGAAATTCTCTTCTTCATTTTGGTTTTGGGTTTTGGGATGAATTTAGGGACGAACCAGGCCATGGACGGAGAGAGGTGGTTTCCATAAAGGGTGGATTGACCCGATGTTTTTAAATTCACCTCGGGTCCAAGCTGCTCACACTCTGGAACAACATGGGTAGCAAAACGAGTACTTTGTCTCCCGGTGCGAACTCCCGTAACCGTGACCCCTGTTATACATCCAGAATTAACATTCTTGCACCTGTAGCAAATTTTCCTGTGTTATGTGGCTTAAGTTGTGGAGTTTTGCTCTCAGGTCAAGAGTGTATTGAATTTTGTTTATAAAGTTGGAAGGTCCTTCCTCCCAATGTTCTAGAATGACACTGAGCAAGCCGCGCAGCTTGTGTCCGTACAATAATTCAAATGGGGAGAACCCCGTAGAGGCTTGTGGGACCTCTTGTGCTGCGAGAGGGGCTCTAACCACTTATCCCAATTCCGCGCATCATTGTGAACGAACTTATGAATTATGTTTTTAAGCATTTGATTGACCCATTCATCTGCAGATGATAAAAGCTGGTGTGAATCGACTTAATCCCCGCAATCCGTAAAGCTTGCATAGTGTTTGTGACATAAAAGATGTGCCCTAATCAGTCAGGATCTCTTTTTTTGGGATCCCGACTCGGGAGATAACACGGAATGTGCCTCCAGTACATTAGGTGAGGAGATGTTTCAGAGAAGCACATGCCTGGTCCACTAGAACTAACAAAAAGCAACACCCTCGTGTAGTTTGATCTAACGGCCCAACGAAGTCCCTACCAATTCTTTTGAAGAGGACCTTGATTAATGGGAGTGGGTGCGACGCTGCTTTTGGGGCTGGCGTATTCACCAACTGATATGAGCCGCCTGGAGTAACCATTCCTCACGGCTCTTCGGAACCAACAATTGGGTCATTTCTTCCTGCGTATGAGTGTCCTGCGTCACTCAATGCAACCCATCCTTAATAATCAAGAACTAGGGGTGGGAGAGTGTAATCGGCTGACCAGCAATTACTCTCACTTGGTCGAAGATGTGCCCAAGGGTCTCATCGCACGAGGGAAAATTAGAAGGTAAAATGTTCCCATGTTTTCATTTTAGTCATATAATGTAACTCTTTTGAAACGCACAGACTATATTTTTGGCTGAAGGAGTCTTATCCCTTGAGCACACAGGAATGCAATTTATTAAAATATGTTCTGAGAGCTCATATTCACTTGTTGCCAAACTTGTTGTTCAAACAAAACTGATCATGACACTTTTTAACAAAACTTTTAAAAACTTTTATTTACTTGAGGTCAACAGTTAGCACTGAATAAATGCATGTCATTTATGATGTACTTTATTTTCACCTAGTAAAATTATTGTATCTTCTAAGCAGATACAATAAGAAAGATGGTATAGGTATTAAAATTGTTCTTTTTTTTTATTTAGCTCAATCTCGAAAAATGTTCTATATAGGGCATGTTTTGCACATCATGTAGTGAACATGCATGCCTTATTATGCACATACATTACATGGACAAAGGTTTGGGCACACCTGACCATCACTGCCATATGTGACTCTTCCCCAAACTGTGTTAGAAGCACACAATTGCATAGAATGTCTTTGCATGCTGTGGCATTACAAATTCCATTCACTGGTACTAATGCTCTTGGGCAAATCTCTATAGCAACGCTCTACAATCTAGTGCAAAGCATTCCCAGAAGAGTGGCGGTTAGTATAATAGCAAACTGGGACTAAATGTGGAATTGGATGTTCAAAATACACATATGGGTGTGATGGTCAAGTGCCCACAAACTTCTGACCACACGGTGTAGTTCTTCATGCTTATTTTGGCATAATAAATTCATTGTATTAATGCATGAAAATCCTGCAAGTTGAAAATAATAGATATTGCCTATGAAATGTAAAATCAATCAAAAAATAGGCAGAAAGAAACAAATACAGAATCTGAATCTATAAACAATAAAATTATTGGCTCCTCAGGAATTTCTTTGCTTGAGAAAGTGACTGTTTTCACCTACTCCTGTTTGTGAGATATAAACATCCAGTGTAGCTCTACTGCTAATGCTAGTTCAGTCTGCATAAGCCTCATTATGCTCATGATTGAGGCAGAAACTTTCAAGAAATCAAAAATTTTCTAATTATTTTTCCGTTCCAGACTAATTACTGCTTTATTCACTGCCACGATACTAAAAATCATATTCTAAAAGGACAGAGAATATACATGGCCTTTCTTCCTAGGGAGACTACTTTGTATTCAGTCTGCTAAATGACAGGTCATTTGGCAAGAAAAGGTCAGCTCATCATTAGGAAACACTACTTTTCATCCCGCCATGTTTCATGAAGACTCCACAAATGCTTCATGACTACTGCACAACCAGCACTACATTTAAAAAGGAGACCTCAAATCAGCATTGTGATGATTAGCTAACGCAAATCACTGCAAACACAGCAGTAAGCTACAAAACACCATATTTGTATATGGTAGATATTTGTATATTTGCATAGGTCTATTCTTTTTGCACCTTCATCCGACATGATTCTACCCCCATCCCACTGCTCCGCCCAGACAAATCACCTCTACTTACTGATTGGTCTCTTCCTCTGAACAAGCACTGTGGCCCAAAGCCCCACCCCCTATGATGTACGATTAGAGGTCGCTTCTTGTTTATTGAGCCCATCAATCAAAATCTGGCCAGCAAACTCACCGAGACAAACCGTCTGACAGCGCCTGGATTTGTGTCCTAATAACAGCAAAGGCAAATATAGCAAGTGATTTATCAAGCTGTCCAGCCGTGAGCTTAAAAGCCTGGAGATAATGAGTGTCACAGCTATAGCCGGCTGCTGTGGAGACAGAGGTGCAGTCACACTTAGACATGTCCTCTTCCTCATCCTAATCCAAGGCTCTAACCGATGTCAGAAGCAGCCAAGAGCCAGACATCTGCTCAGAGAAAAGCCTCTGAGCCATATCAAAAAGTCCAATCTGAAGATCTGTTCATCAAACACAATACCACTTAGTCTAATATGAAAGCTTTTACACTTTAAGACCTGAATTCAAAATTCAAATAACATGATTTATTTGGATGCACTTTTGCTCAAAAGCATCTCTAAAGAAAAGCTCCACTGACAGAAAATCAGAAATTAAAAAAGCAATGTATAATTGTTGGTTTATAAAATGTGCTTAGACAGTCTGAGTCACCAAGCAATTGAATTAGCCCTTAGCTCATCTTTATTTAAAAAAAATAAATAAATAAAATGGACTTGTGATTTCTTTTAATGCTGTAATAACGTCCCTAACAGGCTTTTAGATTGATGCTATTATTAGGACCTGACCTAGTGAACTAGCAATAGGATTTGTTTTTGCTCGAGACTACAAATCAATTTTGTAAATCTCTCTGGATAAGGGCCTCTTCTTTATGTTGTAAATGTAATTGGTTGATGCTTCATCAGAACTGCTCCTGATAATTGGTTATTTTTTTTAATAATGTGCAGTCGGAAAGTATTCCCAGAGCTTCACTTTTTTTTTCCCCCCACATTTTGTTATGTTACAGCCTTATTCTAAAATGGATTAAATTCATTATTTTCCTCAAAATTCTGCAAACAATACCCCATAATGACAATAGGAAAGAAGTTTGTTTAAAATCTTTGCAAATTAATCCAAAAAAAAAAAAAAAAAAAAAGCACATGTTCACAGCCTATGCCATGACACTCAAAATTGAGCACAGGTGCATCCTGTTTCCACTGATCATCCTTGAGATGTTTCTACAATTTGATTGGAGTCCACCTGTGGTAAATTCCGTTGATTGGACATGAACTGGAGAGGCACACACCGGTCTATATAAAGGTCCCACAGTTAACAATGCATGTCAGAGCACAAACCCAGCCATGAAGTCCAAGGAATTGTCTGCAGACCTAAAAGACAGGACTGTATCGAGGCACAGATCTGGGGAAGGGTACAGAAACATTTCTGCAGCATTGAAGGTCCCAATAAG
The DNA here is from genome assembly GCA_012411365.1 of Ameiurus melas. Classification (NCBI taxonomy): domain Eukaryota; kingdom Metazoa; phylum Chordata; class Actinopteri; order Siluriformes; family Ictaluridae; genus Ameiurus; species Ameiurus melas. The sequence continues at coordinate 2,649,082 of CM022763.1, forward strand.
CACAGCGGTCTCCATCATCCATAAATGGAAGAAGTTTGGAATCACCAGGACTCTTCCTAGAGCTGGCCGCCAAACTGAGCGATCGGGGAGAAGGGCCTTAGTCGGGGAGGTGACCAAAAACCTGATGGTCACTCTGACACAGCTCCAGCATGTCTCAGTGGAGAGAGAACCTTCCAGAAGAACAACCATCTGTGCAGCACTCCACCAATCAGGCCTGTATGGTAGAGTGGCCAGACGGAAGCCACTCCTCAGTAAAAGGCACATGAGAGCTCACCTGGAGTTTGCCAAAAGGCACCTGAAGGACTCTCAGACCAAAGATTGAACAAAGATTGAACTCTTTGGCTTAAATGGTAAGCATCATATCTGGAGGAAACCAGGCACCACTCATCACCCGGCCAATACCGTCCCTACAGTGAAGCATGGTGGTAGCAGCATCAAGCTGTGGGGATGTTTGTCAGCGGCAGGAACTGGGAGACTAGTCAGGATTGAGGGAAAGATGAAATAAACAACGTACAGAGACATCCTTGATTAAAACCTGCTCCAGAGCACTCTGGACCTCAGACTGGGGCGAAGGTTCATCTTCCAACAGAACAACGACCCTAAGCGCACAGCCAAGATAACAAAGGAGTGTCTACAGGACAACTCTGAGAATGTCCTTGAGTGGCCCAGCCAGAGCCCAGACTTGAACCCGATTGAACATCTCTGGAAATATCTGAAAATGGCTGTGCACCGACGCTCCCCATCCAACCTGATGGAGCTCGAGAAGTCCTGCAAAGAAGAATGGGAGAAACTGCTTAAAAATAGGTGTGCCAAGCTTGTAGCATCATTCTCAAAAAGACTTGAGGCTGTAATTCGTGCCAAAGGTGCTTCAAAAAAGTATTGAGCAAAGGCTGTGAATACTTATGTACATGTGCTTTTTTTGTTTTTTTATTTTTAATAAATTTGCAAAGATTTAGAACAAACTTCTTTCACGTTGTCATTATGGGGTATCGTTTGTAGAATTTTGAGGAAAATAATTAATTTACCCCGCGACCCTGAGAAAGGAGTAAACGGTAGAAGATGGATGGATGGATAATGAATTTAATCCATTTTGGAATAAGGCTGTAACATAACAAAATGTGGAGTGAAGTGCTGTGAATACTTTCCGGATGCACTGTGTGTGTGTGTGTGTGTGTGTGTGTGTGTGTGTATGTGTGTGTGTGTGTGTATATTATATATATATATATAATATAATACACACACACACACACACACACACACATACAGTGCAATATATATATATATTAGTCTTTCTGAGCAGTAGGAGGACCTTAGACGTCCATTAAACAAGGGAAAGAATTGCATCATCTAATCTATTTGAAAGCTTGATTCAAGGATTTCAAACTTCTCTCATAGCCTGATTAAAGTGAAAGTCTTACATGACTCTTCTCCACCTTGTTCCATTTTATGATTTAAACTTCAACGAGCAATCTAATTTAAACACCGCTAGTTTGTCCATTACCATTGAATCTATGGCCACTTTCACACTTGATATTAACATCTCAGGTGATACAAAAGGACAGTAGAGACAGATATAGTGGATATAAAAAGGCTATACAGCCCTGTTAAAACTTTGTTTCTTTTTGGTTCCTATATCACATTCAAACATGTTATTGTGCTCAGAATAAACCAATCACATTGAAACTCGTGTTCAAAAGTAATTAATCATACACCTGTCATCAAAGAGGCAATTATGATGGAATCATGCTATGAGGCTACTTCTCTTCAACTTGAATCAATGATCGTGCCAAATACCAATCTATTCTGGCACAAAACCTGCACAGCTTTGTTAGACAGCTAAAGCGCCCTATCCAGCATGATAACGACCAAAAGCACAAGTCCAACTCAATAAAGGAATGGCTTCAGAAGTAGATAATCAATATTTGATAAAGGCCCAGGAATAGCAATTTGATAGATCTGGAGCATTTTTGCAAGGAAGAGTGGCATAAAATTGTCAAATCAAGATGTGCTTACTTGATTAGACTCATACTCAAAAGAGTGCTGTATTACAAGCAAAAGATGCTCGGAAATAGATTATCTTGGTTTCATTAAAAAAAATAAAAAAAATAATAATAATAATTAATTCTAATTTCAACAGGGGCTGTGTAGACTTTTTAGATCAATTCAGTATGACCCGAATAAGTCAGAGTCACAGCACAGATCAGATTTATCACATAAGAGTGAGACGAGCTGACTGACAAGACGATAGCGGAAGATTTGGTTTCAGAAAGTCTATGTTTAGTATAAGCGAGTTTGTCATAAGGGCTGCTGTGGCGCAGTTGGTAGAGTGGGTTGTCCACTAATCGTAGGGTTGGCGGTTCGGTTCCCGGGTGACTCCACATGCCGAAGTGTTCTTGGGCAAGACACTGAATCCCAAGTTGCTCCCGATGGCAAGCTAGCACCTTGCATGGCAGCTCTGCTACTATTGGTGTGTGTGTGTGTGTGAATGGGTGAATAAGACACAGTGTAAAGCGCTTTGGATAAAAGCGCTATATAAGTGCACATTTACCATTTATGTCATTGTGCTGTTTTGCTGTTGTTGAGTTTTTCAATAAGAATAATAATGAACCCACCATTCAAGCAATTGCTGCCCCTGAATTTCCGTTAATTTGAAAGTGAAAGTAAAATGCGGGCCACACGGGCATTTATAAGTGATTTAAAAGCGAGGGGGGAAAAGCGGTGATTACCAGTGACACCGGTATCACGATGTTGTCACACGTCGATTAACCGGTGGGAAAATTTCCGTCAAATTACCGTCAAATCCCTAGTATCAAGAGTACGGCTGGATGGATCAAAAGCAGCTCAATTCCACATGAAAACCATGAATCTGATGACACTGGTGATTAGGCGGTTTTTAATGTTGCCAGGATGAACAGGACACATGGCTGTCGCAGTACAAATGTATTTAGCGCTGTCCACTTTGGATCCAATCACCTGAGATGGATCTCAATTCCAAGTCTGAACAAGGCCGGAGTCTTGAAAGACTGTTTCCGATTCATCAACCCCTGTCTACCCATCTATCAGTGGAAAGTGATCACAGGACCGCCAAAGGCCAAGCTTTGTTTGAATGGTGGACAGCAGAGAAAAGACGACACTGACACATTAATTGCTCTTGTAGTGATATAAAGAACCTAAATGATATCTGACAAAAGAGCCAATGTGTGTAGCTGCAAAGTAGTCACAAAAGATAGCCAAAAGCACATTACTTGTGCATATTAATACCATAGTTATACTAGGTTTATCATTCTAAACTTCTTCTCAAATAAATGCTACAGTTGAGGTTTAATACTACATGAAGTAGCTTCTATTAGTTCTTCAGTAATCCTGTTCTGTGAAAGGCTAATGAGGATGTGCAGGGCAATAACAAAGCAAGAGGCAGATGGGCTTGCATCTATTCTAATCCTTAGAGATTACTTAGCATATTTGATTCATCACCACTGTGAAAGCAAGACGCTGACTGAATTAGTACAAATCAGGAATGCATTCTTTTAAGCCGGTGTTGTCCAGGTTTTTGCACCGACGTGTTAGTGTTAGAGCAAACAGCAATCTTCAGGGTTTATTAACCACTTTATTTGGTTTAGGAAACCAGAAGGGTTTTGTCTAGAGTAATGTAACAAAAGAAGTGAAATAAGATGCAGCTGCTGGAAGAACCAATTCTGAGTGTGCACAGTTTCGGTGTGGTTGAAGGACGTTCCAAATACTTGACACAGTAAACTCTGAAATGACTTCAGTATGTGCACTGATCAAGGGGAATATATAGGGTCACAGTAAGATGTATAGATGGCAGCCAATGGAGGCAGAGTGAAAACTCACTTTTGCTGACCAATGAGGCTGCAGTCAGGGACTCTTTGGTTTGGAGGAGCCATGGCAACAGAGCAAATCTGTTTGGCAGCGAAGCATATGGGAAGTGAGAAGAAGCCTTTTAGCAATGCACGCCTAACAAAATCCTGGCTAACACCTCGCCGGTGTGACGTGTTAAAGTAGTTAGGATTTGATCTCCGGTAATATAATACGTTTTGTATATGTGTGTGTGTGTGTGCTGCTCAACATTTTCATCCAACATTTTCGTTCACTGTTTGGTGTTGCTTATTTAATACTGTTAACCCATATCCTCAACACTGCATACAACCTCTGATAATGAGATCTAACATGCAGCTATATAAATCAAAAGTATTATCCGTTGTATCAACCACAAACAAAGTAGATTAGGGCTTGGCTGACTTATGGATTTGCTGATGGCTGAATGGCTTAGTGTGTCTGCTTACAGTATGGCCTGTTCAAACACTGTAGCAGAAGAATGACAGCATTTAAACTACATGCAGAAAAATCCACAGTGTAATCAAAGCACAAAGAGAATCTCTTGGATTGTGTAAGCATTGGGCAAGGTCTCATTTGTAGACTGAGTCTCACAATTATTTTTCTGCCCACTGTGGCTGAAGTGTTTTAGCAGTCTGTGACTCAGACAGTGAGCACAAGAGACACTGGGTGTGTAGGTGGGGATCTGCGCAGGGTGTCAGCTAAATAACAGCAATTTGGCTCTAAATCTCTTATACAACTTTAAGATGGTGCAACTTTTTGTTTTTTAGTAATGTTCCACTAGCTTTGCTGTCTGCACTACTGGTCTGGGAGGGTAAATATACACAAAATATCTTTTTAGCTGTAGTTGGTTGTTATTTTTGTTTTGTTTTTCCAGCCACTGGGTTGAAGATCAACATATTCATAGCACTTCTCCACGGAACACTGCGGCTCAGCGCAGCAACAAATCAAAACCAAAGACCATCAGTATTCTGTCCGTCCCATTGCATAACACTACCTACAGAACTTACTCTCTGGAGGCATCTGGGAGGTGACTTCAACTCAAAAATTAAAAGATTTGAAAATCAAAGTAGGCACGTCTCATTTGATGTTAAATTGTGTGTGGAGCTGCTGCGGTTCTCCCTCAGAGGATCAACTACTGAGCATGAGACAGAACACATTTGTTTTAATAGCAGCGCATGCACCAACTGCAGTGAATGCTAATATTTTTAGGGGAAATGCAAAGAAGTGCAATCATTAACAGAGAATGTTAAAATACAGGAGAGCGAGATCTACACCTTTTCTGTGGACAAAGAGCAAATGACGTTCCACACTGTGCATGCAGAGCACTAGGTGAGGCGTACAGCTGAATATCCAGTATATTCCATTCTACAAAATTTAGGGTATAAACAAAGTAAATAGGAAGCTATTTGCGCCTAAATCTAGCACATAAAACACAGTCAACTTTAGGTGAAATCAAGATAAATAGCAAGAAATAAACATTACTGTGGGCAAATAATTAAAAAAAAAGTCCTTTAAATTTACCAGAAAGACTTTTGAAAAGCAACTGAAACTTTGGCAGACTCTCACAGCAGAACTGATTTATTTTTTTATTTTATTTTTTTTTTTAGCTCCACCAGTGTCCCAACTTAAATACATCTACAGGCAATTAATACGGCATGGCTGGCATGGCAGTGAAAATGACTAGTCATACCATAATTCCCAGTTGGAAAGCTTAATTATTAAGCTTCTTTAGTTTGTTAGAGTCACTTGCCACCAAGAAAACCTGATTTCTGAAGAAAATATGATCTTCAGTGATGGCACAAAGCAAGCTAAAATCTGAAACCCAATCTCATTTCCATAACCAAATGACTCATAACTGTGAAAGGCTTTCATGCCACTAAGGGCCTTTAATCTCAGTATTGACATTCAAACATTTCCACAGTTTCTAGCACAATCTTATAATCCACTAAAAACTTTAATATTCCCAGTTAACATTTTATCTGTCCACAGCTGAATGTTGCTTGGCATGTACCAGGCCTCACTCTCGTGCTGATGATAAGAAATGGAGCATTTTACTAGAAAAACATGCATCACAAGTGGAGGATGAATCTCAGAAGGGCCACTAGTGAAGTCTGATGGTTTATAAACTCCTGAGCACAGTCTGGCCCCATTCTACCGATCAACAGGCCAGCACGTTCTCTACCCTCCGAGGGTAGGCACATGCTCCTTTAGCGAGAACAACAGCACAGTTTATCACACGCCATTTGCCACCGATCGTCTGAAATTACCGAAGTCAGGAGGCGACTCTAATCCGTATGTGTGAGGGATTCAAAATTGAGGCTACTGTTAAACAATAACATTTGGATTAACCGTCATGACTGTTAAGCACATTGCTGAATTAAGAAACGATGAACACCACCAACAACTTTGGCAACACCAGTGAACACCACCTTAACCATTTTTACTCCTGTTATGACCTCTTTTGACTTAATACTCCTTGACTTAATACTGTGACAATCATGGGCAGGAAAAAGTATAAACTGTCATGTACAAAATAATCAGACCACTAGAAAACACACGTTCTGGCAATAACTCAATCAAGAGTTTATATACACTTATACAATCTCATAAAAAAAACATTATTCATGGTCTAGACCGGCGGTCCCCAACCTTTTTTGCGCCACGGACTGGTTTAATATCAGACGATATTTTCACGGACCGGCCTTTAAGGTGTGGCGGATAAATACAACAAAATAAAATGATAGGACCGGCATAAAAACTGGGGTATTTTTAAAATATAATAATAAACCTGAATCCAATGTGAAATCGCAACTTTATTAGCAGCGTCCTCTTAACATCCTCTCTCCCCCCTAACGCTCTCTGGTCTCTATGGTAAGGTTTCAACGTATCATGTGACCGAGACAAGCGTCTTGACATGCGTCAAGAGTGAGTCGTAGAAGGATGTAATGGAGAGAATCCGGTCATTTTTCAGATCCAGATAATAAATAAAACGGAAATAATGTACGTTATTTATTCTTTCTGTACGGCCCGGTACCAAATGACCCACGGACCCCGCGGACCGGGGTTCGGGACCGCTGGTCTAGATGAGTCAGTCAATAACTGGAGGTTGAGAAATGTAGTTTCTTTATATTTTTATGGTAATTTTCATTGTATATGTAAGCAATTAAACTAGTAAATCAGCTGAGTAGTCGCACAGCATTGATAAACACTACACACTTTCATTCAATTTACACAATCTGCCTTTTTAATCCTACCTCAAGGTTACTGGCGGTTTATGTAAATCAGTCACTTTGCTGATAAATATTTATTTGGTGGCTTTTATGGTTGCAAATTACACACAATGCTGTCCTCCCATTGAACATGTGACCGTATTTTCCCCCTAGATGAGCGCAATGATGCATTTTAACAGCTTGTCAATCAAATAAGCTGCACCCCAGTTCAAGTTGATGTCATGATACATGACCCAAGTCTAATCAACCTGCACATTTTAGTAGACACCGGTTACTAAAAGCATAATATTTTTGTCTAACTGGTGTCACTATTGTATCTGTATAACCCAGTTAATATGCAAATATCTTAGCAGTAGTGTTAAAAATATGCCTCCATGTTGTTGTACATTTACTTCATCGTATATTCTGCTTCAGCGAGATCGCCCTTGAGTTTCTGCCGCATTAGCAACAAGCAATCAGAAGTCTTCTCTGTTATGCTGATTACACGGTGATGCCGTCGTGTACTCGGCCTGGAGCGAGCTCTCAGCAGGTGTGCGAGGATTAAAGGATAAAAAAAAAAAAAAAGCAGTTAACAATGCAGATGCCAGCTTCGCAACATCAAAGCGCACTGCCTTGATTTGCATTCGTGCCACTCTTATCTCTAGTTATCTGGGAAACAGAGACAAAAAAAACCCCCCAAAAAAACACAAAGTGAAGTAGTAAGAATTAAAAAAAAAAAAAAAAAAGATAAAAAGAGAGCCTTTACTCTTTATTTGCTCATTCCTTATCCTCAAATTGATGCTTAAACCCAGCAGCTGAATCTTTACACACAACTAGGTTTAGAGAATCTCAACAGTGAACGTGACACCAATCTGTCACGATTCACCTCGGAATGCAAGCAAAATAAAATCAAAACAGAAGCTCCTTGGGGAGAGTTCCTGCATCCTCACACAACACAGCGGTTACCAGGGCAACACAGCTTCAAACATCAACCTTGAACATAAAAAATGTGATATCTTTAGTCACTTAAACTCGGTTTATAGCCTGCAGGCAGAAAGGAAAACCTCTAGAACTAACGAGAGCTGCGCCGCTGAATAACCGCTAACAGTCACTGCAGAATCATTTATCTACTTTGTTTCTAATTGCACCTTGTGATGCTACTGTACACCTGATTCTTTGAGATGCTATTAAAACCAGACTTTTTCTGGGGTTTTTATTTATTCTTTTTAAGAGAGGGCATTATGATGTGTTTCAGTGCAGTCTATGATCATCAGCAGGCTCGGTTTCTCATTAGCACAGTAATTTGTCATCACTCTCGTGGTCTACTCACCCTGATCCAGAACCTCCTCCTCCTCCCTCTTCGGTTGCTGGAGCGCTGCGTCATCTTCGCCGTCTTTGAAAACGAGAAGAGAGAAACCATCAAATGACCTAGAAATGATTCCTGATTCGCATGTAATTAAATCAGATCAGGAATTATTCGTAGGCAACCGCAGAGTGAACATTCAAAATCTGCTTTCATGAGTATGCTGTTTAATGAGATTTACATCTTTGAAATGTATTTTCCTAAAATTCAAAGTAAAAAAAAGGGACAAATGGACATAAAAAATGAACAAGGGCTTTCTTTTTGCTTCCTGCCTGAAAAACATTGACACCTACTGTTCACTTCAGAATTATTGGCACCCTTGATGGAAAAAGAGCAAAAATCAATGCATAAAAAGACTACCAGGTTTGTGTATACAGGTGCTTGTATCATTATTTTCAAAAATAGAACAAAGAAGTGCAATTTTTGTCTACAACACACTGTTTTCAAAATGATCGGCACCAGTAAAATTACTATTTTGTGAAGCCCCATAGAGAATAACCCTGTTCTGTAATGTCGAACAATGTTGGAGGCACTTTGTCCACTTTGAGCTGGATCAATTCAAATCACAAGTTTTCAGCAGGATTCAAATCCAGAAATTGAGATAATTATTGCAAGACACTGGTTTTGTGTTTCTTTGTATGTTTGGTTAATCATCTTGTGGAAAGCTCTATTTATGGCCAAGTACGGACCTCCTGGTCTTTAACAGAAATCATGATTCTATCAATCTTCTCAAGAACCCCTGAACCAGCAGCTACAAAACAGCCCTTAATGAACCACCTCTGTATTTTACATATCGACAGCGTGTATGAACAAAATGTGATTTTGGTCTCATCTATACACAGCACACAGTGCCAATGGTAGCTCTAATGGCACTCGATGAAATTCAACAGCTGCATTTAGTGAGATGATCTGAGGGAAGGCTTCTTTCCTGCAACACTTCCAAACAGCTTTTGAAAGTGGCATTTAACAGTTTTTTGAAACTTGATAAAAACAACAATGAACCAAACTGTGCAATTCTAAAATTGTGATCTTCAAGATTTTTTCCCCCATCCTTCACTGTCCACCTCACTGTATAAGGGAAACAGTGTGCTCATGGATCCAATTTCTGACCAATCTACAACTGTTTCAGACATGTGAAACTTATTGTTAGAGCCCTAATTGTGCTTGATTGTATTTTAATTGCTTACATATTTTTATGACCATTATTTGTGCAGGTCATTAACCTTATGTCTATTTTGTATTTAAATTCTTTGTTGGTTTCCCATGGCAATAGACGGTAAATGGATTTTATGTTTGCGCAACCTCTTATTTATATCCCAGGGACACAGGACATGAAGGAGTTCTTGGGGATTGATTATATATAAAATATATTTAAAAAATTCCTTGGGGTGTTGATAATTTTGGCACATATCTTTGAGAGGTATATAGATTTTTAAAACAAATATAAATAGTATCTACTACTGTTTACTATTGAATCATTGTGTGTAATCTTCATTTTCAAAAATGATTTTCAGGAAGGATGGCAACAATTCTGGGGATCACTTTACTTGTACAAGATTGTTTTTATACCATAACAAAGTCCCTTGTGCAGTGTCTCTGTGCTCATCCTATTGTTCAAAAACTCTATGTGTGGGTAGGATGGACTTCACGTTGTCATTAGCCTCTCAGCCTGGTAGCTGTCCGGTCATAAGGGAACTAGCTAATGTGTAGGAATAATCTACTACTAAAATCAGCAAAAAGAAGAAAAAGTAAAAGAGAGTTTAACACAGAAGGGAGTGTGTACCTTTATGCTCTGAGCCATGCATCATAGACATCATTTGGTCCGGGGTGATGGCAATGGGAACATTGGCTTCGGCAGGAATGTTTCTGAAAAGACTGCTGCTGCCGTGGTCCATGCAATCCATGTAAGGCAAAGCACTCTTGCTGTCCATGTAATACATGATGTAGAAGTTACACATCTCATCGTTGGAAGTACCACTGGGAAAAAGGAGATTGAATATCCATCACACATACTTCAGAATGAAATCAATCAATCAATCAATCAATCAATCAATCACTTTACAGAATGACTAAAGCCATATTCGGCCTGGGGTTGTTTTTGCTCTTTTTCATCAGTATGAAGACACTCCAGGAAGCCTTTTTGATTTAAAAAAAAAAAATTCTAATAAACCTAACCAAATCCAAATTTTAAATAAAATATATTCAAGATTTAAAAGAATTTGTCTGAGGAGTGAGATTCACATGCATTTAGATAAGTTACTGAGTTCCTACAACAGGTACAGAGAACATACATGATATGGTCATGTGACCTACTAATGACCAAACACAAGTCCCATGGTCACAAGTGTGGCCACAATCCGTTTGTATTATAATGAGTTGTATGTAGTAGGCATGGAATTTTTCGTGTGACACATCCGTCACTGTGATTTAGCCTACAGACCTCCTCTAGCAACATTACATAACAGGCATATATCTGAAAATCTTATCCCACATAAATGCTCTTTAAGCTGAGCTCAAGGAACGGCAACAGACTTTGAATCGTGTTTGTACACGTTTGTCACTTCTTCACTTCTCACTCTGCTCACTGCCATTTAAATGAATCATGTCTTCACTAAGAGGAGGTGACGTATGAATTTGTGTGTGTGTGTGTGTGTGTGTGTATATATATATAATATTTTATATATATATATATATACATATATATATATATATATATATATATATATATATATATATATATATATATATATATATGTGTGTGTGTGTGTGTGTGTTTGTGTGGGGACTGGTACTCTGGGTTGCTTCCCATGGGATGCGTTATATGGCACTCTGACGTCGCAATCATGCACATCCCAAATCACCATGGCAACAGGAATGGGGAGGCAGACCCAAGTAACACACCCCACACACACACACGCACACACGCACACATGTGGACCCAGTCACAAAAGAGAATCATGAAAAATGCATGTTACCCTGGAGACAACTTTCTTTTGTGATTGACGATTCTGCAAACACACTACAGAGCACACACACACACTGAACACACACATGCACGCAATGAACACACACAATAACCAAGGAAGAGCTGTGACAGGGAGCCACACTGGGCAGGGCAGCGAGCAGCACTAATGACCACCTGTCACACAATTGGCTGATGTGAATCTCAAGACAGGAGTCTATCAGCACTCAGAGTATGGAGGAGATGAAAACACGCCTCAACTACACACACACTCTCCACCCTTTAAACCTACTCACATTCTCATTTACAAGGAAAGCTGGTGAAACAAAAAATGGTTGGTGTGGACCGTGGATTAATTCATAACAGAAATGGCATTATCTATTTAAATATGGTGCTTTTACAGTGCTGTGAAAAAGTATTTGATTTCTTCAGTTTCTGTCTATATCTCATACTAAATAGCTTTAGATCTTCAAACAAAACACAACATAAAACAAAGGCAATCTGAGTAAACACAAATTACAGTTTTTATTTTTTATTGAAGTTATCCAACACCTATCACTCATTTGAAATACTAATTGCCCCCTTAAAATCTGGTTGTGTCACATTTACCAGCAACTACTGCAACAAAATGCTTACGATAACTGGAGGATAGAGGATCATCAAAGTGTGTTTTGGTGAAATTCAGTCGAGCCATAATGTTTTTCTGGGTTAGAAGTGGTTTTTCGCCTCCCCACTCTTCCATGGATGCCATTTTTTGCCCAGAGTCTTTCTGATAGTGGTGTCATGAACAGTGACCTTTATTGATGAAAGAGAGGTCTGTAGGTCCTTTAATGTTGTCCTTGGCCCTTTTGTGATTTCCTGGATGAGTAGTTGTTGTGCTCTTGGAGGAAATTTGGAAGGTCGGCCACTTCTGGGAAGGTTCACTACTGTGTGGAGTTTTTCCATTTGGAGATAATGGCTCTCACTGTGGTTCTTTGGAGTCCCAGAGAATTTAAAATAGCTTTGTAGCCCTTCCCAGGCTGATGTATTTCAATCACCTTCTTCCTCATCATTTCTGGAATTGCTTTCAATGTTGGTATAGTGTGTTACTGGGTAAGACCTTTAACCAACTTCGTGATGTTGAAAAAGTTCTGTTTAAGTGTTGATGTGATTGAACACGGTTTGCAGTAATCAGGTCTGGTTGTATCTAATCCAGCTGAACCCCATTATGGATGCATTTTCATAGATTTGAGGAATTAATAACTACAGGGGCAAAATACATTTCCACACAGTTGGTATTGGATAACTTTTTGCTTCAATAAATTACATTATCATTTAGAAAATGTATTTTGTGTTTACACAGGCTGCCTTTGTTTTATCTTAGAATTTGTTTGAATTTCTCAAAAATTTAGTATGAGATATATACACAAAACCAGAAGAAATCATGGTGCGGCGAATACTTTTTCACAGCACTTTATATGAAATGATTGAAGGAAAGAGAAAGGAATTCAAAATTACTCTCTCTGGCTTAAACTCACCCGATGTGTGTTTTAGAGGTCTTTCCCTCTCCTGTGAAAACGCAGCGAGCAGCCAGCGTATCTCCGTATCTTACGTCAATGGCATTGCTGGTTGGATAAAAGGCCTGGAACAAACACACAGCTGCTACTTATTCTTGGGGAAAAGGCACAACTGAGGCACAGACTGACTACTCACTATTCACGATGTTTTTACAATTATATCCACACAGACAACATAGAGTTCTGAAAACTGGAAAAAAGAAAAAAAAAGAGAGAAGAGAAATATAAAATGGCTGGATTTTTTTTTTTTTTTTTAGAAGGAATAGTGCATGTTTTCTAAACTAAACTAGAAAAGAAACTCTTCTGTAAAGGTAAAGGCAATTTCATGGTTGAGGTAAGATTAATTTAAGGGCCTACTGAATTAAATTCTTTTCATATTGTTGGAGTCACAGCTCTGTGAAAAGACGTTTTGGTCGGCCAAGGAAAATCACAGAAAATCAGGAGCAAGAGAAATTAAGCACCACTGGGCTGAGTACTGCTGTAAATACTGTATGCATCCTGTTTTGTGTAACACAAGAGGGAGGTCTGTTTCACCTCTTGGTTCACTTCGGGAACCTAACGTTGGTTTAGACTTCCTAGAGAAACACAGAAAGATATTTAGGCCTGGAACAGCTCTCCATCTGCTAGGCACTCACCTTTACTTGAAACAGTGGTGGACGCCCGAACACAAATCGTCATGTAAATTAAAAGAGTGAACCTAAAATGCAGGGAATTTACATTTCTACAGTGTTTTCAGTGAGCTTCTAGACATGACTGTAAGCCTACAAAAACGTGTGACATTAAGTGGAAGCATTTTAACTCAAATGAATATTTAAAATTATATTTTACATTTTTAGGTCTGGTCCATGTTTCTCTGGCACAGAGCGAGTGGTCAATTATGTGAAGAAAAGTGGAACAGTGGATCAAGGAAAAGTCTCTGTCACAAAGCCTGCTGGCTCAAGGGCATTAAAAAATTTATTTTAACTCCTGCTTTTTTGTCCCCAACGCTCAGGCTGGTTTTTATATGATTCGATGATCACATGCAAATAATGGGAATGAAACGTGGATTTCAAATATCATCTCACATAACAGCAGATTATAATCAAGCCTATAAAGCCTTTAGCGGATTTATCTGACACTAAACCCCCTCTGCACCATGAAGTCAGTGGTGAAGGGTCTTATCCTACAATGTGTAATATATTTTGTCTGACTTATCAAGATCTTAATATAAGCTTGAGTGAAAGGGGTAGAACTGTCAAGAAACCCATCATGTCATCTATGTAGTACTGATGGGTTTTCCTCAAATCAATAGTAGCAACATTTGCAGGGACAGTCCCACATCCAGCATGTCCCACTCCATTTCTCTAAATTATATCATTTCTAAAAAGCACTCCATGTTCTAGTAGACTATGTGAACAATTATTAGAAAGGAACGGCCAACAGTGTTTTTCTGTTCAGTCAAGAAACTGCAGTGCAGAGCAAATGAGTCATACTGTGCAATCTTTCATCCAGCATAATTGCCCAGGTACATATAAAACTAAACAAAATCTCCGTGGACTGCAAGCAAACTCTTCAAGAAAGAAAAAAGGAGACGTTTTATGCGTCACTGAGCTGCAGTTCGTACTGACAGAACAAAAGAGCCTCTTCGTGTTTCTAATCTGTCTAATGTTGTTATGTGCTTAAGGCTCGGCTCAGCTGCTACATCCTGCTGTGGCTAAGCTACGACGCTGCATGGAAGGAAGTGTAACGTCTCAGCATGGCCTGCACATGACATTTAATCCTGGCCTTTAACTCAGAGAGACAAGCCATCTGCCATGAACTGGAAATGTCTCAATATCAAGGGCGGAATGTATCAATGGGCAAGACTATTTGCCTATTTTTTACTCAAAAGTCACTTATAAAGGAAGTCGAGGCAGAAGTTGGGAAAGTCGACATGCATCAATCATGAATTTTTCATTCATTCATCCTCATCAAGTGCTTTATTTTATTGGATCCGGATTCTGCCCTGGAAACACTGGGCATGAGGCGGGAATACACTCTGGATCTGATGCTAGCTTACTACGCCCACACGTTCACACATAGGAGGAATTTAGCACAGCTTCTCCACCTACTAGCATCTATTTTGAGGAGGAAAGGAACCGGAAATCCCTGAAGAAACCCACGTGGACACAGGAAGAACATGCATAGATACGCCATAAGAAAACTGAGATCAGGATCAATCTGCCATTAAATCTTTAGTGAAAGCTATTTATAAATTAAGCTCTATATCTGTATGATTTGCTCTTTCAGAAATAGGCGACTTTTCAGAGGAATCTGCATATGTGGGTGTGGTTGTGTGTTGCATGGGTTGTTGCCAAGGTGATTTGTGGTATTGCTTTACCTACTTTATGTAGCTGTGTGGGTCTGGGCATAAAGCATAGAAATCACAAAACCTTTAGGAAAGTAGGTGGAATTACATTTTCATCTGTACTGCTCTTTGTCTGAAAGTTGGATAAGAACACCTTTGGTGTGAAGTGCACTGTTAGTGTAACAGCTACAGTTTTGAATTCACATCACCGACTCATGAATTTTAAATGTTTATTGACTGCCCGAACAACTGCATATTAACAACTTGCATATTAAAATGTATTATGAGTAAAGATATTTTCCATTCTTTCTCAGCACAGGGAAAGCTGTGAAAATTCTTATTCAACATGAACGCACATACACTACAGATCCAAGCTTAGGTTGGAATATTTCCAAAGGAAATGTGATTAAAATGAGAAACTTAAGTAGAGGAGTATACTACATGTACGTTTAGGAGTACCTGTGGTAACTGTGGAGACTGCCGCCCAATCAACGTCCACTGTCCGTTTCGAATTCTGTAACCACTAACAACTTTACCTGAAGCACACATGAAAATATTTTTGAGCAATCTTTTAAAGTTGTTTCTATTTAAAACTTATAAATAGTATAATGAGAAGAAAAGTTCGAACTCACCAAGGCGATGCGTGTGGGTTCTGAAGGCAAACGGGTACATCGGGTATGATGAGTAAGAGCAAGCAATGTCAGCATTGGTTACTGTAAACGAACAAAAGCAACACGCCAGGATTTAAATTATTGACATACCATGGCATTGCATGAATTCAACTGTCAAGGATTTTGTACTTCAAAAAACTGCTCTTAAAGAGACATGGACATTAGTACACAACAATGAACAGTGGGTTTTAAAACCATGAGAATTGCCCATTTAAAAAACTGAAGTAACCAGGTTACGTGTGTGTTTGGTGGTTTGAGCCCATCTTAAAATGGATTCCATCAAGATATAAACAGTGTCAGATTGTTAGGCAGCTCCTTAGTATACCTGTCTTTCCTGGAGGGATGACGGTGTCTACGGACAACATCAGGTACATGCCTGCTAAAAAGGGCTGTCTGGACAGAAAATGCAAAATGACATCAGATTCTCCTCTAAATCTCATCACTTCACTACATTAAGCATTTAATCATCTAAACTCTGAAACTTGAAGAAAGGAACCCGATTGCTTCCAAAATAGCATTCAGCCATCCTATTATCAAGGATTTACATACTTCATTTTGTGAGACTGTAATCCCACAAGGGGCGTCATGATTACGCTGAGCTTTTTGCACGTGGATTTGTTCAGCTCTGCTAAATCTTTCCGCATCCCACAGGTTTCTGAAACCGTTTATTAAAAGAATGTGGGTCTGGAGTGACAGGTGTACAGAAAAACAACAGGTCTATTTCTGTTCTGTGTTTCTATAAACTGATGGGCCTGTCCGTGTAAGCAAAGCACAAACAAGAGCAAGAAAAGGAGAAAGCAGAGCTCGCAATCAAAGTTCAGCCACATCCATCAACCATCCATCGGCATCATACACAGCAGCGGTGAGACCGGGACTGAGGCGACCCGCTGAACTCAGATCAATAATCCTTTTCAGTAATAATGTCACTCTGCTCTAACTACAGCTGCTGTGCCACCACTGATCAATTAGCAGTTCACACTTGTACGCGTGTTATTTTAAAAACGCCAGTTCTGGAGCAGATATGAGTCTTAGCACTAGATGTGGGATGAAGCATTTAAACCCAAATTGTTTTTTCTGCCTATTTAAATTGGTACTTCATTCATTTTCACAGGGAATGTCCAATTATTGTCACAACACCCCGATAATTGATGCAAGGCCCATAATTACATGCTTTATGGAAGGGGAGAAAAAACAGCCTTAGGTTGATGGATCTAATAGCCAATACAACATCAGTCAATATACATGGGTAGTTTGTAGGAAAACAACTGCTTAAATGAATCAAATTCAGATGTTTACCAAGCTCATTATTACTTCCAATTAAATAATCATACTAATGCAACATAAATTTACAAGTTTGCAAGCCCGGAGGGAATTCTGAAACTGAACAATTTTACAAATGGAGTCATGCAAAAAATCAATAACAGCATTAAGAAAAGCGATGGGGATTCGAAACTTACGGTTTGGAAGTCATTCTTAGAGTAAGTCCTGAGCAGTCTTTATGGTGATCTGAAACCAAGACAAGACACCATCAGCCCAACCCACTCATCCTAAATTCATCTTATTATGTTTTGGCTTTGCTAAGCAAGATCGGGCTGAAATAAAAAAAAAAAGTGGTGCCTTTGTTGGATTTTGTTAGTTTCCTTCACTAAAAATGATTTAATAAAATAAAATCACACGATGACGACACTGGGCAAATACTCTTCAATCTTAAAGCAAAGTGCAGGTTGAGAGAATAATGTTTTAGCATGTTTAATGGTCAGCAGTTTTGCCCCAGAAGCTGATCAAAATTAATTTTCTTAAATTATCCAGAAGTCAAATACTAGGTGAAATGTTAAAAAAAAATAGCTTAGCATTGTCAGAAGTTTCTCTCAAGCTATTACACTGGAACTAGGCTTTTCAGAAGGTCAACATTTCTGCATTATAAATTCTTTATTCTAATATTTTGAGATACTGGATTATTGATTTCCATGAGCTGTAAACTGTAATCATCAAGATTATAAAAAAAAAAGGGCTTGAAATATTTCACTTCATGTGTAATGAATCTAGAATATATGAAAGTTTCACTTTTTGAATAAAATTACGGGGGAAAAAAAACCTAAACTTTTCCACGATATTCTAATTTTTTGAGATGCAGCTGTATGCGGAAGAGGGAAGATGGCGCTTTCCTCAGAGTGTGCTACACTGTTTTTACGCCGGCCTGTAATGCAGCATGAGCAGTTCCAAAATGTGTTTTTACAATTTGTATATTCACACAATCTGGATTTATTTTATTATTTCCTTATTAGGTTTATTTTAAGTAGAGTCCATGTGATCATTTCTTCCTTAAAACTTAGTTATGCCACATTATGCAATTGAATTCATTTTTAGGGTGCCTATTTTAGTGTCTCCACATTTACTCCAATGACTGAGATCCGGTCCCTTTATTTTCAGGCTAGTCAAATGCATGTTGAACAAGGTCCATACAGATTTTGCTACATGCACCCAACAGGTTTTTATCCTGGAACAAGTCTGGCCAACAACTGACAAGTTTTACAGTGCAGGACATTTCACAACAAGGATTCTACTAATTTTATTTTTTTTTTTTGTCTGTAAGCTTATTTTAAAATATAGTTCTATTTTCCAATATATTATCATCACAAGTATTAAGTGCATTAACATTCCAGAATGTATTGAACCCACACAACCATGTTTCTGTAAACCATTCAAAATGTAATAGAAAATATACATTATAAACCGTTCAGATGAATTCAATCAAGGATTAATAATGTGCCAGGACAAATTTGCTTCATCTACTTTTTCACTGTTTTCTCATTACTACTTGGCTGTGAAATGGCAGCACTGAGCCAGCTTTCTTTGGCAACAGTGTGTCAGCAGGGCCACTGATTTCCAGCCTGCTGTTGGGATCATCAAACAAGGGTACCTCGACAACGTACCTCTAAAGTTTTTGACATCACCATAATGGATTTGCAGCACAAAGTAGGTAATCTTGCTATCTCCTCCAACTCTGAAGCCGACATCTGTGTGGGAAAGAAAGGAGAAAAATGGCGGAATCGTGAGATCAGATACTTACTTAACTTTATCCTCTACATCCCGTGTGAGACATAAGGCCGTATTGTACCCATTATATGTTGTCAGCTTAGCATTGTGGACCATTCCGAACAGGTCATAACTACCTCACCCCGTAAAAAATAAAAATAAGTTATAGAAATTGCATTCAGATCAAATAGGCATGTGAAATAAGAAAGGAGAGAGAAAAGAGAGAAAGCTAGAGAATCGAAAAAATAAATGGTGTATGAGGAACCGATTGCCTTGTGGCTTTCTTTTCTGTACAGATATGTTGATAAGAGGTCTCACTGGAGAGCAATTACAATGGTCCAGAGTACTGTGCAAATCCTCTGATTATTAATGATCTCTAGCTGACTGTGCTGCGGTCACTGATAATATGAGTAGCAAAGAGACAGAGAGAAGTAAAAGGCCTGACAAATGGAAAGAGAGACTAAAAAAGAAGACAGACATGAACCATGGTCTAAACACAGACATCACCTTTAGGGAGCTTGGTGGGTGGAGCATTTCTGGCCCAGGCATACATAATCTTGGCCTCGTCCTCACAGGTGCCCTGTTCTGTCCCACAATCCCTGCACACACACACACACACACACACACACAGAACGCTCAGTACAACTACCTGCCGCTGTTTCATTATCCACTCATCCATCAACACAGCTCAGAGCCCTGAAGGCTTTATAAATTATCACACAGACAAACATGTTTACATCATGGAGAGAATTATAATACAAAAGCTTGAGACACAACCAAAAAAAAAAAAAAAAAAAACAAAAAAAAAAAAAAAAAAAAAAAAAAAAAAATATTTATATTATTTTAAAAAAATTGCCAAAGAGAATGTACTGCCACTACACATTATCATGACAGAACATCAAATCTCAAATTTATTCAGCCTGGATTATAGCTCTGAAAACAGATCTGGGAACTTTGTTTAAAATATTAAAAATGCTTATGTGAGATCAAACATGAGGGTTATGTTAAACATCCAGCAAATGATGGAAAGAAAAAAAACCCCAAACATGATCCAATTTGCTGATCAGATGGAGCTGAGAATAGTCCAGGAACTCCCAGCCTTCTACAGCGCTCAAGCACAACTTCACAAAAGCATCAGTTGATGCGGATTTTGAGAAGCTGTCAGAATCATCATTCCCATATATCATGCATACACAGGTGGTAACAGAACGTTTAATGGTTTATAACAGAATAGAAAAGAAACCAAACACACTGGCCACTTTATTAGGAACACTATTATATTTACATTTATTCATTGAGTAGACACTTTTATCCAAAGTGACTTACAAACAAGGAAATACAAGCAGAGAGATACATCAAGCGGGAAACAATACGACTAGGTCTACCATGCAAGATTTATAATTGAGTTCTAGAGAAGCAAAGTGCGCAGAGGAAAGGTGTAAGAGCCAGAGTAATTATTTTAGTTTTTTAAATAATGTGGGTTTGGCATTTTAGAGGTTAGTGCTCATAGAAGAGGTGGGACTTTGGCGTGTTTTGAAGATAGTGACAGATTCTGCGGTCCGGACTGAGGTTGGAAGTTCATTCCACCACTGAGGGACGGTTAGTGTGACGGTTCTGGAAAGGGACCTTGAGACACGCTGAGTAGGCACTACTAAGCATCGGTCATTAACCGATTGCAGATTGCATGAGGGAACGTAAGCCTTAAGGAGAGAGGAGGTAGGGGAGTGCTGTTCCAGACTACAGGAAACCAGTGGAGGGAGATGAAGAGGGGTGTAACATGGGTTCTTATGGGCTGGTTGAAGATGAGGCATGCTGCTGCATTATGAATCATCTGAAGGGGTTTGATGAAGCTGCAAGGTCCATGAGTAGTGTGTTGCAGTAGTTCAGTTTTGAGATGACAAGATCCTGGACTAGTAGCTTTGTAGCCTGTTTGGTGAGGTAGGGTCTGATTTTCTTGATGTTGTACAGGATGAACCTACAGGACCGTGCAGTTGCTGAAATGTGGTCTGTAAAGGTCAAGCTGTCATCAAGAGTCACCCCAAGGTTCCTGGCTGTCCTGGTTGGCTTGAGTGTGGTTGAGCCGAGCTGTACAGTGAGGTTGTGGTTGATTGAGGGGCAGGCTGGGATGACAAGAAACTCAGTTTTAGCCAATTTGAGCTTAAGGTGGTGTTCCCTCATCCAGTTTGATATGTCAGACAGGCAAGCAGAGATTCGGGCAGAGACAGGTGGATCATCAGGCTGGAAGGACAAATAGAGCTGGGTGTCATCAGCATAGCAATGATATGAGAAGTGATGAGACTCAATCACAGCCCCCAGAAATGTAGTATAACTTGGAAGGACACTCTTTGCTCTCAGAAGAGCCTCAATTATTCATGGTGTAAGCTCCACAAGGTGTTAGAAACATTCCTTTGAGATTCTGGTCCATGCTGACATGACAATCACATAATTGCTGCAGATTTCTCAGATGAATCTCCCATTGTACGACACCCCAAAGGTGCTGTACTGGATTCAGATCCTGTAACCAGAAAGTACACTGAAGAACACTGAACTCACCATCAGGTCCATGGAATCATTTTGAGATGACTTTGTGACATGGTGTATTATCATGCTGGAAGTAGGCATTATAAGATGAGTAATTTGTGGCCAATCTTAAGTTGTCCAGTTTAGGTGAACCCATGCCTCAGATTCCAGTTGTTGGCTGAGAGGAAAAGAACTTGATTCGGTTCTCTGCTCTTGCAAGCCATCTGAGATTCTGAGATGCTTTTTTTCCCTCACCACAGTGGAGAGTGGTTACTTGAGTTAATGTAGCCTTTCTATCAGTTCAATCCAATCATAGTTTGCTTTAGGCTGGGAGATCTTTTTCCTCCTAATTGTGAGTTGCTGTAATTGTTTAACAATTTATGTACAACAGTTTAAAATACTGCCTGACTAAAAAACTAAAAATTAAAAAGTCTTCAAGTAATTGAGTGGTACTGCTGAAACAAATGATTTGCATTAAATTTTACTATCAGCACTGGGGAAACTGTCCTGGGCCTCAGGTAATCCAATGATATCTGGAATAAGCTTATAAAATAAAAATGAATAATGTAAAATAAATTAAAATTCGTCAAAAGTTCTATGCGTTATCCATGGCAATTAATAAGTAAACAGCTCACTCTTGAACAGTTACTCTGCGAAAGGCAAAATAATAAAAAGTCAGTAGTAATGTCAACAAAGAAAACACCTAAAATTCTAAAAATATTTCTAAATAAATAGTCTATTACTACCACAGTCGAACTACAAATGACTTTGTACAGTTTTATAAGCTACATAACCACAACATGAAAGAAAAGATTCAGTCGACCGCCTGATGTGCAGTAACACCGACTATTCTCGGCTTACCAGCTCTTCAACAGGAAAAGCATCATTTCAGGTTTAAGGCGATTACGGGAAGAGTTCGGAATGTTTCCTGCTGTGCATACACACAGAAAACCAGAATATCAAACAGCACACACACAGGTGTTTACAAACAACCTTCACGTGAGTGTTCCTCCTTTCTTGTGTTTACCACCCATGATATTTTTGTGCAATTGTGTTAAATCCTCACTTCAGAGAACTACTTCGATATCGACAATCATTTTCTCGCACAAGATGAGTACCGGTACAACAAAGTGTGATGGAAGCCTTTTAAAAGAAATTATATAGGAGACTTAAATCACGCATTTCAACACTATACCTAGATATATCTCAATTTTATCTTAGAAGACATACATGTGTTGTTTGGACAGGAAAAAAAAGAAATTAGTTTCTTGATTTTCAAACGTCAACACAATGAATGTATGAATAAACAAATATCAGCCATCAAATCCATCAATTACTTGCTGTTTTAGTACGATTTTATTTTTGTACACTGTCCAAAAACAAACAAACAGCTGTGCATTTTGTATTGCAGTTTTTCGCCAAAACCACTTTTAGAGATAGTCACTACATTTCAAAACGGTGACAAAAACTAGATTTTTGCTGAACAGAAAGAACCACACAAATGACATATTTCACTTGATCTGTGTTGTTATAACCTCCAGTAGTCTATAAACCATTAACGATATATTTCGCAATATTAGATGTTTAAAGCAAAACAGTTAATCACTTCAGAGGTCACAGTTTCACTTTTAGAATAAGGAGCCATGGTAGTGCCAGTCAAAAAGCATACTTATACTTCATGAAAATGGTTCCTTCAGGTCTTTCAACATGTTTTCACAAAAGTGCACTTTCAACATGATCCATCTCGTATTCAGCTGCACAGGACTATACTGATTATACTGTTTGATGCCTATAGTCAAACACTTTCTTGATATCTTTCCAAGCTCGCTGGATTTGCTGCATTTGGGTGTGATAAGTCACATGACTTGGCCTATTTTTTATGCCTCTGATGATCCTCTGCAGCATTCTTCAATTTTGGAGCCTCACAGGCACTTGAATGTTTGATGCTGTCTGGAGGAATATGAATGAAGGGAGATTCATTTTTGATGCAAAGGAGGTTCTACTAACAAGAGCAGGGACGGATTACATGTCTGTCACAGTATCTATTCATATGCAAGGCAAAAGCAACCAAGCAAACACTTTTCATCTTAAGGTTTAGAAACGTGTGCATCACCTCTGCATTTCATGGACAAAAATAACAGAGGCAGAGGACTGAGCTGTGGTCTCAATAGCATGTTGGAAACGAGGCTGTGTTTTTATTGCAGAGGTGTGGAATGGTCTGTCTGATGTTCTGACCTGAAACAGTCTGGACTCAACTGTAATGTTCTCTTTATGTTGCTTATCGCACAGACCCAAGAGAAAAGACAGAAGAATGGAGGGGCAGAGCTGTGAGGTGGATATGAGAAATCCCCCCCAACCCCCAACCCCCCATCTAACCCACAACCCCACAGGGCAGCTCTAACAACCCCTGTTGTCAAGCTGGATGTGGTTGCCCTGGTAACAGGCGAGTTTATTAGCGTCTTCCCCGCTCCCTCTCTCGCTCGCGCTCTTCCTCTCTCAGGAGGACAACTCATCATTTGCTGCTTCTCTTATGTGGAGCATTCAGACCAGAATCAGCTGCCTGAGATTCTTAATGGTACATCACTAAGACTTAGTGTATAAGCCTAAATAAAATCAATTAGGGGTCTCCAGCAGCTTGTAATGATCCATTCACTCCATTTGTTTTATACAAGTTTATAAATTACGGTCAACAAGGCTGTTTATCAGCTTCAGTAATGACAAAATGACTAATCCGGTTGTTTGGAAAACTGCTCTTTCATTTTGCACTGCATAAAGGCATGTAATACTTTTACAAATTGATCAGTATTAGGGACACTGATCACAGTCTAAAGTGGAAAAATGAAACACTTACCAGTAGCCTTTGGTGGAGTAGGGGGTTCTGCAGCCGTATAAGAGCATGTGGTGGGCTGTCTCCATGGAAGCATGGGGCACAAAGTCCACTAAGGAGAGAAATAGCAGTGTGTTTGTGCTTCAGACTGAATATACACAAGAATCATTTACATTTACATTACGTTTAGATTTATTCACTTGGCAGACACTTTTATCCAAAGCGACTTACAAATAAGCAAAGGGATTTCCCATGCAGTATTCAATTCTTCATAAAGGAGTAATGCTGGGCAAAATATCGTTATCGTGATAAATTATTACACAATACACTTTTCTCAGATATCACTGGTATGGTGCTGGTTTTTTTTACGCTTTTAATAATTACAAATTAAATGGTACTGAATGGATGCCATTGATTTGATGTCATAAATAAATACATTTGTAAGATCTTCTTTGTCTTTGTAGGCATTAAAGAAAATACCATCAAAGACAGTTTAACTTTTTTTTTTTTTTATTACTAATGTTTTTCAGACAGATTGTTAGTTAAATTATACATAGTGATATGCATCGTATAGTGCAGTACCGTGATATGATATTTTTGTCATATTATCCAGCCCTACAAAGAAGAATATTAAAATAGGGCTGTATTAATATAGGTATCAAATATGTATCAATATACTTAGTTCAGTGGAGGTTTAAACACAATGTCACATTAAAAAAGTTTTTTTTAAAAGTACAATTCTTTTTTTATCGAAAAGTATATTTAATGGAAAAAAAACACGTCTATTTAATGGAAAAAAAAGTCTACCAGAATGAAAAAAAACATCAAACCCAGAGATAAAAAATACCAGAGGACACTGATATCCAGGATCGATATCAGGCTGACATCAGCAAAAATACTGCTGGATCGGATAAGTGTGGGAAAAAGAACAAACCCGATCAGCCGAACAACTCAAGGCTGAAATATCACAGAACTGTGCATTACAACAAAATGTTATGTAATTTATGTCATGCAAGTGCTACAATTTGATAATTCTGATAAGAAAAGTAAGAAGCTAGTTATTCGAATTGCATTCATTCCTTCATGTTCATTCATCAGGGTTGCGGTGGACCTGGCTGTGTGGCAGGAATACACCCTGAATCACACCATACACACACATTCACACGCTCAACTTATTTGACTTCTACAAAAATATCCTCCAAAAAAAAGAAAAGAAGGATAAATGAAACGAATTGCACAAAAACCGATTCCAACCTCCAATTAAATACTTGCGAGTAACGATGGAGCTGGTTAGTGACAATACAGACAATATCCATGATACTGTCAGACAGGCATATTGTCACATATGACGATCATCATATCATGCACTATTAAATTTTAAAATTCATGATTTGTTTGTTCTCATTCACGTTCTGGAAGACTGGGTGTCAAACCAGTGCATTAGTCCTGCACTCAGTGAACTATTCAAGTTTACACTGCCTCCTGTTTGTAAACTCAAACCTAATCATTGTGCTACTGCAACCTCAGCAACGTGGCCTCCACAAGAGCATCATCGGGGTGGCAAATCAATACACTGATTTTGATTGACGCCCCGCTCCGGACATTCTCTTCGGGCAAGCTTAATGGAGTTATGAATAATGCATTAGCTCGTTTGATTGACGGCCGCCCCTGTACCAGCTGAATCAAAAGCCACATAATCGAGCAGATACACTTCAACTCGTGCCATTATACACATGGTGCACTTATGTCTCAAAAAACGTGATGGAAATGAACTTACATTGGTGCTTGAAATTTGTTAGGATTTTTTAGATTTCTTCATAAATATTATACGTGGTCAATTATTTACTGATGAAAATTATCCAATATTACATATCTGTAAGTGGCAAAAGTATGTGAACCTTAGCTTTCAATAAATTGTGTGTAAAAGTGTGACCCCCTTGTGCAGCAATAACTGCAACTAACAGTTTCAACTCTGGGATGATGGTGGGTTTTCTCACATGAACTGCTTGCTTCAGGTCCTTCCTCAACATTTCTATTGGATTAAGGTCAGGACTTTGACTTGGCAATTCCAAAACATGAACTTTATTCTTCTGTAACCATTCTTCAGTATAACGACTTGTGTGTTTAGGGTGGTTGTCTTGCTGCATGACCCACTTTCTCATGAGATTCAGTTTAAGGACAGATGTCCTGACATTTTCCTTTATAATTGTCTGGTATCATTCAGAATTCATTGTTACATCAATGATGACAAGTCGTCCTGGCCCAGATGCAGCAAAACAGGCCCAAACCATGATACTACCACCACCATGTTTCATAGATGAGATGAGGCTCTTATGCTGGAATGCAGTGTTTTCCTTTCTCCAAACATAATGCTTCTCATTTAAACAAAAGATTCTATTTTGGTCTCTTGTTTTTCTTTATTATTTGATCTCACTTACTCTTCCCTGTCAATCAGAGAGTAAGCTCATGTATACAGAAGAAGGCAGAGATCACTTTCCTCGGAGTCTATTACACTGCTCTGTGATGCAGCAGTATTTTGAAAAGATGCCATAACTGGCTTGACGTGTCTCGGAAGATGCATGAAAGCTTTCACCTTCTCCAGGTGTTGTCCGTTGTGTGATACATTAGAGCTGGCTAGCGGGGCGGAACTGGCAGATGATCAAATTGGGAAAATTAAAATTGAGAAAAATGAGAGGGGGAAATAAGTATAAATGATTCCTGCATAACTCTCAGAGAAGGCATCATTTCTCCATGATCTAATACTATTAATATTTGACAAAATAATTTCTCTTTTAGAGTGTGTCATAAGGCACATAGATAGAATCCAAATAAAAGAAGATTACACAGATATTACAGTAGATATTTGAGACTCGACTGAGGTCAAATCCTTTCTGACTGGAAGGGGATCCGTGTGCACAGTTGGTAATAATTCTTACTCACAGTCCCTCTCGCTCTCTCTCACACACACCCAACCATTAACACTCGGTCCTCACTGTCAGCAGTCTGTAATGAAGTAGCACAATGCTTTGTTATTAATCAGAGCTCAGGAGCAAAGTCTCATTCCCTGCCTGGACAGCAAGAGGACAGGATAAAGTCATCACTTATCAAACTGTCCTGAACCCCCACCTCACCCCACCTAAACAAACACACACACACACACACACACACATCCACAGAGAAAACCATAAGCAGACGACGGCTATCTGTGAGGCTGGCTGTCACTGCTGGCTAATATCAATGCTCTCGTTAGTCACCTCACTGAGCAGCACTAAAGAAGGTTTATGTGGAAGAAGAGCAGCTGATTGGATTTCTACATCACAGGATCGCGCTTTCGCCGTTCTGTAAACTACCCTGCAGGCAGACTAATATAACAGCAAACACCTCCATTTTAGATCAGGATGATAAGAGCTAGTACATGACAACAGGTGCAGCACACAACAAAGCTTCTGTACAAGACCCACTTAGGCCTTTGATCTTTGTATTTTCCTAAACATCAACCCACTATGGACTATAAAAGAACCACCAAATTGGGGTGGGCAAATCATAACCCAGACACAGAATCTAATATGAATATAAGGAATAACACATGTTGCCATGATGTTGATTATTTACCTAACTACACAGCTTGGAGCACTTTACTCCACCAACACTATATTTTAAGCACAATATTTTCTATGTGCTCATTGTGATATGTTATTCTCCTTTAATAACCGCTCTTTCTGAAAGGTTGTGAGTTCAAATTCAAACACCACCAAGCTCCCACTGCATGGCCCTTGAGCAATGCCCTTAACCCTCAACTGCTCGTTTTTTTTTTTTGTTTTTTGTTTTTAAAAGAGAGGTGTTTAAGACATTTATTTAACATTTAGAGAAGAGAGAGAGAGAGAGAGTGAGAGAGAGAGAGAGAGAGAGGCTGGTCAGGGAATGACAGTTTACGCGGCTATAACATAAGTGAGAACAGGAACTAGTTGCTCGGACGTCCCATAATATCAAATCTAACTATAAGCTGTTAAAATGTGTGACACTTAGTACATTAATAAATTAAACATTACAAATGTTGGCAAATTACTCTGGTATAAGTGGAATATCCTGTACAATCAAATCAACACTTAAATAGAACTTTTTTTTAAAGAATGAAGTTGGTTAAAAGGTCTTACCCAGTAACACACTATGCCAAAATTCCAGAAATGATGAGGAAGAAGGTGATTGAAATACATCAGATACAAATGGTAACAAAGGGTTACAAAGCTATTTCAAAGGCTTTGGGACTCCAAAGAACCACAGTGAGAGCAATTATCTCCAAATGGAAAAACTCGGCACAGTAGTGAACCTTCCCAGACGTGGCTGACCTTCCAAAATTCCTCCAAGAGCACAACAACTACTCATCCAGGAAGTCACAAAAGAGCCAAGGACAACATCAAAGGACCTACAGGCCTCTCTTGCATCAATAAAGGTCACTGTTCAAGACTCCACTATCAGAAAGACTCTGGGCTAAAATGGCATCCATGGAAGAATTGCGAGGAGAAAACCACTTATAACCCAGAAGAACATTAAGGCTCATCTGATTTTTGCCAAAACACACCTTGATGATCCTCAAAACTTTTGGGAGAATGTTCTGTACATTGATGAATCAATAGTGGAACAGTTTGGAAGACAGGGGTCCCATTACATCTGGCGTAAACCAAACACAAATCTCCACAAAAAGAACATCATACCTACAGTCAAGCATGGTGGAGGTAGTGTGATGGTGTGGGGATGCTTTGATGCTTCAGGACCTGGGCAACATGCAGTAATTGAGGAAAACGTGTATTCTGCTCTCTACCAGAAAATCCTAAAGGAGAATGTCCGGTCTTCAGTCCGTAAATTGAAACGCAAGCGCAACTGGATTATGCAGCAAGACAATGATCTAAAGCATAGGACTAAATCCTAGCCCTAGAAGTAAGTGAATGACTGATTTCCAGTTATCAGAAGCATTTGGTTTCAGTTATTGCTCCTAAAGGCAGCACAACCACATTTTAAGTTTAAGGGGGCAATTCATTTTTCACATTGGTGATAGGTGTTGAATAACTTTTTGTTTTTTTGCTTCAATTAAAAAAACACTATTGTGTGTTAACTCGGGTTTCCTTTGTTTTATATTGTATTTCGTTTGAAGATCTAAAATTATTTATTATGAGATATTCACAAAAACAGAAATCAGGAAATCAAATACTTTTTCACAGCACTGTGTGTATACGTATATATGTATGTGTATATATGTATATGTACATACACACACACACACACATATATATATATATATTTAAAAAATCTAATATTTATCTAACAGCTACCTACAGCTTCAGGAACCACAGAATCCTCTAGCCCTCAAGAAATAATTTTTTCCCCAGGAGTGTGTGAGATTATATAAATATATATATCTCACACACACACCCGTTACACATCACTATATAATATATTCATGCTTGGTATACCAAAAGTTTGTATTTTTTTCCACATTTCACATCCAAGACAAGTACACAGGGTCTAAATTATTCAAGCTTCACAGAGCATAAGTAAAACGCACTCACGGAGATATGTAAAATAAATCTCTTGTAAAAGTAATTTGCTTAAGTTAATCACAATATGCCCCAAAAACCTATTTAGCGCTCTCCCTCCCGGTTCACTGGTGTTCATTTCCCTGTGAAGAGAGCAAGGCAAGGTTTTGCTTTCAAAGCAGAAACATATGTATATGTCTCTGAGTTATTGAAAGTTTATTCAGAGCTAAGCAAAATGTGTGGCCCAAATACTGCATTATATTGCATTTCGCCATGATTTGTCCATATATAACAGCTTTGTCTTCTTTAGTCAGCCCATAACAGTGTTTGATTCCATTATAAGCGCAGGGGATAGCTGACATGACAGAGAGAAAACGCAGGCAAGGCTGATGAAGCACTTCTGGGAGGAATAGAAACCATTACTGAATGTTGCTGCTGTGCGTACGTGTGTGGGAGTGTGCGTGTGTTCGTGTGTGTTGTCAAACAACTGATAGTGATAGATGAGGTCTGCTTCACGTAACAATGGTCTGAAATGAAAAGGTTAGTCACGAACACTAGAGCACGTGCAAGTGTACATGTCACATGCCTGAGAGGTTGTACCTGGTTGATATTACTTCATATGACTTGTTACTTAAATGTGTGCATTTAAAAACATTCAGACATGACAAATACTCTAGGACCAGTGAATGATGGATGAACTCATAAAGAAAACAAATTAGTTACCTCATCTATTGTGTAGAAATGCAGCTCGTCTTTTAAGCAGAAATGTTTTAATATACACAAGTAAAGATAGAGTTATTTTAGCTGTCATTTATTTGTACTACTTGTGTGACAATCACTATCATGTTAATTAGCACACTGTCAGGCTTATTCATTGGTCTTTACATTCATAGGAGCTGAGCTGTGTACAGTGGTGCTTGAAAGTTTGTGAGCCCTTTAGAATTTTCTTATTTATTGAGGGAAATGATCCAATATGTGTGAGTGGCAAAAGTATGTGAAGCTCTACGATTAGCAGTTTAATTTGAAGGTGAAATTAGAGTGTTTTCAATAAATGGGATGATAATCAGGTGTGAGCACCTGGTTTTATTTAAAGAACAGGGATCTATCAAGTCTGATCGTCACAACACGTTTGTGGAAATGTATCATGTCATAAAGAAAGGAGATTTCTGAGGACCTCAGAAAAAGAGTTGTTTATACTCATCAGGCTGGAAAATGTTACAAAACCATTGTTGAGTTTGGACTCGACCAATCCAGTCAGTGAATGCTCTCCAAAAAGAACATTGCTGCCCATCTGCAGTTTGCTAAAGATCCCATGGACAAGCCAGAAAGCTATTGAAATGTGAATGTTTTGTGGACAAATGAGACCAAAATAGAACTTCTTGGTTTAAATGAGAAGCGCTATGTTTGGAGAAAGGAAAACACTGCATTCCAGCATAAGAACCTCATCCCATCTGTGAAACATGGTGGTGGTAGTATCATGGATTGGTCCTGTTTAGCTGCATCTGGGCCAGGACGACTTGCAATCATTTATGGAACAATGAATTCTGAATGATACCAGACAATTCTGAAGGAAAATGTCAGGACATCGGTCCACGAACTGAATCTCATGAGAAAGTGCAGCAAGACAACCACCCTAAACATACAATTCATTCTACCAAGAATGGTTACAGAAGAATAAATTTCATGTTTTGGAATTGCCAAGTCAAAGTCCTGCCCTTAATCCAATAAAGATGTTATGGAAGGACCTGAAGCAAGCAGTTCATATGAGGAAACAACAACATGTGCAGGACTGATCAACAGTTACCTGAAACGTTTAGTTGCAGTTATTGCTGCACAAGGGGATCACACCAGATGCTGAAAGCAAATATAATTAATTGCTGCTCGAGGGTTTCTTAGCCAACTGTGCGACTGGATCACTAGCTCATGCACACGATATCGGACAAAAGGTCTAGAGCATTAATTCTAGAGCTTTTCTGTGAGCATTCAAAATCAAGAACAGATATGAACAGAACTTAGGGAGCAATCTCTTGTTCACTGAATAGACAGGAACTTGGGCAGTAGTGGTTCAACAATTAAGGCTCTGGTTCACTGATCAGAAAGTCGGGTGTTCAAGCACCACCAAGCTGCCACTGTTGATTCCTTGAGCAAGGCCCTTGGTTGATTCTGCACTCTGACCCCAACTTCCTAACAAGCTGGTATATGCAAAAAAGAATTTCACTGTGCTGTAATGTATATGTGACAAATAAAGCTTCTTCTTAAACAGGGGTCCTTTACCTGATTGACCCATTGGTTGACCACCTTACACTGACTGAAATAAAATTACAGACATCAAAACCCAATTAAACCTTTTTTTTTTATTTCTCTATGATCACAAAATTAAAATATCCTTTTGCTCAAACCAATTTGAGCAGACAGCTGCTGTTCCCGTAGTGACTTTCCGGCTTATTGTTTTGCAGAGTGACAACAAAAGTGCTGACACATGAAGCATCTAGCAAATCTGCAAGGATTCATAACCTGAAGGACAAGAGACAAATGCTAGTTTCGACAAGTGCCTGTCGGATATAGGAGTAACAAAAATAGTACAATAAAGTAAAAACATGCTTGATGTGAGCCAGGTCTGGAGTGAATTCGGGGTTAGGCTTTTGAGGAAGGAAGAAACACTTATTCAAAATGAAGGGGAAGCTTGAGGAAACACGGAGGAAACCGTGAGATCTTGCGTTACAAGCATATTTAGACTTCAGAGAATGACAAGCCAGACGGCTTGAAGTTGAAAACCCTGAGTTGGAAGGTGTGTAGCTCAGGACGAGGATGCAAAGGCAAAAGGGGGTGGGTTTTTTGAGGTTATAGGAACGTTATAGCGAAGATGGGCAACAGAGTTCTGAATGATCTGTAGAGGAGATGCAGCACATGATTTAAAACCATGAAGAAGAGAGCAGCAATAGTCAAATTTTGAAATAACTAAATAACTAGAGAATGTCTAAGAAGGTGAGAAGATTCTGTAATCAGAAAAATTCACATTCAGAGAAGAAATCTGCAGGATCGGACCACCAAAATATTGCATTTGGATTCTTAGGATGGACTGCAAGGTTACCAATGGTGAAAGGTCCAGCAGGAGGGAGTGCTGGCTTGTACGTCAGAAATCAGTTTAGTTTTAAGGTGTCATTTCATTTTAACGGGTATATCAGTTCCATTTCTTGGTATTTCGGTTTGGTTTTTTTTAGATATATATGGGGTACATCAGTTCTGTGGGGTATCTTTTGTACATCAGTTCAGGTTTTGTTGCAGATTCATTACATCAAATGTGCAAAACAGACAATACATGGTAGTTAGCTCATGTGACAGATAACATCCTCAAGAGACTCTCTTATTGAATCAGTTTGGACATTTTGGGGGATGTTGTCAATTTTGCAGGATTTTTGATTTTTTTCTTCTTCTTTTGTTAAATCAGATCCTTGTTGTGTCACAAACAACGGTTTGATCTGATAAGAAGGGATCGAGCAGTAGTGGTAGCAAGAGTAAATACACCCATATGTGTTTTTTTCACACCCATTCCAAATGTAGTCTCCCTTTGGTCTTATAATAAACTTCACTCCTCTGGGAAGGCTTCCCACTAGATGTTGGAGCGTGGCTATAGGGATTTGTCCATTCAGCCACAGACCATTAATGAGGTCAGGCACTAATGTCGGGTGAGGAGGCCTGGCACATAGTCGGCATCCCAAAGGTGCAGATGTGGGGTTGTGAGGTCAGGGCTCTGTGCAGGACATTCAGGCTTGCCGAACCATGTCTTCGTGGATCACGCTTTGTCATGCTGGAACAGGTTTTGGCCACTTAGTTCAACTGAAGGAAATCCTTAATGCTACAGTATACAAAGACATTCTAGACAACAATATGTTTCTAACTTTGTGGTAATTGTTGGGGAAGAACAACATATCGGAGTGATGGTCAGTTGTCAACATAAATTTGACCATATAGTTGTGCTTGCTAGACCACAAAGGACAACAGACGTGAATAAGTGAAAAAAAAAATTGTGCAGGAAAACTTCATACTTTCAGGATCACTTCGTTTTGATAAATGAAAGCCTACCATAAAAAAATAATAAACAGCCATGACCTCAACCTTGATGGATGCGCTGAAAAGCAACTTGTTCTGAAGTAACAGGAAGAGGAATATGTGGAGAATAAAATACATTGCACAGGGTCCAATGCACGTCGCTTCATCTGGGAAATATGATGGCATGGACATGTATGGCTGCCAGTAGACCTGGCTCACTTGTCTTTATTGATGTTTATTGACTGTCAGCAGCAGCAGCAGCAAAATGATGTCTACAGAAGCATCAGATCCAGCCAGACGCCTCAAAACCTGTCATAGCACAATGTGTCATACTACGGAGCTATCAAAATTTTAAGGGCCAAATCTGAAATGTTTGTATTGGCCAAGTCAGTCAAAGAAAAAAAAAACAAGCAGCAATTGGAAATGGCTGCAGTAGAGCCCTGGCAGAGCATCACTGTGATGCCCAGCATCTGGTAATAATTACTGATTACAGACTTGATTACAGGTGGTCATTGATTGCAAAAGGATTTACTACCAAACGTGTCAATGTTACTTACGATTGTGTGCATGTGTATGAAACGACTGAGACGATTACATATTTCACACAATCCAGATGTCAATTACATCAAATTAAACCGAATATTCTAGACAACAATCTCATTGTTAATGATTTACTTTGAATCCAAAACAGCATTATAGATCGCATTGTAAGTATAGCATGTGGTATGAGAAACAAACAATAGTTAAATTTTCTCCTATCCTGAATTTGTAATAATGAAGTAATAAAATAGCACATATAAAAATGTCATTTCATATGAATGTATAAAACACAGGGAATTGATGATAGTGCTGTGGCACAAACACTGCCTAACACATAAAGATGCAAAATTATTAGTAGTTACTCAAAGAATCTTGGCAAATATTTGTTTTAACTAAAAGAGAGCACTGTGATTGGGGAGCAGAACTGAAGCTGTAACCAGCACTGAAGCGAAAAACAAGGTTTGTCAAGGCTCTGGCTACAGCTGTGAAGTGCGTGATCTGATTCCCTTCGCTTCTCTGTGACAGCCTGTCCAATAAGATTTAACAAGACTAGAGACTCGCTCTCTTTATGGTCCTGCTGGTGATGGTGCAGGAGGAATGCGGCTGAATAGGGGTAATCTCATTCTGCTGTGCCTGGGCAAACACAGACAGTACGCTTAGGCGTATAGAGCAGAGCAAAACAGCAGCCACTTGTAGGGTTATCGGTCATCTCAATGTTATGAGATCTCTTTGGTTTTGTTGGACTGTGCAAAGTTCTTCATTGGAGAACATATGAGGTGACATCTTGAGACAGGCATTACCAATAGCAACCAGAATCTCATATACAAACCCAATATGCACAAAAGAGATTGGACTGAGCTCGAGGAGATTAAATGCCATGGATGAATTTCATGAAATATTTGTTTCTAAATGTGAGCTATAATATTAAGGATAAAAAAAATAATAAACTAAAACTAATAAACGCTCTTTTTCCTTTCACGGGTTCACTGGATTTCTTTATCAATTAATTGTGCAGTTGTTACTCACCTATAAAGGCCTCCCTTGAGGTGGGCACAGGAACAGCCATACAATAATAGGAATCAGACTGAAAAACAACAAGAAACCTACATCACTACATGCAAACAAGCAAATTACACTGAGGCCTGTATGATAATGGCTAAAATGCTGATCATTTCACTTAATGGTGAACAAATTATATAAAGTTATCACAAAATATTTTTACTGGACATCACTTTTAATCAAAACAAAGTCTCTAGATATAGTACATTGCCAGCCTCTATTTCTTTACATGTAGAAAACAAGACTGTTTGAGTGCTGATTAAGAGTAAATATGGAAAATTGGGAAGGAAAGGAGAAAGAAGAGGATGAATAAGAAAGGAAACAAAAAGGAAGGGTAAGCAAAGGGAAAGAAGGGGAGAAGAGGACAAAGGGAAAGAAACGGAAAGAAAAAAGGAAAGAAGTGGAGAAAAGACAAAGGAGAAAGGAAAGGAAAGAAGATGTGAAGAAAAGACAAAGGAGAAAAGAACGGAAAGAAGAGGAGAAAGAAGTGGAGAAAAGGCAAAGGAGAAAGGAAATGAAAGAAGAAGCTGAGAAAGAAGAGGAGGAAAGACAAAGGAGAAAGGAAAGGAAAGAAGATGTGAAGAAAAGACAAAGGAGAAAAGAACGGAAAGAAGAGGAGAAAGAAGTGGAGAAAAGGCAAAGGAGAAAGGAAATGAAAGAAGAATCTGAGAAAGAAGAGGAGGAAAGACAAAGGAGAATGGAAAGGAAAGAAGAAGTGGAGAAAAGACAAAGGAGAAAGGAAAGGAAAGAAGATGTGAAGAAAAGACAAAGGAGAAAAGAAAGAAGAGGAGAAAGAAGTGTAGAATGGAAAGAAAAGAAAAGAAGAGGAGAAAAGACAAAGGAGAGAGGAAAGAAGAAGAGGAGAAAGAAATGGAGAAAAGGCAAAGGAGAAAGGAAAGGAAAGAAAAAGAAGAGAAAGAAGAGATGAAGAAAGGAATGAGGAAAGGAAAGAAACGAGAAACAAAAAGGAAATGAAAGGAAAGTTAATATAATGTGATTGTGCAATGACAATTTGATTGGCTGTGCAGCCCTATTTTAGCATTTACAAAGCATATCACAAACACAACCGAAATAGAACTTGCATCATAGACAATCTGGTGTATGAGTCATGCTGGTGTGTCTGGACTGCGGTGGTATTGACAGTGTGATGCATAGTTCGAAAACAAAACAACACACTGCATGTTCACTAAAGTCAATCTTTCCTTACTGTCAAAATATTGTGATACTGAGTTGTGACATCCAAATATTACAATGTTTGCGGTCAGTTCCTTAGGGTTTGTGAATGAAACGCATAATTTTAACTGCGCCAGCTGCCGTCTCTACACTCCTGAACACAGCTCAAATTCAGCAAACAGCCAATGAGAAGCAAGCAATATGGTGAGGTGATGGAGCAGGTTGGTGGTTCAGATGGCCCTGCTCTAATACAAGGCTCTGCTCAGGTTTTATTCACACTTCTCCTCATTGACCTTGCATAATATGCCACAATCAGGCTGGATTTCAGAGAGAGGCAAACACAATGCCCTTAATCCAATAACAGAGATGACAGGATGAACCCTGCCCAGACGCAGAAGAGTTTTATTCTGCTCTCTCTCTGATCCCTTTTATCTTAGGGATCATCTCTAACAAGTCACAGCACAGCTCTCAAAATAACGTTTTTCATCAGGTTCACACCAGAAGTGACACAATGCAAAGGTAGGTGTGTGTGTGTATGTGTGTGTATGTGTGGGTGGGTACAATAGAGAAAATGGAGTTCACTGCAAAATGGAGTTCAAACAGCCATTCAGTGACATTACTAACAAAAATGACAGCAAGTCATTTATAGTGCAATGCTGTAATTGCTTGGCTACGGCTGAGAGCTTCTGGCTGTCCTCTAGCCCTCTGACTTCTTGCTTTAGGGCAACAAGACTGAATCAATTTTTCTTTCAGCTGCGGCAATAGTGAACTAATGCACTAACACAGGGTAATTTGCTAAGTGAAGTTCTATCAGGAAAACAGCTTTACTTATTTTAGCCTCCATCAGGAGTAAAATCTAAAAAAAAAACTAAAAAAAAAAAACGAGAGATTCAACTGAAGTTCATTTTGACCCAAGATACTATCTAAATCAATCTTAACAAACAAAGCTATAATCTTAAAACTCACACACATAAGAGAGAAGCAACAGCAAGCAAAACAACTTGAGAGACACCCCTCTCAAAGGTCATCAGCTGATCAATAGCTCAATCTGGACGAAGCCGGCCGCTCAAACTCAACTCTTGTTTCCTCGGTGATATTACATTCACATACTCCCTCCTCCCAACCGAGTTATCAACGAGAGCCTGCGATGAATCACTTGCCGATGAGTCATAGAGCTGTAAGGAGAATAATAATAGCAGCAGTCCATGAGTCCCTCCCCAGTTCCTGAGACTTTCACAATATGGAGAAGCACAGAAGCTCTCCAACGTTCATCGACTTGGTTATACCTGATAAATCCTCCCCTTCCCTCATGATAAGGTTTCCCTGTTCTATGGGGGAAAAAATGCAGCAGCTTCTGGGGCAGCTGCAAGGGCCAATTAGCTCTGGCCTACAGCAATGAGTCCAGCTTTAATGACTACATTAGTAGCAGATCGATACAGAGTGGGCAAACACTGCAGGGAATCCAGGCCAGGCTACAGTGCACACTTCCTGAGAGGAGGCAGCTTCAGGACCATCGTAAACAGCAAGCCAGTGTGGTGCATGCCAAAGCAGGGCAATGATAAAATGCTTTTAGTGGGTTTTAGAACAGAGGTGGAACAGTGTTGCAAAGGAAAAGGAT
The DNA here is from genome assembly GCA_012411365.1 of Ameiurus melas. NCBI lineage: Eukaryota > Metazoa > Chordata > Actinopteri > Siluriformes > Ictaluridae > Ameiurus > Ameiurus melas. The sequence continues at coordinate 2,687,381 of CM022763.1, forward strand.
TCCCCAACCTTCAGGAGTGAGCTCAAACCACAGCAATGGCATCCATGGCGATCTATCCATGAAAGAGTTGCCCTGCTTTATGCGTAAAAAGGATGAAATTATTCTTTTCCCTATGAATCAGAACACCACTAGCGAACTGGATTCATCTGTGAGCTCTGATATATGAAAGCACTCTTCTCTAACCTTCATGATGTGAAGGAAGCATGTTAGTCTTTGTTAATGTAATGGGGAGAACTAGCAAGGGGTGAGAAGTGGCATGACTGTATGACTGTATGAAAGCAAGGTACAAACAGAACAAGCATATATTGTGTTTTCAGTATATGATGCTATGTTCTTACAGGTTTGAACTTGGTCTAGGCGGAATTACTGAAATGGTAGTGAAATGTTACATATGTTTCCAAATGAATTACATAATATTATGATTATATGGCTCACAATATTACAATGCTCTGGATCTGGCTAGTTTGCCTTTCACAGCCCAGAAATTAGCTTCACCCGCCAGCGCCCAGTCTGTTTTCCTTAAAAAAACAGATAAAGTGGTATTTTTTTTTAAAGTGGTATTTTTTTTGGTAACAGCAATTTGCCTCATAGGTAGCAAATTTCAAACTGCACCTTTAATTGCCCTAACACTGCAGAAGTAGAAAAAGAATGTCATGTGTGATTAGTATTAATGTAAAAGTATTCCAATGATAAATATTAACTTCACTGGTTTAATAGTGCAAAAAAAAAATCTATGAATTAGTTCAGATTTCTCAAAATATCCTCATAGAATACCATCACATCCTTATTATAGAAATGTAACTTTTCAACCTGTCCTCTCTATAACTTCTAAAATCAACCCTGAGAGTTTTTAAAGCCCTGGCGTTTATCATTACTATGTAATGAATTTTTTTTTTTTTTTACGTATTCTGTTCCTACATATTAACCATCTTCTCAAGAAAGATCTAAAGCTAGCTATTTTGCGCCTTCTTACCACTGTTGGCATGACCCCTGGCATACGGATTTCCAAGGAGAAGTTGTAAGGGTTGGACAGGGCGAAAGGCTGCCTGGCCTGGGAGCAGTCGTTCAGCTCAGGCCACATCGTCTCTTCAAACCTAAACAGTATGGAAGAGACTAAGATCATCTCGAACACACAGCACAGAAGCATCTCTCCGTCAGTAATCAGAAACTATAGTTCAGAGCTAAACTTTAATCAGAAGTTATACATTATACAACTCTAATTCTATTATACAGTCAGATTACGGAGTTAAAAGTATGGGTGGGCAATATTGAAAAAAGAAAAAAATCAGGATACTTATTTGGAAAACGTCTGTGGAAGAACAATATGCATCATGATATAAAGCTTTGCTTGCAAACTCAGCAAACCAGCAGTGTTGTAGTTTAAAAAACTGTGTTCAGTGATTCAATTAACATTAAGTAAGGAATAATAAACTCTAGACCACGCTGTTATACAAAAGTATTCTGCTTATACAACAGCAACCTGCCAAAAAATTACAATGTTTAATTTATTCATGAGCAACATGTTGCACATTGTAAACGTCTATACTGCAGTGGTGTCAAACTCATTTTAGTTCAGGGGCCACATCCAGCCTAATTAGATGTCAAGTGGGCCGGGCCAGTAAAGTCATAATATAATCACCTATAAATAACAAGAAGTCCATGTTTTCACCTTTGTTTTCATGCAAAGACATTTATATTTAATGAAATATCCTTTTATAAAATATATCATGAACAACCTCAGATTTTTAAAGACAAACGTGCAATTTGCTTCTGATTATCATTCACATATATGTGCATTACAACTGCTCACAGTGTTTGTACAAATGCAAAAAAAACTTCACAGGTATTTGGAACTGAAAAATATAGTATTTCACTTTCAAATGTATGGCATTGCATGAACAATAGGATTCCACCAAACCAAACTCTTTTGTACTGAAGCTGTTGACTAACATTAAATTGCACATTTTTTAAACTATTACCCATTCATCTCTGTGAAGAAACAGGGGGTCCATTTTTCATGGAAACCTCTACACTCTGTATCCACTTTTCTGCTTTTTGGCAGACATTGTGGCTAATGAGGGTGTGGGGACGAGTAGAAAATAGAGTAGCCTACTCCTTGATGACAAACAGCAGACGTCACATTGCTGCCATCTGCTGTTCAGTCCCAGAGATGTGCCGCGTCTTTTACCCCCTAGCGGATAATTTAGGAATAGCATTTAATTAAAAATGATAAGTTCGTGTCTTTTATGCATATTTTTTTTTCACTTTCAAAATTCGTCCTGCGGGCCGGATTGAACCCTCTAGCGGGCCGGTTTTGGCCCGCGGGCCGTAGGTTTGACACCCATGGTCTATAGTTACAGTGCCTTTCACTAATGTTGGCACCCTAGGTAAATATGAGCAAAAAAAAAAATGTCTTTATTGTTGAACCTTTTGATCTTTTGTTAAAATAATTCACAAAAATACTCTGCTCTCATGGATATCAAAAAATTGCAAACAAAACAGGTTTATATAAAAAAAAATCTCTGTGTGTACAACAATTTCTTGCACCCTTTTATTCGATACTCTGTGCTACCTCCCGTTGCCAAAATAACAGTTCTGAGTCTTCTCCTATAATGCCTGATGAGGTTGGATACATGGCGAGAGATCTGAGACCATTCCTCCATACAGAAGTTTTTCGGATCGTTCACATTTCGAGGTCCACAACAGTGGACTCTCCTCTTCAGTTAACCCCACATGTTTTCTATGGGTCAGGGGACTGGGATGGCCATGGCAGGACCTTGATTTTGTGGTCAGTAAATCATTTTTGTGTTGATTTTGATGTATGATTTGGATTATTGTCCTGCTTGAAGATCCAACCATGGCCCATTTTAAGCTTTCTGGCAGAGGCAGTCAGGTTTTCATTTAATATCTGTTGATATTGTAGAGAGTCCATGATGCCATGTATCCTAACAAAATGTCCAGGTCCTCTGGCAGAAAAACACCACCGTATTTAAACGTGGGCATGAGGTACTTTTCCATATGGCTACCTCTCTGTGTGCTCCAAAACCACCTCTGGTGTTTGACAAAAAGCTCTATTTTGGTTTCTTTTTTTTTTTTAAAGAAAGGATCAAAAGGTAAAACAATAAAGTTAGTGGAGGGCACTGTAAATTTAAAGTTGTGTAACAAGTTAGCTCTTGTTCTCACCTACGTTATAGATTCAGTAAACAGTCATTCACCCCTTCACACACACACACACACACACACACACACACACACACACCACAGCCTGGCATCAAAAATGGAAAAGCCTGTCCAGAAAATGGAAAGCATAACAGAGACTGAGAGCGCTTACAACCGAGACTCCTTCCATAAATGTTAAATAAACGTTAACTATTACAAGAATTACTTTGTTAAACATGTTTTTAATCACTTTATTATTAGTCTTAGATTATGTGGAGAGTCCACCATACAAGCCCTTGTGTATGAGCTGTTACTATAGAACCATTAACATATTAGAACGAGCGCATTAATATTAACCTATCGTTCATGTTACAGCTGAAACTACCAATGAAAATAATGCACACCTACTGACCAATCAGATTCGAGCTTTCACCTGTGCTGTGGTATAAAATAGCTGTGAAAATTCTAAATAAAAATACCAAACAAAAATTTTAACATCTAGTCGTCGGCTTCAAATCAGAGATTGTCATTTTTATACAAATATGGAAAATTATTTGATATTATCATCATATTTACGTTATATATAGTTATGTACATTTCTACTGCACTGCAGATAAGGCAAAGTTACTTATTTGCTGCTTTTTATACTGCACAGTGATACAGTAGAAAAATATGCAGTTATAATTAGAAACAGCAAAAGCTATTGTTGGTACGCCTTTTTTTTATCATTTCTAACCAAAATCAAATGTTCTTTTTTTCACATTGTCAAGTGAACCAAAATGGCCATAGAAAAAAAAAGTTTGTTTATTAAATATTAATATGAACTTGAAATATTAATATGAATTATATTATATATGACTACTTATTTATTCATTTATTTAAGACAGAATAGGTCTCTTACCGTTTGTATGTGTCCAGAGGGCTTCTGACACTGTAGCAATGATTCTGACTGATCAGGGCCAGCACAAGCACGCTACACAGCAGGACTCCCATATTCACTCCTCCCCCCCTCGCTCTCGCTCCCTCTTTCTGAGTTGTTTCAGCGAATGGGCCGGATGTTTAGCTGATCTGCGCTCGTCTCACAGCATCAAGCCTGCTCTGGGTCCACACACCGAGCTCTGGATCCTGCTAGGCTCCTTCTGATTCACCGCCCTCTCTCCACTCCCCCTGTTATCACAGCTCGAAGGTAAGCAAAGGCGGGACTGCCCTCAGGTTCGCTCTCTTCTCTCCTCCTCCTTCCTCCTCCTCCTCCTCCTCCTTTCACTCACTCGCACAGCTTGAAAACTGTCGTATCTGGAAGCTCTGTTCACTCTGAAGTCACGCTGCCTCAACAACAAGGAAAAAATTGAGAGAGAGCAGGCAGGAAGGAGAGAGGTAGAGAAAAGAGAAACAGAGAAAGGAGGAGGAGGAGGAGGAGAAGAGAAAGATGGAACGTGCAGATTCTCACTCGTCCTCAGGTTAGACGACGCATGTCACAGATACAGCGTCAGGCTTCTTTCACAACCTGCAGACACACAGTCACAAAGAGGCAAGTTAGAATATTTAACCTACTCTGAACATCACTGAACATCCTTTGAGCAGTTTCTACAGAGTACTGCTGTGTGTGCTTTATGAAAAATAAATGCAGAAAAGAAGAAAAGCTGTAGAAAGATGGGGAGGGAGAGAGAAAGAGAAATAGAGAGAGAAAGAGAAATAGAGAGAGAGAGAGAGAGAGAGACAGACAGACAGATAGCCAGCCTACATCACAGTACACTAATCTAATCACAGAAGCTTCCAGCAAATGGAGTCCTATAAAGCCGTTTATCTGCTGTTTATCACTCGAATGGTGAGTATAATGTAATGGGAAATATAATGGTATGATACCGATAGCATGGCAATACACTTTTCTGAGAAAGTCATGAGCATCATCAGTATTTCTGCACTCACAATAACATGCAACTGATAGATATTAAAGTATATTTCTGCACAACCCATTTGATTTAATCTTTTTTACATTACGGCTTTAGCAGACGCCCTTATCCAGAGCGACTTTCATTTATCTCATTTATACAACTGAGCAGTTGAGAGTTAAGGGCCTTGCTCAAGGGCCCAACAATGGCAGCTTGGCAGTGCTGGGGCTTGAACTCATGACCATTTTACCCTTGCTTAATAATTATTTTAGTAAACGATAAACAAAAACATCATTAAATTTAAGTACGTCAAAGGTTTTTGCTGGCACTGTGAAATTCCAGACTTTTTCAACTGAGCTTTAAACTTTCCACATGTTCTACACAGGATACACACTGAAATGTGATACACTTTAAGGAGGACGTGTTATTGTTATTGTAGGCAAAGTGCTAAGTTTTAAGGCAAAAAAAAAAAGCAAACATTTATTGGAAAAAAAACATAAGTTGATTATTTTCCTCTTACAGCACAGTGTTTTTTTTTCTCTCTTACAACCACAGCAATTTTCCAACACTAAGGATTATATTTATTAAAGGATTTTTCTTCACTAAAGACATGTCAATTTTTATCTGTTTATAGTAAATGTCGTTGAAAAGCCACTGAACAAGTTCGTAGTACATGCTATAATTTACATTATAGCACCTATAAACATTCACTCACCAGCCTGTCTCTCTTACCTATTGTACTTATTAATAAGTCACACAAAATGCAGATTGTCATGTTACAGGAAACCACAAAAAGTACCACACCCTCTGGTCTCTCCCGTGTTGGAAAACTGAAGGGAAATGCTTTACCTCGAACAGTTATACAAACACCTTCCAAAGATGCGAAATAAACCTCTCCTTATAGAAAACATCAAAATATGACAAATTACACAGGCTTTAATCCGTTTATGTGAAGCTTCCCCCATACAAGTCTGTGTGGATTTTCTGCTGCTATAGAAATGATAACGTATTACAACTAGACACATTTATTATTATAAACTATTGATGGTCAATATGATAATATGACCTCCAAATCATGGACTGGAAGCAGTTCATTTTTTTTTTATTGTGAAATATTATAGATTTACCATTTTACCCTTTTCACTGTTTTTTTTTTGAGAAATAATGTTTATTCTCAAATATAAGAAACCATAACAAATGTTATTAATACATTATTAATAAAAACATTTATTGTGATTAAGTATTTAAAAAGATCATTTTACACTACCGTGTTGCTGACAGATGGTGAACAAACTGTCGTGATACGAATGCTTTAAAGAATTGTGATGTGATTTTTTTTGTCATCACGCACCACTAATATAACCCCTGAGCTACATGTCATGTATGCAAAAAATAATAAATCTTTTAAGTATCATGACATGATGTTATCATTTTGTTACGGCTACGTATATATAGAGAGAGAAGCCGAGAGAGAGAAGAGAGAGGAGGAAAGAAGGAAAGACGCTCTGTAATGAAGCCATGTGGGCCACCATGTGGTGCATAGCAAGAAAACAGTAATGATGGGCTGAAAACAGAGCGCTAATATTAGAGAATCTTTCTATTGTAGGAACCGTGTCAATCTCCTCCCAAACGTCAGCTGTTAACTTTGATTTCAAGCTGAAGGTCAATATCCCAGCTTCTGCTGAGAGGGCGCGAGCCGCAGGGGCTGATGGGATTGCCTGACAGATTTCAGACCAACGGCCTTGTTCTGTTCAGCAACCTCATGTAAATGAGGGACAACTCAGTTAAACAAATCTCAGAAAAATTGTGTGTCAGGGGAGTGTTCAGGAGAATGGGACTGGCAAAATTAGCCTCTGAAAAAAAAAAAAAAAAAAAGACTGATCACTGAAATAATCTTCTCAACTGCACTGTAGGAAAGAAGAGGAATACTCCAGTGTTTTTCAGCATTACATTAAATTACAACATTTGGCACATGCCCTTATCCAGCGTGACTTACAATTATCTCATTTATACAACTGAGCAGTTGAGACTTAAGGGCCTTTGCTCAAGAGCCCAACAGGGGCAGCTTGGCAGTGCTGGCATTTGAACTCACAACCTTCCGCTGATTAGCAATCACCATGCACAACAACTCCATATACTTTTCCCTGTACTGTGAAAAGAACCGACAGTGGGTTTTCTCACTGGTAATGGTGTAATGGAAGTTTAAAGAAACTGGTGGTGCAAAAAACAAAAAACACAGAGTGAGCGATAGCTCTGTGGGTGGAAACGCCTTGTTGATAACAAAGTTCAGAGGAAAATGTCGATTGGTTTGAGCTGACAGGAAGTCTATAGTAAGTGAAATAATCACTCTTTACAAGCGTGGTGAGAAGACCACATCAGGTTCTACTCCTGCCAGCCAAGAGCAAGTATCTGAGGTTAACATGAGCACAGACTCACGGAAACTGGACAGTTGAAGGGTAGAAAATAATCAGCTGGTCTTTTTCCACTCTTCAGCTGTACAATTTTGGTGAGTCTGTGCTCATGTTAACCTCAGATTCTTGTTCTTGGATGACAGGAGTGGAACGTGATGTGGTCTTCGACTGTTGTAGTCCATCCACCTCAAGGTTTGATTTGTTGTGTTCTGAGATGCTTTTCTGCTCAGCACAGTTGCTTATTTGAGTAACTACAGACTTCCAGGCAGCTCAGACCAGTCTGGTCATTCTCGTCTAATCTCTCTCATCAACAACGTGTTTCAGCCTGCAGACCCTCTGCTTACAAGATGTTTTTTTGTTTTTCACAGCATTCTGTGTAAAATCCAGAGACTGTTAATTGTGAAAATCCCAGTAGATCAGCCGTTAATGAAATTGTGCAGGTTTGCATCGCACTGCTGCCACATGATTGGGTGATTACATGACCGCATGAATGTGCAGGTGTACACGTGTTCCTAACAAAGTGGACGGTGAGCGTTGCTTAATGTAAACATGGTACAGTGAGGAAAAAGTATTTGATCCCCTGCTGATTTTGTACATTTGCCCACTAACAAAGAAACGAGTCTATAATTTTAATGGTAGGTTTATTTGAACAGTGAGAGACAAAATAACAACAAGAAAAAATCCAGAAAAACACGCCAAAAATGTTATAAATTGATTTGTATTTTAATGAGGGAAATATGTATTTGACCCCTCTGCAAAACATGACTTAGTACTTGGTAATGACTTAGTAATTACTTTTCATTTTCAATGCCCTGGCTGAGGGAAGGAGGTTCTCACCCAAGATTTGATGGTACATGGTCCCTTTGATGCGGCGAAGTTGTCCTGTCCCCTTAGCAGAAAAACACCCCCAAAACATAATGTTTCCACCTCCATGTTTGATGTTTGGTGGGGATGGTCTTCTTGGGGTCATAGGCAGCATTCCTCCTCCAAACACGGCGAGTTGATGCCAAAGTGCTCCATTTTGGTCTCATCTGACCACAACACTTTCACCCAGTTGTCCTCTGGTGGTCAGATGAGACCAAAATGGAGCTCTTTTCACCGCATCAAAGGGACGACAGACGGGGCCATATAGCGTCAAATCTTGGGTGAGAACCTCCTTCTCTGTAGTTCCTTCGTTTCAGTTTGCTCACACACAGCACCCTGGCACTTGTGCAAAAATCTATTAAATAAAATGCAGGTTATTTGCTTGTGCTGTAAACACACTGCTTCTGCTTGGTTTTTCTTAAGATTGTATGACTGTCTGGTTTTATTTTTATTTATTTTTAACCACGATTGGGTATTTCTATATAAAAAAAAATTTAAAATATGTATATCCAAAACAATGTACATTTTGTCTAAACCTGTCTAGGCTTCCTGCAAAGATCAGATGAGGTAAAGGTCTGCCTTTACCTAGCTAAATGTGTCTTCCTCACACAGTGAATGTTCGGCTCTGTTTAGTTTCATTCCAATCCTAATGCCAATTATGAAATGCTAATTCGTTGTATTGAGTGCTGACAAGCAGAGATGCTAATTGTATTGAGTGCTGACAAGCAGAGATATTCAAATTCAATTGCAAAAAAAAATATAAAATTAAAATGTAAAATAAAAAGTCCATTTCACATTTCATTTTCAACGTATAAACTGGCATGATTCTGCCATGCTAAAAAAAAGGAATAACAATTGCAATAACACTCACGCAAACACTATAATTCAGTTAAAAAATAATCCTGTTTGCATTCAGATTTTTACTGTCAAAAAGAGCAACAGTAAGGGCGTAAACCTCAGGCTTCCACACGGTACAACACGATTTTGATTCTTAAAGCAACGATTTGATATTTGATGAGATCACTGAACGTGTTATGATATGATAGAAGCCACCAATAGATATATGACCGACTTTGTTCAGAATCTCGGATAAGCTGACTGTTAATTTGTGAATGATATTGACGTAGAGAAGGATTATTTAAATAAGATACAAGAGTTACATTCAAATTATGTTGCTAGCCAAGTTATACATCAGTTTAAAAACATGAATAATTTTTCACACACTAGTTGTCTCTCTTTTTTTGACAATACAGAACGTTTTGGTAATTATCATTAATAATAGGTTTGTATTCAATAGCAATGGATTTAGGATTGTTGATTCATTTCAATCACCACATCGATCATTTAAGCGTTAAGACTGTAGTCACAAGTCCACATGGCCAAGAGTGACATGACGGTGAATAAAACCGCATTTAACTCAAAAAGAAAGCAAAAATAAATCCAAATTGGTATGATTTGTTTGTGCTGATTTCTGTTGAACAAAATAGTTTGTGACTGTTAAATTTTTTTTGTCTCTGCCACTAGGTGGTGGAGGTATTATGTTTTCAGGCTGTACGTGCATCCGTCCAATAAGTGTGATAACTTAAGGACGAGTAGTTGAATATTTATAGGATTTATATGGAATTATAGTACAGCGGGGCTGAATGTTCAAATCTGATTGGTCAGGAGGTGTGCATTATTTCTGCATAAAAGCACGGCTCGGAAAATAGCTCCAGATGTAACATGTACGACAGGTTTATATTACTGTGCTCGTTCTAATACGTTATTGTTTCTGATATGTTATTGTTTCTATACATCACACCACGCCAGTGTGCATTATTTTTGTATAACATCACAGTCTTTTACATGTTACTCCCTACCCATTATTGTATCATTGTTTAGAATCGATCCAAACGGGTTCATGGTCACAGCAGGGTCAAATGTCTGAAATAGTTAGTTATAGTATAATAATTAGTAACAAGAAAGTGTAGACTTGTTGGCAGCAGAGGCCTGTCCATGTCACTGGTGTTGAGTTCCACTTGTTTAATAACATGATGGACTAGCTTCAGCTTTCACTCTTCTATAAAATATGATACAAAGAATTCAGGTAGATAAACAACCTGAGCATATAATTATACTCAATAAGTATGCAATTACATAATTACTCCATACAAATAATGCTATTATTTAAGCTCAGCAGCGCTTTTGAACACACAAGCATATGCATGTACGACTTGACACTTTCCAGTGCATCTTTCCCACAACATCACAGCTTTATAAATCACTCCACTGACAAGTACAGCGTCTTGAGCACTTTCTACATTAAGTGCTCGACTGAGTGCTATAGGCATGGATGTGGTTTCGTTTGAACTCTTTCCGCTGGCTTTTTCCAGTGTATCCCTGCCGCTGCACAAGACTGACAGCGTGTCGGCCCACCTGGCCTCGGCTTTGTAAATAAGGCCTTTTCCCTACAACATCCATTCATCACGCAGCAACACAACAGCCTCCCTGGTCCCCCTGCTCATTCACACTGGCACTGGGAGACGGTTGTTTTTACATATTGAACAATTACTGTATTGTCTCCACCTAATCTCCAAGACTTAAGAGCCCAGCTGTATGAGGAGTGCTCATTCAGTCACTGTAGAAACAACTCCATTCGTCTGTTACAGCTTTATAGAAACAGGTTTTGGTTTTAATTTGAGGAATTTGCTGTGGAATGTGGAATGGTTGGAATTTCCCCACACGCATGTCCGCCGCATATGATCGTTAAAATAAATGAGTGCTGGAAATCATTCGGTCCCACTGCACCAATGCAGCTCCACTGAGCCAAGAGGATGAAACGCAGAGAGCACAGAGGCAAAGGCAAGCCATGCGCCAAAGGCTGAGCAGGGAGGAGGCAAGAGAGAGAGAGAGAGAGAGAGAGAGAGAGAGAGAGATGAGGAGCCTCTGTGTTTGCAGAGCAGCTCTGGGGGCGGAGATGCCACTCCAACAGCAGGACCTGTCCATATGCCAACATGACACCAGCCTCGCTCTGACACAATCAGGAAGCATGGGAGCCAATGGAAAAAAAAAAAATCATTGTGTACTTTATGAGATAAAGCAAGGCTAAGCCATTAGTATCAGGATCACACTGTTTAACTAGTAAACAAGAGGAAACAGAAGAACAGAGCTCTAGTGCAAAAAAAAACCCTCTCTACTGTGAAACAACCTTCAATCAGGAATCAAGTAAATAAATAACTTGTAATGTAATACTATCGATACTGAAATTAAACAATGCATCCCAGAGAACTCATTACCCTAAATGAAGCTGTAGTCATAACATAGGTGTGATTTGATTCACTTTTATTTACCAAATGAATCACTCAACAAACTGACAGTTTAACCCGAAACGATTAAGCTTTAAATAACACAAATACAAAAATACCTGGTAGACATGCCTCATTTTGGCCAACTCATCACTATTTCACAGTCCATTTTAAGGAACATACAGTAACAGATGGTCTCTAAAGATAAAGATTCAGAAACAGGAACCACAAATCGATTCTCTACACATTAAAATCAATACCCCACAGAATAAAACACTATAGCAGAAGAGTTATACGTTTTATTATCTCCTAATTCCTGAAGGCAGGTTCAGATGCATGATTACGAGCCCAAAGGCAAAAACTACGTACTTAAAACTACCAAAGACATATCAGCTTGTGTTATTTATTAGGCACAATATAAAGCAAAAAGTGTATAAAAACAGCCCATAAAAACTTTAACTCACACTGTGATGTTTATCTTTAAACATTTTGTCATCATGATGAGTTTCGGTTAAAAGCAAACAGAACTTCGGTACTGAATACACTGAAGAAAAAAAAAATGGAATCTTTCTAAAAAAATATCCAGATCATATTACTAAATATAGTTATTGCTCAATTTGTAACTGTTCCCATGTATTGCACGTACTACCACCGTCGAGGAGAGCACTATCATCCGAAATCAAAATGATAAGTTTGATTTTAATGGCTGTACATGCAACGGCAAAGGTATGCAATCTATTTCACAAATGGTGGCCAAGAAACGCACTTAAGAGCAATTTTAAAAAAAACAAAAAAAACCCAGCCATTTCTATTGATCCCCACAGCTCCCCCACCCCTGTCTCTCTAGCACAGCTCTGAGAACATCCAGCAAACAGCTGAGTTTTCCCCAAAGATGTCCCTGAGACTCTGAATTAGGAGCTATCCCTCTCTTCACCAACCTTTCACACACGCTCAGCACTGTATACACAATTCCTCATTACATTTCAAACATATATCAGATATTTTAAAGCAAACCCAAACATACAGGCTTACACAGTGTAAAACCAATGGAAACAAAGTCCTAGAACATCCCTGAAACTGCAAGACCCTTGTCAAGCTGCCTACCTGCTTGTAATGTAGCGCAGAACGCGATCTGGTGAGAGACAAGAGGACAGCTGCTTCTCCACTGCCACTGAGGCAAGAGGATGAGCGAGATGGAGAGAGAAGAGCAAGAGTGAGAGAGAGAGAGAGAGAGAGTGAGAGTGAGAGAGAGAGTCGAGCGAGGGGGATGGCACGCTGACATCATCATCATCATCATCATCTCTCTCATACACACACACACACACGAAGAGGAAACTATGGTAACAGCTGCGTGCGCCAGCAGCCAGGCATCTCAGAAACGTAAGCAAGCAGCCGTGGGGCATGAAGCGCTGCGACTGGACAGGCGTGAAATATAACGGGTGCGACCTTTCCGACAGTGCCTTTGTAAGCACAGGTTCTGTTCTTCATGACGTTTGGAAAGATGTTTTGTTCTCGGGGGTAGAATGATGAAAGCTGGAATTTTTTTTTTTTTTTACATTTGTAATTGCGTCATTTAAAACAGAAATAACTTTATACAACTAATAATTTAAGGATAGCTACAAAATACTACCCATGTTAAAAACATTATATAACTGTAGTTAGACACTTGTTACAATATAAATGTGCCAATATTTCCTTTGTAATATCACTATAATTGCCACAATTTATCAGGGTTAATATTATTATTACAATTTTTTTTTTTTAATTCCCACATCTTCACCCATTTTTGCCACTTACCCGAGCTTACTCTAGCTGAGCAGTCTAGATATGTTTATGTGAAATATGTGTACGTATTTCGTTACAATAGAGTTACAAGGTTAACGTAGCTAACGTAAGGAAAAGCTTATAGGCAGCAGATTAGCACTTGTGTCTGGTCAAAAGTGTCAACCCTAACCCATACACAGACAAAATAATCAAGTTTGCTGGGTAACGGATCACTCACACATATATATTATATATATATATATACACACACACACACACACACATTTATTATTAGTTTTAGACTGTGTGGTGCATCCGAAACAATAACGTATTAGAACGAGTGCATTAATATTAACAGATCGTTCATGTTACAGAACGATTGTCTGAGCCGTGCTGTTACACAAACACAACGCACACCTTCTGACCAATCAGATTTGAGAATTAAACCGCACTCTGGTATAAAAACGTATTCTCACTGATATAAAGATTTCTTTAAGAAGATGTTTATGTAACATTTCCAGAAGGAGTCTCCAGTGTCAGTGCTTTGTCATGAGCAGTGCGTTTTCTGCCACGGGAAAGTCTTCGGGACAGTTTACACTTCCCAGTTTCGAACAATTATTTGTCCCAAAATTAAAATTGTCATCACTGGAACATTATTGTGGTATAAGAGGAATAAAGCACTGCAGGACGTCCTGTTACAGGACGGTGACACTAACTCTACTTTACCTTCCCTGCTGAAACCCCCCCCCCCAACAGAAACCCTCATAGAATTTGTAATGGTTTTAATGGGAATTTGTATTAATATAAATTTTAATAGAAACTGTAACCGTCCCTGTGGGTCTCTACTGGTATTCGGTTGCCTTCCATTGGTGGCGTGTTATGTCTATTGGATACCAGTATGGACCGGTAATGGTTTTAATGGTTAGCAATGGCATTTGTAGTGGAAACCATTAGAATTTTTTTTTAGCAGGGTTCACTATGCAACTGGCACCCTGTCCAGGGTGTACCCCGCCTTGTGCCCGATGCTCCCTGGGATAGGCTCCAGGTTCCCCGTGACCCTGAACAGGAGTAAGCAGTAGAAGATGGATGGATGGATGGATGATTACGCAATATGTACAATGATAATGAACTGGACTTTGGATAAACACCAGTCAGTAAGTAAATGGATGAATGCTTGTGTGAGAAATAACTTCACTTTACCCTGATTAAAGTATGCTTATTTGGCAGTTATTGTCAGCTGACAGGAGTTACTATGGTGATGAAGTTGATCATGAACAGGGAAGGTTTGGCAATAAGGTGATACTTTGTCTTCTCAAAGTAAAGCAGTGTATCACTAAACTAACTGCCCTGAATAACAACAAGAGCTTAATAAAAATCACAAGACACACAAACTGATACAAAACAGTAAAACACTGCGTGGTCAAAGTTGACATTTATCACAATAACACGAGTAAAAAAATACCAATTAATCCTTCTACACATAAGCAAAGCGAGCCAACGTTAATAAAAAAGTGTCCAGAGGACAAACAAACAAACAAACAGGACAAACACATTGTCTCTGGCTTACAGATAAACAATGAGACAGTTCACCACTGAATAAAATAAAGAAAGGGGAAAGAAACTTTACACATAAACGAGGTTTTCCCAAAATACAAACCTCACCCTGGGAATTTCAGATCGCTCGCTAATTTGTAACGTCCGGGAAAAGTTGAGTGAACTTGGAAAAGCTCCTGGAACTATTTGGAAGTTCTCGTTTCTCTCATTAAATGTCCTCCAAGACAGAGGGTTTCTCCCGAAAGGATTAAACGAGTACTTTAAAAAATGAAGAAGAAGGGAAAAAAAGGAGGAAAAGCAGTCGGTTTTACCTTTTATTTTGTTTTGGATATTACGAGACGCCTCCATATCCTGCCAACTGCTCATTTCTATCCAACCTCCTCAAAGCTCCAGGAGAACCGTCAGGCCAAAACAACCGCCCAGGAGAACTCGATGGGATACGCGCGCGCACACACGTAGACGGGTTAACCGTGTGTTCCAGCCTTTAGGGGGCGCTCGTGATTAGTATCACCACAAGCGCGAGCTTTCGAGCTGATTTTCGAGCTGAAGGGTATTCCGGATCTTTTCAGTGAGTCAAATCATTTGACTCAGCTCATCAGTAGGAGCCGATTCCGACTTTTTCGGCTCTCGAACGGTTTATTGCCATTATATATATATATATATATATGTAATTTTCATTTGTGAATTAAAAGGTAGACTAAGATTTCATGAAACACTTTCATCCAGAGCTGGACTAACAAGCACACAGCTGCTGGCCAATATATATATATATATAGAGAGAGAGAGAGAGAGAGAGAGAGATAGATAGATATGAATATATGTATATATATATATATATATATATATATATATATATATATATATATATATATATATATATATATATATATATATATATATATATATAGGGGAGAGGCGTGTGTGCAGCAGGGGGCCCATGGTAGGATGCAAATTTAATTTAACTGTGCAATTGAATTATCCACGAACGTTTTGTGGTGTAGAAAACCACCAAAAACACATTTTTATATGATATAGGATCACCTAGGAACACCCTTGTTCCATGAGGCTCCCTCCATCACTCTTACCTGCATTATACTGTTATCACATATGTTTGTGATAGGGCCGTGCCTGCCATGCTTCCTGAAACACAATCTTACCATGCACACTAACAATCAGCTCACACATCAAAAAGATATTTCCCTGAAAGCATTTTGATTCATTTAGCCAGGGAGGCACAGTGCTGCCATGGGTAGCATTACTACCTCACAGGTCCAGGGTTTGATCCTAAATCAGGTTATGGTCTGTGTGCGGTTCCTGTACATATTCCTCCCACCGCCCAAAAACATGCCAGTAGAAAGAGTACAGATACACAATATGGCCAAAAGTATGTGGACATCTGACCATCCATCCATTTTCTGTATCATATATCTTACACAGGATCACAGGGGAGCCAGGGTGGCAGGGGACACCATGGATAGGTTGCCAACCCATCACATGGCACAATCACACACACCTTCACACATCCAGTCACACTATGGACAATTTGGAAATGCCAATCAACCTACAACGCATGTCTTTGGAATGCGGAAGGAAACCGGAGCACCGAGAGGAAACCCCCGAAGCTTTGGGAGAACATGCAAGCTCCGCGCACACAATGTAGAGGAGGGATTCGAACCTCCAACCTCAGAAGTCGAGGCAAATGTCCTCACCACCCCACACCTTACAATCACACCCAAATTACAAAACCATGGGCATTAACACAAAGTTTATGGCCCATTTGCTGTTATAACAGCCTCCAATCATCTGGGAAGAGAAGAGACAAGAGACCATTCCTTCATGGCCCTCACTTTGTGCATAGGGGCATTGTCATGATGAAACAGGTTTGGGTCCTTTAGTTCCAGTGAAGGGAAATCTTAATTCTACAGCATACAAAGACATCCTATACAATTGTGTGCTTCCAAATTTGTGGCAACAGTTTGGGGAAGATCCACATATGAGTGTGATGGTCAGGTGGTGACATACTTTTAGCCATATAGTGTATTAAATAATTATTTGTTTGCTATTCGCTTGCATGTTAATTCTATATTATCTAGTATGTTATTCTATGTAAAAATGTGTTGCCATTTTCTTGAAAGTCTTATTTCTGTTTATGCATTTCCAGTATTATGTCTCAGATACAGAACAATACAATGCAATACAATACCTTGTGATCATTTGAGACTGTATAGATATATACATAGATATTTACATGCATTTGATTCTTGTTTTTGTGAAATGTATCACTGTATTAATCAGTATGCA
The DNA here is from genome assembly GCA_012411365.1 of Ameiurus melas. NCBI lineage: Eukaryota > Metazoa > Chordata > Actinopteri > Siluriformes > Ictaluridae > Ameiurus > Ameiurus melas. The sequence continues at coordinate 2,704,607 of CM022763.1, forward strand.
GCCATTTCTCTAAACTATTATGATTAAAATATTCCAATGGGGAAAAACATTCCAGTATGGCAACACTGCCAGTTGCTGAAAAGTGTTTCTCTCCTCTAGGCAAGCTTTCAAACCACAATCATTATTATTATTATTAGCCCACTCTCCCAGGCCTTCATCCTCCACTTTGCTCACAGGAAAAGAATTTGCACTGATATGGTTTAGCAAGGACAATAAAGGCTAAATGTTTACTAAAAAGCAGACACAAGAAATATTTCCAGATAAAGGAGGAAATTGCAGTGCAGTTGTATACATTACAGTCTATGTCCTCATCTGTGTCGTATATAAAGTACGTGTATGTGTGTGTGTGTGTGTGTGTGTGTGTGTGTGTACTAAAGGCATGCATGCCCCCAAATACCACTTGGTCACATGCCTAATAGACAAAGGATTTGAATCTGACATGGATAATAAGAGGGATAACAAGTAAGGAGTAAAACTCAATGGAGCATGCTGTTTTATGAATAGATCAACGGGGTGATGTGATGAAGCCATTTTTTCACTCACCTACTATAACGAGCGGGATGATAACCCAGCATTTGACTTATTAAGGATAATGTTACTTTATTTTATTGACATACAATATTGAATATCTTCTACTTGCATGTAAACCTCAACAACACAGTACAGGAAACAGTTCAAGTTCACACAAATGGCAAAATTGAAGATTAAGGACAAGGTTTGGCCAGGGGTAGTGTTCATAGATTTTCCTATGACGTTTGTTGTAGGAAATTGAGCCAGCACACCCTCACTCAATTTCATGAGATTAGATTTATTAGGTAATACATCTTTACAAGGCAGATACAGGCTGAAACTAACATCATAATTTATAATACACTGCAACAATCACTAGGACAAGCGGAAGGGAAATGAATGAATGAATGAATGAATGAATGAATGAATGATTTATAATGATACAATTAATTTAAACATAATCTATACTACATGTAATTATAAATCACAGTACTATACTTACATTATGTGTATTTTACTTCATTTGTACAAGCCTGACAAGCACTTTAAAGTATGCTACTTGACTAAATTAATATCTTAATATGCAGTAATTGTTAATACCAAAAGCTGTTGGTGTAGGTGCAACTCTGATTAAATAATATCTATGGCTAATAGTGTAGGCATTTACGGAGCCATATGGTTCAATTCAGTTTTCCTACATGGTCAGGACACAGCAGACAGTCTACAGTATCAACAGAGAAGCAGAAATTAGCATTTCATAACAGGGAACACGGAGGTATCAGATGTTAATTAAACTCAATTGGCAATAATATCCAAACGCCCTGCATAGAATCTGGATATGATCAGATGAAGATACTCTCTCTCTCTCTCTCTCTCTCTCTCTCTCTATGTATGTGTAGTGCTGTATCTCTGTCTCTTTTGCTTTCTATCTCTTTCTGTCTCTCTCTTTGTCTCTCTCACTCTCCTGCTCTCTCTCTCTCTCTCTCTCTCTCTCTCTCTCGCTCGCTCTCTCACATACATACACGTTCATACTCTGATCACTACAGTGCATCCTGCCACACAGTTTCCATGGTAGCAATATGGGCAATAACAATATTGTGAATTCAAGTCATTTGGCACAGAGCAGCTTTGCTCAGCTGTGATGTGTTTATTTCCTCATATATCACTATCAAAATCATTGTGCCTAGGTTGCGGTAGAGAAATCACTTAATATCCATCGCAAAACCGAAGAGGATGGCCTCAAATAGGACATTGACCCAGCACATAGCAAGGTATTGTCTGTGACACACACTTTTGCCTGCGTTCATGGAAAGATTTCATTTGAACAACACCCTTATGGTGTAAACATGAGTACCATGTTGTAGAACTATACAAATAAAATAAAATAAATAGCAATATAAGAATTTTTTTTTGGTAAATGGTAATGGTAAATGGTCTTTTTTATAACGTTTTTACGGTAAGTGGTTGCAAATGTCCTGACATGGATCCAAACTGCGCTTACAATTCATGACTGATATTTCATTTGTACCTGGGATGGCTGTTCTCTGTCCCCATAACAATATCACAACATCAACAATATGATGTCATCAAAATTCATGTTCATGTTGTTAGTTTTGAATGTAATGTACATTCAGAAAGAAATGTACATCTTTGTATGCATGTATGTTATATAAGAAAAAAATGTAATCATAAATAGGAACAAAATAATGAGAGCTACATATGAGAATCAGGATTGAATACTGAAGGAGAACGCATGATTAAATCTCCGGTGTCATCGATCACGGTTAAATCAGTGGGATCTGTGCTGCAGACAGTGGGATTCTTTACGATGACGCCACCGTCAGTTGTAAGGATTATTTGTACTCTTGAGCATTGTAATACATTATTATTGTTATTCTTTTGCACTACCTGTTATATCTGACACTTCCACACTAGAACTGTGTACTGGCCGGTGCTACACTGTGACTTACTGTCCCTATTGTCCTGTTTTAATAGTTACAGCATGTGCACTTTATGTAAAAATGTGTAGATCGTATTTAGTTCTGTGTCGTCTCATGTGGTTAGTGTTGTTTTATGTAGCCCCATGGTCCTGGAGGAACGTTGTTTCGTTTCACTCTATACTGAACCAGCTGTATATGGTTAAAATGACAATAAAAGCCACGTGACTTGATGTCTTACTAGAGCATAAAGATGTCTTCATCATATGTCCCATAGATCCACAGGGCTTAAAATCTGAAAAACATGCACTAAACAATACAGATGAATAGTTCCAGAAGAAAGAATGTGCCTCCAAAACACCTTGTGTAATATATTAATTAAAATCACGTCATACACACACTACTTTGCTTCATGTCTTGGATGGCAATGACAATGGCGATGCGTATGTGCAGTTCTCTAGAGCTGACAAGTTAATACATAAGTACAAGGCATTTTATGAATACTTCAAGTTAAGACAAATCTTAAAAGACAAAGATTTGAGGACAGTTTGATCACAAACAATTAACAGATCGTTATTAGTTAAGTACTAATAGTTAACAACCTGCTAAACAAATAAACATTTACTTGAAATTAGCTGAACACTAGCATATTCGATTTTCGGATATATTTACATATATAAAAAAAAAAAGGACATTACTCTTTACTAATCTTGTCTGAGATGAAGGATGGAGTAAATAGAATATTAAACCAACAGTGTTGATATAGCATAAACCTACATTTAGTAAATAGAAAAACAGAAAGCGCATCATAGCTTTGTAGTAAGTGTTTGAGTAGTGTGCCATCATCTGGCATTTGTTTGTACTTCACCCCATTACCACGATGGAAAATGATAACGTTGCTCTTTGCTCAGCTTTGAGGCGCTGAATGCATGTCATCATTCTGATATCTAACTGTGCATGGGTGCACTATTCACTCTCCTATTATGTTGGGAATAAAAGTTACATCCAAAGTTACATATGGGTCAAAATGACTCCCACAATTTAAATACACACAAAAAACAGCAAAAGAACAGCTTAAAATAGTAAACCTTTATTATGGCTTGTCCGAGACAAGCCGTAAGAAGAAATATTTGCATATAAGTTCATGACCCTAAACAAGGAAAGTCAAAAAAAAAATAATCAAAGAGAAAAAGAGAGATTAACCAATATTTCAGTCATATTGACCCATAACACAATATGAGGGTTAAAACCAGAACCTGATAATTCTCTACACTTCCGCTTCATCTCACGTGCCTGACAGGGTTTATCTTGTTTATCCACATGCTTCCTTTTTCATTTCCAACATGACATGTGCACACACTTGATAAATGGCCTTCCAAAAGAGGGAGTCAGTCGGGTGGACCGGCTCTAGGTCACCAGCCCAAATGTGAGTGAGAGGGCTGGGTTGGATCTTTCGCACCAATTTTTATTTCCATTATGCTTTGGACTTTATTTCACAGACTTATGCACTTTGAGGTCAGATTGGATTCAACAACCTGAATCTTTTCAGCACTTTCACGTTTCATAAATATAGCCCGCGTGTGTGTGTGTGTGTGTGTGTGTGTGTGTGTGTGTGTGTGTGTGTGTGTGTGTGTGTGTGTTTTGTATCTTCTTTATGCGTCTTAACAAAAAAAAAAAAAAAGAGGTTTATCAGAGCAGGAAGAAAATAAGAAAAAACATTTCTAAAGGGCAGAGGCTCTCAAATTGTTTAACAGCCAGTAAAGTCTTAACTGAAATAAATAAACAAACAAACAAACAAACAAACCATGGATTTGTTTACATGAATATCCATCCATCCACTTTATATACTTTTTATCGTACTCAGGGTCCTGGGGAGCCGGGAGTCTATCCCAGTGGACCCAGGACACAAGGCCGGGGACCCCCTGGACACAGTGCCAACCAATTGCAGGGCACAATCATATACACTCAAACACCCATTCACACACTACGGACAATCTAGAGATGCCAATCAGTCGTGGATTTTGGGAGGAAACCTGAATACACAGAGGAAATCTCGGAAGCACGTAGAGAACATGCAAACTCCACACATACAGGGCAGAGGCGCATCTCATAGGTATGAGGCAAATGTGCTAAGCCACCGTGCCCCCTATTTCATAAATATAATACAACTATTTAAATAGGCTCATTGTGTGAATGTGTTCAAGAATATTTTTGCTTAATTATTGGAGCCATAGAGCCTTTTATATTTTCCACTCACAGAGCATATTGAGTTAAAAATGCCATCAAACCGTCTTGTACTGGAGTCACTGAGGTTTAGATTAAACCCATTCAATTCAAACAGGCTAGTAATGATAAGAACTCAATCATTCATATACTAATAATGTTGGGATGTTAGGGATGTTATTTTTGCCACTGTAACAAAAAGCTATCACAGGCATCCAGACAGCATTTCATGGACTTTCACAGACACCATCTTGAGAACTATGGTTATAGTGTGCATGCAGCTACATTGTATGCAGTTCCATTGCAATTTTCACATCTCTTTTTACAAACAACAGCATTCCTTACAATACTGTTGCAATATTAATGTCGTTTTTATGACTACAAAAAATGACAGCGCTAAATGACAGCTACCAACTGTCCCTCACTGGTGAAATGAACTTCCATGAATCTCAATCCAGACAGCAGAATCCGTCAATATCTTCAAAAGATCCACCTCTTCCGTGAACACAATAAACCCCTAACATGTCCCGACTCAAATATAAATAAATAAAAATTCTATACTTTATTCATTTTGTTCCTCTAGCATTCAATGTGAAAAATTCTTGCTAGCACTATGTGTATTGATCTCTGCTTGATATATTGCTTTGCTAGTATTTCCTCATTTGTATGTCACTTTGCAAATTTCACATTTTAAGAGCTGCAGGCACAGTGATAGTCTAGCAGGGCTCAGCTCTCCCTTTATATGTACGCCTGTCTGTATATATATTATATATATGTGTGTGTGTGTGTGTGTGTGTGTGTGTGTGTATATAAGTAGTTATATCATACACTTTCTGTCAAACTGTCAATCAAAGTAGTGTGTTGATAATTTATGGCCCATGTGTTTCCCCTGACGGACGTTTCTCTAGGTAGCCTTAATTTATGACCAGAGGTGGGGGGTAACCCTATCGACAGTATCAGGGGGTCAATCTGGCTCCTTTGTGTCTGGGCAGTGGTGGAGAGGGGGTGTGTGGGGGGAATAGTGCCCCCACCAACAAAAATGTGTTTATGTTAATGAGTTTGGTGAAATACGTCTGAAAAGAAATATCAATGTTTTAATGTCATTTGTTTGTGTTACTGTGTGGTTTTTTTCATTTTGTGCAACCACATCGTTAGAAAAAGCATGATGTTTGAATGTGTACATATATGAGTAGAATATTTGTTTTGTGAAATAAATCTAAACAAATGTTGATTATGTTTTTGGGAGAACAGCGTGACTTTGAATAAACTTTTACTGAAATAAAACCCCTGAAACAGATAAACCATCGACATGGCCAAGGAAATGTAAAAAAATGTTTTTACATACATTCTAAACATAAACCATAATGATACTGATACTGTTGATAGGGTTACCCCCCATCTGGTCATAAATTAAGGCTACCTAAAGAAACGTCTGTCAGGGAAACACACGAGCCATAAATTATCAACACACTATTGACAGTTTGACAGAAAGTGTATGATATAACTACTAAATAAATAAATAAATATATATATATACATATATATGTAGAAAAAAATAGGATGACTATAAGTTTTGCGCAGTACTGTATATATATATATATATTTATATATATATATATAAAAAAAAAAAAAAAAAAAAAAAAAAATTTATATATAAATATATATACACACATACAGTACTGCGCAAAACTTATAGGCATCCTATTTTTTAGTACAAACAGTGTTATACAGTGAGGGAAAAAAAGTTTTTGATCCAATGCTGATTTTGTACGTTTGCCCACTAACAAAGAGATGATCAGTCTATAATTTTAATGGTATATTCATTTGAACAGTGAGAGACAGAATAACAACAAAAAAATCCAGAAAGATCATAAATAGACTTTTATACAGGTAACAAGCTGAGATTAGGAGCACTCCCTTTAAGAATGTGCTCCTAATCTCAGCTCGTTACCTGTATAAAAGACACCTGGGAGCCAGAAATCTTTCTGATTGAGAGGGGGTCAAATACTTATTTCCCTCATTAAAATGCAAATCAATTTATAACATTTTTGACATGTATTTTTCTGGATTTTTTTGTTGTTATTCTGTCTCTCACTGTTCAAATAAACCTACCATTAAAATTATAGACTGATCATTTCTTTGTCAGTGGGCAAACGTACAAAATCAGCAGGGGATCAAATACTTTTTTCCCTCACTGTAGATTTTTACATTATCGAGTCAGTACAAAAAAACATTTTAGATTCCAAAACATTAGTTTTCTAGCACAACATTAAATGTTACAAAAAAAAATTGTATGCCAGTAAAGAAAACAGCGTATTATGTAAGAGATATTTTTCAGACAAAAAAAACCACAATGAAGGCTGCTGGGTTTCGCTGCAAAAATAAGAAGCAAATGCGACAGTCAAAGTCTCCAGAAGAACCATGACTGCTTCTGCAACATGCTCAATAAAACTTACAGCTCATTTCCTTATAAAACTACAATAATTGCACCGGAAAATACTATTTTTATTTTTTCGTCACACCAAATATTGACTTTGTTTCATTTACTACTGTTTACTGCTCTTTATGGTATTTCTTTTTAAATATAGAAACATTTCTTTTCATTATTTTGAAGACATCTTTGTGCTTCAGCATTTCTTTGCATATGCCTTAAACTTTTGCACAGTACTGTACATATTATTTAAAGCTGAAAATGTGAAGAAATGACTGACAGTGGAAAAGTTTACTTTTCTGGAATGAAGTACAGCACCATTTCTTCACCAATTCTAAGTTAATGCACAGAGATGCTGGGGCTGATTTCTTTCTAACCCAGACTGTAGACTCACACAGCCTATCTTTGAGCTGTGTCAAGTGATTGCCAATTGGTTATTTTATTTTATTTTTTGCCCTACCATTTAATATCTTGACCAGCAGTTACTGAAAGATATATCCTATAACTCCACATTTCCACCAAGAACTCATTATTTACATGCAAATATACTGGCATATGTATTATGTTGGTGGCGAATACTAAATAATCAGTGTTGATTTTTCTACAGTTGGGCAAACATCATGTCAGTCATGTTTAGTGGCATTGCAGCAAATAATTAGATAGGGCAAACACAGCATGCTGTCATGGCTTTTTAAAACAATGTCACATTTCAGCCTGCTATTCTTCATTTTATGCAATACTCTACATCGATTTTGAAGTGCTGTTACTACACACACGCAGCCACACAGCTACAGTTCAGTGAGTTAATCAACATTACCCTGGTAACAAGACAATACCTATTATATAATATTATATGATTATAAGATTTTCAAGACCAGCAGTTCTGAAAGCAAACCTGGTTCATGCAGTAGGTGTGTGATAGATTCCCTGAATGCAGATTAACAAGCTCACTTGTTTCTAACAAATGAATATGATACTTAGGCTTGTGGTTTTTGATTGGACATGTAACAGCAAAGTGTTTCTCCCCTAAGGGCTGAGCACGTCTGCATTCGAGTCCTGAGAGATCTGTACCTCCCACAAATTTAGTCCCATGTGTTCTACTTATCCCAGCTTCCTGGGACAGAAAGAGAGAAAAGACATGATGTGCATCCTGCACAATGCACACATACATTGCATTTGATTATTAACAATTCATTTGTCCTACAACCAGGAAATGACTGATAATATTTTTACAGATAATGAATGGTAAGAGATTAACACAGCCTTGGAGAACATTTACTTAGAAACCATATAGACAGTGCAATATGCTTAATAATAAATGTTCTACAAGGCTGTGTTAATCTCTTACTATTCATTATCTGTAGCACCCACAGGCAGCATGCTGTCTTTTAAATAAATAAATAAATAAATAAATAAATAAATAAATAAATACTGATAATCCTGAAAATGCTGTGTGGGGTGTACAAAAGGACAAAGTAAGAAAATAAAATGGTACAAATTATATAAAAAACAAGCTAACAAGGTCCTAGAATAACTCCCTGTCAACTGCTAAAGAATAAGTCTGTCTGGTTCAGTTTGCTGTTCAAGGGCTAAGAAAGAGGGTGTTGATTGGCTGACCAACATATAATTACAACTGATTTCTTGAAATATATATTGGCACACAATATGCATGTAGTTCCTTATTTATTAGGTTCATCTACCTTGCATACATCCATCCATTTTCCATATCGCTTATCCTACACAGGGTCACGGCGGAGCCTGGAGCCTATCCCAGGAAACTTGGGCACAAAGCGGGAGACACTCTGGACGGTATGCCAAGCCATCACAGGGCACAATCGCACACACATTCACAGATTATGTATGATTTTTTAGTTCCAATCAACCAAACACATGTCTTTGGACTGGGGGAGGAAACCAAAGTACCAGTAGGACACCCCTGAAACACTGGGAGAACACGCAAACTCCACACACACAGGTGGGATTCGAACCTCCAATCGCTAAGGTGTGAGGCAAACCACTAAGCCACCATGCCCCCTACACCTTGTATCTCCTTTGGTTATTCTATTGCATAAACCTACCATGTAGGTTACTTTTTAAGCAGATTTAGAATTACTGTCTTTAGCTCTGTCTATTGCGATGCACAGTGTATCAGCTCTCTCCATCCCATCCATCGATGAACATGGACCACCACAGGATCAATGTGGTTCAGGTGGAACAGTCACACGGAGAGCACTTCGGTCTCTATACTGGGTTAAAAAACAGTCCACCAAGGACAATCAACACAAATTGTGCATGGGAAAAATGAGCTATGAGCACCTACAATGTGGACGAACAACATAAGTGTGTCTAATAAAATAGCTATTAAGTGCATGTAGTGTTAAAGTCCTTCCCAAAGTTGAAGTCCTTCCCAAACACACTGCAAAACTTCACTCCTTCACCAGGTTACAGTATTTCAAAGGCAAAAAAAAGAAGAATTAGTCTATTTCACAGAAAGACACAGGTATATATTTTTTTTGCTCGTGTTATCTTCCTCCAACAGTTCAGGATGTTTGAAAGTCTTCTCTGCTCAGTTCCTCTGTGGGCTGCTGTGTCCACCAGCAGCAGGCCCTCTGTTTTCATTACTGACATTTGTGTGATCCAGCAAGCCATACTGGGGAATTTACTCTGCAGCACCAATCGATCACAGAGCTCTATTTTGTTACACATACACACAGACACGCACACAACACAACACACACACACACACACACACACACACACAAACACAATTTCTCTATGTTAACCAAGCTTATTGGAAAGCACAGCTGTGCTAGGTCTCACAGGAACACCAGTAAGACACATTGCTCAAATTGACACTCCAATATTTGTATGGGAAAATAACATGACACATTTCTCTCCAGTAGGTTTTCAGAGACTAATGGGATCGCATCATCTGCTGTGTGATATAATGAAGTATTGGAGGACAAAATCTGAAAATTGGTTTCTTGTGAAGCATGCAGCATGGATGAATGTGAAAAAAAAAAAAAAACTTTAGGCGCCAAGTTGAAGAATTTTAGGCAGCCAGGATATGTTAATGTGTTAGTTTATTCCCACACAGCAGACAAATATTAACTGCTCTGATGGAGACATGTCTCAAAACCACTGTAAGTGGACTTACATCTTGGCAGCTTGATCGACATCCTCCTCGTCTGGTAACGGACATCAGATCTCTGTCTGATTGGAAAAATTACACTGCCACCACCAATCAGTCAAGCATTATGGAAATGGAGCTGGGCTGGGATGAGTCTGCATTTGCAAATATATTAACTGGTGCCAAGCAACATGACAAACAGAGAACTAAGACAGATTGAATTGAGAGATCTTCTGGCACATCATGCAATATATTTTACATCTTAGACTCCTCTCTGTGTCTTTGAGCATGTATGGTAAATACAGCTTGTGACAGGAAACATTTGTGAAAGCACTGAGAATTGGGTCGTGTCTCCACGGAGCCCATAAAAGTGAGTTGACTGTCTGAATTTGACTATTTCCTGCTGGTCTGTTCCCTGTCACATAGCTGCCACATAATGGATGGAGCCTGATTAAAAATTTACAAACAGTTCATACACTTCACAGAGTAACCACAGAAAAGCCTTTGTTAGACAATGCACAATATGGGGTTATTGGTTTTTTTTTTTTTTTTTTTTAATCTGCATCCACAAAAACATTACTAACTGCACAAAGAACAGCAGTCATTTTCAAAGCAAAGTCAACTAGGCATCAAAGGATAACTGTCATCTTTGCAGATAAGACTTTTTAGGTCATGCAGTATCACTTGCAGCAGCAAGATTTGACAAAAACACCTCCAATTGTATAAAACAGGTGACAGGAAGAGAAACAGTTGCGCACTGATTTCACTTCACATTTTAAGCACGACAACCTGTAATACAAAATAATAATACAAAACTGACACCTGTCTTTTTTATAACTTGAATAAATAATATGGATCAAAGTAGGTACATAATCAATATGGAGCAAAGTAGGTAGATTCCGCTATCCTCCTTATGTATTAAAAAAAAAAAAAAAAAAAGTACACAGCAACCATATAAATATATGTAAATTAAAAAAATAGTACAGAAACAGGGATTAATACATGTTTGCACAACATCTAAAGCCTGTTCTCAAGCTCACTGAACAAGAAAATCACTTTTTTTTAATTACTGATATAAATCTGAATAACTTCAGAAAGGACATACTTATATTAATGCCATCATAGTTACATTGTTGGTTAGACTTAAATTAATGTTATCATTCTTACAGCATTGGACAGACTTAATGCCATCATTGAGACATCAATGGAAAGATTTAAATTAATGTCATCACCGTTACATCATCGGGAAGACTTAAATAAATGCCATCATTGTAACTTCATTGGACAGGATTAAATTAATGTCATTGTTGTTATGTCACCTGACAGCCTTAAATTAATATCATTGTTGCTAAGAAGTGAATTCAAACCAACATTGTAAAATAACGGCAAAGCTAGTTAGCTATTAATTAGGTACTATCTAACATTTAGCCAGCTACTGGAGCCTATTTGAAGAACAACTGAAAGATTTGGGGGCCAATAAACCTAATCAGATCACATGTTAGAAATTATAATCAAATTCTTTGAGAAACATGACATTCTTGTGGAATTTTTTGAGTCTGGTATGTCTTAATTTTTCAAGATTTACATAATAAGGGCGTTGGTTCTCACTGCGTAGCTTCTAGGAACGGCATATCTCTTTTAATATGTTGATCGAATTCATCTTAGAGAATTTCTTTTGAAAAGGAGAGCCTCAAATTAAATGTCATCAATGTTTTAAAAATTTTTTTACAAAAATGTTATGATGCTACTGTAAAACTGCCTCATAAACAGCTAGGTAGCTTGAATCTATTTTCTAAGCTAGCTCCAGTTGCCTATTTGTGGAGCAAATAGGAGATCTGAGGAATGACTTGGGAAATACTGGAGACATTACAACCAACCAGACACCACTATATTAAAAATATCAGTAATTTTTTAGTAACCTGATAAACTCAAGGCCTTTGGTATATAGATTAGCTCTTTCACAATCCATACATTAGCTATGAGTAAATCTGTGTAAAATGTTCATGTAATTTATTTAAAGATGTCATTATGGCTCAACAATCACTCAACAAATATTCAAGACCATTGTCACTATCGCTCTTGAAACTCTGTGTGGTTGGAGAGAAAGCATGGTATGAAAGTCATGGGTCTGAGTGATGATGGATATGCTAGAGGTGAAAGGCTGAGTAAACAGCAACGGATACAGAGGTATCAGTGCGCAAGTCTATGCACTGAGAATGAAGAGGACACTGTTGGAGAGAGAGAGAGAGAGAGAGAGAGAGAGAGACATGTGCAGGTAGTGTGATGGAGCCAACAACAGATGGTGGAGATAGATCAGGTTGGGGGAAGAGAGGGAAAGAGGCATTAAGTACAGGACATGTGAGGACAAAACAAGCAGAGGAAGACAAAGGATAGAGAGAGACTCTGAAAAAAGAGAGAGAGAGATAAATGTTTGTATGAAAACCATGTGGAAAAGGTTGACTATGTATCATTAATAAAGCGATTAAACTGAGAGCATTTCTTATTCTGTCATATGACACAGTTGTCACACACTGTGCATTCTACCTGTTGGGAGAACCTCAGCTTGTCATACACTAATACCCCTAAAACTGAATGGCTCACTTGCTTAATAAATCCACTCTATCTAAATTTACAAATAAATTATTTCTTAATTTTTTAAAATGTCAGCAACTGAGCCACAAAATGCCAAACATAAGGGAATTTTCTTTTTTTCTTTTTTTTTTAGCTTATTAGGTTCATTGCAGAGTAGTACATAAACTTACTGATCACTTTATTAGGAACACCTGCACTGGCACAATAATATATGGATGGGAAAAGAAAACGTGTTCTCAGTGACTTTGACTGTGGTATGCCTGTTTTTGCCAGACGGACTGGTTTCAGAAACTGTTGACCTTCTGGGATTTTCATGCACAACAGTCTCAGCCTTGTTTTTTCAGTTCTGTGGGTGGAAACACCATGTTGATGTGAGAGGACAGAGGAGATTGGCCAGACTGGTTCGAGCTGACAGGCTATAGTTACTGAAATAAGCACTCTTTACAACTATGATGAGAAGAAAAGCATCTCAGAACACACAACACATTGATCTATGAGCAACAACAACAGAAGACCAGATCCAATTCCACTCCTGTCCGCAAAAAAAAAAACAGGAATCTGAGGCTACAGTGAGCACAGACGCACCGAAACCTGACAGCTGAAGATTGCCTTCAAAAACATTGCCTTTTCCAATATTCAACTACTCAATGGGTTTGTGAGTGTATATTAAGGCATAAAACATGTATGAACAAGGCTTTAAACCTATAAATGAAACATTATTAATTGTAAAAACCTTGTCTTTCATTTATATGGAGAAACTATGAGATGGACTCATACAGCCAGCTGAATGTTGTGTGCTCAGTGACATTACTAATGGATCACCGTCATTATGGAAAAGAAAGAGCGATGTCAAAGGGGAACAAAATCCTCGGATTTGGCACTTGACCTCTTTGTCTTAAAATTAGAAGCGACAGATCTTTAGATCTCACCCAGTCAGTGGCGTTTTCACAGTTAATTACCTCTAGTGCGTTGTTGTACAGGCCCATTAACTCTGTCTAATACTCTTCTGACACTGGTCTTCAGTGTTTATAAAAGTTCCCGCTGTTTCTCTTCCTCTTAATGCCTGAAGTGACTGACCTATTGCCTCTGTCACTGCTCATCTTATCACATCCCTTTTCTCTCACTCTGTAAAAGATCCTTGTGCTTGTAAAGAACACTTTTGCTCCACTCTCTTATCTTTGATCTGTGTCCTGGAGACACCTTTCTGTCCGTCCTCTTAAATCGATTCACTTGGTGGAATTTGGCATCCACTCGAAAACAGAGATACTCTCACTTTCCTTGCTGTGTGATTAGTCATCAGTCCTCTGGAGCCCTTGCCAGACAAGCATTTATCCTTTGTCCACTTTCCAAAAACAGTAGGATTCTTGCAATGTTGGCACAAATACAGTTATTTCTGCAAATGAGTTAGATTTAAAATCACTAAATCACAATGTCTGATAAGTAGATTTGGTTAAACAAAACAGTACTGTATGTTTTCTATTACTTTCTATATCTATTACTAAGTTTTGCTGTCATTACAGAACATTTTAATCCTGTTGAAACTGAAAATCAATATTAATTGTAATGGATTTCATTTGTAGTCACAGTTTATAACTTGATTGTCAGTAGTAATTTTCCACTCACACTTATTTATGTATAGGAAATTGGCCCATTAAAATACAAATAGTAACAAATTTACATCGTTGTAGTTACTGAGTGCCAATGCTATGATAATATATTACATTCCACCCAACCCCATAAGAGGGCTCCATCATCATCATCATCATCATCATGCCACTTGCTTCCTGTCAATTTTAGAATTGATTTTAACATTCTTATTTATGTAAATAAAGCTCTTTCTGGGTCTTGCTCCACAGTACATTACTGACCTTCTTCACCCTTTCTCTCCTACCAGAACACTAAGATCCTGTAATCAACTTCTTCTATCTGTTCCCTTTTGTCCTACTTTGACAAAGGGTGATCGAGCCTTTTCTGTGTTTGGTCCCAAATTCTGGAACAGTCTCCCCTTTCATGTGAGGTCCACTCTGTCTTTAGCGATTTTTAAATCTTCTCTGAAAACTTATTTTGATTCTTTGTCTTAGGATGTTATTTAATGTGATGTTATTTGATGTTCTGTACAGTACTTTGGATCAACTTCTGTTCAATTACTGTTCAATACATGTTTCATAAATAAAATTTGACTTGACTTGATCATCATGACCATCAGCATCATCTACCATCATTTTCTTTTTTCCTTCATTTGATTACAAGGTACAAGGCATTAGATATTTATTATTGCATGTTATATTATATTATATTATATTATATTATATGTATTTATTGTAGTGCCCTTCATCATTCCTGATTGCAATCCTCAGTTTCTTCATGAAATCCCTCCCCCCGTCTCATATAGCCATGTCTTTTAACTAACCTTATTTACCTCTCTTATTCTCTCAGATAATTACATTATCACAGGATGGAGTGCTTTGGAATAAGCTATTCCTCTTTATGAGAAATATTCTCTATGTGTGTGTGTGTGTGTGTGTGTGTTTGTGTGTGTGTGTGTGTGTGTGTGTGTGTGTGTGTGTGTGTGTGTGTGTTTGTGTGTGTGTGTGTGCATGTGCGTGTGCTTTCACTGCTATTTTCCATAGAACCTTTGTCAACAGTGGGGTTTCTGCTTAGATCATGTCTGTACTGAGCTCCTCACATGAACAAGCCTTCAATTTCTGTCACTCTCTCCAAGGATCATAGCAATTGCCAGTTCACTGCACCCCCTATTTTGTATAAATCACACTCTGTTTGAAGTTACTTAAGTTATCTGAGTGCAGCTATCATTCATTTTTCAGACGGTAGATCTTGGCTAAGCGATGACCCCAGATTGAGACCTAATGGGCCTATAATATATTGCAGAACAAGACATTTTATAAAAGCAAATTTGTGTCTTGTATGGCTGAGATGAAATCTCATCTGAGCCATTATCAATATGCCTTCCATTGCTAAGAGTAATGGTGCTGGACATGTGGAGGTAGGTCTGATCGGATTATATGTTCAACCAAATAGTGTTTCGGTTTTGTGCCATGCTGCTGTGAAGATAGTGGCATGAAAACAACATAGCTGTATGGAGGTGAGCATTGTGTATCACCTTTAATAAGTGTAAATGCAACATTCTGTTCCCAGACTGGCACCTAATGGGACACCACCCTTAAAAATGAATGGAAGTTTATGATAGTATTACTATGGTACTTCATACTATATAAGGTTACTATATGGTATATGGTAAACCATAACACTACAAGCATTTTAGTATTGTGTTTAATGCATAACTATGTTTATTACACACTTAACAATGATATAACTATAGTGCTTTAGGGTCATTTTTGCTAATTACAACTACAACAATGTAACTGTTAGTAATAGAGGAAGTATGAAACACATACCATTGTAATCATGGTATAATCGTGATTTGCAAACCATGGTGTTCTTTTCTGTCAAATAAAAACTTTATCATTATCATTAATAAATCATGGCCTATTTTCCTATAGTCACTAAAATATAACTTTTTTAAGTTTTACATTTTTATCTTATACCTCATTTAACACACCTGAATCAGCACATTACACAGTTAATTACCAGGACATTATCTACTGTGTTAGAAGTTGTGTTGCATTAAGTATTACAATATACAGTATTTAATACTTTTCAATATTTTTAACCTTTCAATTCAACACTGTAACATTCCATACTTTTACATCTTTATTTAAATAGGCAAACACTACCTTGATGCCAAAATGTGCATAATCATTTGAGTCTTGTGTGGAATTCATATCTGCCTCCTCTAAAGCAAATTTTTGTTTAGCAAAAATTATGGTCTCTTGTCTGTAGCCTAATTTGACATTAACCAGACATTTTCTCTTAATAACACAGAGACTTTCATTATAACCTTTTTTTTTATATATACCATTTAAGGAAGCTCAATATCATTACCAACAAATTCATCATATATAAACATACAGTCTGTGTGCTGGAGTGCCGTTTTATTCGTTTTCTCCATGTTCAAGTGGGTTTCCTCCAGGTTCTCAGTTCTGCGGTCCAAAAATGGTGCCGGAAAAATTGTAGGTTAGCTACACTAAATCACCCCTATGACTAAATGAGTGTGTGAATGTGTGAGTGTATATGATGTTCTGTGATGTACTGGCATCCAGTCCAAAGCATACAGAGTGCTTTCCCATTCAAGGTGTATTCACATTCAAGGTGTATTCCCGACCAGAATGTGTTCGCATCCAGTATTTATAGGGTACGCTTTAGAACCACCAAGATCATGACCAGCAGAATAAAGCACTTACCGAATTTGTAAACAAGACAGTAAAACTTAGTCCATGTGAAGATTTCAGTAATGTACACTATATAGCCAAAAGTTTGTGGACACCTCACCATCACACCTACATATGCTTGTTGAACATCTCATTCCATATATACTGTAGTTCCCCTGTTATAATAATCTCCACTCTTCTTGGAAGGATTTCAACTAGATTTGGAGCATGGCAGTGGAGATTTGTTTCAGCCACAAGAGCATTAGTGAGGTCAGGCACTGCTGCCGGTTGAGGAGCTCTGGGGTGCAGTCAGCGTTCCTTTATCCCAAAGGAGATCAGTGGGGTTGAGGTCAGGGCTTTGTGCAGGCCACTTGAAGTTCTTCCAATCCAAATTAGGGGAAGGCCCACATATGGGTGTGATGGTCACGTGTCCACAAACCTTTAACACACACACACACACACACACAAGACCAAATATACAGTGATATAATACATTTCTAATCGTTTTAAACAGTTCAGTATGACATAGTACGTATCAGTCATATTGATGCTATGCTAGAAACAGTCTCTGAAGTCAAAGATTATGAACAACACCAGTTAGAAGTAGAAACCCACACATTTCATTTCATACACAAAATCTTTTCAAACGCTTCCCTCAAAATCGTGTTTATTTGCTTAATGAAGGAATATGTCTCCCTTGTCCATCTGCCAATAAAAGGGACAAACAATGCTAAGCTTGCGATTACTGGGGCTTTTCTATCGATTTCTTATTTCGTCTAGCCACGCTCCTTCTCTGTCTGCTCCCGAGCTCCAACTTCAGGGACAAAGAGACACGCCCACGCGGATTATCATTGGTTTAGCGCGGAAATCAATTTGCATACTGAAGAACCGATTGGCTGGTTGGACCATCAGTCCAAAGAGGAAGGAAAAAAAAACAAAAAAAAAAAAAAACAACGCGAGCGCTCGTGGAGTCTGTCTGCAGCTGCTGAGTAAGTAAATGGGTAATGTGTGTGAAAGCGCGTGAGTGTGCGTGCGTGCGTGCGTGCGTGCGTGTGCGAGTCCTACTGAAGGAAAAGGCTCGCGAGAATAATAACCAGAAAGGCAGCCGGTGAAGTGGTCGGTTTAAAGCATGCAGATGTGCGAGATGCGCCTTACACGGAAACGCTGGACTATTTGTATGATCGGCCTGCTTCTGATCTTCTACAAGACGAAAGAAAGAGCAAGAAGTAACGAGCATCAGGAAGCCCAACTCACAAGGTAGGCGCGACACGTACCGTGCTCCTGCTAGTGCTATGGCCAGGAGGGACACACGCTTCCCGGCTTTGTTATTCTTCTCTTGCGCCTGGAAAGTCGGAGAGCTCGTTTTTCTCAGTGATGAAGCATCGGCAGGTTTGCTTTTCATACACAGCTCTGAAGTTTATATACCAATAAACAATGTTCTTCCACCGGATCCTCCAGTTCGCCCCACTGTCTACTGGGATGGGATGAGGCTTTATTTTTCCTTTGTTCGGGCTGAAATTGAGTGAATTTTTCCTGAGATGGTTTAAAACAAGGTGTTCTATTTCAATATGTACACACACACACACACGTATACATATGCTGCTTAAGACGTCTTTTGCATTCACATATGAACAGGATTTGCTTCATTGATTTCCCTACAGCAGAAATAGAAACAGGCTGAACACTTTACAATAGTCTGTCCCTACAATACAGACTGGCTAAACTGGGCCACTTCCCTCTACACCTCCTCCAGGATATCTATAACCTCTGATTAAATTTAGAAATCACTTGTCTTTCATTTGATGTGATATACTCCGTGTGTCCCAGTGCGGTTAGAAATCTGGAGGTTTTACTGGAGGTCTTCAGTAACGCTTGACATTAAGGCTCCTTAACAAACCATTGACTTCAGCATTAATAGACCATAAGTACTGTAAAAGTAATTGGCAGCTGTATTAACATAAAAAAAAAAATCCAAATAATTGCTATGCATTAAACAATTGTAATCAAAAAAAGACAACATCCTGTATGAACTAATGAAGCAACATTTATGAGTGAGCTGGAATTATATGACGATTCCAGTATATCTAAATCTGAATGAAGCAGATTATTAACATTTAGTAACACATGGTCATTTATTTTCTGCAGATTCATGTGGATGTATATTTACTCATAGATTGGGCGCATTTAGTAGCATTACTTATGGTGTATTTGTGCTGATGGTAAAAAAAAAAAAAGTAGTTACCCTCAGTGACTTTCATAGCTCATGAGCTCATGAAGTTAGAAAGTCCCTGAACTGAAAGCTGAATCAAGTTCCTGCTTGTCCTTAAAACATGATATCTTTTTCTTTTTTTCTTTTTTGGTGCTCACCTGACACACAGAAGCAATATTAATCACTTAAGATAACGCCACCGCTCAGAATAGATTGAAGTATTTTCCTAAAGTCACAGGATTGATTATATTGATTTTGTTCCAGAGGAGAATAAAAAAGAGGAAGCTCGACTTGCACTTGTCTGCTAGACAGTGATGAGAGATTGTGGTTGTGGTGTGATGTGTTTGTGTGCGTAGGTGATTATGAACAGGGCAATTATGGGACAACAGACAGTTCAAAGCATGTGGTTTCTGCCTTTTATAGAAAACAGTTTCATCCCCACGATCAGAAAACCGAAGCAGCAAACAGCAAACTTCTTAAACAGCTAGGAAGCTCAGTCAGCCTCACCAGAACCTGAATTTATCATACAAAGAATGTCATTTTACTTATATTTCTATTTGCAACCTGTGAAGAATAAATATATATAAATATATGCAGTATCTCACAAAAGTGAGTACACCCCTCACATTTTTGTAAATATTTGATGATATCTTTTCATGTGACAACACTGAAGAAACGACACTTCGCTACAATGTAAAGTAGTGAGTGTACAGCTTGTGTAGCAGTGTAAATTTGCTGTCCCCTCAAACCTCAACACACAGTGTTGCCAGCGGTTTAGACATTAATGGCTAACACTAAATAAATTCTGATCTTTCTTGTCTTTATTGAACCTTCAAAATGGCAGTAGAAAAAGTAAGTGAATCCTGGAGACGAAATGGTTATTTTTTTCAGATCCTCAGAGTTCTTTGGCATGAGGTGTCATGTTGAACTTCCAGTGACCAGTATGAGGGAGTGTGAGAGCGATGACACCAAATTTAACACAACTGCTCCCCATTCACACCTGAGACCTTGTAACAGTAACAAGTCACATGACACCGGGGAGGGAAAACGGCTAATTGGGCCCAATTTGGACATTTTCACTTAGGGGTGTACTCACTTTTGTTGCCAGTGGTTTAGACATTAATGGCTGTTTGTTGAGGTATTTTGAGGGGGCAGCAAATTTACATTGTTACACAAGCTGTACACTCAAGTCTCGTTAAGAAAATGAGTTTGGAGGTGTGGACTGCAGCTACTTTGACTGATAAAAACCCCTCAAACTTTTGGAGTATGCACTGCACAAGAAGCACATGCTTATGTGAGCCATGCCTCACCAAAAAGAGCTTTCAGAGGATCTACGATCAAGAATAGTTGATTTACATAAAGCTGGCAAGAGTCACAAAGTGATTTCAGATACTTCAGAAATTCACCAGTCTATAGTTAGGCAAACATTCTACAAATAGAGAAACTTTGGGACTGTTGCTACTCTACCAAGAATTGGGCGCCCAGTCAAAATGACACCAAGAGCACAACGAAGACTCATCAATGAGGTAAAGAAACAACCCCGAATGACAGCCAAAGATTTGAAGGCATTATTGGAACTGTCTAACATCTCTGTTCATGAGTCTACAATACACAAAACACTGAACAACCAGGGTATCTACAGCAGGACACCACAAAGGAAGTCACAGCTTACTTAAGAGAACATTGCTGCACGCCTGAAGTTCGCAAACAAGCACATTGACACTCCACAGCGGTATGGGCAGTATGTTTTGTTGACTGATGAAACTAAGATTGAACTATTTGGGGGAAAAACCACACAGCACTACATCTGACCTAGAAACGGCACGGCCTATCATCATGAAAACATCATACCAACTGGAAAGTATGGTGGAGGAAACTTCATGATTTGGGCCTGCTTTGCTGCATCAGGGCCGGGCCAGCTTACAATCATTGAGGGGAAGATGAATTCCCAAGTATATCAGACAATTCTTCAGGATAATGTGACAATGTCTGTTCGTCAGCTGAAACTGTGTAGAAGTTGGATGATGCAACAGGACAATGACCCAAAACACCGGAGCAAGTCCACAACAGAATGGCTTCAGAAAAACAAAATCCACCTTTTGGAGTGGCCGAGTCAGAGCCCAGACCTCAACCCAATAGAGATGCTATGGAATGACTTGAAGAAAGCCATATACATGAGACATCCAAAGAATATGACAGAGCTAAAGCAGTTCTGCCAGGAAGAATGGGCTAAAATTCCTCCTGAACGATGTGCAGGTCTGATCCACAGCTACAGGAAGCGCCTGGTTGAGGTTATTGTTGCCGGGGCGCAACCAGTTATTAATTCTAAGGGTTCACTTACTTTTTCCACTGCCATTGTGAATGTTAATGAGTGTGTTCAATAAAGACATGAGAGATCAGAATTTATTTTGTGTTATTATTTTAGACACGTTATATTTGTCAAATTTATGTAGAAAACCATGAAATTCTAAAAGGTTCACATACTTTTTCTTGCCACTGTATATATAATATGTATAGGTTATGACATTTGCCTTGCACCTCCAGGTTTGGGGGTTTGAATCGTGCCTCTGCTGTGTGTACGGAGACTGCATGTTCCTCCAGGTACTCCGGTTTCCTCCCCCAGTCCAAAAGACATGTGTTGTAAGCTGATTTGCATTTTCAAATTGTCCATAGCATGTGAATGTGTGGATTGTGCCCTGCGATGGGTTGGCACCCCGTCCAGGGTGTCACCTGCCTTGCGCCCCAAGTCTTGGGATAGGCTCCCTGCACCATGTGGATGAGGATAATTGTATTACATCTTTTATTTTTGTGTAGTTATGTTATTGTGTAATGGTGGGGAGTGTTGGAGGTCTGAATTTACCTCTTTGTAACTCAGATCTTAAAAATTAAGATAAAATTATTGTGCTTTTTTTTTTTTTTTTAAAGTTAAAGATTAAGGTTGTAATTAAAGCATAAAAAAATTCCACACCTCATATTCATGATGTGAAAAACTTAGAGGGAAGGAAAAATGCATGTTGTCCAGTGAACCAAGACAAACATCCAGCATTATTTCAAATAAAATCTTGAAATGTATTGCCTATGAAATTATCCGTCCATCCTTCTGACACCAAGGCCGCTAATCACACAGCTGTTAGGGCTCCATAACTGATGAGCAGCAAGGTCGCCTTTCACTTCATTCACTCGATGAAAAGAGAAAGCGGGGGGAAACAACACAAGCCTCGTTTTATCAGATCGACATTGTGTGCGCTGAATTTTCATGTCAGTGGCAAGGGATCCTTATGTTTATTAAAATTTCTGACTGAATTGTTTTCCATGTCTTTGTGTTTTGAGAATATGTGAGCCAGTTAAGATGCACATACACATCTGTGCAGATGTGCTTCACTGCACTCCGACATTTCAACAATAAATCTGTGAGCAAAAAATGTCAGTTCTGGGCTGGGCTGTTTGGCCGTTTACCAACAATATCGTTACAGTTTTATTGTAAGTGGTGTGCACGAGACCAAAGAGAAATGTTGAGGAAACATATTACATGCTATTACTCAGAGCTAAGTTTCAAATGATCTCATTATGACACAGAACATTACTGTGTTACATTACATGATTAGTGTAAAGTTCTTGACCTTGAATTTATGATTAACAATCAGAACAGATAGTTTTAACGTTCAACCTAGCGAACACTTCCTACTTAGGTTTATACTAACAGATACATTTTATATTAACGGATGCAATTTTTCCAACACTATTTAATCATCAAGCTTAGTAAGATATAGTCAAAGGTAATTTGGCCCTCTCTTTATCATGTGTTTTCGCAGAAGGGGCAGGAAGATAATTTCCCCCGTCTTGCCTGTCCATGGCTATCACCGTATCACTGGACTTATGGGCGTCATTTTATTTAATTAACCTATTATGTACTGTTGTGACTGTATCTTATTAGGAGACAACAATAAATACGTTGACATTATCACTACAACAAGCTAGTAAATGACAGCCATCATAATCATTGTCAAAATAAAATTGGCTGTTGAAATGAAAAAAGCTGTTGAAAGCTTCTTGTAAAATGGTGACATGGTATCTCTACATGATATTGCGTAAAAACCTCGTATTTCCATAAAACATATATTGTGTGAAATAAATGTATATATTGTATTACTTTCAAGGATCATCATCAAAGTTATGTTTTTCTATAACAGAACGTCCCAAAGTGTCTTAAACATTCATTTGCCATCAGCAAAAAGCCATCAGTTCTGTAGGCTTTCTCGTGTCAGAATACAAAGTTACGGCTTTACTTCTGACTGTTACAAAATACTGACAATGGAGATTCCGTACAAAAATGCTAAATAAATATCTAATTTCACCATATAAACAATTGCATCAATCCATCCATTTTGCCACAAATCATACACAGGGTCAGGGTAAGCCTGGAGCCTATCCATCGCAGGGTAAAATCGCACACCCATTCACACACTGCAGACAATCAACCTACAGGGCATGTCTTTGAACTGGGGAGGAAACCAGAGTACCCGGAGGAAACTCCTAAAGCACGGGGAGAACATCGAAGCTCCGTGTACACTGGGCGGAGGTGAGACGGGGCGGAGGTGAGACACGAACCCCTATGCCTGAAGGTGCGAGTCAAACATGTTAACCACTAAGCCCTGGATATGAACACAAGTAATGCCTGACACAGTGATTTTGATATATATTTTTCAGTGTGGGAACTTGCAAACTTGAAGTTTTCCCTGTGGTAACCTGACAAAAATGATTTTTAGCATTACACCAATGCTAGCATTTATCAAAAAGACCCAGTATCTGGAATTTGTCAGCTGGTTACCAAACACACTAAAAATTGCTGTTTGTTAGAGGACTATAGGTCCAGGTTTTTGTGTCATGTCAATAATGCAAACGCCAACATTGTGAAAAAGGATTAACCAAGACTATATGTACAAGCTGAATGTACAGCCCTTGCATTAGAGCCATGAAATGACGTATCTTTGCCTTCCAGCATCGTGAATTCAGCTTCACATGTCTCTGCCTCTGTTACATGCATCTTAATGTCTGCTATCATCTCTTAATTGGCTGCCATTTGCAGTAAGTGATTTTAGCTGTGAGCAACCAAGAGCCTGAGCGTCTTAGTAAAGGTGTGTTGCGAACGCTGAGGGAATAACAGAAGGTATACACTCCACAAGTCAATACCTGCTTATGTGTGTGCTCTTATGTAAACTGAGCAGTGTTTTCACATATTCAAGTCGTGTGCTATCTCGGGTGTCAGTTATAAGACTAGCCACATAGATATAAAAAGTAGGTTTCTGTGTAGCGTGAAGGAATACCCCCTGCACTTAAAAACACACTATGCAAATAGAAAAACTGACATTTCAACAGATTACTAAAGGTTTGCTGTGGGTGGAAGCTTAGTTACAGGCGATATGCAGTTTCCTGTGATGTGCATATGGTGACTGAAAGCTTCTGTGAACTAATGTAGGCTCTGCTAGAGAACTGTTGGTATTCTTTGTCACTTTCGAAACCCACACAACCTCCACCCCCATCCCCCCGTTCAGATCACAATTCTCATTTAGATTAGTACATTAGACATTTCCATTTATTATTTATTTTTAAAGGAACCAAAAACAGTACACAAGCAGACGAACGATTTCCTCAAACTATTTAGTGAGGAGTTCTGCAACAGGATGTGGCTTCTGTGTTGGCCCCAACTTTAGTGCATTGATTTCCAACAAAAGCAACAGCTGTGAGATAAGAATATACTAAGTGTCTTGAAGTATGAATCCACCCTAAAATGACATTTAAAACTGTATGTATAAAGAAGTCTGAAAAATTCTGATAATGATAATTGAAAAGCAAATGGGTTACATAACTGTTGTCTGAAAAACATGCTTTGTATTAGCTCATGATGGTGAAAATCTTCTGTACGTTGGTATTCATGAATATTCCTTCCTTTTACCAACAAGACGAAGCAGGAGCAAAGTGTAACCTATTCATGTGAATTTCACACCTGATTTACTTCCCCAAGGGAACTGATGTGACAGAAATCACACTCCAATGTGCCCTTTTGCTGTTTTTGCAGCGAGAGTGAGCAGAGTACATCAAGACTAATGGTCAATAGCAGCGAGAAAGTCTTTCGCAAGAATCTTCCGGCGTATTTGCAGGCCACGCAAGAGGGGTGGAAGGTCAATGCTACTCTAGTTGGCCTCATAAGGTGAGTTAAATCTTTCTGAGTGCTGCTATTAAGCATTATTGAGGTTACTGGCCTTATTTCATATATTTGCTGGCATTTGAGTGCCAAGTGCTGTCTTTGCTCACAGGCACCACTGCTGAACATTTCATCACCGAGTTGTTTGTGAGCAGGGGCGGAACGGTGGAAATGTGGACAAGAGCACATCTAGTTGTTTCTTCTGCATTTTAGAAGTAGACAATGAGAAAGAATCTACTTTGTGGTTTGAGTTAACTTCTGTATTACACCTGATGCATTACAGTTTTACAATCATCTGAGACTTGTTTTTATATGGAATATGGAATGCAGTGCGTGTTATTCATGAATATGTAGAGACCTGGGAAATGCACAAACCAATAAGATATGGCTAGATTCATCAGACGACTTACAATTTGTTAATGGTCAGTCCAGGTACAACTCTTTGCTTTGTTTTAACAGTGCAGCAGCTGCCAGCTTACGGCACGAATACATTCCCCTCCAAAACTACTGGAACGGCAAGGCCAATTAAATTTTTTGTGCTGTACACCAAACACATTTGGGTTTGCGTTCAAAAGATGGTTTTGAGATGAAGGTTTTAGGATTTCAGCTTTTCTTTCCTAGTATTTTTATGTAGAGGTGTTAAACAATTAAAACAGAACCTTTTGTATGTGACCACCCAATTTTTAGGTGAGCAGATAAATCCTGAAGTAAACAACACTTAATATTTAGTTGCATAGTCCTTGCTTACAATAACTGCATCAAGCCTTTTACTCACCGACATAAGCAAACTGGTGGTTTCTTCTTGTAATGCTTTTCCTGGCCTTAACCGCAGCCACATTCAGTTGTTTGTTTCTTCCTTCAGTCGCCTCTTCAGGAGGTGAAATGCTGTTAGGTTAGGTTAAAGTGTGGTGATGGACTTGGCCGATCTAAAACCTTCCACTGTTCTCCTGATAAAGTCCTTTGTTGAGTTGGCAGTGTGTTATGGATCAATGACTACGTTTACATGGACAGCAATAATCTAATTATTGACCTTATTCTGTGTAAGACAATATTGTGATTAAGGTGTTTACATGAGTCACTTTTAGAATACTCCCTTCATGTTCCTGTTTTACATGTTATAGAACATAGTTAAATTAACGGCACACGTCATTACGTCCCCACGCTGTCCGACGTCCCCTCCAGAATTTCACATATCAACATACAGATTGTCTTCGTTATGGTACCGTATACAGTTTTGGGTGTTTTTATTTGACATTTTTACGAAAGCTTCAAGTGCGGTTAATTATTTGTCATGCTATACGTGCTAATAGACGACTGCTTAAAGCCGTGGGCTGTGTCCGCAACCGCGTACTTACCTACCGTATAGTAGCCGAGATAGATGTATTTCGCCTACTATATAGCAGGTAAGTACGTGGTTTCGGACGCAGACATGCTCTCTTGTTTGCCGTAAAACGGTTGAGCACTGCTGTGTGTGTACGTGTCCTGTCGCAAAATGCGGTGAAAACTTCTATACGGTGTTAATGGTGTGATTAAGGTGTTTTATGTTTGTAATACACGTCGATAAGGCGACTAAAACAGGAACACACGTCTTAATTAGATTTTTTGTTTACTTCAAGTATGACTTTAATCGGATTAAGGAAATGAAAAATTGCTGTTTACATGCGAGTTTCTTAATCAGAGTATCGTCTTAATCGGGTTAATATTGGATTATTGTTGTCAGTGTAAACGTACTGGTTGTCTAGCTGCATGATGAAGTTCTTCTGATTAATGTGGATGCATTTCTCTGTAAATTGGCAGGCAGAATATTCCTGTAAACTTCTGAATTTATTCGGTTCCTACCATCATGAGTTATATCATCAATAAAGATTATTGAGCCTGTTCCAGAAGCAGCCATACAAGCCCAAGCCATGACACTACCTTCATCATTCTTGACTGATCAGCTTCTATGTATTCTATCTTGATCAGATGCTTTATTTCTCCACATTTTGACCTTTCCTTCACTTTGGTAGAGGTTCATCTTTGGTTTCAGAACCTGGCTCATTTCTGTATTTCTTTGCAATATTCCAATCTGGCTTTCTGCTTCTTACTGCTGATGAGTGGTATGCATCTTGTGGTATGGCCTCTATATTTCTGCTCTGGAAGTCTTCTATGAACGGTGGATTGTTATAACTTCACCCCTGCCCTGTGAAGGTTGTTGGTGATGGAATTTTCTTTACAGCTTTCACAATGGTTCTGTCATCAGCTGTTATTTTTTTTGCTTGGCCGACCCATTCAGTGTCTGGTGCTCAGTACACCAGTGGTCTCTTTCTTTTTTGGGACATTCCAAATTCTTGTAATGGCTATGCTCAGTGTTTGTACAATGCAGCTGATTGATTTTCCCTCTTTTCTCAGCTTCAAAATGGCTTGATGTTCTCCTATAGACAGCTCTCTGACCTTCATGGTGGCTTATCCTTTCTAACAACAAAAGCAGTCTTAACAGGTGAAACTGAAGGTTAAAACCAAGAGTAGAGATTCAGAGCTATTTATTGTGTAAACAATCAGTCTAACAGGACACACCTAGGTAACAAACACCTGTTAATCACCTGTTCCAATATTTTTTGCTCATCCATAAATTGGGCGGTCTGATACAAAACAGAATGTACTATGTTCTATGTTGTTTAACACATCTACATATAAATACCATTCATCTTTTTTTTCTCAAACCCAAAGGTCTACAACACAAAAAAAATATAGAATTGGCCTTACCGTTCCAATAGTTTTGGCTGGGACTGTATTTCAGTGACTTTCAATTATAAACTTAAGCATCCCAAAAGCTAAGAAAGGAAAGAAAAAGATATCAAAAAGTGCAAATCTCAGATGGTTAGATAAATTTGTCCTTCTGGTACTTTTTTTCTATCCTCAACACTGTAGTCTTGCTGGTGAGTGGTAAACGATCACATCAAAAACTAGCTACGGGGGGATTTTGGCGTGGAATTATTTTATGTTTTATGACATTTCCTAATGCTTATTCGTGGGTGGTTAACATAGAAATACAGAGCAGCTGCTTTTGTTTCTGTCAAATGACATTGTTTTGCACAGTAATTGCAGTATAATGATGTTCTTAAAAAGGTCAACGGAGTCATACTTAATATTCTGTACTTAACCACCCCTGACGTTAAATGAATGCATCCCTTAGTTTGTTTTATCGCATTTAATTGGAGACAATCTGCGATGGCATGAAGCCGAATGAACCTTTTGGAACTGTCAAAAGATATTTTACCAATATGTAATTAATATTGGAAGACTGGTTGATGGTAGATCATGCCTTAAATGATTAGATAACAAATTCATGCCATCATCACTTCTGCAGCTGTCTAGCATCCCTCATAAATATGAGCGCATCACACTTATCAATATAATATTATTAATACATTTTATTTGAGTATGTTTCATCATCCCCTCTGAAATTAATTCAAGGTTAGCAGAGTCTAATGTTTTGGTACTTTGAATTCACCAAAAAGTAGATAGCTAACAGCTGCAGTTTGACCTATTGATATCTGCCACTATTTGCTTAGCAAAGTCACTCCATGCTTGTTCAGGATTTGTCTTAAAGCTGCTATCATTTTTGTATACTAACTAAACTAGGAAGCTAGATGGTTTAGTAATATTGTGCTCGTTAGGATAGGCTAAAATTATTTGATAGTACCTTTATTTATATGCTAACTAAGGTCACAATGTTCCAGTGCCATTATTTGTGCCCGTGTGAATAATGCAGCCATGCCAGTTTCCCACCTTGCTAAGGTACTGTTGGATGTGAAGTAGGTGTAATAGCCATTAGCTGTTAATGAATTATTAAAATACTTTAATTCGTTAGGGAATGTGAGCACAAGGTGAAAAAAAAAAGAGACCCCAATTCCAAAAAAGTCGGGACGCTGTGTGAAATGTAAATAAAAATACATGTTTTAATGTAAATAAAAACAGATTGCAGTGATTTGCAAATCTCATAAGTCCATATGTTATTCACTATAAAACATAGAAAACATATGAAATCATTTTGAAGTCATTTTGAATTTGA
The DNA here is from genome assembly GCA_012411365.1 of Ameiurus melas. Lineage (NCBI taxonomy): Eukaryota > Metazoa > Chordata > Actinopteri > Siluriformes > Ictaluridae > Ameiurus > Ameiurus melas. The sequence continues at coordinate 2,734,184 of CM022763.1, forward strand.
TGGCCATAACAGGTCTCAAAAAAAGTAAGGGCAGGGGCAACAAAAGGCTGGAAAAGTAAGTGTTATTAAAATAAAAAGTTGGAGGAACATTTTGCTACTAATTAGGTTAATTGGCAACAGGTCAGTAACATGATTGGGTATATTAAGAGTATCTTAAAGAGGCAGAGTATCTCAGAAGAAAAGATGGGATGGAATTTAGATGGATGCATATTTTGCTCTAAAACCTGTATGTAGATTCTGAATATGGTTTGTTTGAGTTTGTCATGGATATCGCAAAGGAACTCTGGACTTCAGTTCCCAGCAGCCACTGTACCTCTGCATCACTGTCACATGACCACCTGCACCTGATTCTCATTCAAGTTAACGAGCACTTGTGTGTGTGTGTATATATATAATCACAGTTTACACTGCACTCTTTGTCCTGCTTTGCATTGTTATATTATCTAGTTTCTTAGTCCATGTTATTTCTCTCTGCCCATAGTTCATATTTAGTTGATTGTATTAGTTCTTTTTTTTGTTTGATTAAATTTCATACCTGCACTTGCATCCGCTTTTTGCCTCCATTGCCGCCCTGTCTACATGGGTCTGGGGCTGAGCTGTGGAGACCCTCCTATCAGCCAGCTCCCTCTCGTAATATGAGGTGAAAGTCTGAGAGGGTTAATCTGTTAGGCTGGGCCTTCCTAACATTTTATTCAGGTCAGGTTTGAGCCCTGGACATCCGAACACCTGAACTGAAACAAGTTTCACCAACTGGCTTACTTGGATAAGCTCGCTGTCCCCACTAGTTATCACGAACTCGGCCCAACTGCGTGATGGGCCAGTGAGTCGGGACACCATGAATCCCAGCCATAGCTCTTCTGTGGGCTTGGGGTCCTCCAGGCTTGTGAAATAAAACTGGCATTGTAGTAGATAACTTTCAGGAAATACCTCAAAGCCATCGAAGGAAGCTGGAACTTCCAGGGGGAAAAATGCACAGACTCAGGCTGGTGTAGAGATCCAGGCATGACGCTCTCCTGCTGCTTCCATGTTGTCAGCAAAGTATTCTGTCCCGTAAAGGGGGCGCAGGCAGAAGCAAGTGCAGGTTAATTAGTTTAAGTTCAAAGGATCCGGCAGAAAGGTACATAGACAGGCAAGGGTCAATCGATCAGGCAAACAGTCCAAACTAGTCAAGGCAAAGAGACAGGTCATAAACAAACACAGTATCCAGGCTTTGTAACAGCAGAAACAGAATTCACAAAGAGTGAGGGCATAGAAGGTAAACTTTTTAAACTGTGGTTGTGATTGTGCTGTGAATTGGATGCAGGTGTGCGTGATTAGCATGAAGGCGAGTATTCTGGGAATTGCGATCCAATGGTGGCCCTGTTTGTAGGCCGCAGTGCAGGATGGGAAATGTAGTCACTGGTTTGCTGTGATATGACAGAGTTGTATATATTTCCCAATGTATGCGTTGTGACTGTCTGTTATGGATGTTCTAACCAAGAGATATGTTCTAGGTGTCTATTGAAGAAGACCAATGTTTTTCGTGCTAAGAATAATGCGTGATATTTTTACTTAAGGAAGGAAATGTTAAACTGCTGAGATACCAATCACACACTTCTCTTAAAAGGTCACATATTTTTGCTTGAGCATGTTCTTATTCTGTCTCTCAGCCATCAGTGTAGATTTGAAAAGATAACCGTAAATGTTCAGTGTAGGCTAAGCATAAATGTTCCTTTTGCGTTCAGGCTACAAACTTAGTGTGAGTGTTGTAGTAATAGTAATAATAAAAATTTGAATAATAATAGTAATATTAATAACAACAACACTAATAAAGTCCCCTGGGAATGTGCTTCCTCTTTTGTACTACAGATTTCTTTAAGTGAAGAGATGGAGAATGTTTTAATCTGAGGAGGTCGACTTGAAACTGAAGTCCTGCGTGTCGAAACTGGAAAAAGATTCTTTCAGTGGTGACCAAAATGTCGTTTCATTCACATTGTCACACAGCAGCTTTAAAGAAATCTGAAAATAAATGAGACAACATGAGGAAGAAACTTTGAGAGGAACCAGACTGAAAAGGGAACCCGTCTTCTGCAGGCGTGACCAGATAATGGGATTATAGACCATTATAGTATACAGGTGTAGTTGAGTAAAGTGTAAAGTGTGAAAGGATGTTCAATATGCATACACTGTGAATTCGAGTCCTGGGATCGACAGACTTTATGATTACAGCAGCAGCTTGTGGATGGTATAAATTTACGGTAATCGGGTGAGATTATCCACTGAAGCAAGGAGGAGACTTGGGGATAAACTATTTTTGGGAAGTGCAAATCGTTTGGGTATTCATGTGAAACCATCTATAGCAGCAGACGGTGAGTCACAAGTGCATAAAGCTCCAGAAGAACAAAGCAGAAGTAGAGCATCAGGATGAATCAGACGCGTATGGAGGGTGAGAGGAGCCACAGCAGTAGAAATGTCTCAGGATCAGGCACCAGCATGACATCAGGTGGCAGGAGTGTACATACAGCTCGACAGATGTTTCAGAGAGGTCACAGAGGGTTTCAAATTTAAACATTGAATAAAGTGAAGGAATTGTGGCACTTTTTGTTTTCTGATACAATTTTTAAAATTGCATTTCATTTCCTGTTTCTGCATTTTTATGGCCACTAATGTTAGCTTTTTAACTAACATTAATGGCCTGTCCATTGACTATTCTTTACCAGGACAGCATAAAAAAACAAAACCCTGAAGTCAATAGCGACAACAAGGATAAAAACATCGATCATATGTTTATGTACCTAATTAGCAGATTACATTTCAGTAGAGCAGAGTGTTTAGCAGAATGTTTAGATAACACTGCTTTAAGTGCATTTTTTTCTTCTCTTTGTATGTTCATATTATTTTGTTACACCTCCTAAATTAAAATACCGTGCATAAACATAATTCTTACAAGTGTTTAGCAGACTATGTTCAGCAGATGTGCATTTGAGTGTTTTTTTTATATATACAAATAAATAGTCACAATGTTGCTAATCCCAGTGGATTTAGTACCAATTTTACATTGGGGCGGCTGTGGTGCAGGTGGTAGAGCGGGTTGTCCACTAATCGTAGGGTTGGTGGTTCGATGCCGTAGTGTCCTTGGGCAAGACACTGAACCCCAAGTTGCTCCCGCTGGCAAGCTAGCGCCTTGCATGGCAGCTCTGCTACTATTGGTGTGTGTGTGTGAATGGGTGAATGAGACACAGCGTAAAGCGCTTTGGATAAAAGCGCTATATAAGTGCACATTTACATTTACATTGTAGAAATTTGTGTATTGGCATTAGTGCTGAAAGATATTTAAAAAGTCTGTGGAAAAACAAAAACCATCCAGTGAGCATCAGTTCTGCGGGCGGAAATGCCTTGCCGATGAGGTTCAAGTAATATTTGTCATGTGTATAAAAATGTCAGGGGCAGTTGTATATTAAAATGCTTGTTATGAGGCTCTGGTACTCTACAGCTGTGCAATATGAGTGGGAAGGATAAGAAGAAGGAAAAATAATATGTACAAATGATTAGAAATAATATATACAAAGTAGGCAGAATATATTCAGGCATACTGGTTATGTATGCTGCAAAAGTAAGTAAGTAAAGTGCAAATCCTAACTATAGACACTGGAGAGAGGTTAGAGAAGAATGGCCAAATTCAAGCTGACTGGAAGGCTTCAGTTACTCATCTAGCCACTCTTTACAACCGTGGTGATCAGAACAGCATCTCCGAATGCTTTGGTTTACTTCGGTAAACCTTTGTCAGACAACACCATTCGGTGCTGCATCCACAGAAGAATCCACATTGCGTGTGAACATTAGCTGAAGCTCTTCACCTGCCACATGATTGACTGATAGGATAATTGCATGAATGTGTTGGGGTACTGGTGTTCCTATTAAAGTGGCCAGTGAGTGTAACCTACACACACACTGATTAGTTTTGTGCATCACGACAAGTAATGAATCTCTTATTTCACCTTTTACTTTTGGATTCGATCCTATGATGTAGTATCGTTGCTACTTTTCAAATCAGGTGGCTTGTAAGGAGTTTTAATATTACATATATTTTATTGACCAAATAGGTGAATAGTCTTGATAAATGTCTTGATAATAGTCTTCATAAATCCTTTCACTTTCTTAGCACATTTATTTTTAACTCCTGATGTATTTCGTCTTGCCTTTTTTTTTTTTTTAGCACTCTTGGCACAAGTGTACTGGCTGCTTATGATTCAGTGTTCTCTGAACATTTAACCTGTGAATAAAAAATAAGAAAATAAAAAAAAAACCTTGACTCTTAATTAGCATTTTCTGGAGCATGTGAGATGAATGCAAATTAATGAGAGACATCATTTGTCTTTAATTATATGCAGTGTTTTTAGGTGGGTGTTAAAGAAGAGGGCATTATCTGTTTGGCGCTAACCACTCACTTGCTCACATTAAAAGGCACACACTCACACATTTGTCTTACTATCCTTGTAAGGACCTTCCACTGACATAATTATTAATGTTGAAAATTAATGCTATGCCTACCTCTGAATCTTCGCCTAACATTAAACACAATAAGTCAAAGCAAACGTTTGCCTCTTAGTTTTTCACATTAAAGGTGTAGTTTTTGCTCATGGGGACCAGCTATATGGTCAAAACGGTGAGATATTTTGTCCTTATGGAGACAATTTGGTCTTCACCAAGATTTAAAAAATTTAAAATAAATAAAAGAAGGGTTTTTCCATTTTCTCATGTTTTCTGTAATGGCTGCTTCTCCTTTCTGCTGAACTACTCTGCTTTGTAATATCTTGCAATAAGTTCCTCTCATACTGTGTCACACAGTTGCAATAAAATATCTGCTCAGAGGAACAACTCTGGAGAGGGGAAAAATTATGTGCGGCCCCAACATCCAACCAATCAGAATAAAAATATACAACCTTAATTCTGAAAAAGTTTGACAAACATGACTGATTTGTAAATGTAATTTGATTTGTGTTTAAGCTAAAACGTATAAAGACAAGGTGTTTGGTGTTTTAGCTAATCAGCTGCGTCGTTTGTTGAAGTTAAACGTTTATTTTGAAATCGATGCATGCAACACGTTCCAAAAAAGTTGGGACGGGGCAGTTTAGGACTAATAGCGATGTGACAAGTTGAAATAAGGAGGTGATGTGGAACAGGTGAGGCAATCGTCTAATCATAGTATATAAGGAGCCTCCAAAAAAGGCCTAGTCCTTCAAGAGCAAGGATGGGTCGAGGCCAATCTGCCAACAGATTCGTCAGTGAATAATCCAACAGTTTGAGAACAACATTCCCCAAAGACAAATCGGTAGGATTTGAGGCATTTCACCTGCAACAGTGAACAATATAATTAAAAGTTTCAAGGAATCTGGTCAAATCCCGGTGCGTAAAGGACAAAACCACTTCTGAATGCGCTTCTGAATGCACTTCTCCGATCCCATCCCTCAGACGTCACTGTCTCAAAAACAGTCGTGTGTCTGTAATGGATAATCTGACATGGGCTCAGGAATATTTTGGTCAATACCATTTGTTCGGAATTGAGGTTGTACTACAATATCTGTAGGACAAGCATTAAAACAAATTTAATTAAGCTTAGCATGAAACCGAATCATCAGACGTTGGCCAGACTCTGAGGCACTTTGTGTCCAAGCACTGTTACTCCCGTATTCCAGGATTTAAAAAAAACCTCAGGGTGCAATAGCACTAAATCTGTATGTGATTTTCAGGAGATTGACTTTGACTGGAATGCAAAATGACTGGACCTCAATTCCATAGAAAACCAGTGTGATTATTTGAAACAGCAGGTGAAACCCCAAACTAGTCACCACATACTCTATCTGAATTACATCCAATCTGTGGAAGAGTTGGCTAAAATTGACAGGAACTCCCTTAAGACATTACGTGGCAGGACTGCTGCTGTGGAAAGGCGCAACTAAGGATTAGGAAAGAAATGACACATGGAGCTCATTTTTCTTTATCCAAGAAGTTTATTTTTGCAATCTACTACGTTCTTGTCTTTGTGATATTATTTGTTACCATTTAACTTATATGTCCAAAAGTATGTGTACACCTGGGGTTCGATTCCCGCCAGGGGCATTTGTGTGGAGTTTGCATGTTCTCCCCGTGCTGTGGGTGTTTCCTCCGTTCCTCCGGTTTTCTAATGCTCTTGACTAATGGCTGAATCCGCACATCCACACTCCAAAATCTCATGAAAAGCCTTCCCATAAGAGTGGAGGCGGTTATAGCAGCAAAGGGTAAACAACTCAATATTAATGCCCATGGTTTTGGAATGGGATGTTCAGTGGTCAGGATTCGCTTTATAACCGGTGATGAAGATCTGCTCCTACGTCAATGCTACCTGTGACAACAGGCCTGTGATTAGCAGAAAGTTGAGGCTAGCCACTGACTTTTGTCCCCAAGAAAAAAAGCTGCGTTTATAAATTGTAGAATCTCATTATCAGTTCCCATGTGGCAGCAGAAACAAGCATATCTTCTGGGTGTCGTTTGGAAAATGTCAAGTCTTGTTAACACTCATGGACAGGTGTCACATACACTTCCTCATTAGTCACTTGCAACATCTCATACAGATTGTTACTGTGATCTCTATCACATAAATGGAAAGTTTCGAGTTGTTCTGACTAGGACTCATGCTTGGGGTTTACATTTAACATGTACATTAAAAATGTCCTGTAGCGTTCAGTATGTTTATTAGATAAACACAGCATTGTAAGGTTTGTAACTTTGAGCAGAGCAATATAGTGATGTGCATATACCCCCCCCGCCCAACATGTTCCTGGAAGGCCCCAGTTTTAGAGATTGTTAGAGAACATTACTATACAAACAGCACCATGAAGTCCAAGAAGCTATCAAAAGAAAAATATTTTTACATTTCAGAGAGCTCCATTAAATCCATTATTTCAGGATGGAAAGAATATGGGGCCATTCAACAGTGCCGACCTAAGACATAGGATGGAGAAGCCAAAAAAGGGGGGTAAATACTTATGCAGGGCACTCTGTTTCATTTAAACACCAATGAACGTGCGTGTCTTTTCCTGATAATAGAACACAGCCAGTTCTGATGTGCTTTTGTTAAATTAACAGGAAGGACATCCTCCGATTCTTGGACGCAGAGAGGGACGTGTCCGTAATCAAGAGCAGCTTTAAACCTGGCGACACCATTCACTACGTTCTGGACCGACGCAAGACGCTGAATGTCTCACACACTCTACACAGCCTGCTTCCTGACGTCTCACCTCTCAAGAACAAAAGGTTCAAGACATGTGCTGTGGTGGGCAACTCGGGCGTGCTCCTCAAGAGTGGATGTGGGAAGGAGATAGACAGCCATGATTTTGTTATACGGTAATTTCCTGTAGCTTTTATTCAGTTAGGCAGGTATTCAGCTCTGTCCCTGATGACCAAGACGTCTGAGTGCTGACTGGTAAAAGCCTGTCAGAAAAATGTCTGTGCCAGGCTGCTGTTAGAGATCACTTAAGCATCGTTGTAACATACCTCTGCTGAGCTGTTAATTTATTACGACCATAACCGCTGTAATCAAATGACTCTGCTTTCATCCAGTCTTCAGGAGAAGTGGCTAGAAGCCAGAGAGTTGTCTGATTAGTCCAAACTTTTATATTCAATTTCCATGACTTGCAGTTCTTTTCCTTCTCACTGTAATAATAAAAGGCGTATATAATAAAAGCCCAAACTGCATTTCCTTTCTTAAAATTATTTAGCACTCTTATTTGGGGTTATTTGCTTAAATCTGGATGGAATCCATGTGGCCTAATGTTTTGCTGCTGTCCCGAGTGGTTCATTAAAATCTAATAGCAGCATCTATCTTATGATACTATGATATAGTAAAGAGCAGTACATAAAGAAGCACTATTTTTGGCCAGTTTAAGATTGCCTGGTAAATATAAGTTTTTTTAAAAAGCAGTGTTGCTGCTTCACAGCTCCAGTGTTCCTGGGATAGGCTAAAGATTCACTGTGACCCTAACCAGGATAGAGCTTTTACTGAAGACAAATCTATAAATATGAGATTAAATTAAAGGCTAATCTTAAATTGGACAGAAACCCAATTTCTTTGTACTTGTACAATGACAATAAAGATGTTCTAAAAAAGCTTTTTCTCTCAGTCAAATACGACTGCCACTCAAGTTAAAAAAAAATGAAAAGAATTTCCACAACGGCTTGGTCAAAAGGTGTTGATTAATTTTCTAAAACAGCAACTCTGACAGTAGTGTTGGTTGTAATTCATATCACAGGTTTATATGAATGCGCTCGCTCTAATACATGATCGTTTCTATAGTAACAACTTAGACATTTGTATGGCAAACTCTGTATAATCTAAGTATAATATTAAACAGATTTTTATTTTAAAAAAGGGATTGTTTTTTAACAAATGAAACTCAGTACATTTACATGGACAACAATAATCCGATATTAAGACGATACTCAGATTAAGAAACTACCGTGTAAACAGCGATTATTGATGACCTTAATCCGACTAAAGTCATACTAGAAGTAAACACAAATCGATTTAAGACATGTGGAGTGTTCCTATTTTAGTCATATTATAGAAGGGCATTATAGACTACGTTTACATGGAGCAGTAATCTAATTATTGACCTTATTCTGAATAAGACAACATTCTGATTAAGGTGTTTACATATTCCTTTGATGTTCCCATTTTACATGTTATAGTACATAGATCGATTAACGGCACATGTTATTACGTCCCCACGCCACACTGTCCGACGTTCCCTCCAGAATTTCACGTATTAACATAGTATTAACATCAAGTTTTGGGTGTTTCATGTTTAATTTTACGAAAGCTTCAAGTGCAGTTTATTATTTGTCATGCTATACAAATAGATGACTGCTTGAAGCTTAAAATTCTAGCTTGAAGCTCTATCTAAAAATGCCTTCTGTCGATTAGATCTTTGTATATTGTATAAGATTTTAGTTAATAAAACGATTAATTATTGTCATTTCAAATTTGCTGTACACATTCATGTTTAGAAACCCTGTTACATATAAAACAGTGTCAATGTGATGCTTAGGCATCATGAAAGTCGACAGAAGCCTGTATTTTCATGATGTCTCACACCTCTATTTTCCTCACTGCCGAAAGACTTCTTTATGACTAAAGCCCTGTAGGCAGCCTGAAGGCCTTTCATTTCAGCTCTAACATTTGTCTTTCCCTGCGGCTGTGGCACAGATGTAACCTCGCTCCCCTGGCTGAGTTCGCTGATGATGTGGGCTTACGGTCGGATTTCACCACCATGAACCCTTCTGTGATTCAGCGTGTGTACAGCGGTCTGTTAAACGAGACGGTGCGTGAGAACTTTGTGCAGCGTTTGAGACTGTTGAATGACAGCGTCCTGTGGATTCCAGCCTTCATGGTGAAGGGAGGAGAGAAGCACGTGGAGGTTGTCAACGAGCTCATCCTCAAGAGAAAGCTTCCGGTGCACATGGCCTACCCCTCCCTCCGCCTGGTCCATGCTGTCAGAGGGTGAGTCACATGATATGTTAAGAGCGTGAATAAGATGCTCCTTTAATTCAATCCCAAGCGTGGTGGAGGTAATGGATATGAGCACTGTTAACATCCTTTATTTGTATAGTGAATGGGGATGTTAGTGGATGAAGCTGCTAGCATGTCCACTATTAGAGTATGTGTGTGTGCATTATCTTCAACATAGTTTCATCTTTGTTATGATCTTCTATATCATGTTACACTTCTATACCAAGGGACTAGACGACTGCTCACACTGAATTCACACTCTTTACTGTCATGCCAGATAGCAAAATTGCTGTGGCCCAGATCCGGAACTTGGGCGGTCCACTCCTGTTTGCCAGATTTGGGCCACAAGCAAGCCATAGCAATGCCGCATGTCCCACATTTTTGCCAAAGGTGACCCACATTTGTTTTGTGATATTTGGGCCATATTCACTATTTACCACGTGGGTCACATTGCTGTGAGCACCGCTTCTTTGCATACATTTTTTACACGTTTGCAATTTTACACACGGGCCACTTCAAACTCATGTCCATTTTGTCCTGGCCAAAAGAAGGCCAGCAGTGCCGCATCACTGCCAAAAGTGGCCCACATCTGGATGCTATCTGGGATATGGGATACTTTTTACTTCCCATGCTCTTCCTTTGGTACTAATAATATAAAAAAAAATATGAAAATACAATGAAGGAATGTGGATGTACATGGCTATATGTACCATAAGCACATTATTTCACATTTCTCTATACAAGGTCAGTATAATTATGTGGCATGAATTGGTACTATTCTGAGTGGGTGTTTTTGGGGTTTTTTTGTATTTCCCCCCATTGTCTCAACAATTTTCCCTCCCACCAACCAATTCTTTATAAAACTGCAGCTACCATGCAGGGAGAGTGAAGGCCAACAATCTTCCTTCAGACATTTCAACACCCCAGCCAATTGCACGTTTTTGAACTGCTGCTCATCCAGTATCACAGGGTAGCGTAAAACCCTTCAGAGGAAATCTCGATCCACCTACATGACACCTACGATCGGCTAGTGTCACTACAATTGACAGGGTAGAGATAGTATGCCGTACCTCCCCACCAGAGAGCACGGCTCATTCTGATCTCTTGGCTCGCAGCCACAGGTGGCTGTTGCATCATCAGGAATCGAACTCATATCCATTGGAGTAAAGAGAACATAATAATCACATAACTAACATTTACATATTTGGTGTATTTTTATTTTCGCTTTCTTAGTTGGTCCATAATACCAACCAACAAAACAAAAATAATACCCATAATACACCGCATGCTTGGTTCGCTTCCTACAGTCTGATCGATTCGGAGCCGAATTACCTTCTCACTGCGATCAGACTGCACTAACGTTAACTTGGAACCCAGAGCGAGACTATCTCACTCAGACCATCTGAAACTGGATGTTTTAGTCCACAACCCAGTGTTATTGCCAGAGGTCGGTAGAACTAGCCAAACATTTTACTCAAGTACAAGTAAAACTACTTATAAAAATAATTACTCAAGTAACAGTAAAAGTAATAATGTTAATAATGTCTTGAGTACGAGTAATCCAATGAGAAGATTAAAATGAAGGGGAAATCCTGAATCTCAGACTAAATGGAGAACTGTAAATCATACCTCTCCTTGAAATTCTGTCTGTTCTGTTTCTATGATATTGCCCATGGGTTCAAGAAGAAGGAGCATATCCCAGTCCTGTGATGGATATAATAACACAGAACCATTTGATGTCGTTTTAAACACAAAATCTCACACACAGCCCAAAAAACAAACATTTTCCCAATGGTTGACTGTCTTTATTTTCACAAGTGGTCTGAATGTGGACGCAACAGCTGCTCACTTTTTTATCAAGCGTGTCAGACACAAGTATACTAACAAACACAAATAATCGCTCTCTCTCTTTACACACTTTCCCTTCTGTTCTGTTCCAAAGTTCTCTGTTGTAGTTTAAATGCAGATGCTGACAAGTTCTGAAATTGTTCCACAAATTGTAAATGCATTTTTTCACAGATTGGACTCTTTTTTTTATACCCAATTATGTTACAGACCTATATCCAAGTAACCACCAGCTGTTTCTTTTTCCAGTCTTTTTTGCCCCGTCCCAACTTTTTTGAGTCATGTTGCAGCCATCAAATTCAAAATGACATGATTTTTTTCCTTAAAACGGTACATTTCCTCAGTTTAAACATTTGATATGTTTTCTATGTTCTATTGTGAATTACATATGGGTTTATGAGATCTGCAAATCATTGCATTCTGTTTTTTCTTACATTTTACACAGCAAACTAAATTTTAAAACTACATATATTCTTTAACAGTAACGGAGGAACGCCACCGAATGTAGCAAATTAAAAGTACATTTCTGTGATTAAAAATGAGCTTGAATAAGAGTGTAAGTTTTTGTAAAAAATAAAAATAAAAAAAATTCTAAGTAAAAATTTTTCAAAAAGTTACTGAAGCAAATTAAATGTAGCGTGTTACTACCCACCTCTGGTTATTACTTTGTTCTCACCTGCTCAAATGAGCTGCACACAGAGGGACAACACACCATACTTTGATTCAAATGGGCTAAATTCTGTGTATGTGAAAGCTCCCTACAAGTACTCCTTTTATATCTTAGTTTGTCAGCAAGATAATTTAAGTATTTGCAAAATATTTGCAGAGGATTTATTCAAACACCACATTAAAGCTATTGAAACTATTTTGTTTGGTGTGATAACACTTCATAATTTGTTTCACACTTGAGAGAGAGAGAGAGAGAGAGAGAGAGAGAGAGAGAAAGAAAGAAAGAGAGAATTTGACAGTTTAAATTGGTCTGAAAGCTGAGATGCCAGCGGAGTAGATATATGATTGCTCTGGCTTTTGTGGCGGGGAAAAAAAAACAGGTCACCCAGTGGCAAAAATCTTTAACTGTTGGGTAAATGTGTAAAGCTCAGAGCTTTAGGATACACAACAAATATCCCAGCACTATGATACACTTCATCATTCAGTCGCTGGATGCTTTCGTTTTCGCTCAAATCAGCGGAATCAAAAGTACGGACATTGTTTGAAGATTCATCCGTCAAGAGAAATTGGCATGAAGCCCAGGCGTGGCAGTATTCGCTAGAAGGGAGCCCAGAGCGATTGAATCCCACTTGTCATTTCCTGAAATGAAAAATAGCCTGCAGGCTGCCACCTGTGGCGTGTGTTTGCAAAGGCAGCACTCAGCGGGTACGCAAAGACAACCCCGTGATTACACAAGAGCCTGCTGCTAAGTGCTCTTAATCTTCAGATTTCAGACTACACAGCTTTGTAGCTTTAAACAATATTTTCATTTTGAATTCAAAGAAGAAGAAGAAGAAGAGGAAGATGGGAGGACTAATTCTGATGAAACTGTGTGCTCATACTTTCAATCTTTCATCATGCACAGCTCTTAAAAGATTCATGGACAGCGTGTAATTCAGAATAGAATTTTCTTCCATTGGTTTGCATGAGACCAAGGCTGCTCTGTAGTGATCTGTTAGGCATATCCACTCTACTAAAGACCTCTCAGATTGTCTTAGGCGTTCTATTCAAATCCATTTTGCATGTTTTGGCCAGTGGTTATTCATCAAGGGGTGCTTGTTTTGGCCTTGTGTTTCTGAAGAGGACATCAGATGTTCTTGTGAGTTACCATGGCAGCCAGGCACCTTTTTTTTTTCTTTTTAATGACACCTTCAGACTGGCCTGCATCCGTGCTAAATATAGGCTAAGGGGAAGGGGGAAATAGCTTTCAGTCAGGCCGATTGAACCTGGAGGCCAGATTGAATCAACTACTTAAAGGCCATTTAAAGTTCTCATCAATTATGCTAAACAATGAAGACAAACTTTGTTTGAAAGTCAAGTTGAAAGTCTTAGGAGGAAGTGTAGAACCAAGAACAGGAATATAAACATTGGTTGGTTATATATAACTAATACCAAGACTAGCTGTGAGTTGATTCTCACTGAGGCCACGTTCAAAGATAACTACTAGATATAATTATTTTATGTATATTAAAGAGGTGTGACACATCTTTCTAATGCTTCAAATATACATATCTGTATATTTGGATTTAAATCCAAAGTGGGTGTGGCCTAACCTGGAACTTTTTGTTTGTTTGTTTGTAAGTGTTAGTATGTATGTGTGTGTGTGATACTAACAGCATTTTCAAAGAGGTGTAACACATCTGTTTAGCGCTTCAAATATATGTATCTGTATTTAGATTTCAACCCAAAGTGGGTGTGGCCTAAACTGGAAGAGGCTTGCTTGTTTTTTCTTTGGGATTTTTTTTATTTTATTTTATTTATTTATTTATTTATCTATTTTTACATTTAAGCACTGACAACACTAACAGCATGGTCTGTGAATTCTGGCTCAATTCAGTTCCTCATCCTTCCTGTTCCTCCAGGAATTCATTTGTTTATAACTGCAATATTGTCTAACAAATCTAGCTGGTTCTGTTTCCCAAAATATATACTAACCAGTAGCCTAATTTAAAGTGTCGTGACTCTGACCATACAGTTACTAAGGATGACTAAATGAATGCTGTACAATTATGATCATGAATGTGGCCTAAATGACCTTGCTCATGCTCTCATGAAAGTAAAAACCTCCCGCTGGCTTGACTTTTTTTTTTTTTTTTTTATGTCCCATGGATTCCCAGCCCCGATGCACAGCTCTCAGTTCAACCAGATGCCCTTTGAACCTTTCAGACAAGATTTCTAAACATTTCTATCTTTAAAATAATGTATTCGTATTCAGTTACATCCTTTACATCACTGCATAATATGTTGTTGTCACCTTATGATCACCTTGCTGTATTGTCTATGACAAGGCCCCTTTTTTTTTAATTCAGTGCTGATTAAAGCCTTCTCAAAACATCACCTATTAAGATGCAAGGTGCATACTAGCAATTTCAGATTTGCATGCATGGCAGCAGACGGCCAGGTTTTTGCATCGTAATGCCCCCGGCACAAAGCCGGTAGAGCATTACATCATTAAGACAGGCAAATTATAGCCTAATTTGCCATTCAATTACAACCTAACCAAAATTACAGCTTGCATATTGCTTTTTCGATTAGACTCTTGTGAGTTTACTAAAGAATGGCAGCTATTTTAGCGTAGCTTTTTGATGGGCTACTTACGTTCGAATGATTGCACAGAATTATGCACACTCAAGCATTGGTCCAACCTGCTGTTTTTTGCAACACCATCGAGGTCATGTGTTTTACATGTACCTGTACACATTAAGGAACCTGACTGGGCAGTCAGTAGTCCTTCACTAGACGTGTGCCAGTTTCCACCCACCAGCCAGTTCTCCTTATCATATGACAGCTATTAACTGGTGAGGGTTAATAGCTAACACGTGCTTCCTCTGTATTCCTCCACATTTTTCCAAACTGTTGCACATGCTATCTGCCCTCTTCCACATACATGAGCTCTCAGACACCCATGATTGGCTAGTGTTGCTGTGATTGACAGGAGCGAGTAGCGCTGCTACCGTTTGTGTGTGAGTGTGAATGGGTGAATGAGACACAGTGTAAAGCGTCTTGGAAAAAAGAGCTATATAAGTACAGACCATTTACCAGACCAACCTTAAAAGCTGGGATAAGTGAAAGTAGTCTCACTGTGCTCTAATGTATATAATGCTATAATGTGGCAAAATAAATCTTCTTAAATAAGTCTTCTTCTTCAATATCAATGCTTTCAATAGCAGCTGTGAAACCAATAACGACAAGAAAACCTGTCAAAATTGGTATTAAGAAGAACTTCATGTGTTTCTCTTTAAAATGGGACATTCCAGTTTTTACACTCCACATGGGTGACTTTTTATATTGGATAAAAATTTAGATAAAGATACTTTCCAGACACCATGAATATGTTTTCAATTAAATTGCTTTAAATTCTGCAATTTGTAATTTTGTCATTCCTTTATAAAACTGAATAAACATTCAAAAAAGCATCCCAAATGATGAAACATGTTTATTAATATTGATTTATGTTTGATTCTCAGGTACTGGCTCACAAACAAGGTAAATATCAAGCGTCCCAGCACTGGATTGCTGATGTACACCATGGCCACGCGTTTCTGCGATGAGATCCACTTGTATGGATTTTGGCCATTCCCAAAAGACTCCAGCGGAAATCCAGTGAAGTATCATTACTACGACATGCTCAAGTACCGATACTTCTCCAACGCAAGTCCTCACCGGATGCCACTCGAGTTCAAGACGTTAAAAATGCTACACAGCAAGGGGGCACTAAAGCTGATGACGTCTAAATGTACACCAGCTTGACTGGTCCAACTTGTTAATGTCACATTTGATCAAAAAGACAGATGATGCATTGAGTGACAGAAAAACCCACTCTAACCCTTTGAAGCGTTGTGACCTGAACATGCCTTCAGTTGGATATTTCAAAGGCACTATCTGCAGAATCAAAAATGCTTCAAAGTGCTCCATCATATTTTAGTCATTCAAATTCCCCGATTCACTGGCGAACTGTAAAAGAGCTCTTGAGCTGCAGATACCTTGCAATAGTTTGAAGGATGAGTTAAGCCTCATTGGTTGTTTTACACGTGACCACTGTTTGGTTGTTCTCAGTGACTTTATCGAAAATGAGTAGCATCGTTACGACAAGGAAATTACCATAACGTCTTAATGATCCCAAAGATCTTAATGTTCCTTGAGAGATTGTAATGTTTTTTCAGTGCTGTAATTTTTAGGAGCTAGAGGCCTTTGTGCAGATTAGTGCAAATTATTTTTATATGAATGTAGGTCAATCAGTGCTTACATGTTCAATTTGCCGTGTTCAAGATGTCACTAATTTTTAAGCCATTTCAAGCCTCGATGATGTAATATACTGTAAGTCTGGTGTAAATGATGCATTGTTTGTCACATAGAAGGGTAGGATGGTGATTGTGTTGCTGGAATGTACCATATATTTATTGAACCTGAATATTGGGATATAACATTTTTCCCCCCCTTGTGTTGGCCTGGCTATACTGAACTATTCATGAGGTACCACGGTTTAGTTTTTTTGTCATTGAACTATTGAGTCACTGCAGATTCACTGACACCATCCAGTGTGTCTCACCGCCTTGTGCTCGAGTTCCCTGGGATAGGTTCCAGGATCCCCCACGACCCTGTGTAGGATAAGAAGCATGGAAAATAGATGGATCCTTTTTAGTTTTTGTTATCTAAACAAGGATGTGCAAAGATTTTGTAATAAATATTTCCTTTGATTTTCACCACCGATTATTATAGTGATAGCTGTGATATTTTTAGACTAGGTGATCATACGTTGAAAATTTCAAATCTGAACACCCCAACTTCAGTACATTACAATACGTTACGTATTTTGGTTGCTTTTTTTTTGTTTTAGAGCAAATGTGTAACATTATCATATAATTTGCATATCAGCTCATTATAGTGTAGTTGCTGTTGCTCGACATGTATATGCTCAGTGGTTCCAGGCCTTTGGTGCTTCTCCAGTTTCTCTCTCTTACGGTCGAATGACTTTTTTCCCCGCTACCTGTAGCACTGTACATATGTAATAATGTAAAGGCATTTTCATCAGTTTTCAACAGAAATGTACTACGTCAAACTGACTGAATATTGTAATGAATTTCAACACTGTATTGCTGGGGTTGGTCACAGGCTTATTTCTTAGAATATTGTTAAGGTCACATAGTTTTTACAAATTGTTTTTGGTTACCAATCATTGTGGTTTGCAGTGTTTTGGCATCTGGTTGTGTGGCGAAGGTTGCTGGAAGCAGAGATCTTTTAAAAATGCCTTTAAATGTTACTATCTGCCTAGTATTCTGTCTCTTAATATATACCTGTAGCAAGCAGTGTTAGCCAATCGCTAAGCACTCAGCAGTCGCAATAATGCAAAAGAGGTCTGTTCAAAAAACAATAACTGGGAATATTAAATGGTATTTCTCAGTGTGTCCTGAGAAATGTCTAATTCAACTGATTAACTCGACAAAAGAGATTAGCGCCCACAAGGTGCTCTTTATGTGTTTACAGATTATGGCACAAGCTAGACAAGCACTATGTGAAGAGCAACTGTGTTAAAGCCAGTGGTACACTGGGGATTTATTTCGCAAATGCACATGGATCCTTGTTAAAATTTGTTCAAATGTGCCTGGGGTTGGTTAAATCAATGGCTGAGGTCCCTCAGAAATTAGGGCTGATAAATCGAACCATGTGTATTATGTGGTTATATTGTGTATGGTTTTATGGTATGTCCTAGCAGTACTGTACTGCCTGGTATTTGAAGTTATAGACCATGTATCATTCTATTTATTGTTTCAGGAAACTGCTGTTGTTTTCCCTTGGAGGATTTTCATTTTGTCAGTAATTTATATTGTAATTTTTTGTACAGAAGTTGAATGTGATGGATCATTTTTAGACAGTTTGATACTTGTTTTTGCTAAAATTGCAGCTTTAATCTGAGTTCATTTTTTTCAAAACCAAATTTCTATGTTTGTAGAAATTTTAGACCAAGGAAATAAAATACATTGATCCCATCTCTGTTTGGTTTGAAGTATTTCAGTGTTGTTTTTATGCTCTCTATGATTATATTCTGTTTTTAGGCAACGTCGATGCGAATGGGCAGACCTGTATTGTGCTGGTTGGTGAAATGATGCTAGAGAGTAGCATATTTCCAGCATCTTTTTCTTCCCTGCTACAAATTAGACTGTACATGCTTCACTCAGCAGCCTCTTGAATATGGCCTACTTAGTGTGTTATCTGGTGTGATATTCTACTATAGTCTTGTGAAAAAATAAATGCACCCCATGGAAATTGTTGGCTTTTTTGACGTATTTGGACAAGCAAACATTTGGTCCTCTTTGAAACAGTGCAAAACCACAAGGAAAAATAGCTTTTCAATCATTTATTCAATAGAACTATCAATAGATGTGATATTCTTCTGTGGAAAAAGTAAGTACACCTTTGGCCTCAGAAGCTGGTATTGCCCTCTTTAGCAGGAATAAATTTTTCACCACTCTTCCATGCAATATTATTTCAGTTGCAAGCTGTTTTTGGGTTTTCTTGCATGTACTGCCCACTTCAAATCCCCCCACAGCATTTCAATGGGATTAATTCCATTCCATTCCATTCCATTCCATAACTCTCCAATTCTTCATTTTGAGCCATTCCTTGGTGGATTTGCTAGTGCGTTTAGGATCATTATTCTGTTGAAAGGTCCACTTTTCGTTCAATTTCAACTTTCAGACATATGACCTCACTTTATCTCCAGGCACTCTTTGATATGATAGTTGAATCAATGATTTGCATGCCTCCCATGCAATCTCTTTCTGATTGTAGAAGCATGCACTTTGACACCAACAGTTGCTAATCTTGGTGGCAGATCCTGTGATGAAATTTTGGGGTTCTTGGAGACTTCTTTTTTGCATCAGACTGCTTTTGGGCTTGTGCTGAATTTGCTGGAACCATCAGTCCTGGACAAATTGGCAGTCGTTTGAAACCTGCGCCACTTGTAGATGATTTTCCTTGTAGTGGCCAGACTCCTAGGCATCCACAAGTTTTTTTTCTGAAGGTCTTATAGAACTCTTTAGATCTTAGCATAATGACACCACACACCTCAATAGCAAAGGGAACACCAGACACTAGATATTTGAGGGGTATGAATAAGACAGATTCCACCTGCACTCCCTAAATAGGTCCTAATCACTGGCACGCAATACTGAACACCTAAGTCTAATTTTATGGATTTGAAGGTGTAATAAATGTAGGGGTGTACTTATTGTTCCATGTGACTGATCTGTTTTCTTTTTGTTAATTTAAATTGTGAAAATTACTACAAGATGTCAATTTTATGTCATTTGATAGAGTGTATCACCTTTATTAATAGGCACTGTTTCAAAAGAGGCTCAAATGTTTGCTTGTCCAAATATGAGTGTATGTGTATATATATATATATATATATATATATATATATATAAATATATATATGTATATATATATATATATATATAAATTTATTAATAGGCACTGTTTCAAAAGAGGCTCAAATGTTTGCTTGTCCAAATATGAGTGTATGTGTATATATATATATATATATATATATATATATATATATATATATATATATATATATATATATATATATATATATATATATATATATATTTAATATATAAATAAAGTGTATGTATATATATATATATATATATATATATATATATATATATATATATATATATATATATATATATATATATATATATAAATAAAATAAATAAAAAACCCAACAATTTCCATGGGGAGTACTTTTTTTTCACTTGAATGTATATAAGTTTTGGAGGTAGGGATGGGCAGTAATCAGGATTTACTTCCAGGGAAGTAATCAACAATAACATTGGAATGTCATCATGCACACAGTGACCTTCTTTGCGTAAGAAGCATTAAACCTTAGTTCTTAGCAGAGGATGGGTTATGGGCCCCGCATGCTTCCACTGCACCACTTTGCTAATTACACACCCCCAGATGGGACTTGAACAATCCTTGGCTTAGGCAGCTAGTTCCTTATCTGTTAGGCCACTGGGGCATGAATGTGAATGGTGATAACTGGAATACACACAACAAGCTCATTGCCACATTATATATACTATAGTATGGAGACAGAATATAAAGAATGTGACATATTTGATGTGGACCCGAAATTTGTCAAGGATCTTTTGCTGCATTCCTTCAAGTAATGGAGGATCTGCGTTATTACTGAGCACCTGACAGGCAAGAGTTATCACATCATAACATTTCAAAGACTCTACATGTCAAATATGCAAAAGCAGGACATACAACAGCATATTGTTGTTTTCTGTTATTACACTGGTCTCCAGGTCAAAAGGGCTGGATATTGGCTTCAAAGTGCCCACTGATGAATGTCATGGTAATACCTCAATGCTCATAGGAGACATCTCTACTGTAAACGAACTGAACAGCATCACTGACCTTCTTTGGGAATTATGACCTTCTTAAAGGCATTAATAAAAGTGCTGGTCCTTAGCAGAGGATGGTTTCGAACCATCGACCTCTTGGTTATGGGCCCAGCACGCTTCCGCTGCGCCACTCTGCTAACTACACACCCCAGATGGGACTTGAACCCACAATCCCTGGCTTAGGAGGCCAGTGCCTTATCCATTAGGCCACTGGGGCACAGATATTAACCGTGACAAACTCACTGACACCTTATATATATATACACTACTGTATGTGGAGACAGAATATGAAGAATGAGAGATATTTGATGGGGGAGGTGTGCCCTAATTTTGTCCAGAATTGTATGCTTCCACTTCGCTTTTTATTTCTATAATTACAAATTGTGAACTCAAATCAAATGCAGCAAACAGTTACCTGGATATTCTTTGTGTTAGAGACATTAAAACTCATTACATCCTACAACATAATACCATGTCATTTTTAGCTATACTTAGAAAATATCTTGTGATGAATGTTAACAACAAACTAACTAGCTAACTGTAATGAGCACTGTATTGTTTCTGACCTTCTTAAAGGCATTAAAAGTGTTGGTCCTTAGCAGAAGATGACTTTGATCCATCAACCTTTGGGTTCTGATCCTAGCATGCTCCCTCTGCACCACTCTGCTAACTACACAGCCCAGATAGGACTCAAACCCCCAATCCCTGGATTAGGAGGCCAGTACCTTATACATTAGGATACTTCTAGACCTTTTGCTGCATTCTTTCAAAAACTGGGGGGAGCTCCACTATGATGTCCTTTCTGCCTCAGATATGCTCCAAATGTGTCCAGACCTAAAATAATTCTCTTTTCCCTTTGTTTGGATACATAAGTACTTTCAGGATGGTAATTCTATGGATTCACATTTTAATGATACAGAAAAATCCTCAAATTTATTTAGCAAACTGTGGGTGGGATCAAATGGTACAAGAGACACATTTTTGTGGCTTAAGCCAAAGAATCAGGAGAAAGAAGTTTCCCTGTGCACTTTACTTTAGAAGACATTTGCATGTTTATAAGTGCAAAAAAATGTGTACAGCACCCCCCAGAGGCAAAGTTTTAATGAAATTGCATCAGTGAGGAGCAGGTCTCTAGAGGGACCTAACATTCAAGTTCTGCAACGATTGCTTATTGCTGAAATCAGACATTTGGTGTAATATGAGGCGTACATAAAGAGGAATGATACTGTGTTAATGGTTCAACAATATTTCTGATTTGGTTAAGGCCCAGAGAGTATGGATGACTGTATGAATATGGAGTCTTTCAGATTGTTGTTTCTTTTCCTCTTTTGTCAGTATTATCCTCACTAATCTTCACCCTGTAGCATAATTTCGACACACATTTTCTCATATCAACTGTTTTCTTTTCAATTTTGTTTTTTTTGAATCTCAGCTGTTTTGAGTTTCGACTGTTGTAAATAGATTCCTTTAAGAGCTCTGCAGTAGGTGGCAGACGTTGAGTATCATACAATTGGTTTTTGAAATCAAGTTCAGCTATCTTCTCTTATTTATTTGATTACTCCCTGCTGACTTTGTAGAGCATCAATCTTATTCTACTCATTATTCTGACGGCTATGTGGTTTCATCATGCATAACAGAGTTTGCCATTTGACTGATCCTTTTTTGACATTTATAGTTTCTTCTTTCTTTTTTTTTTTTTGCCTCTGCTCATTCCCATCTCACTGCTGCAGGAGATATATACATCCAGTAGGGCTGTCACTCATCTTATTGCTGGTAAGGGATCGTGTGGTGGCAGCTTAGAGACCTCTTCTGGCTGTTCTTTGTCATCACTAACAGCCGGCAGGTTCAGCAGGAGAGGGGGGGGAAAAGCAGAAATGTGAAAACCACAAAAACAAGCAGAATAGTCAGAGCTGAAATGTAAACATACCGGATATTTTAAGGAATGCATTTAAGATTGGAGTCTAATTAGAGGCTTGCGTTCTATAACAACATGTTTTCTTTTGTGTGAGTGTATGCCTTTTGTTGGTTCTGCAGACCAGCAGGACCACTTCAACTTTATTTGAAGTACTGAAGTAAATGATTTTTTGGGGGGGACCACGCTGAGGTGAGAAGTAACAAAGTACTTTTATTTTATTACTTAAGGCGAGTTCAGATATTTTGGGACACATTTGGTATTGCCAATTTTTCTAAGCTTTCTTGCAATTAATAAAACAACTACCCCAACATACGTTTCTGAAATCCTCTACGTCTTGAATATCTACATATAAAGGAAAAGGTTTATATCATACTGTATTCTGAGGAAGCCTGGCTTTCCCTTTTGCCAGGAGTGACTGGAAGCCATCTTTAATGGCATGTTTGGTCACTTGGGACAGCATGTTTTCATTGGTGTAGGCTTTTACCTTCACACACAATTCTCTGCTTAAAACATTTAAACATTCCATGCTTCAACGTCTAGCATACACATTAGTTGCATCACTAAATCATATTTCAACCTATTCTAGTCTATGAACATGGTAGATTAAGTAAAATTGATTACATATTAAGGTATTGGCCAGAGTAACATCCCACAATTCATTTCTTAAAGCAATAACAACAATAACAGGGTTTAGAAAATCTTGAATATTTTCGGAATTCATAACCAGTGTTTTCTAAAATTCAGTATGGACAGATTAGGTCATAAATACAGTAGAACACTGCCACCACAAGGTACGTAACCATTTATAATTTGTTTCTTGCAGTAGTACCATGACTCAGGATTTAACAAGAAGAAACATTATCGACAATCTCTAACATGAACTTAGTAAAAATCTCTGCATACTCATTAGTAAGCCTAAGTAACATTTTATATTTCCTAGTTTGGTCATTTGTGATATCTTGCAAAAACATATAAACATATGGACATGATTTGAGCTAGCATTATTCTTATTTTGTTAAAATAGTACATCTTATGTACAGTCATGTGAAAAAATAAGTACACCCCATGGATAGTGGCTTTTTAGACATATCTGGACAAGTAAACATTTGATCATCTTTGAAACGGTGCATATTAATGAAGTTGATAAACTTGAACAAAACCACAAGGTAAAATAGATTTTTCAATCATTTATTCAACAGAAAAATCAATAGATGTGATATTCTACTGTGGTAAAAGAAAGTATACCCTTAGCCTTAGAAGCTAGTTGTACCACCTTTAACAGAAATAACTTATTGTAGGCATTTTGCGCAATTGTCCACCAAGCTTGCTGAAATTTTTGACCTCTCTTCCATGCAATATTCTTTCAGTAGCAAGATGTTTGAAGGTTTTATTGCATGTACTGCCTGTTTCAGACCCCCCCACAACATTTCAATGGGATTCAAAATAAGACAGGTTCCACCTGCACTCCCTAAGCAGGTTCTAATTTTGTTTTTAAATAGTAATAAATTGTAGTATTTAAAATAATATTCAACATGCATAATAATAATAATAATAATAATAATAATAATAATAATAATAATAATAATAATAATAATAATAATATATAACATGGTACTTGATCTAAATTCCTAACAAATCAAAACATACAAATCCAAATAAATCTAAACAGATATACAGATGTGGCAGTAAGACTCAGACCCTAATAGCTATCTGTTGCTACAATCATTGATTGCTACATGCAGTTTGTATTGCTAGCTTACCTTTAAGAGTTTAGAAATATAGCTGTTTTTAGCCTTAGCTAACTTGCCAGTTGGATCCTTAATCTTTTTCCTTGGTTAATTTTTCCTCGCTATTTTCATACTTTAAAAGTTTGTACTTTTCTACTTGAAAGTGAAAGATTTTAAGCTGTACTACCAAATCTGCTATAACTGTACCAGTCAACATACATTGTGCCCTCCACTAATATCGGCCCCCATGGTAAATATGAGCAAAGAAGCCTGTGAAAATTGTCTTTATTGATCCACTGTTTGATCTTTTGTTGAGGCACTGTATAATCGGAGGTTACAGGTGCTCCAGAATGAATAGTAATGTAATAAAGGTACGTAAATAGTCATGTAAATAAATCTCAATTCAGCTTTAAAAGAGCTTTTAAAAATGTAGGTCTGAATCTAAATGATAATAGTTCTAGGATGACCCAAGACAATGCATGTAGAAGAACATCATTTTTGTTTGTTTTTCTTTACAGATTTTTATAATGTGAGGCAGAAATGAAGTTTGACAGGTGTGACACAGCAGACAGTCACATCATGGCAGTATTGGGGATTAGGTTTTAGAAGCTTCGTCCCAGATTTACTGAGGTGGCATATAATTCATGTATACAGTAAATGTCCGATTAGACAGGTGGCTTAGTGGTTAGCACATTGCCCCATACCCCTGGGATTTGGGGCTTGAATCCCACCTCCTACATGTGTGCACAGAGCTTGAATACTCTACCAGTGCTTTTGGGCTTTCCTCCACGTACTTGGTTTCCTCACCCATTCCAAAGACCAAAGGTACGATAGGCTGATTGACAATTCGTCCCATGGGACGGGTTGGCAGTTTTAGATTTTATACTTACAATCAATTAGTTGAACTTTTCAGAAAATTCATTAAATCCTCTCTACTATGTAGGTGGAAGCATGAATTTACCCTTGTTCTTTATACAAGTGTTCAAAAGAATTAAACCTTGAGCTAATTTTAAAGGCTCATAATTACTCTGCAGTTGCCCAACATCATTGGGTCTAAATGTTTTGGGAATATTCTGTTAATCATCAATGCATTGTAACATATTCACTAAATATTTTAGTATTCATTTGATGTTTAGCTTGGACTTTGAGGCTTGTCACATATCCATGAGTGTGCAATTTAGATGAAATGGACTTCCAAAATAACAGAGATAATCAATTGTAATTTGAAGATCAGCAGGACTGTACAATTCTGATATATAAAATTCTTTATCAGGAATTATCACAAGATGAAAATAATACCACAACTGTTAAGAGAAGATTACATCACTGCATTAGAGACATGTTAGTGATAAGCTGCTCTCTTGTGGATTCACTGCCTTTCACAGTTCCCTGCTCCTAACTCTTTTTAATAATGTGCTTAAGATTCTAACTCACATATGTTAGGATTTAGAAAAACTTCAAACCTAAAAACATGTGCGTAGTGTTCAAAGCACAAAAAGTGTTTAAAATTTGAATAACTATATTTAAGGTTCACTGTTGACGGTGGAATGCTGCTCTTTCTTCCACATCATCCTTGTCCCATATTGCTGGATATCAATAGTACCACAGTTACGTGATGTACACAATCTACTAATTACAAATACGCTCAGTGACTAATGGTTCCTGACATATAGGTCTCTTTTTGTTCCTCTTTCACCGTGACCCTGACCAAGAATAAGGAATTACTAAAGAATGAATGAATATTTAAAATACTGTGAAGTGCTGTTACTCCACACCTGTGTAAGCAGTCCCTCTCTTAAATGTTCACATACAGCAGGACAACATTATCCAGCATGTTATAACACTACATGTATACTTTTTCTGCACTTTCCACAAAATAGAAATAATACCACCAGTGTTTGAGATTACTGCTTCACCGCTATATTCCCAAAGCAAAACCACACAAAACAGTGAATAATTTAAACTTTCTTTTCTCAAATTGTAAGACAATACATGTTTTTCCACATGTCTGTGCAGGTTTCCTCCAGGTTCCCTGGTTTCCTCCCAACTCTCCTAAACATTCCTGTAGGTGGATTAGCTATGCTAAATTGCCTTAGGTGAGTGAATGTAGCATCCCATCCAGGATGCATTCCCCCTTCATGCTCAGTGCTCCTGGGATTGTCCCTGGATTCACTCCTACCATGACCCAATGATGATGATAACACTACATGTGTTCTTTATCAGTATTCACCATTAAATAGAAACACTACCACATCTGCTGGATAGCGATATACATCTATCCATCCCTCTTCCATTCCGCTTAACCTACACAGGGTCACAGGGGAGCCTGGATCCTATCCCAGGGAACTCAGGGCACAAGGGGTGCCAACCCAATCACACACACTACGGAAAATGTGGAAATGCAAGATAACCTACAACACATGTCTTTGCACTGGTGGAGGAAACCGGAGTAACCAGAGGGAACCGAGGAAGCACAAGCTCTCCGCACAAAGGGCGGAGGCGGGATTCGAACCCCCTACCAAAGAGGATCAAGGCAAACGTCGATGCAAAATGACACTGGATAGAGGGTTTTACCGTTTTTTTTTTATTTATTTTAAAAACAAACTTAAGGTGAATGGGGATATTTGTGTGCAAGAACAGCAGTCTTAGACCGGTTACGGGAATGTGCAAATAATGAAGCATATATTTCGGCAAAGAATTTAGCTCCCCACCTCATTTCAACACCACGGACAGCTTTAACTGACCCAATAATGTACAGAGCGTTAAACTTGGAAAGCGCACCTCTCTGTAAGGCCGTGGCCCTCTGGGACCCGAGGTTGTTTCTCCTGAACTTAAGCAAATGATGTGGTCATGCTCGAGTGCTTCATGTTACAGGAAACTAACCGCAAATTACAAGCGACACGCGTCCAGATCATTCTTATTACATATAAAACCGTAGCGGGTGAATTCCTTGTTGGGCAATTTCTACTGGAGCACGAGCATCGCCATGGCCCCGGAGCCCACCGTGTGGTGGTGCTGCTGGTGACGTCACTGCCCGGGGTTTCCATCTCCACTGGCTCCGGTTAGAGTGTGTGAGCTCGCGACGCCGTCATGGTGGAGGCCGGCTGTTGTAGCACTCACGGCTGAAATGCCTGCTAGCTTCTCTGGGTCTTCTTCTGGCGGAATACGAAAAGATTTCAAATGCAAACATTTTCTGGAAGTCGGGAAAGAGAAACGTAAACAAACTTGACTCTGGGGGAAAAGTTGGACTGTTTTGGACTGCTCTCTCACACTCACGGGGAGCTAGCTTAGCCGCTAACGCTAACTCAGAGAGGAAAACAAGAAGAGAAAAAAAAAAAAGGACGTCGGAGTTTCGGCAACGGAGCCAACCGGCGCCCGCTGGAGCCAGGTAACAACACAAAGCGAAAAGCCGCTCGACTCTGCCTTATATGAACTCGAAGACTATCAGGGCTTCATCCACGAGCCCCGTGCTGCCGCTTTTAGACGTGTGTAATTAGGCAGCGATGAATAAAGCCGTGTCGCGGCGCGTATCATGGGAAGTTAGTGTGTTCACCCTGATCACCGCGGAGGACCGGCGGCGGTGAGGACAGTCAGTAAAGCCTGCTGATGCAGTGCGGGAATCCGCGCTCGCCACTTTCCTCCAGCGGTCCCCCCCAAACTCACGCGCCCCGCGTTATCAAAGCAACAGGGCGTCTCGAAGCTTCCCCTCGGACCTTCCTTTCCACACGTGTCCGTTTGCGCTGGGTAAAACAAACCCGTGTCCGGAGAGTCAGCCGAGCTACTTCCATAGACCCAACTCTGTAGGTTCGGTTAGCATGTAGCGTTAGCACTCCTGCTAAGCGGCTAGTTAAGTGAAGAGACGGCGCTAAGCGTGAGCCTTCCAGCGCCACGCGAATGAACGAGAACTAACAGAAGTGGACGAGTGAAAATTATAAATATATATATTTAATATATATTTTATATATATATATTTACAGACCTTTCCATATGACACATTGTCCCTCGACATTGTGTTAGCAAAACAGCTAACACGCCGCACTCATTGGCAGAGCCTAGCTAGCTTGCTGTGCTGCGTTCAGCTAACGTGCTAATACGTAACTTTTCGTCAAGAAAACACGGTTTTTCAGCGTTAGCTCATTAGCTCGGTCGGCTAGGCAGTGGTTGATAGGCTGGATTTAAAATGTACCGCGAATTGTAAAGCTCGCTTTGGTGAACTTTAGTACTAAGACGGAAAACTACGCCGAGTTGGGGTTTTTTGTTCGGGGTTTAGAGCTCGGAAGCGCTGTGATGGAGCTTGCATAAGCGCTTTTGTCGGCATTGCTGTGATGGACATCCCCAGGGTGGGTGTTGTAACCGTGGCCGCCGGATACAGCGCTCTGCTCGGGCTTCATTGTCCAGGAGAGTACCGCTGCTTAGGCCTAACAACAGGCCTGGGCGCTATCAAACCGAGCAAATATCTCTTCATGTTGGCGACAATTATTTCTACATAGTTTATTGTATGCGGTGAATACAATGATCGTTTCTTCTTTTAATTCGTAGACGTTTTTATTTATTTATTTTTTAATTCTTTTATTTCTTCACGTCATTCTTCATTCATTTCGAAAAGCTTCTCACGAGAAGGATGTTGACTGTGTGATCTGGAAGTGTGCCTGAACCTGTTGTAAGTCCCTTTTAAATGCGACAAGTTTTCCGCGAAAATGTCCCTTAGCTGTGAGAATGACACACTCGGTCGTAACTTGGAACAGGAACCGCTCATGTAGGCTATATGGTTGTGTAATAAACTCAGTGTAGTGCGAGTTTTGACATTGTGTCTCATCTTGATGAAATGTCCTAACCACCCTGTTGTGTTTGTACAGGTGAGCGCCACTATACAAAGCTGGAGGTTTGGGATATCTGAGGCTGGCATTGGTTGTTTTGGAGACCCAAAATATTGAAACCACAGCCATGGATGGCCGCAGTGAAGATGAAAGTGTGAGCAACAGCAGCGGAGATTCCAGGTAAAGAAAAGCTGTGTACTTTATATAAAGTTGACGTTGGCGAAGCAGTGCTGGTCCTCTTGTATGTGGTGAGACGTTAATGCTCACGTTTTGCGAATGTCACGCTTGGTTTAGTCAGTTCATTGAGTTACCGTGCCTTCGAGTCCTCCTGGGAAGTTCATATTTACGAGTTTGGAAGTAATTACGACGTCGGGTACGTGCGTTCAAGGCACTGGTCAGAGCAAGATGGCAGTGTCTCTTCTAATAAATAACTGCTTATAATTAGGACATTGTGGTGGCGTTCAATTCGTAAATGGGGTCTTTCCGACATGACTTGTGCGCACCGTCAGTTCCCTGAGAGTCCCCCCCCCACAGTGAAAACTATTTAAGTATGACCCTAGAAGGATTGACAACTATATGGAATATAATATATATTCCTCTTAGATGTTTGTAAACAGGCCCTATCCATGGTGGAGTGTCCTAAGGACAGATATTCAACCATATATCCAGATTGTTTTGTGTGTTCAGTGTGTGTTTTGTAAGCTTGCAGTATAGTTTATGATTAAATGTACGTTTTGTTAATATAGTTAACAATATGTTAAAGGATTTTAGTTTTAAAATCTGCAGTCGTCCACTTCTTTGCGTTTTTAAAATTTATTTGGCCTTGTTTTGTTTGACAACACGGATGTAAGAACTTCATAATTACCCTGTTGTGTTGACTTCTTAGAAGTGAAATTAATGTGGCAGTTAGGCAAATGTGGCTCTGTTTCCATCTTAATAAAATAAAACTACCGTGTGTGTGTTTCAGTAACTCGGACGATGAGTCTGGGTCTGGATCTGGTTCCGGTTCTGGTTCCAGCTCCAGCAGCAGCAGCTCCAGTAGCAGCCAGTCAGGGAGCAGCGACTCAGGAAGTGGCTCAGACTCGGGCAGCCAGTCCGATTCTGACTCTGAAAAGTCCAAGGGGAAGAACGGTCAGAATAACTCTGCCAAGATTGATACATCAGAAGTAAGGCTTTATGATTGAGTTTGAGAGACTAAATCAAGGTATCATTTTGTGGTCACAGATTAGTGCTAAAGTATTGAGATCTGTGTTTCCCAAAAGCATCAGAGCTAGGGCTGCACGATTATGGCCAAAATGATGATCACGATTATTTTTCATCAATATTGTGATCGCGATTATTTATCACGATTATTCATTGATTTTAGGGACAACATATTTTTATTATTGCGATTTCACATTTAAATAAACAAACTGCTGCTTTCACATCCATGTTGTGCTACATTCCTGCTAATGTACAAATCTTTGCATCAAATTAGACTGGACCTTAAAGTGAATCATCTTGTAGAAGCAAAATATAAATAAAATGTACCCAAAATATAGGATAAGTAAAAATACCATCAACCATATGAAAACAATTCAGGCCTATGCAGAAAAGGCAATAACAGTGTTTACAGGAAGAGAGACACAGCCAAATCACCCAATAAAATCTTGCAGGCATGACGTCATTTTGTACCAGAACCATCACACTGGTTCCCTTGACAAAAATCCTATAGGATTTGCCCATAGGCTTTTGGATTTTTGCAAGAAATAAGCTGTGACCAACAAATGTTTACAATACTAACACATTTTGTCCATCGAGATAATTTTCAGAAATGAAGACAATTTTTATGAAGTTTGAAGCCTAAATACAATCGGCAGAAATAAACAGCTAACCGTACGCTATAAACAGACTACACCACGGTCGCTCGACTTCAACATCCCCATCACCAAGCTTCCGACAACTTTTCCAAACTTGATTTAAAACATTTTCCATAATACGGATTTATTCTTTAGATGAATCTTCATCCACATTTTTTTTATTTTAATTTTTTTTTGTGCACAGCATACACGAACCAGTTTATCTGCAAAGACTTTTCCTGTTCGACCTGATGAAGTTTAGTGTCCCCGATACCGTCTGTAATCCCATTTAGCAATGTTAGTGTGATGCTTTCCCCTTGCGCATAGCGCGGGCGCGCTCTGTGAAGGGCTAAAATGCTAACTCGTTTCCGGGTTTTGGCATACAAAATGACGTCATCTCTACGACCCTCTATGGTGATTGGCTGTAAGTTTAGGAAGTGCTTGATTTGATCTACAGCAGAGTTTTCTATGAACGGAAGATGAGTTTTTAAACGTCAATATTGCAGTCGATCATGTTTGTGTAATCGTGCGCAGTCAAAATTGTAATCGAGATCAACATTCGATTAATTGTGCAGCCCTAATCACAGCACGTGAAGATGAAGGTCATTGATAATTTTTTAGTGAGATCTTACAATCTACCAGATTATCCTTACAAGGCTTTTGGGAAATTGGGCCAGTGAAGGTGAATACCTATGTACTGTCATTGTCTAAGTTACAACATGCTCATTGCTAGCTGCTGAATTCCGTTTATTGTTAACCAGGGTGGACATTTTCAGTCAGACTGTTCCTTTAAAACTTGTTATACTAAAGCCAGTTTTAAGAGAGAATCCACACTAAACTAGTCTACAGTAATGTACAGTAATAAACATGAAAATATTCCTACATTTTATTTCCCTTGTTGCAGTTTTGGAAGTCTAATCCCAGTATCCTGGCAGTGCAGAGGTCAGCTATGCTCAGGAAACAGCAGCAGCAACAACAGCAACAGAGCTCGTCAAACAGTGACTCGGATGAGGTAGGATCATGCAGGACAACATTTCAAATTGCTGCTTTCATTCAGTATTGCTTCTGTTATTCTGCTCTTGGATCATTGTGTTTCATTAATGCATCACTAGCGTCTTGCTGGGCTGATGATGTTCTCATTGTGGTTACCTGTACATGAATGCATATTATAGACTTCAAGAAGTGTACACGAGGATTGGCATAATAATGACCTTCCTAAAGCCAGATCTTAAGTAATTTTTTACGTGTATTTGCATTTGTATGTTTGTTATTAAGGAATCTTCCAGTAGTGATGACTCTGATGATGACTCTTCGAGGAAACGAAAGAGTAAAGGGTGAGTCCAGCTATTACCCATCAATCAATACACAGATTCTTTGTATTAGGATATTCCTCAGTCAATGATAAACTGTTAAATATTCTCTGTGTGACAGAACTGGTTCCGAGTCCGATTCTGGGTCTGGCTCTGGATCTGGTTCAGGGAGTGACTCCTCCAATTCTTCAGCCGAGGAAGAGGCAGAGAACAGTGAAGAGTCCGTTTCAGACTATGAGCCTAGCCACAAAGTTAAAAGCAGGAAGCCACCTAACAAGTAAGGCAATATGCACAGAATACCTTTTTTGGTTTCTGAACATGTTACAAGTGTTTTTTTTTTTTTTTGTCATGTCATTGGTGCTTGATCCTCTGGAATGCAGAATAACACACCTAGTTTTTCATGGAAAGTTGGTATTATAAAAAAGCATAGATAGGCTCAAATGTTTTCTTTTGTACTGTAATATCAAGTCTAAGCTTCAACAGCATCAAATCCAAACAAGTGTGTGTTTTTGTTTGTTTTTTGCTTCTTTTTTTTTAATATATTGAATTATTCTTTGCTCAGATATTCAACTTTTGCTTATTAATTAACAGTCGTCGCTTTTAAGAGCCACTAGCTGACTGGAATGACACATTGAGAATAAAGAAGCACATAACGTTCATATTGATCAGAAACAGACTTGCTGAATCTTATTTGTTTAAACTGCTAAAAAGAGGCGAATAGAGTAATTCTGAAAACATAAACAACAATTTGGTGCGGTACCGGTAAAACCCAAACTTTGTGCCGAAGGAAAATATGGAAGACTTGGAGGGGGCAGAAGGTTAATGCTCATGTGCAAGAGAAATGCTATTTTGTTTGTCACCTAGAAGTGGTCAGTCTCTAATCTCATCTCTGATCCTTTAGGACTAATGCCAGAAATGGAAAAAAGAGCAAGGTTTTGAAAAAGAAGCCCTCAGCCTCTTCGTCAGACGAGGATGATGACTATAAAAAGGCTCTGGCAGGTCCTCGGAGGCAGGCTACAGTGAACATCAGCTATAAAGAGGATGAAGAACTGAAAACAGACTCTGATGACTTGGTGGAGGTGTGTGGGGAGGACGTCCCACCACCTGAAGAGGATGAGTTTGAGACTCTGGAAAGAGTGATGGACGTGAGAATAGGACGAAAAGGAGGTGAATATTTTGTTGAAGTTTGAAGTTTTCCTGTTTGTTGACAAAGAGCTTGTAATTTGAATTCTAGGTATATGCCATTAGAAACGGTTATTCTGTCACTCACGCTTTTTTTTGCCCATTCTGGTCTGCAAGATCTTTTGAAATGACGTTTGTTGACTGCACAAAAATCCATTCTGTTTATTACTTATTATTTGTCGCTTTCAGCCACTGGGGCTACCACCACAGTCTACGCTGTTGAGGCTGATGGAGATCCTAATGCCAACTTCAACCCAAACAAGCAGCCAGGAGATGTGCAGTACTTGATCAAATGGAAAGGTTGGTCACACATTCACAATACCTGGGAGACGGAGGAGACGCTGAAGCTGCAGAACGTGAGGGGCATGAAGAAACTGGACAATTTCAAAAAGAAGGAACAGGAAAAGAAGAAATGGTAAGGCTTTGTCTGTGGTGTGGTGGCATGTCTGTGCTCTCTGCTTGTAGAGGTGGAACCACAGACATTTACTTTACGTTTTCTCCTTGCAGGCTCAAAACAGCTTCACCTGAGGATGTGGAATACTTAAACTGCCAGCAGGAGCTCATGGATGACCTGCATTCACAGTATCAGCTTGTGGAGAGAATTATCAGTAAGGGGATATACTAGCTCTCATTTTGTTTTTTGAAGTATTTGCATGCTGTTTGTTTCCGACCTCGACTATATCTTAATACACATGTCTGCGTTATTTTTCAAGGCCATTCAAATCAGAAGTCGGCAGCAGGCTACCCAGACTACTTATGCAAATGGCAAGGGCTTCCATATTCAGAATGCAGCTGGGAAGACGGGGCACTTATCGCCAGAAAGTTCCAGAAATGCATAGATGACTACATGAGCCGGAACCAGTCCAAAACAATCCCCTTCAGGGACTGCAAGGTAACAGACTAGAGTAGAGTGCTCTAAAGCAAGCCCAATGAAAATGTAATAATAATATCTGTGCATGCAGTCTTATTTAATGGCCCCATGCAGTGAAAGAATGTGCACTCTTGTTCAGGTTTTAAAGCTGAGGCCGCGGTTTGTGCCCATGAAGAAACAGGCTCATTATATCGGCGGGGAAGGACTTGAGCTTCGAGACTACCAGTTGGACGGCTTAAACTGGATGGCCCATTCGTGGTGCAAGTATGTTCAGCTGTATATTATTTATGATTACGTTCTATTTTAAACGAAGGTTGCTTGGTACCGAACAGTTTTCTTGTAACGCATATAAATCAGATACAGTCAGATGAGTTTTGTGTGTGTGTATATTAATCACCATTTGAGTAAATGGGAAATATAATGTGCTCTGATTTGATTAGGTAAGTCTTCAGTGAGTAGTTTGTATTGTTCGAGACAATGCTATAATGCTAAATAGTATTGATTTATCATCCAGTTCAATGGTTTGCTTAAGTTCTCAAGTTCTTTCTGGAGAAACGTTCTCAGTTCTCCAGAATGAGAGATGCATGTAAAATATACAGGTTGTTTTGCAAATATAAATATTAATAAATTATGTTCATAACAAACTCTTTTTGCATGAGCTGACATTGTTTCTAGTGTTTGAGTCATGTTTATTATCCTGTTCTTCTGCCAGAGGGAACAGTTGTATTCTAGCAGATGAGATGGGCCTTGGAAAGACCATTCAGACCATCTCCTTTCTGAACTATCTGTTCCATGAGCATCAGCTCTATGGTCCATTCCTACTGGTGGTGCCCTTGTCTACACTCACCTCCTGGCAGAGGGAAATCCATCTCTGGGCCCCACTGATGAACGTGGTCGTCTACCTGGGTGACATCAGCAGTAGGAACATGGTAAGATACAGCAAACTAAATACAAGCTTCACTCACTGTGAGATTAGTGAGAACATTATTTAGTTAATTTTATTTAGTAATTGCTTAACTGGAATCACCACATTATTTATCAAAAATTACAAAAACGCAGATATATATAATTTTTTTTTAGCAAATGTACACTACCGGTCAAAGGTTTGGAGACACTTGACTGAGATGTTTCTCATGATCTTAAAAATCTTTTGATCTAAAGGTGTGTGATTAAATGTTTGAAATCGGAGTTGTAGACAAAAAAAATATAATTGTGCCAACATATTCATTTCTTTCATTAGAAAACTAACTAATTTTATTTACAAAAATATATTTATTTTAAACAGATGACTTAGGAGTGAAATATTCCAAAAAGCAGCCAATAAGAGTCTGGCGTAGGTGGGGAGTCCTTTAAAAAGCATCTCTTGGGGATTCCTCAAAATGCCAAGAATAGATTTCTGGAAATTCTGGGCAAAAAGGGTGTCTACTCTGAAGATGCTAAAAATACTAAGTTATTGTGATTGATTATTTTTTTTGTTTTGTTTTGTTTGTTTTTTTATCACAACATAATTCCCATGGTTTTATTTGTTATTCCAGAGTTTTGATGACTATTATTATTATAAAACATGGAAATAAAAATAAAATATGAGTGTGTCGTCTAAACTTTTTATCTGTAGAGTGTATTCCATTCTCACTCGTGCTGCTTGAGCTGTCGGTGGTATTTTTAAATATCGAGTTTTTTTTTATGATGCATTGTTTGAAAAAAAGTGTGTTAATAATTGTTGTACTGCTCTTCTTTAGATCAGAACACATGAATGGATGCATGCCCACAACAAGCGGCTAAAGCTCAACATCCTTCTCACTACGTATGAAATCCTCCTGAAAGATAAGGTATGATGATAAAACTGATTTGAAAACGCCTCCTGCTCATAAACTCCTGTTAAGTTTCTTTTCTGTTGCTTGTGGTTTTCTGACATTCAGTTATGACTTTCAGTTTCATTATTAGTTTCAACACACAACAATTTAGTAGAAATAACATTTTAAATGGATGTTACGTGTTTGTCTAGTCATTTCTGGGGAACGTGAGCTGGGCATTTATTGGTGTGGACGAGGCCCACAGGTTGAAGAATGATGATTCCCTTCTGTATAAGACCATGATTGAGTTCAAGTCCAATCACCGGCTCCTTATCACAGGAACACCTCTGCAGAATTCCCTCAAAGAGCTATGGTCACTCCTCCGCTTCATCATGCCAGAGAAGTATGAGCCCTCTACAGTATAACTGCTGTGCTCCATACAGCACTGACATTTACTTTTTAGTTGTAAAGTGTTAGAAGTATTTTTGTACTTTTGTTTTTATCTTGTTGGACTTGATTTTACAGTTGTCCTGAGATTAATTGTGGGCGGGGTTTGGTTGTCAGGTTTCACTCGTGGGAGCGGTTCGAGGAAGAGCACGGTAAAGGCAGGGACTCGGGCTACACTAGCTTGCACAAGGAGCTGGAGCCTTTCTTGCTACGCAGAGTCAAGAAGGATGTGGAGAAGTCACTACCTGCCAAGGTGGAACAGATCCTTAGGGTGGAGATGAGTGCCATCCAGAAACAATACTACAAGTATGACTGAGCATTAAACATACCTTTTGACTGCCCACATTCTTGCTTGTCTGTTAAGTTAAACGATTGAACATTTATTAGCATTCAAATCGCTTTGGCAAGTACTGCATTTTTCTCCTACATCGATGAGTCATGGTTATGAATAATGAGATACATTTCATTTTTACATAGGTGGATTTTGACAAGAAACTATAAGGCACTCAGCAAAGGCACGAAAGGAAGCACGTCCGGTTTCCTCAACATCATGATGGAGCTGAAGAAGTGCTGTAACCACTGCTACCTCATCAAACCTCCAGAGGACAATGAGTTTTACAACAAAGCAGAGGCCTTGCAGGTATGTCTAACAAAAGATTGAACTCTAGATTAGCTACATTTTTCTCCCCCTCACATTTCTTGATAAATATCTTCCACAAGCATTGATATTTTCATAATATTCTATTGAAAGACTACAGATCATTATACAAATTATCTATAACAAGCAAGGTCTTTATCCTAGTACAACAGTGAACACTTAAAAGGGACTTTTGCATAGTCTAACAGCAATCAGACAATCACAGTAACTCCTTCCCAGAAATAGTAAGCCATAGCTCCTAAACGTCAGCTGCATAATATTCAGAAAGCGTTGCTCTAACAAATTTCAGCAGACAAGGTGAAATGAAATAAGCAATTCATGAGAATAGAAGTTGAAATCCCATGTTTTGTTTAGCACCTAATTCGCAGTAGCGGTAAGCTGGTACTTCTGGACAAGCTCCTGTTGCGGCTGAAGGAGCGTGGCCACCGTGTGCTCATCTTCTCCCAGATGGTCCGGATGCTGGACATCCTTGCAGACTACCTGAAGAGCCGTCAATTCTTATTCCAGGTGACCAGAGTACTCTTGTCTGACGTTTGTGTTCCAACAACAGAATTCAGTCAGTGAAAATGTTTGGTACATCAGGCTGAAAAGTGTGTTGTCTTGCAGAGGTTGGATGGATCCATCAAGGGTGAGATGAGGAAACAGGCGTTGGATCATTTCAATGCAGAAGGGTCTGAGGTACTTTCATAAATTCTCCGCTCTTTTGCACAGTATGTGTAAGTGTTGTGTTGTGTTTTCAGACTGTTTTTTTTTTTTTTTGCCCCCTCCGTAGGACTTCTGTTTCCTGTTGTCCACACGAGCAGGTGGCCTGGGCATTAACTTGGCTTCTGCTGATACCGTGGTCATATTTGACTCCGATTGGAACCCCCAGAATGATCTGCAGGCTCAGGCCAGAGCTCACAGGATAGGGCAGAAGAGACAGGTAAACCACATACCGCTTTTTCCAAAGGCATTCTCCTTTTCAAAATTACTCTCCTCAAAACGATGATCTGTGATTTATATACAGGTTATATTCTTGTAAATAATAGTGCGCTTGTTTAACATACAACTTTTTATTTATGTATAAAGCTCTTTCTAATGATTCGCTACTTTGTTTTGCAATGTTATTAAAACATAATCTTTCATTTTTTTCAGGTAAATATTTATCGTTTGGTGACTAAGGGGTCTGTGGAAGAAGACATCATTGAGCGAGCCAAGAAGAAGATGGTGCTGGACCACCTTGTTATTCAGAGGATGGACACTACAGGGAAAACTGTTCTTCATACTGGTGCTGCTCCTTCCAGGTAATGTTACAGCTCAGCATTAATAGCTTGTTAGAATTCCCATATTTCTAACTGAATGGAGCCTAATATTCTTAGGAGGTCAGGGATTCTCACCTGTAACAGTTATCACTGTAATGTCACAGAAAAAGCGTGCAAAACTCCTCACTTCATACATCAGCAGGGGTTCACAAACCCCACTTTGAGAGCCACAGTTGCCTTAATGGTTTCAATGTTTCTTTTATCCTTCTGTGTTTAAAGCAGTTCCACTCCTTTCAACAAAGAGGAACTGTCTGCGATTTTAAAGTTTGGCGCTGAAGAACTTTTTAAGGAGCCAGAGGGAGAAGAACAAGAGCCCCAGGTGTGTTGATTTGTGATGGCATGTAAACAATAAAACAGCATAAAACTGTTTAGACTAAATCTAAATTACATATATTTTGTTTTTTAAATCTTGTCTGTAGGAGATGGATATTGATGAGATTCTGAAGAGAGCGGAGACCAGAGAAAATGATCCTGGTCCATCTACTGTGGGAGAAGAGCTTCTCTCACAGTTCAAGGTCTGTAAATGTCATTAATATCTGTTGTGGCATGACACTCTCTTGTCCACAGAATGGTCTGAGTTTAGAGTTGGCATCGCTACCCTGCTTTTAATCAGTTTCTCTTCCCTCCTCCAGGTGGCAAACTTCACCATGATGGAGGAGGAAGATATGGACATGGATTCAGATGGCAACCGGAAGACCTGGGATTCAATCATTCCTGAAGAGCAGCGGAGGAGACTGGAGGAAGAGGAGAGGCAGAAGGAGCTAGCAGAGATCTATATGCTGCCCCGCATGAGGAACTGTGCCAAACAGGTTAAAGGAAAAATCCTGTTACCTCTGACTCCGTGAACGTGGTTACAACCACATAGTGTGTTCTATATTTTTAGTCAGCATTATATAGGTTTGAGCAATATGGGAGATTTATTGCAAATCAACTTTTTAAATCGAAGTTTTTTACTAATTTGTCAGTCATGATTTTTTAATTCCCCTGGCTTGCTCTGATTGCCTAAAGACCTCCAGTAAAAGCAAGCTCAAAAGAGAATAAAAAATGATGACAAATGAAATATTGGTGAAAATTATTTCCAAGGTTTAAAATTCCATTGCAAATGGGCCTTGTTCACCTGTGGACACTTTGAATATTACATGAGGTGTGCAGAATGTTAAAATGATGTCAAACCGAACTGTTGCAGTAATGCTGACGTGTTGTTATAATGGTTTACTGGATTTTAGATAAGCTTTAATGGTAACGAGGGCAGGCGGAGCCGAAACAGAAGATATTCTGGATCCGACAGTGACTCTGCCTCAGACCGAAAGAGGCCCAAGAAGCGAGGCAGACCACGAACTATTCCTCGAGAGAACATCAAGGGCTTCAGTGACGCTGAAATACGAAGGTAAAAGTCACTCCCTGTTGCCAAGCTCAAAACCTTAACCACTGTAGGAATGTTAAACATGCTATTTGAAACTCTTTCTTGAACTTGGTATTTAAAATGTCTCAGTTTCAACTGCCATGCTTTTTTTCCTCGATATAGGTTCATCAAAAGTTACAAGAAGTTTGGCGGCCCTTTGGAAAGGTATTTTTCTTTCTCATTTTTTTCCTCTCTTTTTTTAAAATAATAAATAAATAATTTTAGCACAATTGTTGCCACATCTTTTCCCATATTCTCACTGACGTTATGTAACAGGCTGGATGCTATTGCCCGGGATGCTGAGCTGGTGGATAAATCGGAGCATGACTTGAGGAGGCTAGCTGAGACGGTACACAATGGCTGTCTGAAAACCCTGAGGGAAAATCCATGTGGACCAGAAAAAACCTCAGGTATATAGATTATGTGCAGTTTCGTGGCCATTTGGTGACTTGTCATTAATGAGCAGTGAATTTTCTGTAATCTATATCTGCTTGTTTGTGTTTTTAGGAGGCAGGCGAGGGAAGGTGAAGGGACCTACCTTCAGGATCTCAGGTGTTCAGGTCAATGCTAAGCTAGTAATCTCACATGAGGAGGAACTGGCCCCTTTGCACAAAGCCATTCCTGCTGACCCAGAGGAGAGGAAGAGGTACCTTAGTGTTCTCTTTATAAATAGAGCATTTTAAAGATTTCTTTCCTGTTCATGATTGTAGTACATAAATTATATAATATATTTTTTAAATTTTCTTTTATTTTCAGTTTTATTTGATTAAATCAAGTTCCATTTGCACAGGTATATGCTTCCTTGTCATGCAAAGGCAGCTCATTTTGATATTGAATGGGGAAAAGACGATGACTCCAGCCTTCTTATTGGTATTTATGAGTATGGCTATGGGAGCTGGGAGATGATTAAGATGGACCCAGACCTTAACCTCACCCACAAGGTACAAAAATTTGTTTTTGTTTTGTAATCTGATTAAAAATGTGCTTGTGTTAATTTAGGAACTTTGATCTGTTATTACTTCAATTTTAATTTGTTAACTTGTCACTTGTCTTAAACAGCTTTTACCAGACGACCCTGATAAGAAGCCACAGGCCAAACAGCTCCAGACACGCGCTGACTACCTCATCAAATTACTCAGCAAGGACCTCGCGAAAAAGGAGGCCCAGAGGCAAACGGGCATGGTGAGAACACTATTTTATCCTGAATCAGTGTGTACCTTACCATCTTGTTAAGTTTGTCTGGGCTTCAGTATCAAAGAGAAATGTCTTGGACCCTTCTTTCAGACTAGACAGACTTGAAGAGCAGATTCATTTCGGAGAATATAACATTAGCTTCGGGCTGTAAGTCACAAGCATCGCAGGCCAACTTGGACATGAATATTTATTCCTAATCAAAACCAGCCACCCAGCTAACCTTTGATAAAATATGGCATGTATTGTATGTGCTCCATGATTAGTGGGAGAATAGGGGGTCCATCTTTATAAGAACAAGTCATTTATTTGTGCATTCTGTCAGATTGGCTGTCTTACAACTCCGGCTTTACATTGTTTAGTGATATGACCAAGCCTTTTCAGAGTTACTGTTTCTTATCATGTTTGAGAATCATTGGATGGTATACAGTGTTTATTTTAATTACTCAACTAAAAGTATTGCATAGTATACATTGTGTATATAACGTGTGTAATTCTTGTTATTAATACAATCATTTTTAGAAAACCGCAGGTGCACATACCATTATGCTTTTACATATTTCGAGGTGCATGTGTTTCGGCCGTGCCTTAGCTTTTATACTGTATTAGTAGTCCGGAAGCATTTAATCATGTTGGACATCTTACTCTGTGAGTAAATAATCACAGTTTGATCTTGTGTCGTCAATATTCTGTCGTGTTGCCATCATACATCCTATAAGCATTAGCATTATATACATACTAATTTGGTTGTGGTTCTGTAGCTCTGTGCACCAAGATAGATGAAAGGAAAACCAATAAAGTAAATATTAAGTTAATTGAGAGAAACAACTTCTGGTTCCTATCGTTAATCATAGAGCAAGTTTCACTTTGTTGCCCTGTTGGTCTTTAAGGAGGCTATAAAATGATAGTAAGGTCTTTTGCCCTTTTGATTAACTGAATATATGCATCATTACACTTCCTATACTGAGAAATATGTGCCACAAGTGGCTTGTAATATGTGCCCCCATCTTTCAGATGTTAATTGTATGTGATTTTACATTAATAGAGTTTGTGTTGGGACCTATTTGTGCTTCAGGCTAATTCTCGAAAGAGGAAGCCACGTGGAAAGAAGAACAAAACTGTGAAACCGAAAGTGGACGAAATGGTCAACAGTCTGTCATCTGCTCCTCCCTCAGAGAAGAGCTCAGAAGATGATGACGACAAGGAAGATGAAAAGGTCTGTATTGTAGACTGGCTGCTGTTGTGCTTTTGGAGGGTTTGTCATTCGCCAGCTTTAAAAAAAAAAAATAATAAATAAAATATTATAACCGTTATTTATTTATTTATTTTATGACCTGTACCTAAGTGACTAACAGTTTGTCCTAACCAGTTTCTGACCTTTTCTTTCTACCAAGTCTTTTATGCGAAGTGCTTATTTATGCTTTATGGGAAGTCAAATGACAGTGAATATAATGCCTCGCAAACAGACCCAGAAGCAAGCAAACTATGAAGCTGCTTGATGGTCATTTTTCAATGATTAGCTCTGACGTTTACCTTAATCTTGTTAATCTTGTAACATTAGAATTTGTTCATGAGGAAAGGTAAGCTTTGTTGATTCTGAAATGAAGCGTAATTTTGATCATCACTGTTGGATGCAAACATTGCTTTAGGGTAGAAGGTAAAAGTCACATTTTCCCTCTTCCCCTCAAAGGACTCACCACCCGCCAAGCCACCACCACCAAACAGAAGGGGACGAGCTTCTGATCGGGTGATAAAGGAAGAGGAGGAGGATGAGGAGGAAGAAGAGGAGGAAGAAGAGGAGGAGGAACCAGAGCCTGAACCAAATGTCAAAGAGCCAGAGGAGAAGGAGATAAAAGAGAGAGAGATAAAGAAAGATATCAAACAGGATAAGAAAGAGGAAGGTCGGGACATCAAAGTGAAAAAGGAACCCAAAGAGAAAAAGGAGAGCAAGCCTGTGGAGTACAGAGTAGAGGAGTCTTTCATGGAGAAGGTACTTGAAGAAAACAAATCTTCTTCTTTTAACTCTGAAAAGGTGTTATGAGTTACTGAATGATGCATGAGAATGGTTTAAGCAATGGTTTAAGTAATTTACCCTGGTTAGACTTGAATCACTTATTTTTTTATTTATTTTTTAACTGTATTACAAAAAACAGTCTCCGGAAATAAAAGTTGAAGTTCGGGAAAAGAGCAAAAAGGCAGACACGCCTGTCCAGATCACTGCTGGAGGAGAGAACGTTCCAGTCTCCGAGGAATCTGAGGAGCTCGACCAGAAGACCTTCAGCGTGGTGAGTCACAGCTCACTCATTCCTCGTTCCCCTTTCTGTTAAAGCTGATGTTATACAAGTCTGACCCAGAGGATGCAGCTCACATCAGTAAACTAGCAGGTACAGGTTAAGACCATAACCTGTACCTGCTAGTTTACTGATGTGAGCTGCATCCTCTGGGTCAGACTTGTATAACATCAGCATGTGACATTGATTGCTTTAACAGATTGTGCTGTATTCATCACTCACACTGTAGTTGAGGCAATAGCTTATTTGCGTCCATCCCCCCGTCCACCCCTCCCCCCAAATTTGCTGGTCATTTATATCTAATGGAGAGTGCTTTGAATGAGTAACTTTTTTACCAATGGTTTTAGTAACTAGATAGTTCATACCAGCTAGTTTATTAATTCACCAATACCAGTAAAGTGTTTAACCCTGTGCTTAACAGTGTAAGGAGCGCATGCGGCCGGTGAAGGCAGCCTTAAAACAGCTGGATCGTCCTGAAAAAGGTCTTTCTGAGCGTGAGCAGCTAGAGCATACTCGTCAGTGCCTAATCAAAATTGGTGACCACATCACCGACTGTCTAAAAGAGTACACCAACCTTGAACACATCAAGCAATGGAGAAGGTATGTGTGTAGTTTGCTTTGATAAAAACTTACACAATGAAATATATATATATATATATATATATATATATATATATATCAACACTATTTTATATTGAATTCATTCAATTTAGACTAGTTTATAACCCTCTTTCGTATCATGACAGAAATCTTTGGATATTTGTTTCCAAATTTACGGAGTTTGATGCAAGGAAACTTCATAAACTGTATAAGCATGCAATCAAGAAAAGACAAGAAAATGCTCAGGTATGTTCCTGCTTTCAGCAGCATTTTATTAGATGGTGGAATCAACTAATATGTGAACTGTTATTTAATGACTTCTG
This sequence comes from Ameiurus melas, assembly GCA_012411365.1. Taxonomy (NCBI): domain Eukaryota; kingdom Metazoa; phylum Chordata; class Actinopteri; order Siluriformes; family Ictaluridae; genus Ameiurus; species Ameiurus melas. Next base: position 2,778,352 of record CM022763.1, read on the forward strand.
TGTGCATGCTATAAAGAACAATAAATGGCATATTTTTCCATATTGTATTTTAAGTTTTTATGGTTTGTATTAATTTCAGGCAGCGGACCAAAACACTAGCACTGTAAATACACAAGCCTTTAGACACACAGGTATGTCTCTTATTGCATCAGCATTTCTTCAAATTTCTTATTTTTAATTGTGGCATAATTTTAAAAGTGGCATGATGGTATAAAATGCCTCACAATACGAGTGTTGAGACTTGAAACCAAACTGGTAAATCAACGTTAAAAGCCCTAAAATGATAACTTTGCAAAAATAAAAACAAATTCTCCTCCTTTCCTATTTTCCCCAGACATTGAGAGGTTAAAGGACTCTCAGCAAGACGAGAGCAGTAGAGACAGCTACAGTTCAGACCGACACCACTCGACCTCACGCAGCCACGAGCAGAGCAAAGAGCGCCACTCCGGTGACTCGTACAGGAAAATCTCGGACTCCAGGAAGAGACCGTACTCCTTCAGCAATGGCAAAGACCACAGAGAGCGAGACCACTACAGAGAGCGCCAGGACAGCAGGTAGGTCATGCACACCTCGTCAGAGTCTTCCACTCGTGTAGAATAAACGTAGTTACAGATCTTCCTATATCAAATTAAAGATTTCAAATTTCAATTCAAATTGCATGAATAATGAATTAGTTTACATTTCCCCAGATAGAGCCAACATTGGCAGTAACACTACAATGTGTTTGTATCATGGAACATGAAAACTGGTGCTTTCTTACATCGTAATTTGAAGTCCTATGAGATGCCCATAACCCACATCAAAAAGCTGCTTCTTGCAATAGTTAAACCAACTCCTAAATTTAGGCTTTCTCTTAATCTGTTCACCAGACAAGAACACATTGTATGCCCAGTAGAATTCTTTTTGAGATTCAGTCAGTGGAAAAGATACCATCTGTAGGAAAAGGGTTATTTTAGACCATGGGTGTCAAACATACGGCCCGCTAGAGGGTTCAATCCGGCCCGCAGGACGAATTTTGAAAGTGAAAAAAAAAAATATGCATAAAAGACGCGAACTTGTCATTTTTAATAAGATGCTATTCCTAAATTATCCGCTAGGGGGTAAAAGACGCTGCACATATCTGTGACTGAACAGCAGATGGCAGCAATGCGACGTCTGCTGTTTGTTATCACGGAGTAGTCTACTCTATTTTCTACTCGGCCCCACACCCTCATTAGCCACAATGTCTGCCAAAAAGCAGAAAAGTGGATACAGAGTGTAGAGGTTTCCATGAAAAATGGACCGCTTCCTATTTATTCACAGAGATGAATGGGTAATAGTTAAAAAAAAGTGCAATTTAATGTTAGTCAACAGCTTCAGTACAAAAGAGTTTGGTTTGGTGGAATCCTATTGTTCATGCAATGCCATAAATTTGAAAGTGAAATACTATATTTTTCAGTTCCAAATACCTGTGAAGTTTTTTTTGCATTTCTACAAACACTGTGAGCAGTTGTAATGCACATATATGTGAATGATAATCAGAAGCAAATTGCATGTTTGTATTAAGAAATCTGAGGTTGTTCATGATATATTTTATAAAAGGATATTTCATTAAATATAAATGTCTTTGCATGAAAACAAAGGTGAAAACATGGAATTCTTGTTATTTAAAGGTGATTATACTATGATTTTACTGGCCCGGCCCACTTGACATCTAATTAGGCTGGATGTGGCCCCTGAACTAAAATGAGTTTGACACCACTGTTTTAGAGTATAGGGCTATTCGGACGGGACTAGTTTTATATGGGGAGGTGGGGTAAGGTAATAATTACCAGAGATTTTCGAACCCAGCCAGTGAAGATGTTGGTGTCTTTTACCTTCTATAAAATTGCCTGTAATAATAACCCCAGGTTAAAGTAATCCTGTGCGAATGCGCACTCGATTCGTTCTCGAAATTTTAGTCCTGTTGCCAAGCACCACTTTGACAGAGGGATAGTTATCCCTCTCTTCCTGAAAAATCTCCTCCCAATCAGAACGATGACATACCATTTGTTCAAACAGCGTTTGATCATGTCGTTCTCCCCAAAACTGAAACTAAATAAAGTTTCAGCTTTCATCCAGTTGCTGCTTCTCTTTTGCTTCATCTGTGGTGTTGTATTATCAAACCCTGAGGTGTGGAGCAGCATATCATATGACGCACTGGGCTGCTGTGATGGGCCGTCAGCACATAAATGACCAAGATATGCCCATCTTGGCAATTTCTACAGAAATCGCTTATCCTGCGCAAATCGACTATAAATATCACCGATGTCCGTAGTAACAATTAATTTCCAGCCATAAGTCCTGAAAACTAATCCTGTCCGAGTGGAACTTGAGGGACCTTAAACATTCAAATGTGGGCGTGAAATATTATACTAATTTAAACAGGAAAATCGGATCCGATAGCCCTTAATCTCCAAGCGTAACAATTACATATAAACCCATTTTAATTTATACGTCAATTTGTCAAATGTTTCAAATGAATTTCCTTGTACTTGTATCTTCCCACAGATATTACAGCGACAGCAAGCATAGGAAGCTAGATGATCACCGTTCTAGTCGAGACAACTGGTCAGACGGCAACAATAAGGAGCGTGTACACTCGGAGCACCGTTCCCTCTCGGAGCACCGCTCCAGCTCGGACTACAGTCACCACAAGGCCTCTCGTGACTATCGCTATCACTCAGACTGGCAATTAGAGCAGCGCGCGTCGGGTAGTGGGCCTCGTTCTCCTCGAGACCAGAGATCGCCCTATGACTCCCGATCGCCCATGGGCCACCGGTCGCCCTTTGAGTACACTTCTGAGCACAAGAGCACGCCCGAGCAGGTCTGGAGCAGTCGTAAGACATAGCGCTCAATCAGCCATAAATACACAAACGCAGGAAATGCCTTATTGGACTTTTGGCCGCTGTACTGCGCATCTGAGCTTCTCTTTGGAGGCGTGGTGCACTCCTCTCCTCTCTTCTCCAGGCTAAGTTTGAATAACTGGGGAGTGAACACAAATTAAATATTTTTGTATTTAATAGTCCTGCTGCACCATTTCCTAGGTGTACGAGGTGTATGAGGTTTCATTTTTAATTATTTTTATAAAGTGACTACTTTTTCTTTCTTCCCCCTTATCCCCTAAACGCTTGTGTTCCACCGCTACCTGCGACACTGGATCCTGGCATTGACTTACCACATTTGTAAAGCAGCTCTTGACTTAAAACAGAAGTGTTTGAACAGAGGAAACTAGCATAATGTATTGTCTTGATACTGGGCTAAAGGTGGCTCTCTTCTGAGCAGCCTGAAGGACTGGGGTTCACCTTCCAAAGTACCTCGTTTACAATGTTTTTGTTTTGTTTTTTCATGTGACCACCATGCGGACTTTGTTTCTTTGCATCATGCTTGAATTATTTAATTCTCAGCTGTAACATAATCTGGATTCTGTTTTGAAAGCATCTGAAAATGTCATTTTCGTAAAATTGTACTACTGTAAATTATTGTATAAAAGTAAATTTGAATGGGCTTTTTCTTCTCAGGCTTTTTTTCTTAAAAAACTAGTCGTTCCCGTTCCCCACCAACTCAGGCTTGTTTGTCAGTTGTATTGATTTAACGTTTCTATGTCCATAGGACGGTTTATGTAAATGATGTTATTTACAGTGTAATTTGGGGAAAGTGGAAACTTATCTATTTGTGTATTCCTGTGAAAAGACTTCTTTGAATCCCAGGTTTGTTTGGGGTTTTTTTTGTTTGTTTTTTCGTTTTCAAATTCACACGATGTCTAAATTGTTCAACAAAAAAAGCCTCACTGAAATGGCAACATCATGTCAGGAAAACGGTGAGGAGTGATGGTTAGAGGCACTTATGTGAACTTGAAATAGTCTTCTTTTTCTATAAAATTCCATCTTTCTCTTTTTTTGTTTTATTTTTTTTTTATAAATACATAAATGTAGGCAATAATGTAAAATCTATGCAGCCCAAGTGTATTTCTGGTGAACGGCCCAATCAAGTCAAAATGCTGTTACAGTACACACTGTATATAAATCTGCTCTATATTTCAAATCAAATTTACACTGAAGATGCATGGATTTTTTTTTTAAATAATTGTTTTATATAATTGTTTATAAAGTCATTAAACTCGAATCACTGTTTTCACCTGTAACGTGGCTGTTGGCATCAGTGTCCATCACTTTGAAAGTTTTGTTTTGTTTTTTTCCTCCTGTTCCCCCGCATTTCTCAAAGCCATAAAGTTTAATTTTCACGTTTGTTTGTTTGTTTGTTTGTTTATTTATTTATTTATTTATTTTTCACTCTCGAGTTCAGCAGGATGAATTCTCCACAACGTGAGTCGTTTAATTGATTATTCTTCTCGGTGATCAAGGATAGACCGATCAGCTGAGCAGTGTTTTGCGCCCCCTAGTGTGCAGGCGTAAAATGCATTTTCGGTCAGCGCCACCTATCGTGCAGGCGTGAATTAACCGAAGGCGATTAATCGTTTCGCGTTCGATGTGAACGCACCGTTCGTCAGTCTGAAAGCACCTTTACGTGGGTAGTTTATTCCACTGCATGAAGTACCGGAACTTGTAGCCACAATAACTCTCCAAAACCCGTGGGCGGGGCCAGTAACACGTCTCGTTTCTGATTGGCTAGACACCACGCGTCATATAAAGCGCGACACCATAATCACAACAACAGACGCCATTTTTTAAGGGAAAACCTTTCAGATTAGTTCTTTAAAAAAAAAAAAAAAAAAATGGAGAAAACGGAGCCGTGGCACAACAAGGAGACGAAGACACTAATAGGCATCTGGTCCGAGGATGAAGTGCAGCGGGAGCTGGAAGGTACCGTAAGAAATCAAAAAGTGTTTCAGAAAATATCCCAGCGCATGTGGGAACTGGGTTACAACCGCAGCCCAGATCGATGTCGAGTCAAAATAAAAAAGCTTAAACAAGATTACCGGAGACTGAAAGAGTACAACAAAAGGAATGGGACGAACCGGAAAACAAATCAGTGGTACGACGCGCTGGACGCTGTCCTGGGACGCAGAGCGGAAAGTGTGGGCAGGAGTGTTACAGCGGAATCGTCCTCCTCTCTGCTGGAGTCGGTGATGAACTGTAACGGTGTGGAGGATGGGGCAGATAGTGACGACGACGTCTTGTCAGGTAGGGAAAAAAAAAAAAAAAAGTTTGTTGGTTTTACCTAATGTGAGTTTATGTTACTTCACTAGCTCTGTGAATGTTTGTGTACTGCTCACCTACCTTCAGCCTCACAGCTGTAACTCATCCTGTCTTTTTATTCTCCAGTCTGTATTGATAATGCAGACGACCCGAACAGAACCAGGATTAGTTCTCCAGCGCTTGCAGTAACGTTACCCCTGTCTCCAGGACTGTCCTCTCCTGCGTCCAGCAACCTTACAGCCGAGGAACCCCGACCTAATGTGCCTCGGGTCAGAGGTGAGATAAACACTGGATTTGGGTTCGTTTGTTTGTTAGGACATAGCTCTATCAAGACGATAAAGCACAATAATGCATATCTGACTAAGTTATGGGTTTTTCAAACCAGTGTATCAAAGGCTGGGTGATCTGGCCGAAATATCCTATCACGATACTTGAGGACATTTCTGTGTATTCAGTCAAAATCCTCTTCGATCCATGCGCGTCGAATACAAGTACAGCTACAAGGTCTCATTTACCAACAAACGTCACGGTCATTGCACGGTCGTGCAAAACAATTCGGCAGAATTGCAATTTCGCCAACTCGAGTAGTTTTGAGTAGCACAAAATCACAGCAAATTGCATCACAATCGAGCATTTTTGCCTGCAACAGTCACAAAGATACTCGGCAAAATCCCGGAATCCTGGAGCCTGACCAGGAAAAAGCAGTTACTGAAAAGTCTAGACAGCCATGGGGGGGTAAACCTTCCTTAGCCCGCTGTCACCCACCAGCCAGCTCTCCTCTATCATACAAAAGATGCCAGCCAGGAAGGGTGAAGGCGAACACGTGATTACTCTGAGTATGTGTGAAGCCAACCAACTCCACTTTTTGAACTGCCGCTCATGCAGCATCACAGGGCAGTGTGATGTACTCTTGGGGGCTCTATCTGCCCTCTTCCGCATACATGAACTCTCAGACGCCCATGACTGGCTAGTGTCACTATGAAAAGCACGGCTTTCCTGGCTCATGGCCATGTATGCCCGTGGCATTGTTGAATAAGCAAATTTTATAGATTCGAACGCTGGATGGTAACACGAACACTTTCCTGTTGCGCCACTCTGGAGTCACTTATAAATTACTTTAGCCTTTTAAACACCAGTTAAACGAGCCGTACAGCAAATAGACCTTTGCTGTATGGGTGATTCCACAGACATGTATGTAAAGTGTTCTACACTCTAACAACTTCTGTGCATGTCTCAGTCTTTGAATCTCTATAAATAACTTAACGCTATGACAGCCCGAATCCACATCTACACTTGACTTGAAAATATAATCAAATCAGTCACATAATTTTATCACATTAATGTGTGAATCCATTTATGTCGTTCCTAAAACATCCTTTAGGGGCGCATGGTGGCTTAGTGGTTAGCACGTTCGCCGCACACCTCCAGGGTCCAGGGTTCGATTCCCATCAGGGCCATATGTGTGCGGAGTTTGCATGTTCTCCCCGTGCCGCGGGGTTTCCTCCGGGTACTCCCCCAGTCCAAAGACATGCATGGTAGGCTGAATGGCGTGTCCATAGTGTATGAATGAGTGTGTATGTGATTGTGCTTTGCGATGGACTGGCACCCTGTCCAGGGTGTACCCCGCCTTGTGCCCAATGCTCCCTGGGATAGGCTCCAGGTTCCCCCGTGACCCTGAAGAAGGAGTAAGCGGTAGAAGATGGATGGATGGAAAACATCCTTTTTAGGTTTGTCCATTATAGGGTCTGAAACATGCGTTTTAGAGTTCAACTCTGTAATCTGAACACATTCACACCTGTGATATACATATTCCACACATATGAATATTCTACATGTTCAACAGGAAGTTGTATCGTCTGAATTTCATGAAAGTCATAGGAGAAATAAAAATATTTATATTATGTATAACTTTTTTCTTTCTTTTCAATACTGTGATCCCTTTGAAAGTACATCCCTGTTACTTGAAAGAGAAATAAAATGTAATTAATTAAATAAAAAATGTAAGTAAGTCATTACAATGTCCTTGATGTTTTCATGTAATTAGCATGGTTGCCAGTTAACCATATTTTGTTTTAATTCTATGCAAAAAAAACCCATTTTAAACATTTTTGAATGGTTATGTGTATATTTTCTTAGATTCAAAACATAAAAGTTTTGTTTTTTTAAAAGTTACGAGTCTAAATAGCTCCTCGGTTGTGGAATAACCCACCGTTATTGCAAAGTTACACTGAATAAATTGCGCTCCAGTCTGAATTTCTGTATGTGCTCGCCTCCCAAAGATGACATGAGAACATTACTTACTTGGCTTCATTTTTCCAAATTTATGATTCACTCTCTGCCACACCCCACTGCCCTGCATCCTCTTTTTCTCCTCCCCATGTTCCTTTCTTTTGATACTACATTTAAACTCTTACAGGTTAAGGACATGTTGGTGAGATGTCATGTTGAGGGGTTTCCTGAGATCTGGTATTTTGACCACATAACCACATGACTTGCCGGTTCTTTATTCTCCTGTGGTTTTATTTCTGTTAAGGTGTGACAATCTGTCAGCCAATAATCATCAAATGTCTTTTCCCACACCTTTATAATATTAAGGTCATGATTTTGTTTATTTCTGGGGGTTTAAGTGGTCAATGTTCACAGGCCCCAAATGAGTTCTGCCTTGATGACTTGCCTTACCTTTGTGTGTAGCTACAGCACTGGTTATGTAGAGCATTGTGATGACTCGCATGCATGCATGCATGTATTTATTTATTTTGTACTGTACATTTCACCAGGAAAAAGGAGACGAGGACACTCAAACCACATTGACACTATGAGAGAGATCTTCCTTATGGCCGAGGATCGCGAAGACAGACGGCAACGAGTTCATCAAGAATTTGAAGAAAGACGACTCCAAGTCCTGCAGGAGTTGGAACGCTCAGCTGGGATACGGGAGACAGAGTTGATCAACACCCTGGCACAGTTTAACCAAGGACTGCTCAGTGTAATGGGGCAGCTAGTCTCCGTCATGGCCAGCAACCACAGCCCTCAATCGCCACCTTAAAACTTTTGAGTTCCAAAATGGTTTCCTTTGGATTGTTATGCAGGACAATTGTTGAATGCGGTTACATATTTATAACTAAAATATAATAATAAGCTCTTTTCACTACACACTTTCCAGTGTGTTTTATTTGTTGCATTTAGAAGTATTTGTATCTTTATGGCTACCATACATTTTCTGGCCTTTTTATCAGGTACAACTACCATAGATATTACGTTGTAGATATACAATTATTTACTGACCAGACATGATCACTTTCAGTTATGAATGACTCTGACATGAGCCGCGTTTCCACCCAGGAACTTTCCACAGGAACTTTCCACAGGAACTAGGGACTTTTGGAGGTACTCAGTGCGTTTCCACCGCAGGGACCAGCGTCTAAATTTAGTTCCGGGTAAAATAGTTCCCCCTCTGAAAGTCCCTACTCAGGAGGTAGTACTTTTTCAAAATTAATTAAAAAATTTTAACCTCCATTTTTAAAAGTTTTTTAAACTGTTTTATTGCGATTCGCATCAACACAATGGAGGTTCTTAAAAAGTACAACAAGGTTCAGGCCTTATTACGTATTTATGCCAAGGACAAAATACAGCGGGAACTGGAAATGGCAAGCTGTGATGAAAAAGTATGCGTAAAAATATCAAGTTGGTTACACAAGCTGGGCGTGAGAAAACAATTACAATTATTTTCTCAATTACCTCTTTAGCAAATACATCACAACCAACAGTAACAGCTTGAACCTCCTCCATGCTTGTTGTTGCAGTGTTATCAGATTACAGAAAATAGACTCATTTTATAAAACACCAATCTTTAGCCAAAGATTTTTTTAAAATTACGCGGATTTTAAAAAACGCGGCTATGGTATTCTGTTCGGCTGCCCTGTAGATGTGTGTAGTGAGACTGCAGCTCATCTTTTCCCATGCACTGTTTGTGTTCATTATCCACTACCATCAATCTGTGTCAGTTTCAGACCAGTGACACAGTCCAACACGTTAGAGCAGGAAAACACTAAAATGTGCAGGACAGGGGGTCCTCTAGGACCAGGGTTAGGAACCTGTGAGCTTACAACATGTAACGGAATTTCTAGGGGTATAATAATACATTGTGAATCTGGAAAAAAATGTGACAATATGCATCAAGGACATGTGCAATGTCGGAATTCTACTAATTATGCATGTGATGCAAATGCACTGTTTGAACACCAGAGGTCTTAACCAAGGAGTTAAAATGTGTGAACTGTGATGTAAATGATGGCCTGATAGCTCTGGATTACGATTACCAGCAATCATTGTGCGTTTATATGGTCACACTGCCATATTACATCTGTTAAAAAGAGCTCTTCGGCAGCTTTCAAACGCCATCCCCACGTGCAAGTGGCCGTGGTAAGTGGTCATTTTAGCCGACGTTGGAGCTCTATTTCTGCTTTGGAGCTCATTATGTTTTAATCTTCAAAATCCTCAGGTCAGACACTTTGTTTAATCAAACTTTTTTTCAGAGAATTTATAAATATATTTATTTTTAAGATATAGTAAATCTGTAGTCTAGTCATATTTTGTTTACAATATTCAACCGCTAGCAATTTTTTTATTTATTTATTTTTTATAAAAATGCACAGTGTCTTGTATTGTTTTTTTTATACATATATAAATTTTTGAAAAAGTCTTTTCAGTCATCATTTTTCCTTCATTTTGAATTTTCCAAGAATCGAATTGTGACCAGAGTGTATCATTATACCCCTAAGAATCTCAGTTCTTTCATCTTTGGCATTTGGATATCTGTGTAAATTACAAAGCCAGAGACTGCAGTCGTTTATATGCTTTATTCGAGAAATGGTGATGCACAATTGTCTGTGTTTAGATAATGCACCAGGGCATCGCGCACAACCACGGCTGCGCCTTCAGCATCTTCCTCTGGGGGCAGTGCCACTAAAATCTGGTCTCCTACAGCAGGAGGGTCCCATTCCTCGCTGTACTGCTCACCGTGCGTTTCGCATAAGTTGTGGAGGACACAACAGGTGAGCACCATTGTTTTCACAAGGTCTATGTGGCTGTCATTGCGTTTAAGGAGGCATCTCCATCGTCCCTTCAGGCGACTGAACGCCTTTTCAGCCACACAACTTGCTCTGCAGATTTTCTGATTGAATGTCCTCTGTTCAGCTGTCAGCTGCCCAGTGTCTGAATATGGTTTCATGAGCCAGTTCTGCAATGGAAATGCAGCATTACCGAGGAGGTAGTAGCCAACTTCATGACCAGCTATATTTTTGGTATGGTTTGGAAATAGTCCTTGTCCTATAAGATCCCACAACCCTGACACATGCAGAACTGTAGCATCATGCATACTGCCAGGACTTCCTGCAAATACATGCCAGAAGAGCCCATTTCCATCCACAACTCCTTGCAGTATGATAGAATGCCAGCCCATGTGGTTAAAATACTCAGCATGGTACTCTGTAGGGACATTTGGGATATGTGATCCAGCGACAACCCCCACACACTGTGGAAGTCCAAATCTCTGCTCGAAGTTCATGGCCATTTCCATAAGCTTATCATCATTCGGGAATGGTATCAGTTCTGGCAGCAGCACTTCATTAACAGATGTGCAGAATTCCCGAACGCATCGCCACACCGTAGTAAGACCGACGCCAAACAAATGTGAAACGAGTCTTAACTCGCTGTTGGTGGTCAGCTTCCACAGTGCTATGGCTACCCGTTTTTTTATGGGCACACACAGACGAAAGTTGGTGTCCCGCTTCTCCATCGCTGTTCGCAGCCTATGGCACAGGTACAGGAATGTGTCTTCAGACATTCTGAAATTCTGGCTCCACTGCTCGTCTGTAAAGTTGGGAACTACAACAGTCCACCAGTTGTTTGCTCTTTGATGGGCCCAAACAGAAGGCGGCCTGCGACGTAACTGGTAATATAACTGGATCTGAAACATAAGTCACGCAAGGTCCTATTCACTAATAAGTACAACACTGAAAAGAAACATAAAGAAAATATCCACCCAGAGCGACTGGCATATTAATCATTTTAATGAACTTCTCATACTCCGTGGCATCCAAGCTTTATTTTAAAATGAAAGTCTGAGTTTTTTCCGTGCTTGTTTACATTTCATTCCTTGACGTTGGTCATTTTTTTTCCCACTTTGGTTAAAAAATTTCTACATTACTCACAAAACCACTTGACTGCTTGCTGATGGTGGGATTTGGCCCTTGCTTCGTCTCTAATTAAAGAGCTCGATGCAGCAGCACTTTAGTCCTTGAGTCTGTTCAGCTCTCACAGCTCATGCTCTTGTTTTTATGAGCTTACAGCAAAATCTTACTATCATCTATATCGGTCATTTCATTTTCTTTTCTCATATAAAAACGCCACAGTAGTCTCCCCCGTGACGTCAGCGTTTTGCGGTGGAGTTTTTCTTTAATCTAGTTTCGCACGACTTGATGCTCGCCGTAAACGCCACGCGTTTATGTGCACGCGCACGTTGCTTTACTAATCAGTATCTAAACTGCATTTGTTAAATTTGATGTAAATATTAAACCTGCATCTGAGAGCTCACATGTGTAACATAAATAGGCGCAGAACAGACTCACCTGTCTTTGTCTTCGTCTTTGGCGTCGTAACCTGTTGTGTGTGTTCAAAATCAAGTCTCTAATCCTTAATCTCCTTTTTCTCATGAGTCTGATCTCGGTCGATATAAACTGATTAACCAAACGGCCGATTAGACACAGGAACAAAGTTAACCCAACCACTTTCTCCATGTTTCAATGTGTGTGTAGTGTAGTGTAGTGTAAACACACCGCGCACGGTGATGACGTCACTGGGCTATGGGCGGTCTTTGTTCAGTTGAGTTCCCTAATCCAATCTATAGTAGGTGACTATAGATGCAGGTTATACAGTGGGGGAAATAAGTATCGTGTCTAAATAATTAAGTATATAAAAAAAAATTCCATTAAATATATTTACTGAAACAATGAGGCTATTCCTATGACATTTTCACCAGTCTTTGGTATTAACTCAAGAAATTTGCAAATATAAAGAAATCCAAACATTAAAGTCCATAAATTAAGTTATGTGTAATAAAGTGGAATGACAAGAATTACTTCTGAACACCAAGGTTTTAACAGAAGGAGAACTTCTACATTGCAAGTGAATGTGAAACCCATGAGAAATGCTTATAAAAAAGACAATTGTGACATCAGTGTTGAACAAAAAATTTGTATTAATTTTATCCATTGCGAGATATTGCTTAATCTTAAACTACTTAATCTTAAAAACTATATATATATATATATATATATATATATATATATATATATATATATATATATATAATGTATATAGTGTATATATATATATATATATATATATATATATATATATATATATATATATATATATATATATATATATATATATATATATATATATATAATGACACTTTGCTACAATGTAAAGTAGTGAGTGTACAGCTTGTGTAACAGTGTAAATTTGCTGTCCCCTCAAAATAACTCAACACACAGACATTAATGTCTAAACCGCTGGCAACAAAAGTGAGTACACCAAGTGAAAATGTCCAAATTGGGCCCAATTTACCCGGTGTCATGTGACTTGTTAGTGTTACAAGGTCTCAGGTGTGAATGGGGAGCAGGTATGTTAAATTTGGTGTCATCGCTCTCACACTCCCTCATACTGGTCACGGAAAGTTCAACATGACACCTCATGGCAAAGAACTCTCTGAGGATCTGGAAAAAAGAATTCTTGCTCTACATAAATGATAAAATAAATAATGGCCTAGACTATTTGAAGATTGTCAAGATCCTGACACTGAGCTGCAGCATGGTGGACAAGACCATACATCGGTTTAAAAGGACAGGTTCCACTCAGAACAGGCCTCGTCATGGTCGACCAAAGAAGGTGAGTGCACGTGCTCAGCGTCATATCCAGAGGTTGTCTTTTGGGAGTGCTGCCAGCATTGCTGCAGAGGTTGAAGGGTTGGTGGTTCGGCCTGTCAGTGCTCAGACCATACGCACACTGCATCAAATTGGTCTGCATGGCTGTCGTCCCAGAAGGAAGCCTTTTCTAAAGATGATGTACAAGAAAGCCCACAAACAGTTTGCTGAAGTCAAGCAGACTAAGGACATGGTATACTGGAACCATGTCCTGTGGTCTGATGAGACCAAGATAAACTTATTTGGTTCAGTTGGTGTCAAGCATGTTTGGCGACAACCAGGTGAGGAGTACAAAGACAAGTGTGTCTTGCTTACACTCAAGCATGGTGGTGGGAGTTTCATGGTCTGGGGCTGCATGATTGCTGCCGGCACTGGGGAGCTACAGTTCATTGAGGGAACCATGAATGCCAACATGTACTGTGACACACTGAAGCAGAGCATGATCAGTATGCAGTATTCCAGCATGATAATTACCTCAAACACACTTCCAAGATGACCACTGCCTTGCTAAAGAAGCTGAGGGAGAAGGTGATGGACTGGCCAAGCATGTCTCCAGACCTAAACCCTATTGAGCATCTGTGGGGCATCCTCAAATGGAAGGTGGAGGAGCACAGGGTCTCAAAGATCCACCAGCTCCGTGATGTCGTCATGGAAGAGTGGAAGAGGACTCCAGTGGCCAAGAGGATTAAGGCAGTGCTGGAAAATAAAGGTGGCCACACACAAATATCGACACTTTGGGACCAATTTGGACATTCTCACTTAGGGGTGTACACATTTTTATTGCCAGCGGTTTAGACATTAATGTCTGTGTGTTGAGTTATTTTGAGGGGACAGCAGATTTACACTGTTACACAAGCTGTACACTCACTATTTTACATTGTAGCAAAGTGTCATTTCTTCAGTGTTGTCACATGAAAAGATATAATCAAATATTTACAAAAATGTGAGGGGTGTACTCACTTTTGTGAGGAGATACTGTGTGTGTGTGTGTGTGTATGTATGTATGTATATATAATATATATATATATATATATATATATATATATATATATATATATATATATATATATATATATTATATATAATTTAAAGACTAATACTGGAATCTAGGTGTTAAATACTTACCACTCATACTTACTATACATTTTATGACGAGGTGGTGAGAGTTAGGTGATGGCCTCCTCACAGGGGCTGGTCTTTTAAAAGTGTGTGAGATTCTCAGTGCAGATGGGCCTGGTAAAGGGGATGGGTTTCTTACAGGAGAATGCCTGAGGAAAGGGGGTGTGATTCTCAAAAACATAGAACAATGAACAGAATGCAGAAACAAAAACAACGGCAATGTATTACAAAAGAAGGACAGGATAGATAGATAGATAGATAATAGATATATATATATATATATATATATATATATATATATATATATATATATATATATATATATATATATATATATATATATATATATATGTGTGTGTGTATATATATATGTGTGTGTATATATATATGTGTGTGTATATATATATGTGTGTGTATATATATATATATATATGTGTGTATATATATATATATATGTATATGTATATATATATATATATATATATATATATATATATATATATAATATTATTATTATTATTATTATTATTTAGAAAAATGTATTTATTTTTAGTGTATTTATTTTTTTGTCACACCAAATTGTTGGCACCTACTTTGAAAACCACTGGATTAGAAGACAAGGGCAACGGCAACAAATTTACCTCAGTCTGTTAACACTGCCCACATTAAATTACGAATCCAGTTAAATGTCCTGATTTAATCTGATAGCCTCCTTAGGATTTTTGTGTTAATGGTGACATCGACGGTCACATGACAATGCCAACATGGCAGAGGTAGTATGTTGTATCTATTTAAAAAAAAAAACAGTATACAGTAAACTCCCCCGCAACCCTGAAAAGGAGTAAGTGGTAGAAGATGGATGGATGCCCAGACCCCCCTAAAAGAAGCTTAGCCCCCCATTCATAAATCTCTAGTGACATCCCTGCAACACACACACTGATGAGTACGTCCTGTTTCACTGGCCATGCAGTAGGTACTGCATCGAATGGAGTACGTATTGTCACAGTACGTGATTTCGGACGCAGCCAAGGTCCAGGCTGTAGCCTGCAGAATGTGGCAGGGTTGCACGTTTGGGTGGGGCTGCATGTGTCGGGTGGGGCTGGTCTTATTGTTTAGCGTCAATTTAATGACATCGATACCTACCGCTAATCTTAACCTCAACCTGATGGGCAGAGTGACACATGTAGCCCCAGCCAAAAGTGCAGCCCCACATTCTGCAGGCTGCAGCCATGTCTAGTTGGAAATAGAAAGCATCCACACACTCCAACAAACAGCATACCAACCTGACAGCCTGCCCTGTCCATAGTCACTCAACCCACAGACACAGTGATACTGAATGTAATTTAGACAGAGAAACAAGCTTCAGCTTCTCCTGTCATTTTTGTCTTTGTGGTTAGCATGTTTGCCATCGCACTTCTGGGTTTGGGGTTTCAAATCCTGCTGTGTGCAGCGTTTTCATGTTCTCATGCTTCGGGGACTTCCTCCATGTACTCTGGTTTCCTCCCCCAGTCCTGGACATACGCTGTAGGCTGATTGACATTTCCAAATTGCCTGTAGTGTGTGAATGTGTGTACGATTGTCCCCCTGTGATGGGTCCAGCATGTCCCCTGAGCTCCCTGGGATAGGCTCCAGGCTCCCGTGTAGGATAAGCAGGATAGATAGATGGATGGATATTGTACTGCACAGACCAGGCAGACTGGCACTCACATGGCTTACATGACATAAGTTGTTGTGACAGTTCCCAATAATGATCAGTTGTTCTATATTTCATTCATAAATTCTTTACACACTAATAGCTATAATATTAGTGTAATGGTAAATGGTAAATGTGCACTTATATAGCGCTTTTATCCAAAGCTCTTTACACTGTGTCTCATTCACCCATTCACACACACACTCACACACCAATGGTAGCAGAGCTGCCATGCAAGGCACTAGCTTGCCATCGGGCACTTGCCCAAGGACACTTCGGTATGTGGTCACCCGGGCCGGGAATCGAACCGCCAACCCTACGATTAGTGGACGACCCACTCTACCAACTGCGCCACAGCCGCTGTACATTCTTAAAAAATAAATAAACAAACGAATGATTCACAGCTACTTGGTCCGCAGTTCAATCTTGTGCAGAGGTTTGCATGTTTGGTGTGAATGAGCGTGTAATATCCTGTGATGACCTAGTGTCCCATCATCGGCGTCATCCTGTCTAGGATGCTTACTGAATATGAATACATGCCCTCATTTGAACTAACCAACACTGAATGGTTGGTAATTTCCTGTGAGTAGAAAAGCAGTTGGATAAGGATAAACTTATCATTTTCACACAGGAAAATCTTGTGCATTTGTGTGTAGTGTGTGTAGTTTGAGACACAGCCAAATGACTACTACAAAGAGCCTTAAAACAAAGATTAAGGAGGTAAGACTTTTATTTGCTGGGACTGAAGCATAGCAGTTGAGCGTCACTGACATTTGGTATTATTTGAAATATATATTTAAACGGAACTCTCTTGCAGGCACTGCTATTTGCACAGAGAGAAAATAGTAGGCGAAACCATTCGGAATATTCCAGTTGTTTACAAAAGCACACAAAAAATAAAGGCAACATTTATTCAGGCCCGTGATCGTCCTTAGGGACATGTACCAATAGTGCATATCGGCGTGGTGTCTTCCCCACAGCTGCTTAGGAACTCTTTTTCTCCTCAAAGATGATGTTAGCAGTGGCTTTCTTGGCTACAAGAAAAGAATAATAAGCAATTAATATTAAATACCTACAGAGTAAATCTCAAAACACAGACCAGTTCATATTTTGTGCACACTTCAATGAGTTACAATGGTCTATAATGTAAATCTACTGGGGAAAAATATATCTGTGCTTGTTTTACTTCAGTATTATGTAAAATAATTAAAATATTCCATCATCAACAAAGACAGAAAAGTAATTATCCTTGGAAGTAAATTGATGCTAATTGTAGTGATAATTAGGGATGGTTAAGAATAGACTTGTCAGCGCTAAGCCCAGCTGAAATCCCACTACACGATATAAAACTTTACATCAAGACTGAAAATATCAGCACTGTAACAGAAAAATACTGCAATACAGTACTTAAAAAAAACTTAAACTTAAAACAGGATATTGTTTGAGATTGTGGACAAAAGAAAAAAAAAGTTACTAGTCTGCTCTAGATTAATTGAAAGTTACTAAATAACAGAGGACACAGGAGCACCACCATAGGAACACCTGTACACCTGCTCATTCATGCAATTATCCCATAAGCCAATCATGTGACAGCAGTGCAATGCATAAAAGCATGCAGATACAGGTCAAGAGCTTCAGGTAATATTTACATCAAACATCAGGATGGGGGAAAATGTGATCTCAGACACTTTGACAGTGACATGGCTGTTGATAGCAGATGGACTGGTTTGAGTATTTTGAAAACTGCTGTTCTGGGTTTTTAAACACAGAACAATATCTAAAGTTTACACAGAATGGTGTGTAAAACAAAAACAAAAAGCATCTAGTAACCATTCTCTTCTGACTTCGCTCATCAACAATGCATTTCTGACTGCACAACTGTCACTGAGGTCACATTTTATCTCATTTGATGAACTTTATCTGAAGCTCATGTCCTGTATCTGCATTGGCCTACTGCCACGTGATTGGTTGATTGGATAATTGCATGAAAATCAAAGTGTTCTCCATAAAGTGGCTGGTATACAAGTGTATATATCGCGGCATGCTCATTATCAATACAGACTGTTAGCCTGTTGGTGAATAGGATCCTTATTTTAGGTCTTGTAATAGCATTCATTACTCTAAAACCCCATCATTATACACAAATAAGCTGTCTAGTAACTAGTGTGTAGTCGGTCTCTGTGCCCAATAACTTTTACTTCGAATGAACTGTAATAAGAGCTCCTTTATCAGACACTAGTTTTTTGGGATGCACCCATTGTTTGAGATTTAGATTCTGTTTTCTAGCCCTTTTTTCATCCAGCATTTAGAAATATAGGATTTCCTGGTATGAATTTAGCACTTAACACTCCTAAATATTCCTATGACTATATTTTGTTTTTTTTTTAATGCCAGACATTGTACTAAGACCACTGTCTAGCGCTTATTTCTAACATTTGTAACTGGAGTTATTCAGGGATTGGTACCTACAGGAAGTGCAGTGATAAAATCACTACTGTGACAAGTTTGCTCAGGCAGGGTGTACCGAGTGTTTCACAATTTTCCATTTAATAAACAGGAGATGCAAGAGGCAGGAAGCATTACCCCATGAGGTCACCCAGCACAACAACAAAGCTGGCAGGTATCCCTCATGAGAAACCTGAGCACTTCAAGGATCATTCCATTTCTTAAAAAGGACGCAAAAAGCAGAATGCAGCATGGATAGAAAGAATTTCTTGTATTATTACCCTCATCTTTAAATTTATCTGCAGCATCAGATGCTTTGTCTTTGATGTCCTTCACCACAGTGTCGATCCTGGCCTCATTCCTTAGGAAGAAAGGTCGAATGATGCGCGTGTAGATCAGCACGGAGCCGTTAGAGGGAGTTGGAGCCATGCACCACACCAGGAAGGCACACTGAGACAGCAAGAGAAAAATACATCACTACTTAATCTGAAGCACATGACCTCAGAGACAACACTTTAAGGGAATTGATTTAATTGCACTGCACAAGACGTGTTTTGCTGAGACAGGAGTCTAGCTAGAAAAATTTACTTTCAGTATCCCACAAAACCTTTTGATAATTAGGACCTGGGCTTGAATATCAGAGATGATCATGTACTGCCTGGGGATATTCTAAAGCACTGTAGACAGAAGCTTTACTGTACATGAATATTTCTGTTTTCAGGGTTAGCAGGGTTTTATAACTCACAGCTTAAACAACGTGGTTGTGTTTCCCCCAGATTTCCCGTTCTATATGCTCATTTCGACATTCCGCCATGGACTGATTAATGTATTGTAAAAGAAGCAGACTATCAGTCCTATCAGTCATCTTAACGGCAAAGCCTGAACAAACATTTATGTCATCCCAACTTTAGTCCCATCTTACAAATAAAACTGTGAGACTATTGACAAAGCATCTCCAAGACAGTAAACTGGCAGGCCAAGTATGTATACATACAAACCATGAAAATAGGGTGGAGACGTTCATTTATCATCAAAACACACACACACAAACTTACCTTTCCTATGTAATAGAATGGGAACCAGGACAGGAAGATGTCAGCAAAGAACTCGGCCACACTAAACACACCGTACACAACCCAGTAGGTGAGCCATTTTGTGTCGTCGTCTTTGTCGGTGCTTTCAATGGCTTTGATCCTGCAAACAGGTTGAAGGGTTTATGTATTGGGCCTGTGTCATTAACCCGCTCCCACACACCCACACCACCATGTGTCACATATTCTCACTACTATATACCTATACTATACTATACACACAGTATCTTTCTAAGGTCAAAGTTAGTAAATGAGTGAAACAAAAAAATGACTTGGTGTGTGTCAGGTAGCTAGATAAAGAAATATAGGGTTTGATGTCGATAAGCAAAAGCAATTTTTTATTTTTCATTAAACAAAGTGACAAAATTGACAGACACAGCCTTTGTTTTATTCATCCTTGTCACACTGACCCTAAAACAACTGTATACAGAATACCAACTTTGAAGACTAGTATTTATCTATCTACATTTTATGAGTACATTATACTAGAGATTAACCAATATTGATTTTATAAAACCGATACCGATTATTTGCATTATGTGCCCGATAACTGATATTTTTTTTTACTGCTTTACTTCTGTTTTTGACACAATGATAACACCACTACTGAACTGAGCAAACCGTTTTGTTTATAACAGTTTTGTCCATTTTACTTCCTCCTTGCATACGAAACAAACGAACAAACAAAAAACCTTATTTATACAACAATTAATAGAGCGGTCTGAAACTAATGAAAAATAAAGTGCACTGTTATTACAGTGTCTTTGTTTTAATAAAAACGTCAAGCTGCTTAAACAGCATATCAAGTGTTTATGTAACATCTAATTTGTGCATTAATGGCTGTTATGTTAAATAAACGGTGGTCCTGCACACAATTTTCAAAACACCCACAAGATGGCACAATTTAATCGGTGGATACGATATTACAAAACCGATATCCAATTATGGAAAAATGCTTAAATATTGGGTAAACCAATTATCGGTCGATCTCTATGTTATACAAGTATTTGTCTATCTACATATCTACTTGCATTGCGACAACTGGATCGGTTACTTGTGGATTGTGTGTGAAATGGTAAGCAGGCAAAGGCATGAACTTTTCACAGAGTACTCCAGTATGGTGGATGCCAAAGAGTTAGAAGTACACGTGGTGTGTGGAGCATGTGGAGACAACTAGTAGCAGGCCTTCCTGTTGCCATGTGGGTAATGTATGAGTCACAACAAGTTTCAGTGGTTTACCACAGAAATTTCATAGGAAATGTAACGTTGCTTCAAGCTTCTAAAACACTGTTTTGTTACACAGTCTGCGTGACAACTGGTACACTTTTAAAAACACATGATCAGTCTTCCTGTGTATAGGGGGGGGGAGTAAAGTCCGCAATACTGAGTACTAAAGAGGATCTGTACTATCATGCTGAACTTGGAAAATAGGTGGATGATATACACATTATACATTATTAATGTCATTTTCTGTTTAGCTGTTCCTTTGTTCTACGATAAAGAAATATACTGCCCTGCCTTAGGCATTTTCATATGACCGCACATGATTACACGGTCTACACATGAATAATTATCTGGCATTCCCACACTGCAGTCATCAACTAGTAATATCAACATTATTATGCAAATTATACTTAATGAAATTGGCAAATTATTGCTAATTGTATAGCGGGAACAAAATACTGAAATACTTAGAGCATTTTTCACAACCAAATACTAATATTTTACTTTATAATATTGTACATAATGTGCAATATTGTAAAAATATACACATTTTATAACATAGTCCACTTTATTAGGAACACCTGTACTTCTGCTCATTTATGCATTTATCCAATTAGCCAATTATGTGGCAGCAGCACAATGCATACAATCATTCAGATACAGGTCAAGAGCTTCAGTTAATGTTCACATCAAACTTTGGCATGAGGAAAAATTGTTATCTTGATGACTTTAACTGTAGCATGGTTGTTGGTGCCAGAAGGGCTTGTTTGAGTATTTCAGAAACTGCTGATCTCCTGGGATTTTTACAAACAATAGTGTCTAGAGTTTACACAGAATGATGCGAAGAACATTGAGTGAGCGACAGTCCTGTGGGTGGAAACACCATGTTACTAAGAGAGGTCAGAGGAAAATGGCCAGTTTGGTTCGAGCTGCCACGAAAGATATCCAAATAATCACTCTTTAAAACTGTGGTGAGCAGAAAAGCATATTATCATGCACAAAACATCAAACCGTGAGGTGTATGGGCTACAACAGCAGAAGACCACATCAGGTTCCACATCTGTCAGTCAAGAACAGGAATCTGAGGCTACAGTAGGCACAAATTCAACCAAACTGTACTGTTGAAGATTAGAAAGAAAGAGAAAAAAAAACAAGAAAAAGAAAAAAAAAAAAACACCTGGTCTTTTTCAAAATTTCAACTGTCCAGTTTCAGTGTGTCCGTGCCCATGATCAGTCTTCCTGTGCATACTGACGAAGTAAAATCCAAAATATTGAGTGCTAAAGAGGATCTGTACTGTCATGCTGTACTTGGGAAATAGGTGGATGATATACACATGTACATTATTAATGTCATTTTCTGTTTAGCTTTTCCTTTGTACTACGATAAAGAAATGTACTGCCCTGCCTTAGGTATTTTCATATGACCGCACATGATTACACGGTCTACACATGAATAATTACCTGGCATTCACACACTCCAGACAACAACTAGCAATATGAACATTATTAAGCAAATTATACTTAATGAAATTGGCAAATTATGGCCAATTATATAGAGGGAACAAAAATACAGACTTGGAGCATATTTCACAAGAAAATACAAATATTTTACTGTACAATATTGTAAAATATCCACACCATCCACTTTAATAGAAACACCTGTACATCTGCTCTACAGTATATAATAGCCTCAGATTCCTGCTCTTGGCCATCAGGAGTGGAACCTGACGTGTTGTGCTTGCTGAGATGCTTTTCTGCTCAACACAGTTGTAAAGAGTGCATATGTGAGTTACTATAGACTTCCTGTCAGCCCAGACCAGTCATTCTCCTCTTATCTCTTTCATCAACAAGGTGTTTTTCGGCCTGCAGACGCTCTGCACACAGGATCTTATTGGTTTTCCGCACCATTCTGTGTAAACTCTAGAGACTATTGTGTGTGAAAATCCGAGGAAATCAGCAGTTAATGAAATACTCAAACCAGCCCATCAGGTACCAACATCCATGTCACGGTTGAAGTCACTAAGATCACATTCCCCCCATTCTGATATTGAATGTGAACATTAACTGAAGCTCTTGATCTGTATCTGCAGGATTTTGTGCAATGTGCTGCTGCCATATGATTGGTTAACTGAGACAGTCCTTTTATTTTAATTGTAGATTAAAAACATATGATGTGTATTCTTTTTCCCCACCCTAAACTGACTGACTGGCCTTTGGTCGTTCCTCACAACACATTTTTTCCCATTTCTTCTTTTCTAGGTCTGCTTTCTTTCTGTCTTTCTCTCCTTTCACTGCTCTCTCCGTCACTGATGTGAACCTATGAGGCCATGTTCAAGGTTGTCAAACATTAAAAGATTTGCATCCTGCACCCCATCATAAAATAAATGAAAGCATGGTCACATTTCATTGTTGATATATACAGCATTTAAAAACACTGCAAACGATATTTAGATCATCCAGGGTGTATTCCGACCTTGTGATCAGTGTTTTTGGAATAGTCTCTGGATCCACCGAGGCCCTGACTAGGATAAAGTGCTTACTGAAGATGAAAGAATTTGAATTGGATAATTGATATTTAAATACTAATAACTGATTACATGTTGTAGCTTTGATAAGGTTTGATAAATGGCTCGTTTTATCTAACATTCTCAGCTCATGCAAACCAGTCATGTCAAACTGCTAAACAACAGGATATAGCTGCTTATAATTCTCTCATACACAACGGTTTACACTTCGTATCATGAGAATGAACTTATAGAACAGTTTCCATACCATGTTCTAGACCCGATTACATCAGTGCAATGAAATCATTCACGATGATTTAGGATTTCAATTGTTTATTCTTCTTCGGGAAAACGCTTTATCCTGGTCAGACATGTGGTGGATCCGGAGCCTATCTCGGGAACACCGCATATTTGAGAGGTAGGAGTATACCGAGAATATGATGCCAGTCCATGAGAGCACCATGCGCGCACACCACACACACACACACACACACACACACACGAGGACCTAGCAGAAGTTTAGAGCTGCCAAATCCAACCTAACTCCACGTATTTGGGAGGTATGAGCAAACCCGTGAGCTTGGAGGAAACCCACACTGACACGGGGTAGAACATGCGACACTCCACACAGACAGTAACCCGAGCTCATGACCGAACCGGAACCTCGGAGCCATCGGGCAGCAATCCCACCCAGTGCGCCACATTTAATCCAGGATTTTTAGCCTGCCCGTCCGGCTATGGATAAACCGTAAACGATTCAATGCCCAGCTGAATCTGTTGTTATGATATATATTTCTATATTGTCCCACTGGGATATCTGAGCTGCATCAGGGAGCTTTAGCAATGCCATGCCATGCCAGGCTAGGCCTAAAGTGGTAACAAGGCCTTGTTCCAAAACCACACCCTGCCCTACTAGTTAGTATATTTAAAATAATAGTACACATCTTAACTAGTTGACACACTATTTAGTAAGGCAGTGTGCTGTTTGGGACGCAGCCCTTGTACACATTGTGTGTATTGCGTAGGCACACATGAAAGCATGGCAGAGACGTATCATTTTACTATAAGCTATAGTAGAGGTTAAGGTTACAGTGTGTTTTGATATAGATATAGATATATATACACACTTCTATTATATAAAGCAGACTTACGATACATAGGCAGGGTAAACAAATCCGATGAGATTGCACAGCAGGGAAGCTCCATAACCGATGACGAGGTAAACTGAAATAACACCGATGACAGCTAGAAGAACACACAGAGAGAGAGAGAGAGAGAACAAAAGGAGAAAAAGCAGAGGAATTAAGCATCATCATGCCAAACCTGAACATCTCCAGAACATCACGCGCACTTACATCAGCTCACTCTGAAACACAAACAACGCGTTTTCATTCAATTCGGGATTCCGCTTCGAAATCGTACACCATGTCGTTTCCCGTGCAGACTGCGGAAACACATGAAGCACTCACCGAGCGCGAGGTAAGATCGGTTCACTCCGGTCTTGGCCTCGATCTTCGCCAGCGCGTCCGTCATGACGTTTTTCTCGTGAAGGAACTTGTCGAATCGTTCTTTTAATGCTTGCGCCATGGTTGGGTTTATATATAGCTTTATATATAACAATTACTCGACTGTGGAAATAAAGTTCGGTCTATACGACGCCCACATAGAGCAGCTCAACCTCCTGCCTCCTTCCACACAGATGCTGCGTCAGAGAAACGCTAGAGCAAGGGTTGCCAGGTGTGAGCAACATATCCAGTCCATGTACACTACAGTGTACATCCTAAAGTTTATGGACGCCTGAACATCACACCCATGTGTCCATTTTGAGCTTTCCATTCCAGAATTAGACCCCGTTGGCTGTTATAATGTCTTCTGGGAAGTATTTCCATCAGAGTTTGGAGCATGGTTGGGGGGAATTGTGGGCGTTCAGCTACAGGAGCATTAGTGAAATCAGCCACTGAGGAGGCCTAATGTTAAGTTCATCTCAAAGGTGTTCGGGGGAGTTGAGGTCAGGGCTCTGCGAGGACACTTGAGATCTTCTACCTGCATCTCAATTCTTCTACTTATACTATGCACCAAGGGTGTCCAATCTTATCCAGAAAGGGCCGCTGTGGGTGCAGGTTTCCATTACAACTAAGTAGAAGCCACACCTGAGTCTATCGAAATCCAAGCTCGCCTGAAACACCACGTGGCATCAGGTGTCCCTCCTGCTTGTTCGGAATAAAAACCTGAACCCACACTGACCCTTTGCGGATAAGACTGGACATATCTGCTATGCACTAAAAGTGCACTAAACGACGAGGACTTTCACCCACAATGTTATGCACGATGTAGTAAAAAGAAAATGTAGAGTTCACCACCCTGGCAACCCTAGCTTGCAGTGACGTCACTTCTGGCCAAATACGTTTGTATGCGTGAGAGAGAAAGCACGAGCACGCACACGTCCTGAACCCTTTCTAAAACTGCGTGATATTATAAATTCTCTAAAGATTTCTATTGTTATATAGGTTCTGTTATATACGTGTATAATACAATTCCTGCATGCGTTATTACAACCAATAAATAAATAAACAAATGACTCCAGACCACACCCTTCCTCATTCACTGCCCTCACTAGCGCACCAGAGACTGTACAGGGGGTCAGTGAAATCTACAGCACAAGGATGCATTTGAAGAATAATCCGGTTTGGAATAATCAGGGTCCCCGATTTGATCTGGTTACTGTTTGTCTGGAGTTTCTCTCCATATATGTTTCCTCCAGGTTCTCTCCTTTCAGTATGTGGATCTGCTATACTAAATTGCTTTAGATGTGAATATGTGTGAGTGTCTGCATAAAGTGTCAGCCAATATTGTAATTGTTCTTTGGGATTCAACCTGTGTCATCTTGATATACAGTTGAAGCCAATACCTAGGCTAAAGATATTCAATCTCATTTTCACACTCTCAAGTTCACACATTTTATGCTACCATACATGTATTTTGGCAAGTTAATTAGGCATCTACTTTGTTCACGTCAAAGGTAATTTTAAAACAATATGTTGGAGACTTTATTTCAGCTTTAATTCACTATATCAGAATTCTAGTGGGTCAGAAGTTTTCACACAGCAAGTTGACCATCTCTTCATACAGTCTGGAAGATTCCAGAAATTAGTGTGATGACATTTGGAAGCTTCTGATTGGCCAGTAGTCAAAGTTATGAGTTAATTGGGGGTGCACCTGTTAGGAAAACTGCACCAATAAATTCCCAGTGATGAACATTTGAACTTTGGTCCAAAAGGTTCAACTGAACCCCAAGACAACAACATAGGAACTGCTGAAATGGTATGTACATCCAACATTGATAGAGTCCTATATTGCCATGGCCTGAAAAACTGTTGTGTAAAGAGGAAGTCCCTACTATGCCTATTGCCATGGCCTGAAAAACTGTTGTGTAAAGAGGAAGTCCCTACTACAAGACAGGCATAAAAAAATCAAAAAGCCTGACTGAAAGTTGCATGTGATTTTGGAGTAATGTTCTCTAGTCAGATGAAATAAAAATTTTACTGGCCATAATGATCAGCGCTCTGCATGGAGGAAAAAATGCTTTTAATCTGAAGAACAGCATCCCAACTGTGAAGCATGGGGGTGGGAGCATCATTGTGTGGGGTTGATTTGCTGGGAAAAGAACTGCTGCACTTCAGAAAATAGACTTCAGAATATGATCTAGAATAGATCATAAGCAAGGAAGATTATTCAGAAATACTGAAGTAATCCCTCAAGACATCAACAGAAAGTTAAAACTTGGCTGTACCTGGAAAATGATCCTTAGCATCCCTCAAAACAAAATGGCCTGATCTGACTAAACTGAGTTAAATTTCAGGAGGAAAGGGGTAAACTTCCAGCAAAGTACTCTGAGAAGCTTGTGGAAGGCTACCCCAAGAGTTTGACTCAAGACAAGCATTTAAAATGCAATGCCACCAAATACTAACAAAGTGTATGGTATGAACATCTAATATAGTAAATAAAAGCTGAAATAAGTCTGTCTTTTAACTATTATTTTAAAATGACCTCTTATAGAATTAAAGTAGATAACCTCATTGATATAACAGAAAATAGTTTTGAAAAACTGAGTTTGAATGTCTTTAGCCTAGGTGTATGTAATCTTTTGGCCTCAAATGTCCATGGTTATTCAGAATCAGTTTTCTTTCTTTAAAACAGTGTTTTCCAGTTTGAACATGAGGGTGTTTAAATAGGCAGCTGAAAGTCCTCTGGACATGGATAAATCTGTGTATACTTTTTATAGCCAGCAGGTTCTCATATAAATCCATCTTTAGCTGGGTCTCAAATCACACACACACTATGACCTAACACAAAGTTTTTACTGTCTCCTAATCTAGGAGACTAGCAAATACATAGATCATACTTGCACGATCGGGCTAGTTATTTCAATACCATCCAAGAAATAATGTTTAAATGCAGGTGATGTAGAACAGTAAGGTCATGATTGTGTTTATTTGAGATAATTAACAATGACAGTGTTAAGAGGAAGGAAGACCACAGACCAACTCTCTTATCATTATGTTGTTTTTATGTCTGTTTTGTGCTCTCTTTCCTGGCGTCTTTCCTTATGTCAGAGGTTCCCAAAATTTGGAACAGGTGCATTATGGGACAGTTTCATGCAGAATGTTATACCATCATAGATTAAAAAATAAATAAATAAATAATAATAAAAAAAAACTTATTTCCCCTCAACTCTTCTGTCCTCAGTCTCTACTGAAATGTCCCTGCCTCTCGCAGTCTGCAGTGAACAGTGCTTGCTGTCCTGTCTTGTCTGTTGCACATTGTCTAGTGTTTATTTCTGAGCTGTACCGAGACAAGCTACCACCAACACTGTTGTGTGGCACTAACCGAATCTTGTATATTGTATATATGTCTAACCTAGTATTTCATATATTCCTATACTTATATGCATTTATAATCCATGTGTCATTTACTGGGCAATTATAATAACATAAAACATTATGCGTTATGCTTTTACATGCAATACATTTGCGAGCACATTGTACTGTATAGTTGTGTACACTCGAAAATGAAGTATTCGATATGAAACACAGCCCCAGCAGGTGTTTTGTTGTTTTATACACGCTTCCGCATTAGGCCAGCCGAACTTGCTAGCGGGTTCGGTGCACTACATCTCGATTGGTTGTTCCTGTCCTTTACTTACACAGAAGCGATGCGATTGGCTAATAACTCTTCCGTAGCTCCGGTACAGGATGCTATTGGTCTTTAGAGCACATTGTCCCTCCCACATAAAAAATGTTTTCCTGAAGTCCCGCCGAGGAGCGAGGCAATATTTTTAGCTGATGCTACTCAGCTAGCTACGTCGTAACAAATGCAAATGAACAAGCTGGGCTTTTTTTTTTCCGCGTTTCTCTGTATTTTGTTAAACACCTAGTTTGTCGCTGACATGGCAGCGTCTCTTTGTCGCTGCGGTGCGAGTTAAGGGCGTGCGGTTGGTTTGCACTGTTTGTTTTCATCTAAGCAGTTTTGCTAGTTCGGTATGATTTTACCCTCATTAACATGGAGACAAAACGAGGGGAGATTCCCAACGGCGTATTGGACGACCTCTGCAGGTAGCTGCGTAGTTTAAGTAACTCTTTTACAGCCAGTAAAAAATAAATAAATAATACAAAAGAAGCCCACACTGCAATAAACACCACACCAGCGCTTATTAACCCAGACTGTTTATCACTCACAGACCATTGAAATACAGGCTAGAGCGGCTAGTGGCAGAGATCGCAGACTCGAACACTTTCTTCTCGCACACGTGTGGGTGGGTTTGTTTTGTAAATAAAAGTATCACACTCGGCAAACTAAACTCCAGCGAGATAAGATAAGAGCGCTATCTAACGTTGATGGGAGAAGATGAACTCGGTGAAGGAATCATTCAGAAGCGGAAGTCGTTCTGTCTTTGTGCTGAAATAGTGTGAAACTACTTGTTTTTCTACACAAACTTTCTATAGATATATATATATATATATATATATATATATATATATATATATATATATATATATATCTATATAGATAATAACTCCGTATGTAATCCAGCGACTGATCGAAGGGAATCTACAGTAGGCCCTAATAACACCCCTTCACATGTTCTCGAAATGATCTCCATGAACTTAAACGGTTCCGTTTTATCTGCATCTCAGGCGCACGTGACGTTCTAGCATGTTCAAGTGTGGTTACTCAACAAAAGGGAGAGAATTGCATTGAATGATCATTTCATTTCATCTTCCACCAAAAGATGCTTTTCGTCTACATTTAATAACATCATAACTGACCTTATGGCAAACCAACAAGTCTTAATGGATTTAAAAGTTGCTAAATAGGTTCTCACTATATATATATATATATATATATATATATATATATATATATATATATATATATATATATATATATATATATATATATATAGCAGTTTACCAATTTTCAGCCACAAGGACATCATTTTTTTTGCAGGCCACTGTTACATATGAGGACTGTTTGACAAGTTTGCCAGGTCTGATTGTTCAGTGCTGATGTCTTTCCCCTATAGTCGCTTCATCCTCCACATCCCCAGTGAAGAGAGGGACAACGCCATCCGAGTTTGCTTCCAGATCGAACTTGCCCATTGGTTTTACCTGGACTTCTACGTGCAGAATACACCAGGACTACCTCAGTGTGGGATAAGGGACTTTGCCAAAGCTGATATCCTGCTGTGCTTTAACACCCCTCAGAATTGAAAATAAATTGTGTTTGTCATTTAAAAGAAAACTAAACAGAGGTCGCTCTTGAGTTTGAAAGTTGAATTGTTCACGATGTGGCAAATGGGACCTATATCAGTTGGTTTTGTAAATGCATTTCTTTTCATACAGTACAGATAGAGCGTTGATTGGATATTGTTCAAAACCTTGTGCTTATCTGCTACTGACATGCTTTTGAGAACAATGTAAACTCTGCAGTCTTTACAGAAACATCAGTAGTATGATAGTGACATACTTTGAGGCTGTTTGTATTGGTCAGTGAATATCTCTCACACATTCACAGCATAAAATCCATGTTATGTTTGGCTGACGTCATCCTTTAGACCTAGTGCAAAACTGTGTCATTTATTATAACATCATGGTATCGTTACTTGGTAATTAAGAGCAAAAGCAAACTGTACAGAACTGTGTGATTGGTAAGCAGCACATAGGCCACACACCAAATCTCTAATGACTGCCTAATTCATTTTCCTTAACGTTTTTTTTTTTTTACTTTTTAATCACTGTCCGTTCCTGCTTCCCCAAGGCGAGGATGTTCAGAAGGTTTTAGATCAATGGAAAGAGTACAAAATGGGCGTTCCTACATATGGTGCAATTATTCTGGATGAAACCCTTGACAATGTGAGTATGTTACAGCCAGAATTAATGAGGATCTCTGTTTTCAGTAGTCTATGTGTCTACGTGAAAGCTTGCTCTGTTAACCTTTGCATGCAACTTGTGTAGGTATTACTGGTGCAGGGGTACCTGGCCAAATCAGGATGGGGCTTTCCTAAAGGGAAAGTCAACGAGGACGAGGCGCCTCACGATTGTGCTGTACGAGAGGTAAATGAACCCAATGAAGAGCCTCACAATGCATCGGTGCTGGAGCAAAAGTATAGCATGGCTTAGTAATGCTCAGTTGATGTTGTCCTTCAAACATTGTGCAAATTGAAGGCTATGAAAAAGGTATAAAATGTGTCTATATGGGCTTTGCTATACATTGTACAAAGGAGTTAAAATAATTAACATATTTTGAGAACAAAAACACAACTGATTGTCCACAAGCTTTAAAACAGAAGTTAAATCACGATTAAAATGCTAAACAAGAAAAACAAAAGCACAAACTAAGTGTTAACTGGTAGGAGGTTGAATGTTCTGCAGTAACACACATTCACTCATCTGAACTAAGTAACGTGTTACTTTATTCCGTAAATGTATGACACTTCTTATATTTATATACAACTAATGTTATAACTCCGTTACAGTTACTGATCTCATAAAAACACAATGACCTGCTGTTTGTAAATATCGCTAGATATAGCATCAAACAACATATTTAATCAAAATGAATGTTAGTCAGTGTTATTGCGCTTCCTTTTTTATTGCACGCTGTTTGATTGATGCGTATGCATGGACTCGCGCATGAAGTTTAATGGAGACTCACTCGCTGTCAGGACGAGGCTTTATGTAAACCGGAAATACTGGTGTAAATTTCTAATGTTTACAGATAAGGATATAAATGTAAAAATGTAATTTCTGTGCTGAAGAAAACATGTCTGGAACGCTTTAAACAGCACACGCGTCTGCTGCAGCATCTGACACGACGAGTCACGTTAATACACTTACAATTTTTTGGACGATCTGGATCATGCACTTTTCCTGCAGCAGCTCACTCTGACCTCCACTGCTTTTCATATGGGTTTTATTTTTAGAAATGCGTTTTTCACCATTGTGAAGTGACATCTCTGACAGGGATTATCCACAGTGACGTCACAGACCCAGCTAATCTATAACGATATTCAATGTCGATTATTTTAATTATCGATTTTATCGAATAGTTGTTGCAGCCCTACAAATAATGGAAATTTGATTTTAAATTGAAGAATTTCTTTAATATGATGTATATTTGCTGTAGGTTTTAGAGGAGACTGGTTTTGACATAAGAGACCGCATCTGCAAAGATACCTTCATTGAGCAGAAAATCACAGATCAACTCGCACGACTGTACATAATCCCTGGCGTACCAAAGGAAACAAAATTTAACCCCAAAACCAGGAAAGAAATAAGGGTGCAGTATTGTTTCAGTCTCTGTGACTTAAAATGAAGTTAATTGATGTTATTGGTTCAGAACAGAGTGGTGATTTAATAAACATTTTTCTTTTCTTACTTTCAATAGAACATCGAATGGTTTTCTATTGACAAACTGCCATGTCATAGAAATGACATGACCCCCAAATCCAAGCTTGGCCTGGCTCCTAACAAGTTTTTTATGGCAATACCATTTATGAGGTATCATGTAGTTATATTTTCTTGTTATTAATCCCAGTATAAATACCAGTGAAGTAAGTGTGTTCATCGTTGAATATACATTTTGGTTCACGACTCTCAGGCAGCTCAGAGAATGGATAGCCAAGAATAAACTGGAATCAACGAGCAGTGATGAGGACTTTTTATCCAATGGCAGCACTCCATGCAAACCTTTTCGGTGAGTAAGATCCAGCCTTGCTTTTCCTGAATTAGAACTTGTGTATGTGCAAATAATTTTCTACAAAGGAATCAATGAACCACACACTGGCCAGTGGTGTGCAAACTCTGTCTGGCTTGTAAACGTGTATCGTGGACTGTAAACACTTTGTAGTTGGACATGTGTGTGATTTTCAGAAAGGTATTAGATTGTCTCTATTGTGATATCAGCGTTTATCTGATTTGTGAATATAATTACGTATGCCTAATGTTTTTAACCGGTCTGTTCCCAAGATCGAAGCCCAGGCGCTCACAGATTGCAATGGAGGCGTCCCCAGGTGAAGGCTGGACAAAGCACAAGCAGCAGAAATCTTTTGGGCAGTCTGTTCAATATGAGCTTGCAGACTTTCTCAGAGTCAAGGTTTGTGTTTACACAGATTTTATATCCATGAACTACATTTATATCCATGAACCTGTTTTATGTACAGTGGCAAGAAAAGGTATGTGAACCTTTTGGAACTTCTTGGTTTTCTGCATAAATTTGTCATAAAATGTGATCTGATCTTCATCTAAGTCAGGGGTATTGACAAATATAATGTGTCTAAAATAATAACAAAAAAAAATTGTGATCCCTCATGTCTTTATTGAGAACAACCAAAAAAACCTCATAGTGCTTGTGGAAAAAGTATGTGAACCCTTGAGTTGCCGGGGGGGGGTCAACCAGTTATTAATTCTAAGGGTTCACTTACTTTTTCCATTGTCATTGTGAATGTTAATGAGTGTGTTCGATAAAGACATGAGGGATCAGAATTTTTTTTGTGTTATTATTTTAGACACATTATATTTGTCAATACCCCTGACTTAGATGATCAGATCAGATCACATTTTATGACAAATTTATGGAGAAAACCATGAAATTCCAAAGAGTTCACATACTTTTTCTTGCCACTGTATAGTAATATTTTATGTTTTTATGTTATTGTGGTAGTTGTGGTGCATTTTGGTCATTAAATGAACTAATTTACTTAAACTGTTTTATACAGAGACAAGTGTGAAGTGTTTTGGGAAAAAGTTGAACTTCGTAGTGACTTGTTAACAACTGTATATAAAAAGGCAGTTATAAACAAAGATTCTGTTCAGAGTATAACTTCACTGCTACTAGAAATATAAAATGTTAATATCCACATCCTCAGATGTGAACTTGTAAATTTCAGTGTGAGTGTACTTCTCCAGAGATAACCAGAAGAGGGCGGTGTTGCCGTAGTGATGAATTTGGGCCGATACACTGTTTATTTTTTCCCTCGGCTGTGTATGTAAACATGATGTGTAGTAAATATGATGTGTAGTAATGTTAATTAGTTTGATATTCTGAATGATGAGCATTTGGACAGAGAGTAGCTTCAGGATATTGCGATTGCAGAAATTAAAACAAAATCAAGCAACTCCGCAATATTGTTAGGAGCTTCAGAACTACCACAGAATTTCCGCAGATTTGGGCCAAGATGCATCATGTGACGTCAACACGACACACATTCAGCCAAACCCCTGTTTGATTCACATGCGTTGAATATGGGTGCAGCTAAAAGGTCTTATTTACCAACAAACATCACTGCGAAAGCAATGTTCAATTTCGTGCAGTTGCAATTTATTCAATTCAAGTAGGGTTTCCACAAAAAAAACTGAAAATGGTCTCAGCAAAATCAAGCATTTTTGACCACAACGATAACAGAAAGAAAAATAAACTGTGTGAAGTTCTATACGGACTCTGCAATAAAGCTTGCTACTGTCATGTTTTTTTGTCATGTTTCATTTCTGCTGACCATTTCTAATAAACATTTCTGCTAAACATCATGTGTCATGTTTTTGCAGAACCATAATGTGAAATGCAATGGAAAGAAGCACCAGGATTCCCCTAATGTAAAGAAAAGAATGAATGAGGTTAGTATACAGCAGATACATTTAATCCATTCATTCATTCATTCATTCTTGATATCCTGGAGTAAACAAAGTGGAAAACAATGATGACTGTATGACAACTTTCCTGTAGAGAGAAGAAAAGAAGCTTCAGCCCAGAAGACTCCAAGACAACTTTGATGCAGGTACATTCACTAGTGTTACGGTGCTTGAACGTTTACAGTGACCGAATAAATGAGCGAGTTTACATAATCAGAAATAGTTGTGTTAGTGAATATGCACGTGACCTGTAGTAGCAGCATTCCATGGTTTTCATATGATAAAATCTGTACTTCACAAGTCTGCTATCTTTTTCTCCAGATGGTTCGTGTGGTTGTAGACTAATCAAAGGAAATTGTCCCTAACAGATAAGCCACCATTATAAAAGGGGGGGGGGGTCCTCAAAGATCCTCAAAGATCTGTTTGGCTGCAGCTTTTCTTTCCAACCCCTCAGGAGCTGCACCTAATCTCACTTGTTTAATCAATTGATTTTGGTCTTAAGACTATTTCGCTGGAATGAAAAGCTGCAGCCACTTTGGTCATTTGCAAATAAGATTGGAGACCCCTTTTAAAAAGTCCTTGGGCTCAGGATCGCTCTGAACATTGAAAATTCATGTAGTTTACTCCAGTAAAGCAAATATAATAAAGCTCATTTGGTTTCTTCAAGAACTGTAAACGTTAAAGAATTTATGAACATAAATAAGAAATATTTACTGAAAGGAATGGGTGATTTGAGTGCTTTTTCTTAAGCCAAGCAGAAAGAGAATGTGCATTTATTAGCTGATGCCATTATCCAGAGCAAAGTACAAAAGCAATATTGTTTTATTCCATTATATATTTTCATTGCAACTTTGCTATTAAAAGCCAATAAATCTGTTAAAAAAGGATAGTCTTCAATCACCTAATCTAGAATTATTAGGGTACGCCACCTTAAGTCCAGACTTGGGTACTTCAGCCAGGTTGTGCATGCACTTATTGGCCACTTTAATAGGAACAACTTTTCCCCATGGTTGGATTGTTGGTGCCAGACAGTTAGTCTGAATATTTCAGAAATCCCCTGGGATTTTCACACAGAACACTAAACAGTTTACACAAAATGCTGTGAAGAACAAAAAATATCAATTGAGCAGCAGTTCTGCATGTCTTGCAGATGAAAGAGGTCCATTTTTTTAATTTAAATTTTTTGGGTCCAATTTCAACTTTGTTTCAGTGATTCTGGTGCCCACTATTAGAGGAAGCCGAAGTGGTCTTCTGTTGCTGTTCACCTTAAAGATTCAAAGATGCTTTCTTGCTCACCACAGTTGTAATGAGTTGTTCTTTGAGTTACTGTAGCCTTCCGGTCAGCTCAGGTCAATCCCATTCCCCTCTGACAGTGCATGAAAAATCCCAGGAGATCACCAGTTTTTGAAATAAGCAGCCCAACTTGCATCAAAACCATTCCATGGTCTCCAGAAAGCACCAGGGTACATCCTTCCACAGACATCAAATTATAATCACATGCAGCACCATTTGGTGGTCTACAGATTCCCCGAATATTTGGCTAGCTCTCCCCTAAATACTCAGATGGTCCACCAAATGGTGCTGTGTGTGATTATAATTTGATGTCTGTGGAACGATGTACCTTATTTACATAAAGGAGGTAATATGAGTGAGGGATCTTGTGAGGGTATGCCTTTACCGGCATGTAATTATTATTTTTTTTAAACTGCTGTTGAGGCAATGAGACGGTAGTTTCCAGACGCACTGAGACCTTTTGTATGATAGCAAATATGTGTAGTCAACATCTTATTCACATTAAAACATGTTATGGACAGAGGAAGAAGGAAACGATGTAGTGAGCATCTCTTAGATAGTGGGGCAGTGGTGGCTTGGTGGTTAAGGCTCTGGGATACTGATCAGAAGGTTGGGGGTTCAAGCCCTAGCACTGCCGAGCTGCCACTGTTGGGCCCTTGGGCAAGGCCCTCTCTGCTCCAGGGGCGCTGTATAATGCTGACCCTGCGCTCTGACCCCAACTTCCCAACATGCTGGGATATGCGAAGAACAAAGAATTTCACTGTGCTGTAATGTATATGTGACAATGAGTCTTTATTGATCATTATCATTAGTCTCCACTCAGCATGATGTGCTAATTCAGATGGAGATGCTAATTCTGTGAGTAGTCCTTTTGTCCTCAGAGAGTAGTTCTCTCCAGGTTCAGACCAGACCGTTACCAGCCTTACAGGATCTTTCAGTCTCCACTCAGCATGATGTGCTAATTCAGATAGAGATGCTAATACAGATGGAGATGCTAATTCTGTTAGAGAGTGTTTGTTCTCATAGTAGTCCTTTGTCCTCAGAGAGTAGTTCTCTCTAGGTTCAGACATCTCACCAGCCGTATAATTATGTAGCCTTTAGTAAACAGTTATTTTTGTTAGCTTAGAGGTTTATGTTAACGTGCAAGCCTAGACCTTTCCTATTTACTTGTCACAGGTTTCATTTAAACTTGCAAGTATTATCCTTTTACATTCATTTGTCAGAGGTCGATTTTAACCCGTTTACTTCAACTTTTATTTATATCTATAGGACATTTAAAAACACTTCGTTGCCCAAAATGCTTTACAATTATTTTAGAAGAATAGTGTGTAAAAAGTAAATAATAAAAGATAAAGAGCCATATAATAAAAAATAACATTTAACATGCCCACACACAAATCGTCAATAACGTTATCGTGCCTACACACAGACAAGTACCGTAATTTCCGGACTATAAGCCGCTAATTTTTTCACACGCTTTGAACACTGTGTTAAACAATGATGCGGCTAATTTATGGATTTTATATTTAAACATAGCAATAACATGAATTTATTAAGCAAAGTCACAAAAGAAGATATACGAAGAATAGAGACAAACGTAACTTGCAGAAATGTTGACCAACGTCTGACACGTGTTGGTAATCGCATTAATGGCATAAATGCAGCCTCTGGTGTCAGAAGCTCCTTCCTTGATGTTACCAGCAAACTCCGTTACAAACTCCACTTCTTTTATACCCCCGAGCCTCTGAAATGTTTAGTGACCAAGATACCAAATGGGAATGACCCAATGTGTTTTATGGCAGGGTGGAAACCAGCTGCTTAGGAACTATATGTTAATTAATTTCCTGACAATGAGTCAGTGGGAAGAATGTGTCCCATGCAAATCAGGTTAAGTTCACATGGTATCTTTGAATCACATTCCTGATCATTTTAACCTTCATCAAATTACTGCCACAATTTCTACAGTGACGAACGAGTTCTGACACTGTGGTCGTGATCTGTGCCTACACAGCAAAGGATGATGGGAAAAAAAATCTGAGCTTCCTTACAGATGTATGGCCTCATCTCAGATATGCATCTGATTTAGAATTATGGTAAGCTCATTAGTGCTGTTGCGGATGAGTTTCTTCAAATGATTTTCTTGTCTGTACTCCAGATGCAGCGAGTGACACGCGTGGCTTGAACGGGCAGTCCGAGTACGAGCAGATTCACTCCTCGAAGTCCTTCCTTAACTTCAAGTTCGATCGCGAGGCAATCATGAAGTCATGCTTTGACTCCTGACTACCTCTGTCTCGGTTCCTCCGTTTTAAAGGCACACTTTGTTGCAGTTTGAGCCGTTCTAGTAAACTCACACGTTCGTAATTTGTGTATGTTCTTTGTAAAAAGGGCAGTCGTCATATAACGGTTGTCAGACCAATATGACTAACAATTAGGTGTGTCTCTTTTTCATCCACAACACAGGTTTGTGTGTGTATGACTCATAAATGCTGAGAATCTTGGGTCATTTTAGATTGGCAATGGTATTATTCAGATATGTGCAATCATGGTTTTATTTCCCTTCCTTTGGGGTTTTGGTAACGACATAAGTCACACAGCGGATTGGAACTGTTGAGCTGTTAAGCTTTTAGCACTGAAACAGAAAAAGCTTCTCAATAAAATTAACAATGCTTTTTGTTTTCCAGGATCTCTGTTAGTGAGTTCAGAACTATTTCTGATTAGTTCTTTCAAACCCTTTTTCTTTTTTTCTCTTTTCTTTTAAACCATGATGCACTGCCGGATCCTTATCATTTGAACGCCATGCTTCTTTCAGAACCATATCTTTACTGCATTGACTAGTCTAGTGCAAAGGTAAAGTGACAGTTTAATAATAATAACGATAATATTTAGAGCTTTAAAGCAACAAAGTCGTTTAAGATTGGGCATCATTCATCATGGAAACAAAACCAGTCCCATTTTGCTTTTCTCTATGCTGAGCCGCAGAACTTGCGATTTGAAACATGCAAAAGCTGGAGTTGTATTGCGCTCCGTTCAAGAGCTTTGTAATCTAGTTTTACATGATCAGACTAAATGATTACTGTTGTGTCTGCAAAAATACCACCTTTTTGCCATTGAATGTGAATCTTTTAAGTAACAATTACTTCTTTTTTTTTTTTCTTTTTTTTTTTCGCGCATCTGTATTTTTCTTTCCATCAGGCTTTAAAATGCTGCTAGAGTTTTACACGCACATTTTCTGGCATTTTTCATTCTTTCAATATTCTTTAAGTGGCACTGATTGTTTCAAAAATAAATGCAGTACATGTGGAGATCTCCCTCGTATGCAAACGTATTTACACTTTTATCCAGTGGTTATTTTCAGTCTCGCCATGTATGTGTACTTCCTGTTTACTTTTTCTTTTTAATAAAGGTACTGTTTTTTGACAGTAATAAGGGTGTATTTCTCATTTGTTTTCTGAAGGAAACATTATGCACTCATATGCATCTTGTTTGTCTTTGTTTAGCTGTTGGAGGTTCTTTTTTCCCTGCGGAGAATTTGTGGGAAAGACACCATGTATCGTAGCTTGTTTTCCACCGAGCCGCTCTAAAAAATGCAATTTCCCAAGTGTATTTTTTCCCGTTCTTAAATTATGCTTTTAATATGCAATTAGGTAAGAACAGTTATCGACAGTAAATCACAAAATCTTACAAAATCATTCGAAAAATCTTGCTCATCTTTTGCTTTAAGGATTTACCCACTTGGGTTTAGTTTCCACTTGATTAGTTTCCAAATGAGTAAATCAACATTTTCGGGCTGTTGAATGTTTTCAGACAGACAACAATCTTGCACCAGACCTGATTCATGTCGAATTTATTAAATCACTGTAAAATAATATTATACCATTTGGTGATGCAATCCTTGGTACAGTGACATTCTGTGAAAAGGATTTCCACTGATGACAGAGGAATTTAAAATGTTTTTTTTTTTTTTTTTAATAAATACATCCAATCCTGAGCTCTACCACAAATATTCAACATGTATGGTGTCTTTACTCCATGGGCTCTAGTTGAAATTCTCAACATCTGACTAACGGTTTCATGTCGGGAGACCAGGATATTTCTTAAGTCTTTTTATTAAGCTTAAAACTGCTGTCCTCTTTATTCTAATCTCACTTCAGCTCTCTCCTTCCATTTGAAGATAAAAAAAAAAACAGAGCACTAATTAAAATGGTTCACAGGAGCAGAAGTAATAATAATCCTAACAGTCTAACCAAATATATATACAGCACACACACACACACACACGTGCTTGATCACAAATACTCAATTTAAGTGATGTGTAAATTGTTTGAAACCCTCACTCCCAAAAAGATCTGCATACTGGGATCCTCTTGCCTTGACCTCAGAAAATACTTCAAACATCTGCTGTTGCCAATTTCTTTCACTCACTATTCTGGGAAAGGGGCAGGGGACAGATCTACATCTCCAAAGATGTACAAGTAACAAAAGCCAAAGATCACATTCAACTGACACATTACTCATTTAATTATTTATTTACTTGTTTCTCTCTCTATATCTCTCTCGCGCTCGTCAAACAGCCGCGGGGCAAATTATGTGTTCCCAAGAGTAAAGTGAGGGTGGGTGGGCAATTCTAATGAACCAAAGTAGATTGGGGTGAGGGTCAAGGATGTAAATATCTTTTGTTTTTTTGAAGGACCATTCCTTCAATTGTCATGCTAAAACATAGGCTGAAATGCTCTTGCCTGACCTCTGTTATACCTGGTGTTACTATTTTCTCCCTTTACTCACTATTGGGATTTGGGATCAGATAACAGTGAAGATATTCTGCTAGATAAATTGAAGTACATACATTTAGAACACGATCATGTTATATGCACAGAACAATTGGGCATCTCCGAACAGGATGTAACAATCAGTCACAGATCGTAGATATTACAGATAATATAAAACTCGTATATATTCAAGCCTAATATGAGGACACACTTCTTTTTAGAAGCAGAACAAGCAACACGCACATTGGATTTAAAATCCTGGAGACAAGTACATGTTCACATTGTTCTTATTTAACTCGAAAAGTATTGCGCTTAGGGGCAGAATGAGTAATATCTATTTGTTGAAGTGGACAGGCGGCTCAAGATGAGTTCTTTAGAAGTTGTGTTGCTGAAATTGTCATGACAAAACTACACACAGACTCCGATCCTCTTGCCTGATGTCTAAAATACCAAAAATGTCTGGAGTTGCTATTTTCTATCTCGACTCAGTCTTCTGAGAATGGAGAGAAGCTAAAGTGAAGATGTTTTTTTTGTAAATAAAGGAAGAGATGACGTATTATTGACTGCCTTATTAGATACCTTTTTACTGATACTAATAAATCTAGAAATGATTCGTTTGTGAGAGGACACACCTTTCTGCCATTTTTACAAGCATACAACTGCAAGCAAAACCCAACAAGCACACAGATTGTACAGTACTAGGACTAGATGTCTTGTTTTAATGGCTTTTAAGGAGTATGATCAATTTTAAGGGCATCAAGCCGATAGGGGAGAGGATGTGAGGTTCTGGGGAGGACAGACTTGTACACCAGGCCAAAAAACACATGGGACTCTGAACTCTTTGAACAAACAGAAGACTAAAGCTGTTTTTTCTCAGCTCATAACACTAGACTGGACTTTGCTCAAGGCAAGGTGTGTGTGTGTGTGTGTGTGTGTGTGTGTGTGTGTGTGTGTGTGTGAGAGAGAGAGTGAGCTGGCATGCGGTGTATGTTAGCCTTGCCAAAAGTTTAGGAGTCTGGGAGATTAGATTAATTGGTATTCAGTCTTTAAAGGAGAGTGAGTGAGTGAGTGAGAGAGAAGAGAGAGAGAGAGAGAGATGTCCCGGTCACCTGGTGATTGCTCCTGATTGGTTGCTTGCCTGAGGGCAGCCTTTAAAGCTCCGCCCCAGGTGACAGGCTTGTGAGTCAGTGAAGCTGAGATTTTGTGTGTGTGTATATAAAGTGTGAGTGTGTACATAAGTGTGTATGTGTGTGCCTTTGTGGGTATAAAGACTTTTACTTACTAATAAGAGAAGAAAAGCACACGTCAGCATGCTGTTTGAACTCTTCATCACCCTCCTCCTCATCAACAGTAAGGTGTTGGGGGACACGAGTTCCTCTGAAGAAGAAGAAGAAAATGTGAACAATGAACATGAGGATGAGCATAAGAAAAGTGAGTAAAAGTTATTTTGTTTTTAAACTGTAGGTTAACAATCATGCATGCAAATGTGCAGCAAACAGTGAAAAGAGACAAGGAGCATAAACTCGTTAATATATAAACCTTTATTGAATATTTTAGATACTATTTTAAGGCTTATGGGACGTTTTCTATAATGTATATTATGCAATATTTGTAATACAGTTTTTTTTTAATACATTTTTTAAAAGAGTATTTTATTTGCACATGACTTGTATTGCCAATGCAGAGTGATGAGTGGAAAGGAGTTGGCTTCAGTCTGAGTGAACACAATTCTTTTACTCTTTTATGATATATATACATATATACATATATATATAGTGTGTGTGTGTGTGTGTGTGTGTGTGTGTGTGTGTGTATAGGTATTGGGGAGGGGATGACATAGTAAAGAAATATTGCATTTGACTTCATGTTCAGATTTCTTTTTGTTTCTTGCCTGCTTTCAGTACCATGATGTTGCTGGGTGCCATTTATATGCAACTGAATATATTTCTCAAATACATTACACTTTTAAGGAAATAACTTGCAACTGAGGTCATTTATTTCTGTTCCTCAGCATTTTATGGAATTTAGTCTATTTTATGCTTCAAGTGGTTTCCCCAAATTCAACTGAAAATGCAACTTATAATGATTTTCTCCAGTTTCAAAATTATTCAACCCCCTGAATAGAATCCCTCACAACAGCACAAAGATGTAAAACAGGTGTTGTCTCAAGCACACCTGATGAAACTAATCAAGGGCTTCATTGGTTGCATCAGGTGTGCTTGAGCTGGAACACATGAGATACCTGAACTGGCTAGGGGTAGAAAACATTAAATAACCTGGACAGGGCAGAAAAAGGAAGCTATCAACGGCTGCAAGCAGATTTCTGAGAAGGCAGGTTGTGAAAACCCTCGAGTGACTGCAAAAGACCTGCAGCAAGACTCGGTGGCAACAGGCACGGAGGTTTCAGAGAGCACAGTGAGGCACATACTAAACGCAGAAGGTTTCCATGCCAGAACTCCAAGACGTACACCACTACTGACTCAAAAGCACAAGAAATGTCTGCTCAAAATCATATAAATAAGCTACAGAAGTTTTGGGATTCTGTTCTGTGGAGCGATGAAACAAAACTGGAACTTTTCGGCACGATGGATCAGCGGTATGTCTGGAGGAAGAAGAATGAAGAAAGAACACTCTGTACACAGTCAAGCATGGTGGTGGTTCAGTGATGCTTTGGGGCTGCTTTGCATCTGGCACTGGAAACCTGCAGCGTGTGGAAGACAAGATGGATTCATTGAAGTATCAGGAAATCCTAGGAAAACACGTCATGCCATCTGTGAGGAAGCCAAAGCTTGGGCGTCATTGGACCTTCCAACAGGACAGTGATCCCAAGCATACCTCAAATTCCACCAAGGCTTGGCTGCAGAAGAAGTCCTGGAAGAATGTACAGGGCCATCACAGTCACCTGACATTTACTCCATAGAAAATCTCTGATGGGTTTTATAGAAGGCGGATGCAGCTCGCAAACCCAAGAATATTACTGAACTGGGGGCCATTGCTCATGAGGAATGGGCTAAGATTCCTCAGGAACGCTGCCAGAAGCTATGCATCTCGTTCGCAGCAGGTCATAACAGCAAAAAGGTGCTCTATAAAGTATTAAAGATGATTGCCTTGAAGGGGTTGAATCACTTTTAAACTGAAGAAGTCATTATAAGTTGCATTTTCAGTTGAAATTGAGGAAACCACTTGAAGCATTCGTTGTGTTGAACTATTTCAATTGCTTTTGTTTGATTTGTTCACTGCAAACAGCTGAAAGTCTGTGGCAAAGAGGGTTGAAAAATTTTGATTGTAACTGTATATGTTGTTCAGATTTCCTGTTTCAGATAGTTTTCTTTCCTCAGTA
Organism: Ameiurus melas; assembly: GCA_012411365.1. NCBI lineage: Eukaryota > Metazoa > Chordata > Actinopteri > Siluriformes > Ictaluridae > Ameiurus > Ameiurus melas. Next base: position 2,822,178 of record CM022763.1, read on the forward strand.
TCATGATGTGGCTAATTGTTTCCCCCCCCTATGAGCAAGTATTAATAAAGAAATCAAATCTCTTATCTTTTAAAACATCTATGAGTTGGGTTTACATCCTGCTGCTCCTCAACATTATGTGGTGTGGGATTTTTACCTGTTAGTGTGATGATTTTCTGAAGTCCTTATGCACACTCATTCATCCAGGACATTCCTAGTTACAGCTTGTGGTTTTGTTATGGCAAAACTCCTGGGTCTACGTGCCACTGCCGGCGTTCCTCTACCCTCATAAGGCTGAGTAAGAAGTGGAAAGCATGTGGGCACAAGGCATCATGGCACTATGCCTTCTTTCACTCCTTTTACACTGAGCTGAGACTAGGATTACTTTTTCTCTGGTACAGAGCTAGATCAGCAAAAAAAAATATATGAAAAAAAAAAAAAATATATATATATATATATATATATATATATATATATATATATATATATATATATATATATATATTCTTTCCACTGACCATTCCCTCATATTTAATCCTAATGCCCTTCGGGATGATGTAATATTTCAAAAACCACGACTGCACATGCAGATCTTTTTAGCAGTACGTTATATTTCCATGAATGAGCCACAATTGCATTGTAAATGTGCAATATGTTATTACAGATCTATTTCTTCCTAAACAAGTGTAATTTAGTGTTGTTAGACAGAACTTGTCCAGATCATTGGACTGGAAGATCCATATGGCACATTTGAATATAGGTCATTGCATCAGTCATACAAATGTAGAGCACAGTGTTTTCTTTTACTTGCAAGTTTTAAACTAAGAAGTTTTCATTGGAAACTACTGCTACTAGCATTTTCTGAATACCCAAGAAACAAAAATTTCCTTTGTACCTGCTTTGTAACTCTACTATGAATTTCTCTATTAAACACTTAAAAACAAGAGCCCACTGTTTGGATTTCTTCAACTGAATAATCCATGAAGACTCAAATTCAGCATTTTAGCAAACACAATGAATAATAGTGATTAAAAATTGTACACACTGGACTGAGTTTTTTTTTTTCCATCCGTGTGTATAAGCTGAAAGCTTAACACCAGAATGGATTTCCTAACTACTCCTACAAAATGAATCTGCCATTAGCTCACATAATCCATAGAAATGTGAAGCAGTACACAGGTACACAACTTGTACACAACTTGTAAAGGGATAAACTTGAGGGTGTAGAAGAGCAATTTACATCTTGTGGTCTAGTATTTTACTGTGTCTGGGATTGTACAGAGTGATGAGTCAATATCACTACGCCATTGTGTATTATTATAAAGAAAGGTTTCTCCTGAAGACTAATACACAAAGGTATTTCCTGAGAACTGAGAAGCAGTTGGATAACTAAGCTAGACTTCCTTATTAATTTTATTTTAATCCTGAAATGATCGGTCACAGAAACTCGATCTAAATGATCTGGCCGCGTAGTCATTTTTCACTAAACCGAGACTGTGATAAAAAAAAAAAATAACACAGTTTGCGCAAAGCATGATTAAGTACTAATGCAGTTACTTATACCCTTACCTTACCTAATACACAATATTAAAATACTACATCACAAACACACAGACATTCCAAACCTATGCAAAAAGGTTACTCATTGAAAATCTCTGCATTTGCTCATTCGTTAGTTTATTCACATAACGTCTCTCGTCTAGCTGCTGGCTTTCAAAATGGGAAATCAGTTCATTGATTCATTTGGTGTTCACATTCCTGAATTGTGTAGCAACGTAAGCAAACATTGGTGGGAAGGGGATGTGTTTCCTCTAAACATACAAGTTTAAAGGTATAACCCCAACTGTAGAGATACTTGTTTAGCTTGACAGGCAAGTATACTGTGGTCCGAATCAGTCAACATTAGGGTACTAGGTCAACCTCTATTTGTTATGTTTATACTGATTAGGAGTCCAGATTCTTCTGTTTTCATTCAACACAGCAAACATTACATATGTTTAGCGTACTGAATACACTGGTTAACCCCTTAAACTCCCAGGATCCTGCCAATGCACAGATCTTCAGTCTCATATCTATATATACTCTACATCATTCATAGTATCTACTGAATAACACACTTCCAAAAAAGGTTCTTTGGATAGTTCATTCATTCATTCATTCATATTCCAGGTGAGTGTCATTGTGGTTCTGGAGATGGAAGTCCACTATAGAGCAACACACACACACACACACACTCACTCATTCATGCTTAGGGGGATTTTAGATTAGCCAGTCCACCTACTCCTATATTTTGGGAGGTAGAAGGAGACCTGAGAACCTGAAGGAAACCCACACAGACATGGGAGAACCTGTGAAGCTCCATACAGACAGTAACCCCAGCTCAGGATGGAACTGTACTGCTACACTTAAGAGTTCTAAGCTTCCTAAAAGTTTCTAAATGGAACCTTCTATGAAACCTTCTTACAAAGCATGTAAAAGTTTCCCAGAGGTATAAACTAAAGAACTCTTATATGTGTTAAAAGTGAGCGTTATTAAAATATTCAGGAGTTGTTCAACACGTTTATGCTGTAATATTTCGAAAATGCCTCTAACATTTCACAATGTTATTATCACCCATATGACACAAAAAAAAAAAATAAGAGAGACACGTTAGTGTTCCAAATGTTCTGCATACCTAAAATTGTTAGATGGATAGATAGGACCTTTAACAGTAAGAAAGTTTAAAATAAATAACCGAATAATAAGCTAGGAGTTTAAGGGGATAATATATGATATTAACTTACTGTATAGCCACTAGTCAATCACAATTAATTAAGAAATTATAATAATAATAACGGCTGAGGTTATCTGATAGCACCTGACAATATTTGACATCCTTTCTTCATGCACATTTTCAGTTCTTGGTGGCAGCCAAGCATTTCACAACAACAACAGCAATAATAATAATAATAATAATAATAATACTATTACTACTACTAATAATAATAAGTAGAAGAAGAAGAAGGAACCATTACAGGCCAAACAGCGTAGAAAACATTTTGCCATGTGACCCATTCTTTTCCTATTCCTCTGTGACTCTTAAGTTGCACACTAAAGAGCTGATCTCTGTAACTTTATCAAGACCCACCATGTAATCTAACAATAGTGCCTGGAGTCCTGATGGCCATCAGTAACTTGCCAAAGCTCTTTTAAATGGGCTCCATATAAGGCTCAGTCTCAGGAGCATAATGCCTGCATTCAGCCAGCTGGATGGAGGAAGGATTGTGTAAGCGAGCTGACCTGAGAGAACAGAGAAGAAGTTTCCCTTAATGCACCTGGACCTCATACTGAGAGCATGCGAATCTCAATGCATTAGCCTTCACGGCCACCTGCTCGGGTTTGACAGCCTTGCTTCTTCTCAGGACTTTTATCTGTTAAAAATACCTGACTCACATCTTTCATATCTATTTTTTTCTAGATTTATTTGATCTAGATTGATTATGCTATTAGAGTGTTGTTAGAGTGCAAGTACAGTAGTGTTGCAAATGAACCAAACGGAAAGTGTGTAACCAAGTACCAGGCAACCAGTTACTTTCTGCAATGAGTCTATGGTTCTTATGACCCAATACACCTTTACCAACCTGACCTACATACATCACCAATTTGTCAACAATTATGTAGCTACTGTTAATGTATTTTTGACCCACTTTCTTATTTCTTTACAGGTTCATCCCATAGCGATCACTGGGGCTATCGAGGTAAATAAACAATATATTACATGCAAAAAAGTGGTGTAAGGTGCTTGCAGATTGTATTACAGAGATCTTTAACCTAGTCCCTATGACCTTTAGCCAGTCCACTATGATTAATGGGTGTTAATTACCTAAATCATGCGTTACAGCAGGTGAAAAAGAACAAACCATTACCTCCTTGACCACACCTTTCCTCTATGAAGACTGTTCACTTATTAACCAATATTAATCAATACTTCAAGGCAGTGATTCTCAATTGTATTTCGCGCTGATAAGACTTGAAAGTGATGTTTATTCATGGATCTCTTTGTTCAATCTCAATGTTCTACTGTAGTTCACATCTCTTAAACACCAGTGGTGGTGAGAATCATCTGGATACTTTCTTATGTGCCCAACAAAAAGTCATGAATCTTTGCCTTTCTTTTTCTCACCTTGTACACGTCAGAAAAACATGTACGTTATCTGGAGCTACCCTGCCTAACATAATGTGACTAACTTGTCCTCCAAAACTGGCAATAATCTTATCTCTTCTGATCTCTCTTATCTCTTCTTTCATACATTTACAAGCATTTTTCTAGTGAAATGCTGTAGATCTTGATGGCACCTGCTAGCTTTAAGTTGACTTTCCTAGATAACATTGTTAACATTATTAGCCATCACATGCAGCACTGTTTGCTAGTTATCTCTATTGCACAGCATCGATTTCCGCAACAAGTGAGAGGTGCCTCTCTAATTCCCCAAGAGCCTGGTGTGGCATCTCCCCTGTTTGCTGGATTCCCTTGAAGCAGTGCCTTTTTGCTAATGATTACTGCCCATAAACTCACTTTGCCAGACACTGTGGTGACCTTGTGGTTGAAGCCAAGGTATATCACACCTTTTTATTAATCAGTCGATTGAGCATGCAGCATTCCCTCAAGGCAAGCCTGTAAAGCATTCCTTGTGAACTGTACATCCCCTACAGTACTATATAGTACCTAACACCAGGCATCTGATTCCCAAACCAACTGTTCATCTGTCACTGAGGAAAGGCACAAGGGGCTCCCTTATCTTAGCAGATACTGGCCTACTGGTTGCTGGATGTCATCACTATTGCTTATTGATGGGCTGGACACAAAGTCCCTACCATAACACACCACTCTACGATGAGTCTCCTCATCATGTTTTGCAGCTTTAGCAAGTCTGCACTGTTGCTGCTTGGGCATCATTGTATACGTCCTCCAGGTTCTACAAGGTTAACATGAACTTTTCCAGTGTAGTAGGCAAACATTAGACTTTGTTAGAAGGTCTTATATGTGTATTGCACAAAAAAGTATCAATGTGATTCTTACCATCCGTGGTGGTTATCTGGGATTGCTAGAACCATGTTTACATATGTAGCTAGTGCTACAAGCTAACATTAAAGTTTAGAGTTAGGATTGGCTCTAAAGCAAGTTTCCAGTGAATATTAGTAATAGCACAGGTATGACTAAGGGTTACGTGACATAATTTACTTTTACCGTAGGATCATATAGGATACTGGAGAGGACGTATGGGTAAAAGCATTCAGCTTCACAATGCCACATATTAGCATTGAGCATAATAAAGGCATGTGGAAATTCAACATTTTATTGAATATTCATGTCTTGGCAGCTTAATGCAGATGAATTACGAATTATTCTGTACATTTCTAACTTATGAAACTTAACCGCATCTTAGGATATACATTAAGTATTAACACTTGCAATTTGGTTTGCATTAATGATTGAACACATAACTTCACTGTTATTTGTGATGCATCCCGTGACTTTTCTGACACTCAGATTTGCATGCCAACGTTTTATAATTAACTCAGTGACATCACAAGGGCAATGATCTTTTTTTTTTTTTTTTTTTACACAGATCAGAGATCATGGCAGAGTGCTTTTGCAGACTGCAATGGAAAATCTCAGTCTCCTATTGACATTGTGACTAGAGACGTCAGCTACGATCCCAGTTTGCCTGATATAAAAGTACAGGGTTATGATTTAAGTGATCAACGTGAACTGACACTGAAAAACAACGGTCACACTTGTAAGTTAGTAGATTTGTTTAGCTCACATCTTACAACCTTGAATGAATTGTGTTGTGTGTTACTGTGGTACATATCAATGAGAAATGTGTGTGGCTATTGTTTTGTCCATTAGTGCAGCTCCAGTTGCCCAACACCATGCGTATAGTTGAAGGATTCGACCAGATCTACTTGGCTGCCCAGCTGCATTTCCACTGGGGGAACACGGAGGTTCCTGGTTCAGAGCACACCATTGATAATGTTCACTTCCCTGCTGAGGTTTGAACAGCCAACAGCACTGTTTATACTATCCAATCACAGAACATATTTCTATGAATTAAGGATTCTTGGAGGAGAAAAAAAGCAACACAATGGCTGTTTATACACAATTAAACAGTGTTTACACTCACTGTGCTGACCCTGAGGGTGCACAATGCTACAAATACCCAGCGCAATACAGCACAGCAACATAACTATCCTGATTTCTTATTTTTCTCTCCTTTCAAGATCCATGTGGTTCATTATAACTCTAAATACGACAGCATCAAAGAAGCTGCAAGCAAACAAGACGGACTTGCTGTGTTAGGAGCCTTTATTGGGGTAAGACTAAAATGTCTAAAAAAGTAGTCGCTCTTCATTCATACACTCAAGAGAAAAAAGCGTTCCAATAAGGCATCTTTGGATATGCTTCCTAGAAAGGTGCTACTTGGTACCCTCTGGGATAGGAAAAACTCTATTAAAGAATCCCTACCTAGAACCTTTAGCATTTAGCATTTACCTCAGTGCTTGATGCTTCTATCCAAAGCAACCTATAATTGAGACAAGATAGACAAGAAACTGAGCAGTTGAGGGTTAAGAGTCTTGCTCAAGGACCCAACAGTGGCAGTTTGGTGGCGCTGGAATTTGAACTCATGACCTTTCAACCTGCCGATCAATAGCCAAATGCCACTGGACCTGCCACAAGGGTTTTCCTTAGAGTAGAGTCAATTTAAAAATACATTTTTGCTGATTATGTGTTCCTTAAGTGTTCTTTGCCTCCTAAATGGACTACACTTGGAACCCCCGGTGAAATTGAAGCCCTTGCTTTAGTGCTGTAGACTTAACCTATTTTTCCTAAAAAATATTGTTTATATAAAGTAGAAAGCCATGAGAGGGTGCACATTACAGTGACTGTATCAAAGGTAACAGTATTGTTAGACATGATGTGAAGCAAAACTTACTAATCAAAAAAAGCATTATAACGCATACCTTTGAGTGTTTGCGATAAACAATTCTTCCATCACATAATGTAATCCGCTAATAGTAACCTTCAGTTGCTAAGCAACATAGGCAAAGATTAAGGACAGAACAATGGAATGGTTTTATTGGTTTAAAACCAAGCGCATTAATACAGAATTCAATTATTGTGATGCGATCACAGGTTTTTGTCTACATAAGGATTTTACAGCAGATTTGATTTTAAGTTTTTTTTTAAATGAAACTACTTATTTTATAGATTAAAGTGATACAATATTCATTAAACTTTCCATTACAGATTGGTCTTCATGAGAATGAAAACTATGAAAAAATCCTGTCTGTAATTAAAGATGTTAGCACCGAGGGTAAATATTCTTAAATTTCCACCTGCATATGCTACAATATGAATCGATTTTACATCCATAATTCTCAAATTTGTATTGGTTTGAACATCAGGATCAATTTGATGTAACTTCTTGTTGTCTTTGCAGAGTCAGACACTAAGATCCCAAGTTTTAATGTCCGTCACCTTCTGCCAAACAGTCTGAAGAAGTTTTACAGATACAGTGGGTCACTAACAACTCCGCCGTGCTTCCAGTCAGTAAACTGGACCATATTCAATGACACAATCACAGTCTCAAGGAAACAGGTCAGTTCCATCACCTTTTAAAATCTTTAAGAGTAGCTAACTGGTACCCGGAGAATCTCGCGTTTGTGGGTATTATGAAAACAACTGGTGTACACTGTAGGCATTTATAGTAACAGGCTCTGTTTTTTACAGTGTGTCAAAGGTAATAACTGTCATAACTGTAAAAAAAATATGGTTGAGGGTTACATATGCTTTTGTAAAACAGCTCGCTGCTCTGGAGGAGACCCTGAAAGCAGGACACAACCAGAGCTTGTCCCGAAACTTCAGAGCTCCACAAAATCTTTATGGAAGACGAGTCCTGGCCTCTTTCCCTAATTCACATACTGCAAGTGGTGAGTGCATCATTATAATCATTAGCTGGGTGAAAAATAGCAAATAACATTATGTAGAGGCAAATATTTTGATCTGTAACAATACAGACACCTTCTCTAGCAGACATTTGAAGAAAAAACAACAACATTTGAAGCATATGCATTCATCAAAGTTGTCAAAGTTATTAAATAGTAAAAATGCTCTTTAGTAGACAGTGTGGTCTTGTCTCTTTGGATCTGTTCTGTATACATTACACAACCTAAAACATGATCTGACATTGGCCAGTAATAGTTCAATGAGAATTTACGCAATACATGCTGTAGAATTTTCCATAACGTAAGCACACGTTATCTCAACGTCACAGATTTGCTCAAGGTGAAGAAACACTCTAATGTTTAGAGTACTTCAAGAGATCAGGAGCAGAAACACTGGGAAACACTGACCTATTTAGTCATCACAAAATATATGTAAAATGAAGGACAGGAGTGGGGTGTAATAACTTCCAAACACACTCTCCATTAGCACAATAGAACTGCTACCTCTTCATCTAGTGATCTAGAAAAATCCAAAGTTTTTTCAAAGTGTGCCAGATTATACCACATCAAAACAGGACAGTCACCAAAACATTATTTTAAAGCTGTATAATGAATTTAATTTTAGTGGATTGACTGCAACAGGCTATCACCTGACAGCTGTAGTTGTAACACGCAAGATAATATTCATAAATTAGTTTATTTTTTCAGGATTCAATGAGATTGACCACTTTAGATAAGGACTTGTTGAAGAATTCCTTAAAGGTTTTCCTTGCTTTGAGGTTGGACGTATCCAACTGATTAGCTTTAGTAAAGTTCTGTGTCCCGTTTGTTCCGATAAAAAGTTCCCGCAGTTTCAGTTTCTCTACCCCTCATCCTCTGAATATCCTTTTGCAATGCCTGTTATTTGTTTCATAATGTCTCGTGATATTTAATTCCTTAATTACTCTCTTAACATAAGGCACGCCCATTTGCACACATTTGCTACATATTTGCAGGTGTAGTCAGAGAAAAAAAGGCTCTTGCAGTTTATCTAAATCTGTTAGCACTGTCAGGTGAAAGGTAAAATTGCAACGTGCACCTATCATACATTCTTAGAGAGAAGTTCCAGGTCAATTAACATCTGTCTGTGGGCCACATTTGGATCTGGGGCCGGAGTTTGAAACACTGTTGAATTGTGTATATTTTCACTTTCATTTTATTCCTGAACTTTCCACCAATAGAACACATTAGGTCTAAACCAGGGGTGTCCAATCTTATCCGGAAAGGATCGCTGTGGGTGCAGGTTTTCATTCCCACCAAGCAGAAGCCACACCTGAGTCTATTGAAAGCCAAGATCAGCTGATTAAACAGGTGGAATCAGGTGTGACTTCTGCTCAATTGGTCACCGGCCCTTTGCGGATAAGATCGGACACCCCTGGTCTAAGCTTATGTTATTTATGTTTTTGGGGTTTGGATTAAACCCATTCAATTCAATAGATCAAACGTGCCCAGTTAGCTCAGTTGGTAGAGACTCTTAATCTCAGGATCGTAGGTTTGACAGCCCCATGCTGGGCACCAAACCCCGCCACTGGGGTTGCACAAACTCGTGCACTTTCAGTCCCAAACCCAGATAAAACAGACGGTTGTGTTAGGAAGGGCATCCAGCGTAAAACCAATATCAAAATATGTGAGTCATAAACCGGATTTCCATGCTGGAGATGGATGACCTGCTGTGGCGACCCGTAACGGGAGCAGCCGAAAGAAGAGGAAACATTCAACGGGCCAAACAAATAAACAGGAATATAACTATAACAGACCCAATTAAGATCCTCTGTGACCATTTGTACATTTACAATTTTCAGTGAATAATTAATGAGCAGCAAAGTTCTGAGTTGATGCTAAATTCTGTGAGTACACGCTGAGCCGGAAGTATGTCACACACACCACTGCAAATATTCAGCTTCATTCACAAGACTGTCAGTGGACGGTTCTTTTCATTCCTGTGCAATGACATTCAAGGCATGTACGCCATCATGTTGTTCTGTAATGTGTATGGCATTTTCTGACATCTGCTTGAATCCTCCAAAAATGAGTTTGGAGGATGACACATGATATTTGAAAGAGTCTGATATCTTATAGTTTATAAAATTGTAGTTTTATGGGGGGTTTTTTTTTCTTTATAGGTGGACTATCCAGAGGTATGTCATGACTCCAATAACATCCTCCTTAACCTTAAATAAAATACATTTTTGTATTTCTGTATAAATCTCAAAATGCTGTTTCTAAATGAATCCTTTCTGGCCTGCAGGTGATATCTTGGCCATTGCCTTTGGAGCTTTGTTTGCTCTGACTTTGCTCTGTTTCTCCATGTACGCTTATCGACAGCGGCAACAACACTCAAAGTGAGTAACACAGACTTAACTTCTGAGAAACGACCTCTGTTCATGTAGGGTGACTTTCATTTCTCATTTTCTCTCACCATTTGAACTCAACCGTATGAAACATACTTTCGTAATTTCATGAAACAGACGCTCTTACACATATCTACACTGCAAATAAAAAAAAAAAAAAAAAAAAAAAAAAAAAAACACTTTCTTTTCTCCACAGGTATAACCCTGACTCCAGACAAAATGTTATTTATAAACCAGCGACCAAAGATGATGTGTAGACTTGCCATGTGTGATTTGATGTCAGAGAAAAAAAAAAAGTCATATTTTTACTGAAAAACATTTTTGGAGTTGATGTAAAGACACTGATGAATGTGAAATAGAAGAACAGCATTTTAACCCCTTAAACTCCTAGGATCTGTAGCTGACTTACACGTGTCACTCCTGTAACTACTGCAGTTACTGAATAATATGATTTAAGATGATCAACAAATAAGTTTGGAAATTAAGGGGTTTAAAAAAAAGGACATCTTGAGTCTTGAGGGTTTTTTTTTTATTATTCAAAAAGGAAAGATATAATCCTGTTGTCCCACTGAGAACGCAGACCACTCATCTTGTCTCTTCCATTGTTTTTCTGTATATAAATGTATTTTATTATTGTATGGTGGAATTTGACACAGTCTTATCCATGACCTATTTATGACCATTTTCTACTTAGTTAGTGCCATGTTTAAATTACACACCCAATTATCTAGTATCAAATTGGTGTTCATACTACTATTGGTCTCTGAAACGCACAAAAACAACTACTCAGTGAATCCAGACAAGCAAATCGTCTTCATTTTTCTATTGTATAGTGTAAAAGTTTAGGCACCCTATTTTTTTGTGTGTACAAACTTTGTTATAGATTTGTATTGTATTGACTTCTACATTATCATGTCAGTAACATTAGTTTTCCATCACAAAATAAAATGTTACACAAAAATGTTTGTATGTCATTAAAGAAAGCTGCATATTATGTAAGAGAGACTTTTCAGACGGGCACACGGTGGCTTAGCGGTTAGCACTTCCGCCGCACACCTCCAGGGTTCGGGGTTCGATTCCCACCATGGCCCTGTGTGTGCGGAGTTTACATGTTCTCCCCGTGCTGCGGGGGTTTCCTCCATCTTCTGGTGTGACTAAAGTGTCCGTAGTGTATGAATGGGTGTATGTGATTGTACCCTGCGATAGGCTCCAGGTTCCCCGTGACCCTGAAGAAGGAATAAGCGGTTGGTAGATGGATGGACTTTTCAGACCAAAAAAAAAAAAACCACACAATGAAGATTGCTGGGTTTCGCTGCAAAAATAAGAAGCAAGTGTGACAGTCAAAGTCTTCAGAAGAACCGCGTCTGTTTCTGCTACAGATCATATCCTTATAAAACTACTAATTTATTTTTATGTCACCTATGTCAACTATTGCCTTTGTTTCATTTACTACAGTTTACTGCTCTTTACGGTATTTTTTTTTTATTTAACATTTAATGTCATTCTTTTGGAGGCAGCTTTACTCTACAGCATTTCTTTGCATGTGCCTAAAACTTTTGCACAGTACTGTAAGTGGTGAAATTAGCACCTAATTCAAGACAGATCTTACACTGATGAGACACAAGACATTTAAAATATTGGCAGGGGAAAAAAACATTCAACAAACCACTGAGGAGTTTCACACGGTCAAACAGAATGGTAGAGAATGGGACAAATGGACAAACCGTGACGCGTCTGTTTAACTAAACATGATGACTGAGCAAAGTACTCACTATGTAATCACCGTAATGTAACCGCCGTTTTTTGAATCATTCGCTCCATTTACAATGACAACATCTATTCAGCTGCAATCTGATGACAAATTTGCCAGATCAAGTCATGCAGGAGCATGAACTTTGTCTGAACTGTGTTATCATATAGTAAAATAAAGCCTCAAGCAGGAAATGCAAGCTGCTGATTTGACACCATGTGATAGTGCAATCAAAGACTCTTAAACACGACAGCAATGTTTATAGGGACGGTTTTCTTTAAACCACCTGTCTTGTATCCTTGCCCAAAAACATTTATTTGATGCCTGTAGGAATACCATAAAGTAATAGACACACAAATGAATTATCTTTCTATTTCCAGAGCTAACATGTTCAGTCTTGGGGAAATTATTTACATCTTCGATTAAAAACTGGTGCAGTATTTCCATCATTCCTAACAAGACCTCAAGGTGCTCAAACGACTACAGAGCCCTCAGGGTGACGTCTATTTACAACCCCAATTCCAAAAAAGTTGGGACACTGTAAAATATATTTAAAAAAAAAACCCAGAATGCAATGATTTGCAAATGTCATAAACCCATACGTTATTCACATTAGCTCACACATTACTTTTCTCAAATACATTTGTAAAATTTAACATCGATACTAACACAATATTTGAAGGCAACCGGAACAAGCCCAAAACTGTCTGACTTGGTGGGAATTCACACCTGAATGACCTGGGGCAGTCATACGTGTCAAAGAAACACACCTCTGAGGCAAATATTTACAGCTAAAACAGAACACTGATCCCTTTTGTGAGGGTTAATCTACCTTTCAGCTGTGGAGCAAAGGACATGTTTAATAAAGCCTAGTATTAACATGTCCTAGTGATTCACAATCATCAGGCAATAAATCAACAGCTGCATATTTTCTTGAAAGTATGACACAATTAGATGGCAGTATAATTAAAATTCCAAGTGATAAAGTATGATGACCACCACACATTTCGAAGAACAGAAAATACTCGTCCTAAACACTAAGGCAAAGCTGGGAATTTAAGAGCAGTGTCTTGAGCATGAAAGAAGACAGCAACTGCCCATCTCTGTTACTTGATAGTTTTTCATCATGGACTGTTTATGGACTCTTTAAAGACCATAGGAAGGACTCACCATTTACATTTACGCCACTGCTGGGTTCAGCTCAAGTTATTGGGAACTAGTCACTGCAGCATAAGTCAGCTCCACCCCCCAAAAAATCTCAGTCAATAATGATTCTCATTTACACCACTACACTGCATTTTTATTAACCCAAATCGAAAGAATTCCCAACATTGATTTTCCCTGTTTGTTACATTCAAATCATTAAAACGTTAAAAAGGAGCATAAAAATTTGTCATTTGTTGTAGTCCGTCTAAAATCCTGGTTGTGATTACTGCTGCATTCCACTAAAACTCGTAACTGGGAATTTCTGACCTCTGACTAAGGAAAACCAAAGAAAAAGGCTCCTCAACTCAGAATTCCTATCCGGAAAGTCAGGAACGTGCCCACAATCCTGAGTGCAAAAAAGTATCACGTCTTACCTCTTAAATTAGTTATACTGTATCTGCTGGCATTTGATTGAAATCAATCACTGTACAGACATATTAGGTTGTTAAATTTCTCATCACAGTTAGCTTGCTAGATTGTTGCAACAAAAGACAAACATGGAGGCTCCCATGTTTCCCCTCTGCCACACTGTGTAGCTTGAACATAGTGGAAAAACATTTAACTCAGATTTCTCAATTCCCACTTCCGAGCTAAGTTGAATGCAGCATAGGTTCAGTGCAGGATGATAGAGAAGGGTGTGTTCGGAAGGAGCTCGGGCTCAAATCAGGCCAATTGAGGTTGAGTCTCCCCTTCAGATGATCACAAAAGGCATCCTGATTTTATCCTGTGGCATAAGATGTGGCATGTGTTAATTTTAAATAATAAACTTGTTCAACATTTACAATGGCAACCACACACAATTGTTCTCTGTCATGTTTGTTGTTTGCAAAATCCCAGGTAATGGGAGTCAGAATCATTGGCTCGGCCTCTGATTGGGCAGCATAATCTGAAAGCTTGTGCTGTTTTATTCTGGGTAAAGTTTGTATTGTAGGCGGTTGATAACTGAAAGATGATCCAGATGATCCGTCAATAAATCTAGGGGCCTCTCACATTTTCATCATCTGTTAGAAAAATGGTACTAAATCGTACCGTTCCGTGTCATTTGGGGTGGTACCCTCATTGGTACACCTTCTGTGTCCTTAGCCTTATACTTGTACAGGTAGTATGTGTCTTTATAAAAGGTACACTTTTTCATGTTTAAAGGTGAAAGATACAATGCACAAAAGATCAAATTGTATAAATCTTCTAGTTTGGCCCAGGTACAGGTAGTATCACTGTAACTCAAAAAATACAAGGATAATAAAATTTAATTTACAAGGTTCAAACAAGGTCGCTTATCATGGTAGTCTTAAAAACGAGTAGATAACAGAATGAAATAAACCACAACAGAAACACATTCTTCTCCAGAATTTGGTGCATACTGAAGGTGGCTTTTTATTTAGGACAGAGAAATGCCCAGAGAGATGATATGTTCTAGGTAGCTATTAAAATCCACCCGTGCCTCAGAAAGATGAAGCTGCCTTGGACAAGTCCAGAACATCAGGTTGCTTGTTCTTAATCACACAGTGAGTCCTGAGACGAAGGCTGTACTGTTGTATGATGCAGTACCAGTTAGCCAGGTAAAAAATGACTTGTGCCAAACTAAAACCGGAGAAATCAAATCAAATCAAAAACATCCACACAGGCCAATAATGTACCTTAATGAATGATTGTACTTTAAACTTAAAAAAAAAAAAAAAAAAAACTTTACATGGCACAGATTTATATTTCAACCATGACAGATGTGATTATGGACATAATGTGTTATCAGTGTGCTGGTCTGGAAACTGTTCTTTGAGCGGCGAGTCAAAACCAGCAGAAAGTCAAACAGTTTTAAACAAATAATCTCACAAAGAGCAAAGCAGCATTATGTTGGTTAAATAACCATATGGAGGTGGAGAGAGGAAAAAAAAAAGAAAAAGAAAAAGCACTTGTTCATCCAGGACAGAATGAAAACACAATTAAAGAATGTCTCCTGAATTAACACAAGCCAGCACCAGTGTTTGAAGCTGTAGAACCAAACGCTAGAAAGCGCTGGTATATTGCTTGTTGTCTACAGGAACATGTTTGTACCCAGTTACACAAGATAAAAGTTTCGAGAGATCAGAAGTCTTTTCAAAGAGAAACCGGGGGAAAATGAAGAGGATGCAGGTGAATTTGTTGCTACATTAAGGAGGACCTGTGATCCTGAATTCTACTGACCAGTGATCTAGAAGGACTTGTTAATCAAACTCCCAAAAGTTAGGGACCATTTAGAGACCGTTTTCGATGAATCGATGAAAGAGAATGTAAAATTACAAAGCTAATTCTGCATAATTAGTAAATATATACACAATAGATGATCTCCCAGTGGACTGTCTCTGAGGACACTTTGAACATTCACATTCCATACTTTTGCCCCAATGTAGAATTCATCAGACGGAGAATTTCTGCCCATGTGGCGTTTGACGAGAGCAAATGCACCAGGCTCTCTGCTCAAACGGCTCACTGAATTAATGGGTACTAAATGTGTGAAATGGAAATCAGTGAACTGCTGATCCACTGTGGTTGGTGTGTGCTGTGTTATTAAGGGGGCGCATTTAGCAGCTGAAACGTCTCGGCGAGTCCCTGGGATCAGACTGTGTCAGCCCGATGGCTTTGGTTCGGCTTTAAAGTCTGGATTCATTAGCGTTCTACAAACCAGGTGGTAGCTTTCACGACCAGGTATCTGATTGGTACATTACCACCATACAGTCAAGCACGGCTAAATGTGTTTAGTTTAGCGCAGTACAAATGCAAAACACATTAAAAGTGGTATGAGGGGGGGAAAAAAAATCATGTTTTTAGACATAGGAATAACTTTGTAAATTACACATTGAAAAAGAGCGCTGAACCTTCTCTCTCTTCATCATATGTGGCTCGACATAACATTAGAGTCATTTTATTCAGGTTCAGTGCTCGCCGTTTGTAGAGATGCGAACTATTCCCAGTCCAGTTTTACAGTTTAAAGGGGACAAATCCAGACTTTAAGGAAGACACAGTCTGTTCCCAGGCCATCTCTCCCACCCTTCATAATAATAAAAAAAAAAAAAGAAATTGTCCTCTGAAGGCTTACTTTTAATATTTACATTACACTTTCCCCACAGATAATAACAAAAGTAACACAAAAAAAATGATTTGTGATTTAACAAAAAGAACACTGCATTATATGTAAAATACTACTCTGAAATTCTTGCTTGCGATCAAAGAAATTCATTAAAAGCATGGATTCCGATGTGTGTAAAGATGTCAAGCTATTTACAATGAACATGATCTGAGAGTCCTATAACCTGTATGGCAGCCCTGTTGGTGGGGGTTCGAGTTCAACCCAAGGGCCATCATCAGAACAGACGACCGCTGATACTGTTCTTGCTCCAGCTGTTTCTGTTACTTCGAGCAGTGAACGCAGCCTTCCAACAAACTGCCTGTGTCTCACTGTGAGGTCAGGACTTGGCTACCTTACGAAGACGCTGCCTCGGTTCTTTTACCTGTGGACAGAGCCATGCGCTTGGATTGTTTAAACTGGATTTGTGTTCAGAGACAGAGAGACAGGCTAGATCATTATTACAAAACTTTCACAAACAAGAAAATAGAGGTTAGAAACTCACGAGGGTAGGATAAGGTTAAGCGTATTCTATTGCAGGTTACATCGGATGATAAACTCAAAATTCACAAACTCTGGAAGACAGTCTCAATTTCAGGATGTCCAGGACAAGGACAGCTTCTAATATCTGTTTCACTGGCTAATTTGACTAATAGCAATAGTGAAGAGACAGTTTTAAAGGTGCTGGCCGAGTGATCCAGAGGGTGAGGGTGAGTCCTAAAGACTTCCCAGAGCTTGTTACTCTTCTGTGCTTTCATGATGGCTCACAATTCAATGATATGCTGTGCTAATAATTATACCAAAACAAAGAATGTGATCATTTAATCATCTGAATATATTCTCCAGCAGTATTAATCAGTATTTAAAAATAAATTGCCTCAGAAGAAAACTAAATAAATTGTACCAACAGTGGCAATAAGCATACCTGTACAATTCCTGCTCATAATATTTCTGACCAGAACTTACAGGAAAGGAACAGCACAGCTCCACTGAGAAAGTCAGATCACTAAATGTTTGTCATGTTAAATAATTTAGGTTAAAAGTAGGTTCTCAACCAAAACAGTTGCATTATCTTACTTAAATGTAATTCAACTAAACTATGACTGAAGGTCTGAAAAAAAATGAGAACAGATCTTACGTGTGCAGAGCTGGGAGAGGTTGTTCAGAGACCCTCCTGAAGAGAAGAACGCCCACACAGCCATGGCTGCCGTTACAACGTACACAGGAGGCAGACTGCCTTCATACAGCGGGTTCAGCAGAGACTGTAGGAGACAAAGGGGGAAAAACAAAGTAAGAAAGAATCGGAGACAGTAATGTAACATCCATTTACAGTCATGGCTAACAATGTTTATTAAACCCAAGTGATTACCTCTATATATTGGCATTGTTTTTTTTTGGATAAAAAACAAAAAAAACAAAAAAAAATAAAAATAAATTAAATAAATTATATATATTTTTTTTACATGGCACACAAATTTTGGTTATACAGCGGTTTATGGAAACTTTCATATCTAGGCTCAGGATGGTCTAGCTTCTTGGAACAAAGGCTGGTCTCTAGAGTACATGGTGCATGGAAATCTATAAAACTTTTGCACAATCATGCTCCATAGATATAGTACAACTGTTACACTCAAGATTGCTCACAGTTCCACTTTTAGGGTCAATTTATAATAGGAAGGGTGTGGGTCTCAGTCTTAAGTTTTTAGGAGGTATAGTGTGCATGCAGAACTTTTCAGTTTTGAGACTTCTCTCTCTCTCTCTCTCTTTCTTTTTATGAGGGCGAGAAAGGGCAAATTTTTAAAGATTTCCCTCACTTTTGGGACGAATATCTCTGGTGGGGTACCCGATACGCACTTGAAATTTTAACAGAAATAAGTCCTCTATAGCAGCATTCTGCTGTAAAAAAAAAATTAAAAAAAATTGAGAGTTTGAGATTGGAGGTAAACTCTGCAGGACAGTGGACCTCGAGGGCCAGATTTGAAGAATCAGCATGATGAATCATGTTGGTATGTGTGAATAGATTTAATTCCAAATATGGAAGTATAGTGTTCAGTTCCGTGTTTTACAAACGGACAGTCTGTAAGTAAGTACAGCTCAGACGTTACTTGCTGCTTTTATCACAGGAGAAAAAACACCACAGCTCTGTTTATGACACTGTTCATTTTACACAGTCATGGACATGACTACATTCCCTCTGTGTCACTGGGATCTATACTCATTAATAATAAAAGAGAATATACTTTTCATCTTGATAATCATGGCCTGATTCGAGGTAATCCTATCTGTTTTTATATCAGGTACATTCCCAGCCATCACCATTTATTTATATTGCTAAACATAAACAAAAGCACAGAAACCATATGGGTAGAGATGGAATCCAAAATGTTTTGGGACTCTCCCCTCTCACTACGATTATACAATAAGTACAGACATGCAAACATCTGATAGGAGGTGGAACAGCAGAGGTGGTCACGTTAACTCGGCTGTATGAGGAAATAAACATCCTCACAGAAATCTAGTGGGAGTTAATTACAGGTCTTTGGTTTAAATGACTGTTAGAGGCCATTTTTCTTAAAACACCTTAGTTTTATCCTATTTACAAGATAGAGCCTTTTTAAATTGTCAGCAAATTGTTGTAAATTGCACACAAATTAATAAAACACACACACACACACACACACACACACACACACACACACACACACAGGCACTTGTATGACGGACTCTCCACACAATCTAAGGTGTATAATCAAGTCAATTAATAAAAATGTGTTTTCCAGTTTCTTGGTTACATGACAAGTTGCAGTTTTTGCTCTTGTTAACTTCTTAATAGCTGTTATAACATGATAAAAGTGCTAACAGGAAGTCGTCTCATGGACACTCTGACATTAAATACAACTTTAAATGGTTAAAAGCATGTCCGGTTTAAGATTCAAGATGTGCTGTTATTGGAAATTAAAGAACTTCAAGGTGGTAACACTGTTTTATTCCTTATTTAATTGAACTTTTAATTGAACTTTTATACTAAAGTACAGCACTGATCAATTAAGAAATAAAGCAGCAAAGCCATTATGAAAATGTTTTTTTTGTTTGTTTGTTTGTTTTTTTAAATCAACTGACCACTATGTCTGCACTAAGAGAGAAAAACAAGCAGCAATTAGAAATCATGCAAAAATAGCTCTTCAACTAGACAGGATGATTGAAGAGCTGCTTGTTTTTTTCATGATTCCTAATTGCTTATATCTTTAATCTAGTCAGACAGTACTCGATGGCGCCTTTCTTATCAACACATCCTACAAAGTCCTAATCATCTCTATTTATTTATGTAGCTAAATATATTCAAACCCACCACAGCCATAGGCACAGCAAGAGGGGCAACATATGATTATAGAAAGCATCTAAGTGCTTTGGGAGTGGGACGGAAGGCCATGTTGTCCATATGACTATATGAGGAAATAAACATAGATAGAAATCTAGCAAGAATCAGTTGACTGTCAGAGACTGTCAAACATCTGTTTTTTTTTTGCACATTTTTATTTACAGTGCATTCCAGAAATGTCTGCATCCTCCATGATGATTATCTAAAATTCATACATAAAAGCCATACAGGGATGTTTATATAGTTTTAGTTAAACATGCTTTTTTCCCCCCAAACATACTTTAAACTGATCTTCTGTAAAATACAAAATAATGGTTTAAAATTATTGGCACTCTCATCACTCAACCATTGTATCACCTGCCCTGAAGAGAAGGAACAAGTGTCATGTGCAATAACGACGAACAATGATACTCGTAGAGGATCTCAATCCTCCACGCAAAACATTTTGAGCTCCTTAGCTTTGTGTTCATGGACATGATATGGTTCAAATGCAAAAACTGAAAAACACTGATTTTATTTTTTTAACCATCTTGTTGAAAACTCTATCTATGGCCAACTCTGAACCCCCTGGCAACGAGGCATTGGGCTGAAATGTCCTGGTAATTAGCAGAATTCAGGATGCAGTTAATCTTCAGAAGAACCCTGAACCATCAGCTACACTGTAAAACCGGATAAGTTCATTTAACTCAAAAAATTTGTGGAAACTCATTACCTCAAAATATTTAAGTTGATAAATCAATTTATTTATAAGCCAAAAACACTACCACTTTTGTTATATTTAAGTGTATTTGGCTTAAAGAATTTGATTTATCGACTTAAAAAAATGAGGTAATTAGTTTCCTCAAAATTTTTTTTTGTTAAATAAACTACCCGGTTTTACAGTGTACAAAAAAGCCCCACAGAATCTGATCTCTGTATTCATTGCTGCAGTTTAAGAGCTGCAATTTTTTTTTTTTTTTTAGATGTTCCCAGGATAGTCTTCCTTTTTGCAACACTTCCGAACAGCTTTTTGTGATGAATGTGGTGTTTTAAAATTAAGCAAAAATGAATAGTTTCTCCTATTGCTTAAGTGGAAAAATTGAATTATTGTGTGTGATGTTTATATCTATACCATATCAATTTTGCTCATTTTTATGAAAAATGCCAATAACTCGTGAGGACTCTGGTTATATAGCTACTCGGTTTTTGATACCATGTCTAACATGGTTCAAGCTAACTGATGTCAGCAATAGAGTGGGGAATCTCTGTGATCTGATTCAATATGATTCATGCAAACACAATGTATTTATAAATCAATTCCTGATTTACCTTATTTATTTCCCCCTGTATGACAACTTCCTGTGCTTATCATTTCAACAATCATGAAAACATGAGTCCTAGAGGCGTTGAAACCATCACAGACCATTAAAATACACTGGATTTATATAACGGTTTCAGAAATTCATGACACTTTTCCTCACAGCATTAAGTGTATCAGAAGTTACTGATTGGATGATGAAAACCATTTGTTGGTAATACTTTGGCAATTTAATATGGAAATTAAGGTTTTGAAGTTCTATTTTTTGATAACATCGCTCTATTAATATCATAACAATATCATAATATATTTTTGCCAAGCCCTGGCTTAATACATTTAAAGAAAAACGTTTAAAAAACTTAAGTAGAAGTCAGATGATGACATTTTGTTCATGACAGATTTGCAAAGAATCAATCGTTTCCACATCCTGAATCAGTTCCATTAGGTCTAAGGAACAAAGAACTCCGGCTGAAGCTATAAAGCATTTAGACATTAGATGAGGGAAGAGCAGTAACTTGAGCTGGCTGTGTGAAAGTTGCGCAGCATCTCCCTCCAGTGGCTGCTGAGTTGCTCTGATGCTACTTAAGTCTAAGCACACTCCCATATCCCCATTACACTTCAGCTGTTAAAATAACCTCCAGTAACTGCGAACACATATACCTGGGGTTAAGCGTGGTGCAAGAAAACAGCAACATACACTTGTGTGTGTTAAATAAACTGCACCTAATGATGAGAGCTTTAAAAAAAAAAAAGAAGAAGAAAAAAAAAAGACAGAAGCAAATGACTCGGTTTAAACTCTTTTCTCTCTTAAAACGAATCCTAGACTACTCTAGATTTATTTCAGACTGTGTCTACTTTTACATTACTGTGCAGGACGCTCAAAGCAGGCAGGAGAGGGCATCCACTCGACTAGCACAGAACCCGAGGCTGGGTGTCATGTGACAGCTTGGCTGCTTACCAGACTGGAGACCAGCAGATGGAGACACACCACCACAGCGATGACCCACCAGCGGCTCTTCTCGCAGCCCTCGAAGAACACCACACCCCAGAACGTGTGCAGCAATGTCATGGCCAGAGTCATCAGAGCTGTAAAAAGTCCACAGGTCATCTTTAATACCAACAACACACACCTTTATAACAATCACACTCACAAACGAATGACAAACTATGAAGCAGAGATACAGGTTCTACTGAGCTGCCCAAGAGGTAGTGACATAAGGCATACAGATAAATCTATACAATTAGCTGAAACTTCCACTCCCTTACTCCCTTAATTACGATCAATACTGACTACAGTGTTTAAAACTCATTGTACTTACTTCATGATATAAATCAAGTCCTGTTTAAGAGTATTATCCACTGGAATTATCTTAGAGTATCATCAGTATGAACATTTATGCCTAGCAAAATGTTTACCTTTCCAAAATAGTTTATCTAAAGTTTATGAATTTTCAACATAGCTTTAAAATATTGTACGTGAAGTTTACAAAATTCATGTAAACTTTACATCAATTTGATAAACTTTCACAATAGTGTACATACATTTTACGTTTCCAAAATACACTCTATGACCAAAAGTTTCTGGGCACCTGACCATCACACCCATATCTGGGTCTTCCCCAAACTGTTGCCACGAAGCAAAAGTCTTTGTATGCGGTAGCATTCAAATTTCCCTTCACTGGAACCAAGAGGTCCAAAGCTGTTTCATTATGACAGTGTTCCTGTGAACACATGGTTTGCTAAGGTTGGAGTAGCTCATGTGTCCTGCACAGAGCCCTGACCTCAACCTCACCGAACACCTTTTGGAATGAACTGGAACACTGACTACACACTAGGTCTACTCAGCCAACATCAGTGCCTGACCTCAATAACGCTCTTGTGGCTGAATGAGCACAAATCCCCACAGCCACGCTCCAAAATCTAGTGGAAAGCCTTCCCAGAAGAGTGGAGATTATTATAACGGCAAAGTGGGAATAAATGTGGAATGGGATGTGAAACATCCAGGGACAAGCACATGGTTGCGAGTCAAATTCCCTGAACATGTACACATATTTTTGGCTATACAGTGTAGTTTATGTTAAGTGTATGTTACCAAAGATTTCCTAAATAGTTGAGGTGAAGGTTACATAAGGTTTATGTTTTAAAATAATGGCATGATCATTTTCAATTACACTACTTTCACCATTTCATCAGGTTCAGGAGAAAGGAGTCTGCTTTATTTGAGGTGGCCTTTCACTGAGTGAAGCCTACATTCTGGCGATGTGATAAAATCTAAAGAAAAAGAGAAAAAAATAATAGGTGTAGACTAACCTGAGGTGATGAAATAGTACTGAGAGTCTCCGAACATACCCACAGTACCTGGGCCCAGAGAGTCAGATAGGATGTTGATCATGGAGAATGCCCCACTCATTATCCCGAAGCCAAGGCCTGCCACTGTAAACAACACACACACACACACACACACACACTATCATTAGAATATCTATCATTCAGTGAACTCTCAGAATACAAACACAAGTGAAATGTGTTTCATTTATCTTCATATATTTTAGTATATCTTACCATAAGCCATTTGCTGGACAGAAATGGGTGCAGTTTCTTCATCGCTAATAGCTACCAGGCCTTCAGTAGCCTTCCTAAAGGTTTGACAGACACAGACACACACACACAAACTCAAATTCTTCTGAAATCATTTACTCCCTACTTCACTTCTGACTCCCTCTCAGGGAGTCCCACTGCAAGCCCGAAGTCATACCTGCTGAGGATCTCAGGTTTGTTTTTGTTGGAAGTTTAACTGACCATAACTGACATATTCCATTTTATAGCATTAGGCACGCCTAAGAAACATAAAAGAGGAAGTGGAAGAAACGCTGAAAGCAAATCACATGCAACATTAAACTGATTCATGCTGATGGTAAAAAGCCTGAAAGCTGCATGTGAGGACATCTTACTGGAGTTTAGCTAACTGTGCTGCTACTCACTAAACTAAAGTCAATGGTGTTAAACCATGGCACCTCTGATGCTTTACCCAGAATGCCAGCTCTACATGAACCTTTGACACGGTCATAAAACACTGATGACTGGCCAACTCATCATCTCATTCCCCAGTTGATCATTAATGAAAACTCCCTTTAGGCATTTTGCTTCCTCAGCTGGAATGTTGACAGCATGAGAATGATGTACATGAGTGATGTTCATTCTAGGCCTCTTTCCCACATGACCGAACAGCTCAGGCAGGATTAGAGCAGAGAAGAAACATTAGTAGTGTTTCTACTCAAGACTTCAAAACCTGGGACTTTATCAGAATTCCTTTAGCAGTATTGTTCAGGCTTTTAAAAAAACAAACAAACAAACAAAAAAAAACGTTGCCGTGGAACCCTTACAGTTTTTCCTTTTAATTTCCTATTGTTACCATTTCATCTCATTACTATTAATTATTTGTTTATTATAAATTTTTACTTATTTATTGTGCCCTTTCTTTTTTATAGACTTTTGTTATTGTTATTCTAAGGCATGTGCAGCACTTTGGGCAACTATTTTTTATTGTAAATGTGCTTCCTAAATAAATCTTACTTACTAACTTATTGATTTAATTATTACTTGTAACGTCGAAGCCTGATTTTACAGGGATGCACTAATTCATATTTGCCATGAAAATCCTGTTATACTGAATGCAACGATGAACAAATTCCACACACAATAAATCGAATGGAATTTACATCTCAAAACAGTCTGCAGAACAAGTGCGCTTTCTGTCTATTTCGGCTGTATCTTTGGAGCCTGTTGCTGATTGGTTCAAAGAGATCAGACTGTACATTACGACTAACAAAGAATTCTGTCTTTGCAATAAATGGGTAATAGCCCCTTTAGTCCTGAATGGCTCCCACTTTCACCCATTTTTCTTCTTTATTGACTTTAGGCTGTTCCTCCTGTTCTACATCCGCTTCAGTTCACATATTCACTAGTTCCACTATTGCTGTGTCAGTCTACTCAGGATTTCCATTCAGCTTATGCTTACCTTGTATTCCCATATAAGGAGTATGATGTGTGAAAGGGATTTTAGTAATGTGCTCACACACTACTGAACATGCACGCTGCATGCTAAGGAGAAAGAGCTCTTACCTGAGCAGTCTGTAGTAGGTGAATCGGAAAACTTCCTGAATGAGGACTGAGAACACGACCCCGAATACCAGCAGACCCTTCTGTAGCTTGGCATCATCTGCATTGCTCGCCTTCACAGCAATGAACCAAACCAGAGAGGATAACAGGAGAGACAGGAGCCAGAAGAAAGCACTGAAACACACACACACACACACACAAAGCTTTATCTGTCTTTATGAACGATGGAATGAGTGTCAAAGACACACACCATCGATTACTCTACAGTTACAGTGAGCTACTTAATAGTTTAGGCAGAAATCAGAGATTATCTATGGTCCTAATGTTAACAAGCAACAAATCATAGGGAAAATTATGTTTTTATTTGAGAGTACACTTGCACATACAGGGACCTATATTGGCCTGAATATTAGGAACAAGCTCTGAGCGGCTGAGAGAAGGTTCGCGGTCATTATACAGCACAACAGCGGCCTCTAGTGAATCATTATTTTTTTTTTGTGCGCGTGTTATTTGAAGTGTTGTTTTTATATTCATTTGGGACATCTGTTTTTTGTTTGTTATTTGGACTGTTACTTTTTGGTTCAGTTTGGATGGATATATACATGATACATGATTTATTTATTTAAACATTTATTAACAGTCAATTTATGTTAATATTTCTACACTACTTCATTTAAATATAAAAAGTACAGTACATTTTCATGGTACAGTCAGTACTGTTTATTTTTGTAAATAAAGTTCAGCTGTATTTTTATTTCGAGTGTTATGTTTTCACTCAGTATCAATTTTTTTTCCCCCCAAAACTATACGCTGGCTAACTAATTATCGGCAGGTACAGCCCAACTTCGGTATCTGTAAAAATCCAGAAATCGGTATCACAAATAAAATGATACGTTTGTATACATAGGGACCGATGAACCCTAAATCTTTTGTCTTGTTAACTATACACCACGTGACCAAAAATGACCCAGATCGGTTCATTAAATAACTATAGAAACAGCAATGATGAATATGACTTTTTTTTTAGCATTGTTTGGACCAGGGGTCAGTTACTGATCAGAGATTAGGTCACAAACAGTAACTTTTGTCATGTGTCTAGTCATTGACTGAAGACATCTAGAATGAAGAGATTAAACATCATGCAATCAGTGAACTGACTGTAGTGGACACTAACGAAGCCATGATCCCGAACTCATTCAGGTTACTATTATCTGAGAAGGAACAGCTGGACCAAGCCCTTACATCTAGGTAAGCCTTGGGTTTAAAGCAGAGACTCATTAATGATTAGTTCCTTCATGTGTCTGCTCTTCCACAGCTTAAATCAGGGCCACCTGAGGATCTAACAGTGAGCATAAAACAGCTTGTGTGTGTGTGTGTGTGTGTGTTAGCTACACCTTTCCTATACTCACCCCGCGATCAGGATGATGACTCGCAGTGGATCTCTGGCGATGGTGAAAATAAACAGGGCGAAAGCAGGGCCGAATGCTATAAAAGCACAGCCGAAAAACACCGCTACAGTCATTCTAATCAGCAAACTTCCAGCTAGCGGGTTAGCACTGCGCCTCGAGGTACGAGGGCTTTATTTTAAACACGTAAAGACGTCGAAAGTCTCGGGTTAAAGTGTTTTGTCCACTCCAGGTAAACACCTCGACAGATGATGATGGTCGCTCAACTTCCCTTAAACAGAACAAAGAAAGCACACCAGTACGGACAATGTCATTTCAGCGGCTGCTCTAAACCTCACCAGGGCTACACCAGCGATGCTGCTACCGGACCCAGGAGGAAACATGCGAGTATTCGCTAGTGTTAGACTAGAGTTTTATTTGGTGTCACTTCAATGCCGATTTCATATCCGCTTTTCTTCTGTGCCATATTCAAACCCTTGAATTCCCCCTTCTTTTTTTTTTTATCGTAGCAAAGCATGCGACTTCCTAAGGCTTTTGTTTGTCCGATTATTTTCTTTGTACTTCCGGGTTTTCCACGCCAGGGCCTCGTTCCAATCACACTAACCGCTCACTCGCCCTAGAGTGTGCACTTCATTACTCCATTCTTAACGCGAGGGAGCGTTGGGCTCCAGGAAGAAGAACAACAGATAATAAAATGCATGGTTTGAGGTCTATACTGATCATTAGCAAGGTCTTATCTTAAGAGTTAATTATCTTAATGATTAAAATAAATAAACTAATAAAACGTTATTTGTTTACATTTGGAAATGGAATGTACCTCAATTTTACTTTTCAGCAAAATCAGTCTTAAACAAGACTATTATAAGTTATATTACTACTAGTTATATTAGTAATAAGTATATTACTAACTTGTTTTGCACATTTGTTTTCAAAGTATGCATATTTATTATACACATTTTTTATGCATTTTAAGTAATAAAGGGCTCTATTATTTTAAGTGACCGTGTAATGTTTCTCTATTTAACAACAACTGAGTTTAGAGCTCTGTATTCATGCGGACATACCGTATATGCTTCTTTTAAGTAAGTGTAACTTTTTATACATACTTAATTGTTCACAGTTTGCCTTTTTTTGGCTTGTTTTTGACTGGTTAATTATTTATGTAGTGAGAAAGAAACAGGTGTTTTCATACATGCCTATTGCTAAAATCCATCCATCCATCCATCTTCTACCGCTTATTCCCTTTTCAGTGTCGCAGGGAACCTGGAGCCTATCCCAGGGGGCATCGGGCACAAGGCGGGGTACACCCTGGACAGGGTGCAAGTTGCATAGTGAACCCTGCTAAAAACAAATTCAGTGCCAGTCCATCGCAGGACACAATCACATACACACTCACACACCCATTCATACACTACGGACACGCCAATCAACCTATTATGCATGTCTTTGGACTGGGGGAGGAAACCGGAGTACCCGGAGGAAACCCCCGCAGCACGGGGAGAACATGCAAACTCCAGACCCTGGAGGTGTGAGGCGAACGTGCTAACCACTAAGCCACCGTATTGTATAATAAGAGTTAAAATAATAAGAGTTATTTCATAAACCATTATCTTACAAAATACAGGATTAAACCTAATGAAGTGTTACTTCACAACTGCATGAATAGAAATCTACTGCCATTTAGATACTCATTGAGGTACAGAAACCTAAGAACATCATTGTGATCAACGTGCATGTTCAAAAATAAGACATAAGCATGTGGCATTTAATGTCTATGACCATTATTAATACGGCTGTTTAGGGTGGACTAGCGCAAAGTGCACAAGCTCTGATGCTGATATGTCTGATGGGTTTAGTAGTCATTAAACTGGTTTTGCCTGCATTTATATATATGTGGTTGGTTGTACAGGGTTGCCAGGTCTACACGACAAAAAACACCTGATGTCAATGCAATTAATATTAAAAAAACATCTATTATCCTGTATACTGCTCTTAAATGTCTGTTTTGCAGAATGATATGCTACTTTGGATGTTTCTAGAACATTAGTTTGTTGTTATATAAAATAAAATAAAATGTAATTAAATTAAATATGCAACATTTGGTGAATGTTTCTTTGTCAGTTGTCATATAACCATAAAAGAGCAGTGTTTTCAAATTCCCAAAATGTTTCAAGAACAGAACTGACTTTGTTCAAATAGAAAGTTCCCAGATGATTATGAAATGCTTCCCAAAAATATAACCAAAGGAGAGCCAAATGTTAACGTTAGGGAAATGTTCTGTGCTTGTTGAAGTGGTGTGTACTGGGACCGTGGAAGAATGATAGTGTCTGATGATGGAATTTAAGAGCAGTGTATAGAATGTTTTAGAAAGGTTTTGGGTTTCATTTTATTGATCTTTATACAGCTCTGGCAGCCCTTGATACCAGAGCAGCAGACCTCTTACAGTACATCAATGCAGACAAAACTAGTTTAATGACTAAATCCACCAGGAGGTTGTTAGCTGTGTGTTTAATACAGTAAATCACATTTAATACTCCTGCTACGATGATGTCTGAATTCGGTCCGGTGTGTCCCTCACTGCTGCCCTGTACAGAACTCTACACACAACAGTGTATACAGTATGTCGTACACAGGCTGATTTAAGACTACGTGGGAAACCCGGCTTCCCTTAATAATGCATTCAAATGTGGCAATGAAATGTATCTGTATTAAATGTAGAAACGTGTCTATAGTATAGATAACTCTTGGTGAAATTCAGTATTTTATCGAATCAAATTACAAATTTTCTCTGCTCCAGGGGCGCTGTAACTTCCAACTTCCTAAGATGCTGGGGTATGCGGAGAAAAGAATTTCACTGTGCTGTAATGCGTATGTGACCAATAAAGACTCATGATCTCATTATTATCTCAAATATCAGTACAACTGTTAAAATCTCATCCGAAGCCCCTGAGACAGGATTGATGGGACCCATAGCTTCTGTGTTATTCTATGGCAGATTTAATACACTGACTTTTAATGGGAGGAAACATTAATGCTCATTGTACAACAAGCTTTTATTACGTGATTTCTGAATGCAAGTGTGGTTGTCACCGTGCACTCCTTACTTGTCCCACCTGCATGCAAGCATGGGTCCGCCATATGATGATTGAGACTCGAGATCTCTCAAAACGAATATTTTGGAAGTCGTGCCTCTTATGTTTAAACTGTATTTTAATAGAGAGTCCAGAGTAATATCAGTGTTGTGAATCATGTCCATGGATGTGCACTTCAGTTTGGAGAACAATGACACATCAGCGCTTCATTTTCCAGCTCGCCAAGGTTTGCATTTTTTTGTGACTTTGGGGGCAGAGGTAACAGTCACAGAACTTATCATATCATTGTCACGTATTAAATGTAAAGCAGAGATATCTTTAATATTACATACTCAATAATGCCGTGTTTAACACACTTGTTTTGAAGTACGCATACTTATATTTATTAAGTATGCACACACAAAATAAGTATGCATACTAAAATAGCTAGTATGCACACTTGTTTATTAAGTATGCATACTTAATAGAAATAAAATACTCATAGTATGCATACTATTTTTTCAAGGAGTAACAAGCAAGAATAGAACTAACACTACAAAGGTACTCATTTATGTAAAAAAAAAAAAAACAACAACAAAAAACAGTGTATATCATTTAAAGTAAGTATGCATATTTATTCTTGCAGTTGTACCTTACATAGACTCAGTCTCAGAAACACCGCCCACAGCTCAGAGCGGATAATGCTTAGTGTCCACTTTGTGTGCTTTTGTACTTCTTCTCCATATATGGAAGTCTTTAAGTAGGAAGAATGCTATCTGTATTATTTACATTCAACAATGTAGTGTTTTGCACATTTATAAGTATGCATGCTTATTTCGCACACTTATTTTTATGTATGCATGTTTATTTTGCATACTAACATTTTTAGTATGCATACTTACAAATCTGGTAAAATGCTCCAAATTCAGAAATCAACTTCCCTTTAGGTGAAAAGTAAACTGATCGTAAACCACTGCATTATTGCAGTATTACATATATACTTACATTAAAATATATTAAGAGGAAAACTGATTTGGTATACATAAATAAAAAAAATAAGTATGCATACTAAAAAGTTATGCGAAATAAATTTGCAAAATATGAATGTATACTTGAAAGCAAAGTATATTTAGTATGCAATACTCAGAATATATCTCTGCTATACTTCTTACATTCAATATGTTACGGCAGTGGTTCTCAACCCGGCGAGTGCCCCCAAAAAATTGTTTTCAAGAAGAAAAAAAAAGGAATACACAAAACAGACAGAGCATCATTCTGTGCATTTTATTGCTTTTCAAATAGAATATGCATAAATGAAAAACCCTGCATTCCCTCTCCCTCTGTATTTTATTTTTGCTGGGGAGAGGTGGAGCTTAGCCTGCCTTTTATCTAGCTGTCAGTGCAGACCAGTGTTGCCAACTTAGTGACTTTTCAGACCACTTTAGCGACTTTTTTTTTTTTTTTTTTAACAAAAAGCACCTAACGACAAATCGAGCGACTTTTTGGACAAACTCTAGCAACTTTCCAAATGTCTCCAGCACTGTCCTGCAAGCGCGAGGTCTTGCATTCCCGCTGCACCCACCTCTCTCTGCGTCTGCTCTGTTCAGTGAGAGGCTGAGGGCCGGAGATTTAACAATGTCATGGATAACGAGACGCGCCCTTCATCCCAATTTACATCATTCTTATGCGAATGTTTTTAGAATGCAAGACAAATGCAATGCAGCATGTTTTACATGTAAACTATTCCACGTTATTACAGCCTAGTTCTCTTGTTCAAAGTAGTTATAGTGTTCAGAAACATTTTTGATCATTCATGTTCCATACCCGTCTGTTATATACTTTTATGAGTTGAGTCTTTTTTTTTTTTTTAAATAACAAGATATGAAAATTTAAACGTAATAAGTTATATATAGATAGATTTTATATAGAATAGATAATCATTTTAGCCTACCTGGGCTCCGATAGGTGGGGGGCATGCCACATGATAGGGAAGGCTTGAGGGGGGGTTAGTTACAAAAGGTTAAGAACTTCTGTGTTAGGGTGAAAAGAGTTCAAATGTTTGGATAAAGCTCTGTGTTGCCAAATGAAAAGGTATTGGTTAAGATGGACCAATCACAGGAAAAGAGACGTATCTTATCCCAGCCCAAAAAGTCTCAAAATTCAACTTGAGTGCAAAGTGCAAACCCCTGCATTTATATACAAGATTGACTATTCTGCTGTCCAGTCTGCTACACACTCAGTTTTAAGTATGGATACTTATTTTGATAAACATTTTTAGTATGCATGCTTATTTTGCATACAATATATTTTTGTGGGTGTCATTGAGCTCATATATGGAAATCTTCAAGTAGCAACCTAGCAGACACAAAATGGTTCCCGTTCCCTAACGTTAGCATTTCTTCACTGAATTTTTTGTTTGTTTTTGGAAACCATTTAATGTTCTGGGAACTTTCTATTTTGGTTAAGAAACTCAGCACTGTTCCGAAAATGTCCTGGGAACTTTAAAACACAATATTCTCTTATGAAAACTGACAAGTTTACCAAAAGGATGCTTTTGAGCGTTTCTGTTTTATATTCCTCTTGTGACTATTCAGATTTAAAGAGAATGTTCATGAGGTAACTTGACAAGATATTCCAAAAGTCCTCCTGTGAGCTGTGGGGCCAGAGCTTAGGAGACTGAGGAAATGTGTGGTATACAAAACCTAGCACTTTTAACATACTCATTTAAGAAACATAAGTGTATATTTCACTTAAACCAAGTGTGTGTACTTACAAAAACAAGCATGTGTACTTAAGAAAAAGAAAAAAAAAAAACCCAAGTATGTAAACTTTCTAAAAAACAAACTGCAGAACAAGTCAGCATACTAAAAATAAATGTGCATGAATTTAGGCACGTAGTGCACTTCTATTATAATAGTATCTTAAAACATCATTATGAATGTAGTAAACATTTAACTGGTCATCATTTTAATAATCGCACACTCAAACTGTGAGGCACCAGCACTACCTGCAGAGTCTGCTACAGTGCTGCCTCATGGGTAATATTATTATTACTAAATTAAGTACTTACTGTAGTTAGGGTGAGCTCGTTAAAAAAATTAATTATGGAGACAGCAGGAAAACGGTAAAAATAAAGGCACAAAGGGAGCACTTTGTATTCAACATTTTAATCATCTTTAACAAAGAGCTTACACAACTGCATAGTTAGGTGACGCTTTAAAAATGGGCTATAACCGATCAAGACATTAATCACATTCCCATCAATTATTCTAAAATCCCACAACTAAAAAAAAAAAAAAAAAATCCTGTTTCTAAAAATAGTGTAACTCAGTGGCATGTGCACCAGTTTTAATACATCATGGTAAGAAGGGGAAACACCATGAAACAGGAAGTATTTTAGACATTACAAACTGTCAAAACGATCCACATTCAGAAATCAAAAATTAGGTGAAGCGTAAAGTGATTGTGATTTGAATCAGCATTGATACTTTGGCCATGACAGTCATTTTTGGTGAATATCTCAGTAGACTGATTTCACATCTGTAAACATGCACTTGCGTCTACTCTGAGAGGAGTTCTGGTCCTGTCACATACTAATAACTATTAAATGAACACATTTCTTAAGATCACCAAAAGTGCACCAAAAGTGCTCTATCCATCTCTAGTAGAGTAGAGAAATTGTGAACTGCACATGAATTCATGAAGGTGGATTATTCATGAAGAGAAGCAGTAATTAAACTGGGCAGGTGGTCATTTTAATGGTGATCATCAGTAAATATTCGATATTACTCATAATTCAGTGCCTTGTTTACACACATGGAATCAGTCCATATTAATGTTGCATAAACAGCAAACTAAGAAATCAATTGAAGTCCAGTAATACAAAGCAACGAGTCGCTCTGTTGATTTAGATATGATTTGGTCAAGCACTGGAATGACTAAAGCACCGGGTATGAGGCAGTGGAGTAGTTAAAGCATCGCTGTTAATGAATGAGTAAACAGTTTCTTGGTTAGAAGCAAACACTTATTAGTAATTAGACGATTAAGTAACTTTGGTCTCATTGGTCAGAACTACTCCAAAGCCAAACACTGTCACTTCACTGGTACTGATGGATGTACTACTGATTCTATAACTACTCATAAAACTTGATCAAATGGGCCGGCGTCTTCAAGAGATATACCACAGAGAGTCTATCTACAAATATAAAATGGCAGAGTGTAATTTCAGGGCATCTGGAGCTATCAAACTAAAGCTACTAAGACCTTACCCCTCTGAGGGATGTGTGTGCACAGGATTGCTGCATGGGGCTCCACTGGAAAGCTCTATGCCATGTAAGACTCTTGTTTGTGGTGCAGAATTTGCACTTTATAAATTGTTCAGCTCCATTAGAGTCTGGTCCAGCACTTGGTGCATGCCTAGGTTCTCCTCTTTAGCCTGGGCTAGTTTCTCTGTTGGCAGAGGGGGGAAAATGGACAAAGTGAGAAAGCAAGATTATAAAAGTGAGCAACAACATTAACAATACAGAACAAAAAGCACTCTCTAAACTAAACATAGCAATAAATGCATTTTTCTCCAGGGATTAAAAAGAAACCGTGACGCTTATTAAATTTACAATAGAAATGTCTTTAATACAGTACACAGTTAAAGTACGTGACTTTGTTTGATTTCAGATACACAGTCGAGAGCAGGAAGCAGATTCCTGACGCTTGGTTTGTCCCTAAACGAGGTGAGACAGAGGCCTCTCTCGGCACAGAGACTGGTTAGTGTGTGTTGTTTGAGTGAAATGTCAGGTGAGGTTTGGGTTTCACTCAGCACAAAGAAGCAGTCACAGAGGATAGCGTCTGTTTCGGCTCAGCGCCTCCACCACACCATGGTGATTAGCCAAAAATGATTCAGGCACAAATAATGGGTCAAAATTTTAAAAAGTGTCCCAATAATGCTCCTTCTGGTCAAAATATATTTTTTCCCCTTACGCGTGATTGCCTAAGAAAAACCGTCAGATAATGCTGAGGCCAAAGTATGGCAAACAGCCAATAAAGTTGAAAAAGTGTTGTTTTTTTTTGGCCACTTTATCTATTTTTTTAACCTTGCCTATGCTATCGTCCTGCACAGATAAAGAATTTTTGCAGCAATTCACAATATTTGCAAAAATGACGCATTACATGTTTCCAAAGTGTAGAAAGGCATGTTTACAAAGCATGAACATTCACAGTGTGAAAATCAGAACATGTCTTTGTATATAAACATTTGGCCAGTTCACATAAGCATTAGTAATCCCATAAAGGGATGGCTGGAAGCATATAAACTAAATTCCCATGCTCCAGTTACTTACACCAATAAACAACAGACTAGATTTCAAAGTCACGGCGAAAACATGGACAAATATTTCCTTTGAGGTTAAAAACAACCCAAACATTTATGTTCATCTCTGTGGCCTTGAAACAGATTAATCTCATTTGATTTGAAATGATAATAAAATAATAAGCCCATGAATTTCCCAGCATGAAGAATCGCATTCGATATAATTCTGAGCTCAAGGGCTGAGTAGACAATAGCACTAAAGGCTAAGGAAAAGGGACCACAGTGCCATTGGAACAAATAAGATATTTGGTTGATGCGCCAGTCTCAGCACAGCACTTACACGGACATGGCAATCACAGGTTTATATTAAATGTGCCATTTCTACAATAACAACTCATTCACAGGGACTTGTACGGTGGATGCTCCAACATAATACAAGCCTAATAATAAACACATAAAAAAAATGTGTTGTTATTTAAAACAAAGTAAAACGCTCAACTGGTGAAGTTTTCTGTATGAAGACATTTGTTTAACTCCAGTGTCAGCACTTTGTAACATTGAGTTTTTTCACCACAACAATGTCTTCGAGGCTTTCAGCATTCTGGTTTCTCAATATGAATTACTCAACATGACATGCTGCTTTATTTTGTTTTATCTTAGAAACTTCGAGAAAGATGCTGTTGAGAGAATGACTTTTTAGTCGCTGCTATAATTTAAATGATAACAGGAACCAACTTGTTTCGCTGATGTTCCACAACATAAAACGTAACTAGAAATGGCATGACATGCCAATTTTTGGCAAAGTGTTGTGGCATAAAAGGAATAAAACCCTTCGGGTTGTGCTGTTTTGGGAAATAATAAACTTTGGGCATGATAAAATGAACTCAACTTTTGCCTAGGTCACATCACACCACACACCATTGATTATTTTCCTATTACAGCATGCCATGTGGTGTTTTCTTCTTTAATTTTTCCATACACAATTAAAAATAATCGTCCTCTTGTCTTTCACTGGTGGCAGATTTGACTGGATATATACTGTTTTTCTACATTATTGATGGATGGGGTGAAGGCAGGCTGACAAATTGTGAATAGTATCAAAGTGCAGCTACATGGTAGGTACACATAAGAAACTATCCAATTTTTCTGGAGCTGTAGATTTGCTTTTCATTCATACTGTTGGGTTTTTACATTTCTAAGGCAGCAATACATAATGAAAGAAAACATGTGAAGAACATTCTCATCTACACGCTCAGAACTATGAAAGACCATGCAAATTAATTTATGTAGCATTATATAGTAGCTACTATTTCAGAGCTGACCGACAATCCCCATATTTGTCCTATGGATGACATGGAAAAAAATTCAGGTTATGTGCTAAATGACAATTCATTAACTAAGCACCCTGCAGTCTACTGTCTGAAAAAATTTACATTATTACCTCTAAAGTCAGCCAAATGTTCAGTTTCTAAATATGACGATGAATAATTTTGAACATGAAGAGAATTTCATCTGGAGAGGCTCAGCTGCTGAGCTCATTAAAAACTACTCTTAGCTCATTAGTGCGGATTTTCTCCACCGTCTCACGTAAGCGATCTGTTTCCACAGCATCTCAGAGAGCCAGGTACAGAGGCAGGACAGCGGAGAGAGAAAAGAGAGAAAGATAAATGAGGAAAGAAAGAGAGGGAGTGAGCTGTTAGTGCAGTCAGAAAGCACAAGGCTGCAACAAAGCAACCAGCACTACTGACTGGAGAGCAACTGTGATGAAAAAATGTCCAATTACATCAGAAAAAGATACAGTAGAGCAGTACATGTGAATGGTATGGTAAAGACATCACGAAAATATAAACACATTTCGTAGGCCTGTTTTTATTACAGCTGTTAGCACTTACCTTATCCTACTTATTCATAAAACAGCCACAGGGATAATAAATCATAAAATGTTTCTTTTCCTTCCTTACTGAGTCACCAGTTCTTTAGGAATTTAGAGTTGCTTTTTGGAATTTTTAACACAAATCAAAGTAGCATGTTATATATAGGAAAAATTATTGTTCCTTCCGCATAGGATTTACAAAAATAATACCAAATGATAAGTCCTATAAGTCATAATTCTCCATGCATCATTGCCCTTTTCCTTCTTCCTAACTCGAGTGACTAACTGCATCTCAAAATTACTAACAGACATTTGACTTGTGGTTTTTGAACTTAAAAAAATAGGACAAATACTCTTAGTTAACAAAGATATAAATCTTAATATTGTGGGCAGTGAAACTCCAAATTCCATCCAAAGCTGTAAATGAACTGGCTATAAACAAGCAAAATAGTATTAATAGTGTTTGAGTGGAAAAATAAAGAGGGGGGGGGGAGAAAAGTAAGGGTTTTTTGCTTTTTATTACAGAGGAAGAAAATAAAGCACTACAGAAACAGAGAACAAATACTGAACAAATTCCAGCAGAACAACGCAGCAGATGTGTAAACACTGACAAATCGGCAAAGCTCAAGACGAAAAATATCTTCTAAACAGAAAGGTAATGAAACAGAACACATGAGGTGGTTGCTACCTCGAAAAACAGCAAAGAAAAAATAGGTAGGACCCATACTGGCTCCCTGGGGTACGCCGTTTCAAACTTATTTATTAAGAAACCATGCATTCATTTCTGAAAACTGACTTTATGACTGAGACTGTGATCTGATTTAAATAGTGGAATGGAGGGAATTAAAAACAAGTGAGGATGACAATAAGTGAACCCCAGATGAGCCAGATGTTCAGGCGCCAAGGAAGAAGAACTGAAGAAACAGGGACGATGAAGAAGGCACAAGTAGAGAAAGGGTGAGACAGTGCATTTAAAGGGTTGTCATGTCGTTGAGAGCCAGATCCAGCTCCTCACTGAGGGCTTTGCCCTTTAGCTTCTGAGCGTACACCTCGTCTGTGTGTTTCACACACACACACACACACACACACACACACACACACCAAAGAAACAGTAAAGGACCAGACACAGAGAGACAGAAGGAAACAAAGAGTGGGGACAAAGGAAAGATGGTCAGAAAGAGGAAACAATTTTGTTAGCTTCAGAAAGAAAGTCTATAACTGGCCACTAAAATGACAAAATACACCAAATTAAACCGGGTAGGACTCGTATCTTAAATCAAGTGGCATCAATCTTATCTGCTGGAGTGGCTGCAGGGTTTATATTCTAAACAAGAGCCACATTTGATTCTACCTGTTTAATTTGCTACAATTAACTATTAGGTTTGTCTCCTATTTGGCTGGAATGAAAGCTGACAGCCACAGGGGAAATTTATTGGTAAGATTGAAGACCACTGCTTTAAAATAATATAAAATCATGGTGGCCATCCTAAATATTGTGCAGTACAGCTTATGTGCAGAATAAAACTTCCCATTCTGGACTTGTAATACTTAATCTAATAACTGATCTATACACTTTTGTCCAAAAGTCAGTTAATGAACCTCACAACACCTACATGCAAATCACATGCTCTTGTTAATGGTGTGCAGTCGATTCAACTCATTCAAACATAATCCACATATAATTAAAGCCGAGAAGTGTCTAGTTTCCATGATCAACCATTCTGACAGATTAAAAACATGAATATGTAGATCTCTAATGGGGTTAAAAGACCCTTCTAAGCATTATATATATATATATACACAGATGATTAAATTCAACCCTTAAAAATAAGCACACCAAGTTGAAATAAATATTTATCATAAAATTTATTAATTTAACAACATTAATATCAGCAGTTTGTTACTGTTAATATTGACAATTCTCTCTATTCCAACTACATCTTGTTTCTGCAAAGAGAACATACAATACTTCACATCCCATGAAACTGGTTAGTTCTTAACCACAGCAGATTAGTTGTTAAACCAAGCCAGGGTTTATGAAAATGGACCATTTATTTTGATCATAAAACTTCCATGTAAGTATATGGTGGGGAAAAAATTAATACTTTGTGCTGATGGCTAGTTCCAAAATCAGTTGATTGTCAAGATTTCCTCCATCAACTCTTGGTAAATGTGCACTTATATAGCGCTTTTATCCAAAGCGCTTTACACTGTGACTCATTCACCCATTCACACACCAATGGTGGCAGAGCTGCCATGCAAGGCACTAACTTGCCATGAGGAGCAACTTGGGTTTCAGTATTTTGCCCAAGGACACTTCGGCATGTCACCTGGGCCGGGAATCGAACAGCCAACCCTATTAGTGCACAACCCACTCTACCAACTGCGCCACAACCACCCCATCTTGGTGATGTGAAGGTGACTTAAATCTTTTTGGCTCTGATTGGTCACATCGCACCAAACTGTATAGTCTTATTCATAAGCTTGAAAACCATAGACATATTTTATTGGTTCTCATAAAATGCTGTCTGACTCTCTGATTAGTTCTATAAGGAGCCTGTCTCCAGTCCACACAGGCTGAAGGTCTGAAAGGGTTAAAACAGACCATTATACTGGTTGAACTACTGTTTTTTTTTTTTTTCTTTTCAAACTTAATTTTCTCCTATTCTACCAATTCCCAACTACTAACAAGCTAGCAGCTACCAACCAGGAAAGGTGAAGGCTAACACATGCTTACTTGGGAACACTGAAAATTTAGCCATCAGAACTTTCAGAAATGCTGCTCATGCTATGGTACAGGGCAGCTGAACACACTCGGAGGAAAGCGCTATCTGCCCTCTTCCACATACATGAGCTTACCGATCCCCATGATTGTCTAGAGTATTCAATCCCTCTTAACCATAGAGCATGGCCGATTCTGCTCTCTTGGACTCCTGTCCATGCATGGCTGTAACATGGTAAGGATTTGCATTCACATGCTTCTGCATATTGGGTGAACACTTTCAAGTGAATACAAACACAACTTTATGAAAACATGACACATGGTAGTGTGAAACATTCTCAACACAGATGCGGTTAATGAACAGGACGTCAATTAATTATAGACAACCCTGATTTTTGATAACTTGCTAACGTACCTTCCAAATCATCGATGGTCTTCTCAAGTTTAGCCACAGACCTCTCGGCAAACTCAGCACGAGTCTCAGCCTAGGAACAGAGAAAAAACAAAAGAGAGGAAAAAAAAACATTTTCAAATTCAGTTAACAAGTAAAAACAACATTCCACCAGAACTTCATATTATTCAAACAAAATCTTTAACACATTGCTCACCTCTTTCAGCTTTTCAGTGAGCACTTTGATTTCCTCTTCATATTTGTCTTCTTTTGTTGAGTACTAAATATGAAAGAATTGTGGAAATATCAATAATAAGATCAGCACTACTTGAAGCTTAAAAAGAATCTAATTTTGCAAGATTTATAGCAATACAGGGAAAAATGCAGAGCAGTCTACCAGGAGAGAAGTTATTGTATTAGAGACTAATACAATAGTGTGGCACAGTCAAGGAAGAATTTTTAAGAATAAAGATGATCACACACTTTATTAGCTATCGATAACTTGAGCAGAGACGTGAAAGAGTCTACTACTACACTTCATATCCCTTGGGATAAATAAGAATCTTTCTTCTATGTACTGTGTTGTAAGCAGGCCTTTTGGTTTCGTACTGTCCCACTTAGTGCTCCGGTAACCGTCTCTATAGTTACCTAAACACCCGTGAGCTTAGGCTCAGCACTGTTGGCTTTTCACAGTAACCCAGCCACCAGCTGTTGCTGCTTCGCCTACCTTCTCTGCCTGGGCCTCCAAAGACTTCAAGTTGTTGGTGACATTTTTCAACTCTTCCTCAAGGTCACCAGATTTGCTGTGCCGTAGCAGGAGAGATGGAGAACAAGTAGAGGGGGGAAAAAGGAGGAGAAAAGAGAAAGAAAGAGCATTTTAAAAAGATAGAAAAGTCTAGCCAAAGGAGACCCCAAACTGACGAGGGAGAAGAGGTGTTTCTCATAATACCAGACACCGTGGACACAGCTAAGAATATAAACTTACCTCCGTGACATTAAAAAGTGCTTAGTTAAAATGCATTAGGAAAAAGACTTTTTGGTATTTAAAAAAAATAATAAACATTTACAGATGTATAAAATAGACTCGCAATCACAATATAGATAATTAAATATGCAATCTTGCAATTTTGCAATATTGCTATTGAATAGTAGTCTCTTTCCTAAGGCTATAGTAGGGGCCACCTTTGCCAGACAGAAGAGATGGTTCACCTAACAAGCTGAGAAACAAGAAGCGATTCGAAGCACAAGGTTGGTGTTATGCAAAGCACAATGAAGGTTAGTGAGTTCCAGAAAGAAAGGAGGAGATGGAAAACAGCCAGCATTAATATCAGTGGTTGAGCAACAGTCACTGCTGTACCTCTTCCTCTCCGCACATCATGGACTTCAAATTCTGGTCCATGAGTCTAAGCTCCTCCTCCAGCTGTCTGACTCGACTGGGTTAGTCCAACATGAGCAGGGAATGGGGGGAGAGGACCGGGCCCACAGAACATGGTGTGTCCCAGGGTGGGGTGCATTAGAGCATGCATTTAGGAAACAAAGGGAGAGAGAGAGGACCAAGATCCTCGCTGTGGTTAGTGAACCCCAGAACTGTTCTTTTTCACTCATGTTTTATTACATATAGAGTGGGGTGACTGAAAGACCACAGGCAGCTGGTAAACAAATAGACAGTCATACTAATTAGATCCAAGTGACTAATCTCAAGCCATCACTGCCATGTTGCAACCATTGCTATGCTCAATCTGCTATTACCGCAGTCAAGCTCTCAGAATTTAAGCAAGCACACCAGTATTGGTCTGTTTTTTTGGATTGGCAGGCATTTCTGTATGTGGCTAGTTAATATGCAGTAATGAAAGCATGTCTGACTAAGTAATAAAGAGAAAAAAAACCCTAGCAAATTATCAGTGCATGAAAATATTTGTGTGGTGGGCTGGGAAAACCCTTATGTGGTGTAATTTTGACTTAATTTTTTTTAATGTATCATTACTGAACTGGTTCTCCTTTGTATGTATTTCAAACACAAGTGAAGGTCTATCGTTTTAAAACAGGAAAAGCGAGAAAATCATACTTAAAATATTTCATTCTGACTGCAGAGTGGAACGTTACAGATAATTTGACAGCCAGTGCCCGATTACAG
This sequence comes from Ameiurus melas, assembly GCA_012411365.1. Classification (NCBI taxonomy): domain Eukaryota; kingdom Metazoa; phylum Chordata; class Actinopteri; order Siluriformes; family Ictaluridae; genus Ameiurus; species Ameiurus melas. The sequence continues at coordinate 2,864,286 of CM022763.1, forward strand.
ACTAAAATTGATCAGGCATAAGTCTGTTTCACTACAGCACATAGATATCCCACAACTTGATCAAAGTGCAAGTAAATCAGTTAGCAAAAAATATGATTCTCCGTTGTCATGTAATCCATTTTATACTTGAAACCTCTCTTAATTTCTATTATGAACTGTGGTAGTGGGCTTAAGTGTTTTTCAGCTTGACCTACATTATAACAGTAAACATGCTATGTGGGCGTGGCTTTCGATCAGACAACTGTACCTTGGTGCAAATTCTTTGAAATGATCTAGCGTCATAAATAGATCATTCACAACATGAAATATGATATTTTATGCTGCCCGTTGCTTTGGAAAGTCTTTCAGACACCACAAACGTGCAGGCATATTGCATCACTGTTCATGCAAAATATAACCCTAACAGTGAATACACTACACAAACATGGCTCTAGTCTAGCATACACATTTAGTATGGACAAATATGTAACATTCAAACGATTAAAAAAAAATATATCAACAGTATGAATGGATACGTAGACTGCATATTTACGTACAATATAATAAAACAACAAAGCAACATTTTTAAATTTGTCATTACTTACAAAATAGCAACTGAACTTCATACATGCGCTCTGGTGATTGTAAATAATACTCACGCCTCAGCCACCTCAGCACGCTCTTCAGAACGCTCAAGGTCACCCTCAAGGACGACCAGCTTACGGGCCACCTGCAGGAAAAAAACAAAAACAAACAAACAAAAAAAAAAACAGTTAACAACACAGTAATACAGTGACGAGCACAAGTGCTGTGTCCTGGTTAATATGTTGAGTGTCTCAGCAGACTTGCTGGGGTGTGATAGGAGCTGTAGACAAGCAATACACTGAGGACAATAAAATGAAAGCACCATATCTATAAGGGTTTTCAAATCTGTAGTCGAACTGCACTACACATGTAATTTATCTATAACCAAACTTTAGGATTCTAGGACTTGAGCGGTAAGTATGGAAAAACTGCTCTGCAAGCAGTAAATCTGAAGGTTTGTATTCCAAAGGTTAATGCAGTGTTGACTCTACACATTGCCAAAAGAGATCAAGAGTCTAGTCACATGTGAATCTGCTCTTGAAATTGCTAACAAGCATGTACACTGAGGTTGGTGAAGTGTTTAAATATGAAATGTTGCTGCTACATGCATGAAATAAACCATTTATGGTCTTAAAAGATCAATCCACGGATCAGTCTGGTATAAAAACCAAGACCTTGCTGCATTTAAACACAATATGTTACTTACAGTGGTGCTTGAAAGCTGAATGTTTGTAGAATTTTCTATAGATCTGTATAAATATGACCTAAAACATCATCCGATTTTCACACAAGCCCTAAAAGTAGACAAAGAGAACCCAATTAAACAAATGATGGTCATTTATTTATTGAGGGAAATTATCCAATATTACATATCTGTGAGTGGCAAAAGTATGTGAACATCCACGATTAGCAGTTTAATTTGAAGGAGAAATTAGTGTGTTGTCAATAAATGGGATGACAATCAGGTGTGAGTGAGCGGCCTGTTTTATTTCAAGAACAGGGATCTATCGAAGTCTGATCTTCACAACATCTTTGTGGAAGTGTATCATGGCATGAAAAAAGAAGATTTCTGAGGACTCTAGAAAAAGAGTTGCGAATTCTCACCAGGCTGGAAAACCATCAAAACAAAACCATCTCTAAAGCTTTTGGACTCAACCCAACCACAATCAGACAGACTGTGTACAAATGAAGGAAATTCAAGAGCACTGTTATCCTCCCCAGGAGTAATCCAAGAGCAAGATGTATAATAGTCACAAAGGAAACCCGGGGTAACTTCTAAACAACTAGAAGCCTCTTTCACATTGGCTAATGTTAATGTTCATGAGTCTAACATCATGTGAACACTGAACAACAATGGTGTGCATGGTAGGGTTACGAGGAAAAAGCCACTACTCTCCAAAAAGAACATTGCTGCCTGTCTGCAGTTTGCTAAAGATCATGTGGACAAGCCAGAAAGCTACTGGAAAAATTTTTGTGGACAAATGAGACCAAAATAGAACATTTTAATTTTTTTGTTAAATGAGAAGCGTTAACTTTGGAGAAAGGAAAACACTGCATTCCAGCATAAGAACCTCATCCCATCCGTGAAACATGGTGGTGGTAGTATAATGGTTTGGGCCTGTTTTGCTGCATCTGGGCCAGGTTGGCTTGCCATCGATAATGGAACAATAAATTCTGAATGATACCAGACAAATTCTGAAGGAAAATGTCAGGACATCTGTCCTTGAACTAAATCTCAAGAGAAAGTGGGTCATGCAGCAAGACAACGACCCTAAACACACAAGTCGTTCTACCAATAATGGTTAAAGAAGAAAAGTTGTTTTGGAATTGGCAAGTCAAAGTCCTGCCCTTAATCCAATAGAAATATTGTGGAAGGGTGTGAAGCAAGCAGTTAATGTGAGGAAACCCACCAACATCCCAGAGTTGAATCTGTTCTGTACTGAGGAATGGGCTAAAATTCCTCCAAGCTGATGTGCAGGACTAATCAACAGTTACTAGAAACGTTTACTTGCAGTTATTACTACACAAGGGGGTCATAGCTGATACTGGAGGCAAACGTTCACATACTTTTCCACTCACAGATTCGTAATATTGGATAATTTTTCTCAATAAATAAGTGACCACGTATAATATTGTTGTCTCGTTCATTTAATTGGGTTCTCTTCATCTTGTGTGAAAATCTGGTGATGTTTTAAGTCATAGTTATTCAGAAACTTTCAAGCACCGCTGTAATGTTGTAGTGCTAAATACTATAAGAGTTTAAGAGGCCCTCAAATGCTCCTCTCATATTAAGTTTTCCTCCATGGTAAGGCCATTTCATTAGCATTAGGGCAACAACAACAACAGCAAGAAGACATAGGAGCAATCACACTAAATGGTACCACTTGTGCCAACAGGATGAACCGATCAGACACTGGGAACGTGTTAAAAGATGTGAAAGGAATTCCTGTCGAGAAGTAAATTGATTCCACAACGAGGGGAAAAGCTAATAGCTAAACTACAAGGCCTTGAGAAGCCAAATGGAAATGTAGGACCTCTGTTGGGCAACATGTATTACAGACTATTAAGAACTTTTTCCACTGTATCTTCAAAAACAAGATTTAGTCTAAACAAGAGCCAGAGGAAACTCAGAGACATCCTGAGAGATAACTGATATGGTCAGAGTGATGAGAGTTACAGCAACTGCATCATCAATTCAATGAACAATAATGATATTGCTCAATATTGCTGGCCATTTGGTTAACCAGTTTAATTGGCTGCAACAAAACTACTGACAAAACACTGATGAAGTGTAAATTTTTTCCATATGTACTATCATATGAAGCATTCCTCTTTTTCAATTTTTTGTCTGTGTTTCTTTCTTTCGTTCTATCTTACATTTTAAATCTGTGCTTGTCTGTGGATAGTCAGTCAGCAGCAAACTGTGCTGCTCACCTCATTCCCAAGTCCAATTGATTCCTGTTGGTACCAATCTTGTGTAATCATCCGTACTATACAGACTAATGGAAAAAGCACCACTCCAGTTTACTGGGGCCAAACGTTCCAGTACAGTGTACTGGAAAAAGGCCATTAGATCTTCCACACAAATGTGCAGAGGTTTCATAACAGTAAGCAAAGAAATCTAGAAATAAGGGAAATTAAATATACAAAATAAATATACACAATATATGTGTGTGTAAGCCTATAACAGGGATGCCATTTGCAGCATTCCACAGCTGCCCTGATGAAACACACTAGAATAGGTTCAGACTGTGATATACCACAGCAGATACCACAGGTTACAAAACAAGTAACATACAAATAATATTGTTTTGCGAATAAACATGAAAAGGATGATGTTTTGGATATATATATATATATATATATATATATATATATAACATATATATATATATATATATAAACGTATAACTGAAACTGACATATCTGTAGTAGGTTTTTAAACTCCCCAAGTTTCACACCTCTTCATATTTGCGGTCAGCCTCCTCAGCAATGTGTTTGGCCTCCTTCAGCTGCATCTCCTGAAGCTCCATCTTCTCCTCATCTTTTGTTGCTCTGTTCTCAATGACCTTCATTCCTCTGTGGACCAAAGAAGCCAACAAAAAAGTACAATAAGGGTGTTTTCACACCTGGCTCGCTTGGAGCGTTTGTTTTGGAACCTGGTGCGTTTTCTCCCTCGGTTCAGTTGGAATTTGGTCTGACACACATTTTTCTGAACAACTTTCAAAAACACAAAGGTTTACAAAGTGTTAAGTGAACATCTCAAACTTTAATAAAAGGCTTTAATTGCTCTGTGGAACATATAAATTAGATCATTTATAATAACTACAACTAAAAACCCACAATAAGCAGTCTATTAGTCTGGATGGATGGGCGCTATGGGCGGAACCCCGGAACATAAACATGTGCACTCTGACCAATGAGAGGACAGTTTACTCACATGTGATTTGCCTAAACACATTTTGGTATGCTTTGAAAGGTTGTCTTGTGAAAGAGAACTGAGCAAAGGAGAAAATACAACGTTGTAACAATTTAAATCCCCGTTTCGGAACAAAGCACAAATCTACAGGTCTGAAAACGCCCATTGTGAATTATGAAACTGGAGAAGTCATTATAAGTTGCATTTTCAGTTGAGTTTGGGGAAACCAATTGAAGCATTCCTTGTGTCGAACTATTTTAATTGCTGTTGTTTGATTTGCTCATTTCAAACAGCTGAAAGTCTGTACATTTTGACAATAAACCTGATTTGCAATAGGAGTTGAATAATTTTGATAGTAACTGTACATTATAGAAGACCATATTTAGAACACCCAGGAAAACCGGCCAGACACTCAGACTTGTCCAAATTTTTACAAGCACATTTTCTAGAATGTTAGTTCCGAATAAATCACCTCTCGCTCTCATCTGCAGCTTTTTCTGCCTCCTCGAGTTTCTGCAGTGCGGTGGCCAGTCTCTCCTGGGCCCTGTCCAACTCCTCCTCAACCAGCTGGATACGTCTGTTCAGGGAGGCCACTTCAGCCTCTGCCTACGAGGACAACACAGCCATGATCAAATACACTTATCAAAACATAACAGATCCCAAACAATTCTGGATTTTCTACTACACAGGCAAGTAGTTTTATAGTATGAAGCAAATCTGTTCTATTTCTTTTTGACTTTGCACTGGCTCTCTAGCTGGACGACGGTTATAAATCAAAGCATGTAGCTGTTTTCCTAAAACTTTTACACTTTGAACACAGTACCCCATGGGATATTATTAAAGCAATTAATATATCATTACTTAGAAATATACCCTGGGAACCAGCAGTTCTGGGGTTACATGTGTGGAGACTTCCTCTCATGGGACATTAAGAATGATTTTTTTTCTGGATGCTCAGAAAAAAAAAGTTCATTTACCCCAGAGAAATTTAAACCAGCAAGCTAATCATCACCCCGCTAATTCTATAAAGCAGATTTACCGTTTAGGTGCAAAAAAGGAAAGACACGATAACCTAAAGGAGGTTACATGAAAGTGAATGGAAAAGCTACAAACTATAGAAACTAGAAGGGTGGCATTGCATTGTCAGTCCTGAGTTTCCACACGTTTTAAAACAGAGGTGCATTTGAATAAATGAATAAATACTCAGCAAGTTGTTCCAAGTGCAAGGATTCAAATACTGAAGTCATGATTTGGGTATTTATGGGTAATTACACCAAACTTCATGGCGATGAATAATGAATCACTGAAGATAGAAATGTCATGCACAATCAACTGATCCACCAGAAAGAAAGAAAAAAGAAAAAAAAAAGTCACTTTGTACTCACTAACACAGTAATTCGGATACAAGTGAAAATCTTTCACTGCACAATTTTGACAGAGGGATCTTAAAACTATTACAAGTAGAAAATGATATTCTTTCAGCTCATAAAAGAAACCATTCTTCTAAAAATATAAAATTGTTAGGTTTCGCAACAATTAGGGGTGCTAATAGTAACTCAAAGTTGTGGTGGGACCATCACACAATCCCATTGTTAAATACTTTCCAACAACAAAACCCAAGTGTATTATTGTTTACTAAAACTACTTGCCAACAATTAAAATGATTATTATTATTTTTTTTATTAATAAATGAAGTTATGAACTCGTATAAAACACATTTTTCCCGGTTGTGGTCATTGAGGGGGCTGAGAATGGTCTCTAGAAGCCTGTTGTGTTATTTGAAGTGGTTTTTTAATTCACGTTGAATGTCGCTATTTTTATTTTCTTATTTAGAGTGTTCATTTTTGGTTCAGTTTGGATGTTTTTTGATCTTTTATCTACTTTACTATGTATTAATAGTTAATATATATTCAATTTAAAAAGTGCAGTACATTTTCATGGTACAGTCAGTACTATTTCTTTTTGTAATAAAGTTCAGCAGTATTTTACTTTCAGTGTTATGATTTCATTCAGTATCAATTTTAAAAACTCAGTTGATTAATCAGTTATCGTCAGGTACCGCCCAACTTAGTTATCAATCGACCTGTAATATGAAATACAGTTCATTTGTTCACACAGTCATCCAAAATATCTGTTCAATAACCCTTACAAGTACTTAAAGATCATGCGTCCTCAGAAAGCTGAAGCCAGTTTATAATAGAGTCTATAGTGCCTGTGTTAAGGCCAGTGTCTCAATTGCATAGAAACCATATTTAATGTGAATCTTATGCAATGCAACCTTGTAAGCCACATAAAAAAGAAATTCTACCTTTACCCATGACTGTAAAGAGAAAAGTATTGTTTGTTCTTCAAAAGGAAGGCCTACTGTATATCCCTGCCCCAACTGTTCAACCATTCATCTGCCCGTGTGCTACATTAATGTCTAATTTTAGTCTACAAATACAAAACAACAGCCGGAAAGTTACACAATTTTGTTTATCGTGTAGCCTTTTTGGTTAAACACGATCAAACAACATTCTGATAGAATGTATTTACATATTTAATCAATCTATTAACAATAAATTAGGAATGTTTAAACAATTTAGGCTAGAATAACAAAAACATACCACATACTGGTAAACAAACCAGGGTGAAACACCCAGCCTATTCAAAAAATATTTTGCTATGCATTACTACACTTCCAGGTTAAAGGTGCGTACACCAGTGTAAACCCCTCATTGCTGCAAGTGTGGAGAGATGAAGCTGCAGGTCCATGAGGAGATGTTGACGACTGTGATGATTAGACTTTGGCTTTCACATTCCACCATTCCACGTTCCCCACTGAGCCAGAGGGAGCACAAAAGACCTAGTGTTCTTCGCTCACTCCGCAGCAAACGACAGCTATAATCAGACCCCCGCTCTGTCAAATCCTCCCAGTCTGAACCAATTCCAGTGTGTTTCGGCAGGGCAGCTGTGGAATGCCGCAAATGGCATCCCAAATATTCCTAACGGCTTAAATGAATAATTAACAATCAACGCAACTCTCTTTGTCAATTTAACTGCCGAAGGGCAACTGATTAAAAAAATCAACAACAATTCCAAGAGCCCTTAAGGACCTAAAGAGAGAGCAGCTTTGTTTGGTGAAGTGTCTGCCCGCCTTGGCTCCTTTTTCATATCCTCACACTTAAACTACAACCTGTATTCACTCTTAACTTTTGATGTGATCTGGAGAAAAGTTTTATTCCTCCGTTGATCTTTTATGCTCTCTAATATATTAGTGGTAGTTTCTTTTGTTCGCTTTTATTTTTTAAATAAATGATTTCAAAGATTATTTTGAACATAGAAAGTTTCCCCAAGCCAGTTTTCAGTTAGAGTTTTCATGGCTCAGGCTCACGTCATCGTGAAATCTCTCGACAGTAAAGTCAAGCACTACGTATCTGATATACCAGAAGCTTGGACATTCCCAAGGTCTTTTTTGCTCACATGCAACGAAGAGCACAGGAAATGATTAACCTTGTGCTCTCTGGGATCGAGGCCAGGTTGAGTCAAGCCAATAGAGATGAAGACTGGGAGGAGACACAGGAAGTGGGAGCAGGTTGGCTAAACAGTCAAGCTGAGTCAAACCGCTGAAGTCCCTGCTGCAGCAATAGGGTTAGGGTGTGGAAGAAAAGGCATAACTTGGATGCACCTGTGTCAGCAGAATGTGCCGGAAACAGCAAACCACCACGGTCCTTATCGACATGGATTATAAATGTAATAATGAAGGGTAATCTCAAACGTCTCATACACTCTCAACAGAGCGGTCTAATCGTGTCCTTTAAGTCCATGATAAGAACAGTATACGTATGTCTTCATATCTACGTCATATTAAAGATGCAAAGAGAAGGCGTATCAGCCGAGTAACAAGAAAAGGCATAATTTAGTACGCCTCATTTTCACTAAAATGAAAGGAATGGCATCAAAGTCCATGCACCCATCACGATGTAATAAACCATATCTCAAAAATATAGGGTGTACATCAATATCAACTTAATGTCTAAATTGAGACCCTTATTGAGAGAGATGAAACCTTCTTAGATAAGTTGGTCACCAGAAATTTCATGATTTAAAAAAAATTAAAATATTTGAAACATTAAAACATTGTCCTCAGTGTCAGTTTGTTTTATTTTATGAATGACAGTGAGTCTCATGTTGCCTGAAGGCCAGAAGCAGCCCGAGGCAGAGTCTCTATAGTAACACTGTAACTGGATCTGCTCTAGCAGAAGTCAACCAACATTTATAACGTCGAGATGCTACAAAAGAACCACAACAGGTTTGTGCGTCAGACCAAAAAAAAAAAAAAAAAAACAAACCCAAAACATCTCACATGTCTATCTCTGCTAGCTCTGTTTCAGGGACAAGGTCGGTCTCTAAAGTCTTACCCTCTCCCTGGCATGTCTCTCTGAGTCCACCTCTCTCTGAAGCGCCTCGGCTCGGTCTTCTGCATCGTCCGCCTGCTGTTGCAGGGTCTGGATTTTCCTTTTCACAGCCTCGATGGATGACATTTTTTTGTTTGTTTTTAATTCGCTTTCGACACTAATCTACAGCCCAGACACCTTGGACTTAGAGAGAGAGAGAGAGAGAGAGAGAGAGAGAGAGAGAGAGAGAGAGAGCGCCTTGGGACACCTCCAGACCCTGAACTTAACTTAAACCTGCTAAACTAAAGTTTCTTCTTCATGGGAGAGTTATAAAGAACAAGGTTTACTCTGTTTCAGAGTTCTTGTCTAACTCGACCTGCTGAACGAGAAAAATCGCTTTTGTAGAAAAGTCACACACACTGCTCTGCGTCATCGAGGCTCCGCCCCTCTCTTATCTGACGTGACGTCACCACGGGCCTCGCACGTTAAACGACGCCCTCTTTTTTCCCCTCCCCTTTTTGCTAAAGTAACGGTTCGTGTTACTGGCTAACGGTGCTAGCTAATTCATTTTGGTCACCATGTAACCACTATTTTAAGTTTTTGCTCCATAAGAACTCTCTGAACTACTTCCATGAGCGTTTTTTCATTTCAGAAAACCGGTTGTAGTCATACATTTTTTTTGTAGTACCTGCTGGAAAAAGCATCACCGAAAATCTAAAGGTTTCCACTAGAAAAAGCATTACAACCCATCAGCTGTTAAACATTAAAACCATTACCATTACTGGTCCTTAATGGTGTCCACTAGACATAACGTTCCACCAATATAAGGTAACAGATTACCAGTAGAGGCCTTCAGGGACCATTACAGTCTCCATTAAAACCAAAACAATTCCCATTATAACCATTACAAATTCTATAAGGGTTTTTTTTTTCACTATACTGATGATTATAAGTTTATAACAAGACTTTTCTGAAGTGTCTGCCCGTCTTGGCTCCTTTTTCAAGACCAAACAGAGTTCATTTAAAAACATAATGAACTTTTTTTTTTTTTTTACAATATCTGTTGCTACCCAGATGAGGACGGGTTCCCTTCTGAGTCTGGTTCCTCTCAAGGTTTCTTCCTCTTAACATCTTAGGGAGTTTTTCCTTGCCACCCTCACCACCGGCTTGCTCAACTGGGATAAATTCGCACATTTAAAATCTGTATACCGTGTTTATATATTTCTGTAAAGCTGCTTTGAGACAATGTCTATTGTAAAAAGCGCTAAACAAATAAAACTGAATTGAATTTTCTGAAAGCTGTTTATCGAGATCATTTCGATCATCCACCATACAAGGAAAAAAGCTTAGATTAGCACATTAATATACACCCTGTGGTATAATTTTCTATAGCAGCAGCTTTGACAGTAGTGCTGGCAGTAATTCAAATCATATGTTTATATTAATGCACTCATTTTAATATACTCTCACTTCTATAGTAACAACTTACACAGGGACCTGTATAGCAGATACACACATAAACTGATATTTTCTGCAAGGAGACATTTATTTAGAATTTTCTGTAAGGAGTCTCCAATATCAGCACTTTGTAACAGTCTTGTGTAGTCTTTCTAAGTTTTCTGACACAGGAAGTCTTCAAGATCTTGTGCTTTGATAGTTTTAATTTTGGTAACATAAGCTGCATTTAATTATTTATTTTTTGAGTAAGGAAAAAAGAGGCTGGTGAACAAAGGACTGTTTACAGCTTTGATAAAGTAACTTGTTTTGCAGACTCTTTGGAACAATAATCAAAAATAATAACATTTTTTGGTGCTAACAGTAACTCAGGTTGCAGGTTGCATCCCACTTAACCACTGATTATTTTCCTATAGTAGCCCACTCCCAAGTGTATTATTCCTTATTTAGATGAACATACAGTAGGAAGAATGAAAATAATTTTTTTTTAAGTCAAAGCATACAACAGCTGTTATATGAGCTTCACTCATGAGTGAAGTTAGACAAGTCTTAGTCCATTTTGTACATGATGACTGCACTCAGAAGGTTCACAGTGATTCAGTCAGCAGGATTATAAACTGATTCACACTTGCTCTTTCACGCTGGTGTCTGGAAAGGCACACTAGTTGTTAAGTGGTGAGCAAGCGCTGGCCAGCATTACTTCAATACACTATATACACAAAAGACTGCATTCTTTGCATTCTTTTCCTTCTTTGGTCATATAATAACAACACAAAGACTCAGGGTGGATATCAATCATGCTCGCCTATGCAGTAAAACATTGTACTACCGTATACTACTAGTTTTTTTTCATCCGCTATTTGTCACTATTATTCATGGAGGTTACAGTGAGCTTTATCCTGCCTTTCCAGTTGTAATAAACCTGTGTATTTTTATACTGATAAATGTAACAGATGGTGCTTTCCGTAATAATTCCCTAGGAAAATATTTGGACTTTTCTGTGTATATACGTACATTTAGAATACATAAGATCACTTTAATTTCATGTTCAGGCCATATAAGTCATCCATCTAAGCATGGACATATAGTATAGGATTAATAATTAAAACCTAGTTCAGACAATCAACTTTATGCAAATTATTATTGGTTATGTATTGTTAACAACATCAGCAATAGGAGCAGAACTGAACTCTTTCTTTATGGTACAATTGGCATGATAAAAGAATTAGATAAATGTGTTGTGTTTTTATGAGTTAAACTGCCATATTTATATTACTTTGTGATAGTTATATTCAAACTCCCAGTTTGCTATGAGACCTTTCATTGTAATATTTAATAATTGATTTTCTTAGCATCTTTTTTAACGGCATCATCAATTGTACCTCTATATGGGTAAAAAAAAAAAAAAAGGCTGGTTATATAAAAGGGAGGGTTGTCCAAGCATTGATATGACAGTTGTACGTCATCTGTTGAGTTAAACAGCAGGAAATTATTTGCTAGAAAAGACTATTACTAAAGGGGTCAGGCCGAGGCAGTGAGGATTAGAAATTGGGGCGAGAAGTGTAAAGGAAAGGGTGTTATCATGGAACATAGACAGGAAAAGGGAGGTGATGCTGACAGACACTGTTTACATTGTGGCATTAGTTCAATCCCATTTGGAGTCAAATCATGAGCTAATAAAATATACCAGGCAAATGATGTTTACTTCTAAATGCACTAAATCCACTACAGACTATTGTGTTCTGCATGTATGCCATGAGCTTTTGATTAAGCATGATATATTTTAACAGATGGTTTAATGACATTTCAGTAAGCGATATTATTTTATCGAACTTTATGATCCACTTTTGTAAACTCTGATCATTAAAACACTAAAAAGTGTACAATATGTTGCAAAAGTGAACATAGGGCACATACAGTATCTGGCCCAGTATCCCCTTCCCACCATTATTATAATCACAACTGTCACTTTAAGTAACCTGGATGACGCAAGAACCTGATGATAGATACGTACAGATCATACAATCAGCCAAGACACTGTGTGTCTAACATTGGTTTCTGTACTATTGCATTGGAGAAACAAGGCTAATGGAGGTAACAAGTAATGTAAGATAGTAGAGACAGTCTAAAAGAGTATCACTTTTGCTATCTTGTCTGAGTGATTAAAACGCATGGCTGGTGCTGACTGCCTTTATGGAGCGTTTACAGTAAGTGATAGTAGGAAGCGGTTGGCACTTTCTCTAGAGTGCTTGTCAACAGCACGGTTATTGCTTAGTTGTTCGTGCCAGGGATTTCTGGCATGGTTAAGACAGGAGGATAGGCCTGAGTCAGAGTGACTGACATGGAGACGTTGCTGAGATTTACGCCAAGAGAGCACCAGAGATCATCGTAGTTAAATGGTTGGGTATATGTAACACTTAATATTGCCACTTAGAATGACATAAGGTTGAGTTTAAAATAATGCTTTTAAAATGTGGCCAATGCCACTACCATTTATTTGACTGTACTGTATTAGATTTTTTTTTCTTTTAAAGTTCACTAATTTAGGAGATTTTTTTTAACCCTTGAACCTTATTTATAATCTGTATTTAGCCAGACAAAATTGGGGGGAAAATGTTTAGATAATAAATAGAATGTTGAGTAAATAGCGCCACCCTGTGGTAAAATCCCTCAAAGTCTTGCAAGCCTTTTATCCATCCATCCATCCATCCATTTATGTAAAATTATAATCAATTCACTTGTAAGATGAATTAACATTACCATGATTTAGTCCCATGAGAGTGCAAGCGTGTTCTATCATGTGTCACTTACGTCTGTGGCTTTCTTCTCAGCCTGCTCCAGCTTCTCTTGCGCATCCTTCAGGGACTCTGAGTATTTATCCAACTCGTCCTCCACACCCTTCAGCTTCTTCTGCAGACCCAACAGCTCCTCTTCCAGCTGACACACACACCCACACACACACACACACACACACACACACACACAAAAAAAAAAAAAAAAAAATTTGTTTTGTGTTAGGTAAAAAAAAAAAAAAAAAAAAAAAAAAAAAAAAAAAAAAAAAAAAAAATTATTTTTTTTTTTTTTTGTGTTATTTTTTTTTTGTTTTTTTTTGTGTGTTATGGTTGTATAAAGTATTTTGGAATGATATAAAAAAAAAATAAAAAAATGTATAAAAATTTTTTTTTTTTATTTGGTAGATAATGTGATGATGGGGTGTGGGGTGGGGGGCGGGCAGCGAGACAGGGGATAAATGGAAGGGGGAAAAAGGAAAATAAGAGAGAGCCCGGGGGGAGGAGGCGGGCCCCGGGGCCCCCCGGGTGGCGGGGGGTGGGCCCGTTCTCCGCTTCAAAGAAAAAAAAAAAAAAAAATAAAAAACAGCCCCCAGCAACAAAAAAAGAAAAAAATACCAAAATGTTTTGTTTTTTTTTTTTTATTGTAGGTTGTTTGCTAAAGTGGAAAAGAAAAAGAAAAGCCAAAAAAAAAAAAAAAAAAAAGATAAGAGAAAGGAGAAGGGAAAAGCCAAGACAAGAGAAACCAAAGCCCCAACCAAACCAACCCCCCCCCAAACAAGACAACAAAAAAGAAAGGGAAGGGGGGGGTTGGGTGAGGTGCGCCTGGATGGGGTGGAAACGCGAACAGGGAAAAAGTTAGATGATTTATTTTGTAAATAAATAAAAAAAAAAAAAAAAAAAAAAAAAAAAAAAAAAAAAAAAAAAAAAAAAAAGCACAGCAAAGAAACAAGCACAAACACACCCCCCCCACAAGAAACACAAAAAACAAAAAAAAAAAAACAAAAAAAAAAAAAAAAAAAAAAAAAATAAAAAAAAAAAAAAAAAAAAAAAAAAGAGAGATGGGGGTATTAAGTTGAAGAGAGGGTGTGATGGATAGGGTAGGTGGTTTTTTTTTGGGTTGTGGTTTTGCGGCGTTTTTGTGTTTTTGTGGTTGTTGAGTGTTGGTAGATAATATAAGGTAGTTTGGTGGGTGTTTTTTTTTTTTTTTTTTTTTTGATCAGAAACAGACAACAAACACCCCATAACAAAAAAAAAAAAAAAAAAAAAAAAAAAAAAAAAAAAAAAAAAAAAAAAAAAAAAAAAAAAAAAAAATGAAAACAAAAAAAAAAACAAATTTGGAGACTGTGGTTAGAATGTGGTTTTCTTTGAAGCAACACTAATTAAGAAGAACACTGTCATAAGCAGGGTATAAAAAGGCTGGCTAGATAGGCCTAATATGAGGTTTTATAGAGGAGAATCTTCTGATTAAACACTAGTGTTTAAATGAGGGCGGTCTAGATGGCTTTTGATGGTGATCGTTTTGGAAAATTGTATTGTATTACACACACACACACACACACACACACACAAGGACTGGCAAATGTTCAAGGACACATGCTTCTGTGTACTCCACTCAGCTCTTCTTACTTAAAAGGAAAAAAGAGACTCCAAATACAGAAATCTGCACCTCAAGGGTCCCATAGGGAAAGAAAAAATTCCTAAAAAAATGAAGAGTCGATAACTTCATGATAACATTACTGACCACCATAACCACACAGCAAAAACACTAATAACTTCAAGGCCAGTATCCTTCTCGATGATGAGTTCAAATGCATGAGCACGATATCCATGAAGCCACAGAGAAATGTCAACGTACAGTAATGACACAAGGGAGAAAAAAATGGGAGCTCGAATTCTTCATCAACTTGAGCTAGTGATCTGAAGGTCTGAAGATTCTTTACTGAGACAAGTAAGAAAAACGAACTGAACTCGCCGAAGTGCATTCTTACTACCCAAGAAGCATGAGGCTTGTAAAACTGTGGACAGGAAACAGCAGTTTTAGCAGTCTCTGAGAAATGCATAAACTGTCAGCGACCAGATAAGCATGTCCTAAATTACTCTGCAAACATAATGTAACATTTATCCACAAGTTGGCCTGAATATAACGGTCACACTTCAATCATGTCATTTTGTGACTCATTCATACTAAGCATCTGACACTGCCAGTAATAAACTGAAACACCCTTCACCCTGGGCTGTGTGTCTGAATATTAACTGTGGTATTTAATCAATTAACCGAGCTGTCACTCGAGTGTGCTTCACAGCTGTTTAATTTACACGGTGCTCACACACAGTCTTAACCTCCGTGATTGCTTTAATAGTTTGTGGTGGGCAGATCGTCTGGAATGAAACAATCCATTTCTCATGACGTCAGAAACGATCAGCAGAAGCCTGCCTCAGTCTGTGCAATGTCTGGGGTGAAAATGTGTCCTTTTTTAGCCATACTGACACACAGCTCGAGATTCTTTTCAATCGAGTTCCAGAGAATGCTTTCACGTACACTTTTTATGAGTCGAAATCAAATATAAACTTCTCGGATTGATTCTGAAGAACTAAACTGGAAGTCAGTTATGTTTTTATGTTCCAATCAAAATGGACATTACATTCTACAGTACAAACGTAACTCTATTCCGAACTCTCTGTCTCTCTCTCTCTCATTTTTTTTATTTATATATATATATATATATATATATATATATATATATATATATATATATATATATATATATATATATATATATATATATATATCTTTTTCACATACTATGACATGAGC
Source organism: Ameiurus melas (assembly GCA_012411365.1). Lineage (NCBI taxonomy): Eukaryota > Metazoa > Chordata > Actinopteri > Siluriformes > Ictaluridae > Ameiurus > Ameiurus melas. Next base: position 2,880,207 of record CM022763.1, read on the forward strand.
TCCTGTACAATTCCAGGGCATGTTGAAATGCACCACCACATAATATACATGTGATTTTTCTATAAGTCCATATATATATATATATATATATATATATATATATATATATATAAAATTTTAGAACAATAGAAAGTGTTTATATATAATTCTTATTCCTCAGAACTGCAGGAATTATAAAGGACAGCATAGGGATTCTCTGCTTAATCTTAATCTCTTTCTCTCTCACACACACACACACACACACACACACACACACACAACTCCAATACCAGTTTGCATTTGTCCTCTGCTCCTTTCTTGTCCACTTCCGCTTGCTCGGCGCGGTCTATGGCATTCTCCTTGTCCAACTTCAGCATCTGCATCTTCTTCTTGATGGCCTCCATGGTGGCTGCTTGGGGACAGTGTCTCCTGCACGCTGAGAAAGCTGGGAGCAGACGCAGAGGGCTGATGCGAAGTACTGAACAGCACCGAGGGCTCCAGAAGAGTGAAGGTCCAGCGGCTGATTCGGATTGGGCGGTGTGGGAGGCAGGAATCCTGTCCAAAACGAGAGCAGCACTTTTTTTGGAAAGCTCGCTGAAGTTGGAGTGACGTCGTGGAGGAGTGACGTCGCGCGCGCTGATCCGCGCGTTCAGATCTGGACGCAGTGCTTTTGTCCATCTTTGGGAGAGTCTTTGAAAGCACAAGTGGGGATGAGTTGTAGGGTAGAACCGTGCAAAATACCCTGAGAAGAAACCGTGGTGGTGTGTTTAGTACAGGAGTACGAGTTTAGGGACGTGGTGTTTGAATGAAGGGTGCAGAACAGTGTGATTTATTTATTGTTAAACATATTTCTGTCTCTATTCTACACGTCATATTGGAGAACACACACAATTCACTTAGTTCCAAACTGTTGTAGGTTTAGACCAGTTCACAAATATCCCCCAATTCCCAGATACAAGTTCCCTACATTAGCGACCTGTGTATGAAATAATATCTCCTCTTTTTCTCAAGCAGGACAGAATCCCCTCACTTTACCCATCACCATAAAATAACCAGCTGTGTCCCTCAACCAGGTCTTATGAAGTGGATAAATATGAATTTTAGCTAAAAGCTAGCATAAATGTAATTTGAATGATGCCAATTAGTGTCTATCTGTGTTTATTTCTTGTTGACAACATGAGTTCTGACTGAACTTCTGCTTTAAAGTGAAGATATGTGGTTATGGAGACAGATTATTAATGATGGGAACTCATAATGATGTGAATATTAATGTGTCTTCACAACTGAAGGATCCGAGATGTTGGGTGGGTGTTAAAATGATCGGCATCTTGGACCCAGGTCATGGCGAGGGAATGAAAAGAGAGAGAGAGAGAGAGAGAGAGAGAGAGAGAGAGAGAGACCGACCCACACAGGCTCGTTAAAATCTGACCATTAGAAAATTATTTTGGAGTCAAATTAATTATTATCCACAATACAGGTTGTCACCATATTCTCCATATAGGGCACATTAACTATGTTTTTTTTTTTTTAGCAAAATGTCCTCCAAAATTTTTCATATTATTATATATATATATATATATATATATATATATATATATATATATATATATATATATATATATATAAGTTTTATAACATAGCTTTATAATTTATATATATATATATATATATATATATATATATATATAAAAATATAATATATATATATATATAAAGCTATGTTATAAAAAACATACATACACACATTTTTGATTATGTACATTAAAGAAAATACATTTTCAGATTGCTTTAAAAAATACCTTTGACAAAAGAAGAGTGTACTGAAATCATTCTCATGGAAGCGGTCACAAGGTTGCGATGGACTTGAAGAGGAAATATGGTAAGTACATCACACATGACACTGATGCCAAACAAATTCAGAAAGACTGGAAGTGTTGCGGCTCAACCAAGAAATGGAGGTCCACAAACATCCACTGATGGAGGCACAAGAGATACGGTGCTGGCAAAGACTTTTGGGACACCCTTTAGAACCAACAACCAGGGGAGTGCAAACTTTTGAACAGGATGATTGGTGTTAATTGTTAATTTGGTTTAAAGAACCCCCCATTTTGTACTGCCCTTCAGACACTAAATAACCTAGTAGACACTAAATAACCTACTCAAGACAAACGAGGGACTCATGAACAACTATCACAAAACAAAAACAGTCGTGGATCATCCAGGTAACGACACAGAGTATTAAGAACCAAGGGGATGTAAACTTTTGAATAGGGTAAATTTTTTATAAATTCAGCTATTATCTCATCTTGTGGACTATATGTTTCATGAAATAGCTTATTTAAGACAGAACTAAATAAAAACAACATGGGATTTTTATGATCCTCTTATTTTGTTAACAGTATTAAGATTTAGCAGAATCTGCAAGGGGTGTGCAGACTTTTGGGCACAACTGTAAATGCAAATGTAAGGAACGCAACATTTGCTTACCAGAGGGAAAGGGTGGCTAGATTTAGCCGTGTGGATGTTTCCAAACCAAATATTTATACTTGCTAGTTTTCTTGATGAAAAGTCAGTGTGCGCGTCAATGCCTCCTTCTTCTGAGCGATCCTTTTTTTTTTTTCTTTTTCATGGTATGGTCACATCAAGCAACAAATTATACCATAAACATGTACTAGGTGAACTAACCACCGAAATAACTGATTTTATGATTTCACAAATGCAGAGTAAATGAAAGTAATATGAATTCAATACCTACTCAGGAATGGTCACTATAGTTGCAGTAAGAGATTCCAGATAATAATCCAACCATATACACCTCAAAGTAATCTGAGCTAGTGACAAATGACAAGATCTATAGACTATATTGCCAAAAGTTTGTGGACACCTGAACATCCCATTCCAGATTTAGTCCCCATTTGCGGTTACAATAACCTCCACTGTTCTCAGAAGGCTCTCCATTAGATTTTGAAGCATGGCTGTGGGGATTTGCTCAATCAGCCACATGAGCATTAGTGATATTGGGCACAGATTTGGGACCCTTAGCTCCAGTGAAGAGAAATGGTAATACTACAGCACACAGACATCCAATACAAGTGTGCTTCCAACTTTGTGGTAACAGATTGGGGAAGACCCACATATGGGTGCGATGGTCAAGTATCCATAAACCTTACATAATATAAATATAATGTACGATTTTTTTTTAGGATTGCTTCCCTAGTTAAAAAAAAAAAAAGGGAAAAAAGATGTACAACAATGTCCATGGAAGAGTGAATTTATATGATCTTGTTAAGTTAGACAAAGAATGAAGTGCACATAAAATTGGAAAATGTATTGGAAAACAGTTATGCATACACACTTATTAAAAAAAAACAACAACACAACATATGCAGGCACTTTTAAATGAACTGAATGCAATAAAGCTGTTTTGATCAAACATGGCTATTTCAATTTCTGTGATAGTACTGTTTATTCCAAACACTGAAAGGGTTTTATTATTTCATCAACTATTTTCAAATTACTGTCGTTATGTGAATGACAACGTCATCTGTATAAACATTCAGACTACAAATACTTTGATGTTTGAAAATCAGTTAATGTCAATATTAAAAAGGGAAGTCATTCTGTAGCACCATATTGACCAATAATTCATGATTTGACACACAAAAAAAGAAAAAGAAATGAAATATATGGCTTTTTGTACTCCATAACAGACAGAAGTTTGACAGAATTACCAGTAGGCATAACTGTTCTTACAAAAACAACAAAACACTGACAAACGTGTATTAACATAAATTTAATAGAAGATAGCATTTGTAACATTTTCATAGCTTTATTACTCTTTTCTTTTTAAAAAAATGATATGTTTTCTCTCTGAATTGTTTCAACGCAAAGTTAAATCATTGCACTGCTGGTCCAATTGGCACAAATATGCACACAACTGTTCCTGATTTAGAAGACCAGGAGAAGGCATAACCGACAGCCTTAATCACCAAACCGCATCATCTTTGGAAGCTGACTGAATGTCACGAACAACGCCCCCCAATCCACCCCCCATCCCGAGATCACAGAAATGGTCAAAATATATCCTTCCGCACGCTTTGGTCATTCGACGGACCCCACTATATATCTCCACATAATGACCAGTGACCGAGAAACCATTTACCTGCTCACATCTAATTATTCAGCTCGTGGAAAATACTACTGTCCAACACAGCCGAAGTTCTGTGAAATGAGTACAGATCATTAAAAACAAGTGTAGCTCAGCTAAGGACCCATGCATTTTAGGTACATCAAACTAAATCTAAATAATCTACTACTAAGCTAATCATATTGCTCTATTAAAAGCGCAGTTACTTGCATACAATGTGCAAAAAAACCCAAAACAAAAAGCCAAAAAGAAACTGGTGGCAGGGTGATACTCATAAAAGAGACAAATAAAGAAATAAACAACTTAAAATAGATATCCTGATACATTTGTTCACTTTTTACCCATTGCATCGCTTTAATTATTTAGCCTGGATGTTACTCCAGCAAGCCTGCAAGCCTGCGATCGTTGCTAAACACTTGGATAGAAGAAGCGCTCAGGTCTGACAGCCCCGAGTGGCATATCTGAGTGTTGTGTGTGTGTGTGTGAGGAGCTCTTCACTGCTCATGGCCATCCTCCCTCAGCTCTGAGGGTAGGAACTTATACTGCTGCTGTCGGATCTGGGCTAGCTTCCGCCTGGCTTCATCCAGCTCCCTCTCCTTCCTTAACATCTCCTCCTGAGCAGCAATGATCTGTACACACAAAACAAAAATAAATAAATAAATAAATAAATACATAAATAATTGTGCCACTCTATTAATCCCATCATACATAAACATGTGCAAGATAAAAAGGCTATAGAACTGGATACGATATGCTTTTAACATAATCCAAATATATCAACACTGTATAGAAAATATTCTAAATTGGTTTTTATGCATGAAATATTAAAGCTGCACAACAAAATTGGGGTTCATCAAATGTTCGTATTCAGGTCATACCTACAGGTGTAAATAATGGAGCTTAATAAATGTAAATTTTTTGCAGCCACTGTGCATGTGAGTCACTGATTATTTAAAACACACACACCCACAATGAGCGAATTATGTTACCTCAAATGGGACTCTGACGTTGTGTTAGAACCACCAGGAAATGTAGAAATCAAATTTGTTAAATTTTTTAAAACAAAAACAGTGATGATGTTGGTGGGGATCATGCGAAGATTCAATTACACGCTCTTGGAATGGGAAAACCTTTGGGATTCGTTTATAATAGTACTTTTATAGCGGGAAAATCAATGAATGTTACACATTTGGAGCATCAGTGGACGGTTTGGGTCCAGAGAAATTATGGCATTGAACACTGTGGGCATAATCCCACTTAAGGATGGTGCTTCGAGCGTGCAGCTAAAAATAAATAAATAAATAAATAAATAAAATCATTCCAACACGCTCTCTCCATAAGGCACAGCGTTCTCCACCAAAAAGAGCAAAGTTGTATTTTTGAACATACCGACTGTTCATTTGCGCATAACCATAAAAGAGTTAACACATTTTACATTCAAAAAATGTATACATACAAGTTACACCCATATTCACATGTGCATGTCATTAATAAAGTAAGGGTCCAACTCAACTCAAGCAGGTCTTGCGGATTCTCTTAGTCTTACCTGAGCGATGCCGCCCACCATCTTGCTCTTCACCATTACAGCCTGGTCATCCTGGGCATCAAAAGCAGCCTTCTGAGCCGCCTTCACTAGATTATCTGAAGCCTTCTTAACAGCGTTGCCAGCAGCCTGAAGAAGCAGAAAGCATCACGAATATTTCGAACCTTTCATGACGTGTTAATTCATTAACAGTAATACAGAACTCACTATGTGTTCAATCTATTTGACACAGCATAGCGTTCTGCCAGATCACTGTTATTTATTTTTTTTTTTTACACATTATTCTGTTCTCCACTTGGCTTATGTATGTTTGTGATTCACTACACTATACTGTTGTGGAAACACTCGTGGAAACACCACTGGTTAGTAACAATTCGTTATACATTCTTTGTAATGGTGCACATTTCTAAAAACAAAACCATAATTTGAACCCATGGGCCTAAATCACCAAGCTAACCAAAGGTCAGACACTTTAGCCAAAGCTGAGCCAACTCATGACCTAACTGCTACCTTAGTGCATCATACATCCTCTAACATGTATGATAGGGAAATGCAGACCTCCTGGAAAGACTGTGGTGAACCATAACACTGCTCCGGAGATGTCTTTAAAAGGCAATGCGGAGTGAATGAGTAGTTTGCCGATGATTCACTCGAAACAAAACACACATCTAACTGACTCCTCTGGCAGCTCTTCTTCAAACATTTTTTTCCCCGTTTTGCCTTTTGAGGCAGTGATGGCAAAAGATGTCTTGCGTGCTACTGGAAGAGATTCAATGCACTGCCTGTACAAGTGTCAGGGCTTTAAATTTGTCCTCTTACCCAATACTAGCCTTAGACTGGCCAGGACATAAGCCATAATCTCCCTTTGTTGCCTGGGTACGGCACTGTCAGAGTGGAGAGAGATATATATATATCGTTTATATTTTAACATCAGCATGTAGTATGTTACTGCTAAGAGGCTCACTCATCTGAACATTTAAAGCAACTATGACATAAGGCAGAACAGGTACACCAGTGTGTGAGACAAAGCTGGTGTCCATCCAATTTTATTTTTTCCCCCATGCTAAAATGTCCATATGACTTTGCACTGATATAAATGTGCAACTTAAAAGGCGTGCACAAATTCTGAGATATATTCACTTAAGTAGTTAACACTTAGTACTCTCGTTCTTTGTGCTTCCTTGTATTCTGTTCACAGTAGTGTTTAGGTATCTTTTAACAGTAATTTTTCACCCTACAGCTACAATAAACAACTGAATTAAGGACATATACAGTACTGTGCAAAAGTTATAGCCACCCTATTATTTTATTTTTTTTTTTAGTACAAACGTTATAGATTTTTACATTATGGAGTCAGTACAAAAATCATTTTAGATTCACAAACATTAGTTTTCAAGCACAAAATTAAATGTTACAGAAAAATGTTTGTATGTCAGTAAAGAAAGCAGCATACTATGCAAGAGAGACTTTTCAGACAGACAAATAAATAAATAAATAAATAACACAATGAAGGCTGCTGGGTTTTGCTGCAAAAATAAGAAGCAAGTGTGAAAGTCTCCAGAAGAACCGTGACTGCTTCAGCAACATGCTGAATAAAACTTACAGCTCATTTCCTTATAAAACTACACTAACTGTACCGGAAACTACGATTTTTTATTTTTGTGTCACACCAAATATTGACTTTGTTTCATTTACTACTGTTTACTGCTCTTTATGGTATTTAAAAAAAAATGTAGAAACATTTAATTTCATTGCTTTGAAGGCATCTATTCTCTACAGCATTTCTTTGAATCTGCCTAAAACGTTTGCACAGTACTGTATGCCTCGACACATTATTTGTTCCTAATGTCCTAACACACTTTGTGTATCTCTATCTCAACCTTCTGTTTATTCACTCTAGTTTGTATTTACATGATCTCTGTCAAGAATAAAGAAATGCTAATAAAACAAGAAATGCTAATAAAACACAAAATATGCAAGACGTCCCTTCAATTTGTGAGGAAAGTGATCAGAAATACTCTATAACCAAATAAAAAGTCATACGAATGGCACATATTACACACATTAATCCCTCATATTCTCTCGACAGGTTAAAAAAAAAATTCCTATAATAAACATCTTGGTCGATCCACAATGCTAAAAGGCTCAGCAGGAGTCAACTGAATTACCCCTGACAGTCTCAGAGTGAAGAAACAACGTGGTTGAGGAAATCCTTGAACCACATATATGAGCAGGGTACAGCTGCTGCTACACATTCAGAAGGGCGAAGACTCTACTGAATGAATGGGAGAACTTGGGACACCATCGAAGTGCCACAGTCTTAAGTGGATTAGGCTATTTGCGGACTCCCAACAGGGTGGCAATTGATACACCTTATAATTAATTGAGGAAATGCTAATGGTTGGATGAATACCCAACACAAAAATACGCTAAGCACCATTAAATGTGCATTTGCTCAAGTTAAACACTACATAAACATACTTTTAATGTAATGAAAAGATTGAAAACCAAACAAACAATAAAGCTAACAGTACAAAACTGCTAGCTGATCCATGCTGAGGTATCCCAGAGAAAACAACTGACCCACAGGATGTGTATAATGGAACTAAACATGGAATGACCTAAGCTTAATGGGACAGTTGGACATGGATGGGAATGCCATGTAAGCCTAGACGGTAAGACCAGAGACTATTCCTGGCTCCAGATGCACCTCCAGCACCGCACACACAATATTGTTGTGTGGATGTATGGGGGGGAAAAAAACCAAAACAAAAAAAAAACCCTATGAGTCTTCGAAATCAGAGCAACAGAGATTGAGTAGAAACATGTGACACAAAAGGAATGGAATTGAAATCGGAGAAAGCAACAAAGAGTACAGAGAGAACAATGAGTGTAATAAAAGGCTTTAAAAGTCTCAGTGACTAACTTTTTTTTTGCCTAGTCTCTGGCTTTTTCACTGCTAGCGGAGTGTCCTAGGTTACTGCTAATCCTGCTGAGAGTACGTACTCTCAACTCGTACACCTTTACCCACATCCCCAACTGACCTGCAGTCTCTTCATGGTTTGCGAGTCCTGGTCAGCCTTGACCTTGCAGGCCACAAGAAGCTGAGCTGTGGATGCAGCCACCTGTTTGGCTGAAGAAATGAGCTTCTCCTCACTAGCATGGCCTTGTACTGCCGAGTTCGCCGCCTCACACAGGTTATTGGTTGCTGCGGCAACCATGCGGGCCTGGAACAAAAAGAATAAGGTTGCATGGTTACATCATCAAATCTTTCATTTACCTGCCTACTGTGAATATCAGGTAAAATATAAACGCCATGCAATGCTGTTTTCCCAGATGAGAAAGGACGCTTTGCAATTTGAATATTCGTAAGAGCTGGATTTCTTGATGATGGTAAAAGTGAAGTCAGAGACCACATCCTTCAGAGATTAAGCTAGAGGAATCTGTTTGAAAATGGTTATTTTTTAATACAGAAAATGCAAATACGGTCTTTAAAATAAGGTTTGCGTGACAAACAGCCATTAAATTAAATGTTAAGTTCCAATTGGGATCATCTCTTATTATGAAGTGACCTTTACAAATATACAACAATCATATCCAAGTTCCCAATTACGGAGACATGCTCCTGTCTGTGTTGTAGGGCTTTCAAACACCATCTGTCATCTCTGAAACTGATGGCCCTAACTGTATGCGGGAGACATTTATCCAATCTAAACAGCACTTACAGCTGAAATGAGACCCTGAGACCACTGTCCATCATCAACTGCGTTTGCTGGGATGGCGCCGACCTGAGCAGAGGAGGCAAACACACAGATGTTATAAACAAATATCTTTTTTTTTTTCCCCTCTTAAAACTCCAAATCTTATTAACTCTGCTCATTTAATCCAAACACCACTATACTATGTGCTAAAATGCACTGCCATTATGTCAATTGCACAAAGTCTTAGTATATGAGCAGTGCTCTCACCTTGCCCTGGGCCACCAGCTCTCTCTGTGCGGCAGATGCTGCCTTCACCAGCGCACTAGTGGCTGCAGCGATGGACTTGGCTGCCTCCAGAATCTGCTCCTCAAAGTTCAGGCTCTCGTCAGCCTCCTGTTCAAAAACACAAGGCAACACCACCATCATTTCTGTCACATGGCAGAGATTTTACTGGATTTTTTTTCAGCATGATGGATGGAAAAACGGCACAATGGCACCAGGGCTTATTGTCTGATGGCGTCGTAAATGAAAATGATTCATAGCATGCTGCATATGAGAAATGGAGTTATCAAGAAACCCAGATTTTTATATTTCTTACAATTTCAGGTTTACCTTACTTCCTAGGGCAAACTGTGTGAAGCAAACAAGAACAGGTAGACATGTTGATTCTCAGAAAGGTGCAGTCACAATGCATCAACAATATCAAAGCAAGACAAAGCCCCTTTTCAACCTGCAATGCTAGAATGTCATATCAAACGTAGCATAATGATGTATACCAGCTAATAATGTGATCTTAGACATTTCCCCTGGTCATCACCTCAATCAAGGGAGGGCTTTCCCTCACAGTAAGAGCACCATTAAATGTGGTAACCCAGTCTAAGACTGAAACTCAACTATGGAACAGTTAAGCCTGTAGCAGGTGGCTGGCTTGGATGTGACGGAGCTGAAGGCGGTGGAAAAAGCCCGCTCACCTTGGGCTTGGCACGTGGCTTCAGCTGCTCCAGTTTCTTGGCGGCAGCTTCGATGGCGGCCGCTGCACCCAGCAGCTCGTTCTCCGCGATGACGGTGGGATCCTCGGGGTCCACCCATTCAGTGCCTGCCAGATAAACAGAAAAGCTGGAGATTAGGAAAGTAATGCTGAATATGTAATCAGGTTAAAAATTGGTAGATGGGTCAGACATGCCATTTTAGATCTTCTGATGTCATCTGCGGCGTGACGAAGGCATTATCATATTAGAGCATTATATATGTCTGAATTTGGGGGAAGAATTTTATTGAGAAAGAATGGATTTTAGAGAAGTACAGACTGTTAGAAAGATCTATGTAGATTCACATATAGCATGTAACTTTGTGCAGGTTTCGATAGACACGTTGGATAGGGTTTTATGCTCACTGACTTTTACGGTGACCGCTGAACTTCTTGGTGTCCCATCATAACCTCTCTTCTTAGGTTTTACCCAAACAATTTGAAAGAATCAGTAGAACCAGCTATAAATCTCCCATCCACTATCACACAAACATGCACCCCACCAACTACCCTTCAATACTCCAACACTCAGTCATCTGTTAAATTGACGTGTGTATTAGCACCTTGACCGAGCTGTGGGTTTGTTTCTGTGAAAAGGAACAGGGTATGTGCGAACATATGTTGCTTTCCTAACCTTCTGGAACAGTCTTCCTATTAGTGTTCGGGACTCAGACACAGTCTCAGTGTTTAAGTCTAGGCTTAAAACATATTTGTTTACTCAAGCTTACCCTGACTAGATTATATCTCACTACTTCACAGTCCTAATCGTTTTTCTCCCTCTCTCTCTTTTTGCCGAGCCCCACACGAATTTATGGAGATATTGGAGATCCAGATCCCTTCTGCCTCTAGATGAGCCCAAATCTTCTGCTGGGACTACGGCTGCTCCTAAGGCCATACTTCTAATTTTCACATTATCTGTGTTACATTCACATTCTGTTGTTACCCAGATGAGGATGGGTTTCCCTTCTGAGTCGGGTTCTTCTCAAGGTTTCTTCCTCAAAAAACATCTTAGGGAGTTTTTCCTTGCCACCGTCGCCACTCAGTGGCTTGCTCAGTTGGGATAAATTCCATTTGTTTTATACCTGTTTGTCTCTGTTTATCTGTTCCTGTTTGTCTCTCTTTATCTGTTTCTGACTGTTTATACCTGTTTTTTATTTCTGTAAAGCTGCTTTGAGACAATGACTATTGTAAAAAGCGCTATACAAATAAAATTGAATTGAATTGTATTAACCAGGTAATAACAAAAAACCCCACACAATATGAGGCATCACAGGTAACCTTGTGGGAAAACCTGGCTGTGTGTGTGTGTGTGTGAGAAAGAACACAGTGTAAGGCTGGGTTTGCAGTGCATCTTGGTAGCTATAGACATGTTTTTAGTTCAGCACCTTTCATGGCTTCAGCTGCCTGGATCAGCTCAGTGACGGAGCCAGCCACACGCTTGGAGAAGATTGACAGCTGCTGCTTCAGATCGTGAGTTGGCTTTTGGATAATCTGGAGAAATATGAAGAAACAAGTGAGGAAATGGACGACCCCTAGCTTTCTGCATTAGGGGAGAATAACAGCCAATAAAGAACATGGCATAGTGGCTGAATGTTTAGTAATACAGTGCATGACTTTCTTTCTTACAGCAAGCTTCCATTTTATCTCAAACTCAGACCAACATGTCATCATGCACATATTGACTTCACGAAATTCTACAATTTTCTTGTTTTACCGACACAATTTTCTTGTTTTGTGAGTGTGTGTGTGTGTGAGAGAGATTCAGAGTGAGAGAATGTCCTCAGAGTGTCCTTTAGAGCTGTGCTGGTCAGTGTATAACAGGTGCTTGTAATTAGTTTGGTGGCTATGAGGGTTGGCATGCATGTCACTCTCTGCCCATTCAAATACAGCACTAAGAAAAGCCTCAGCCCCAGCAACACACACACGAAGAGAAAAGAATAACACACACTCCCTAAAATAACTGCACACACCGAGTTAATATCAAATCAACCACAAACACATTGCCTGAAAGCAGACGAACCCTCACGTGCACACAAACAAAATCTCAACTTTATATATAAAAATGTTCAGCTGTCAGAGCTTGACATTGGTTTCTAATGTAATGTATGGAGACATTTCAGTTCTGACACCATCACCGCATGTGCCTGGTTAATTCGTTATCATTACACACTGAAACCATGCAAATCATTTTCATTAAATAATTCACCGCATGTGTGAACCACCTTCATAGTACGATCTGTAACTAACTGGTATTGCACTTTATCATATAAACAAACAGAAAACAGCTTTATCTTTTATTTTATAAGCCTACATTCCTTTACATATATATTGAATTAAATTATTATATAAAAAAATGTAAGCACTTTTTGCTTCAATTCCATAAGGTGTTCATTAGCATTTGATTATACTTAATAAAAAAAACTGACCCTACAACAGCATATTTCTGTGGATAGTCAGATAGGTATGACGCTCACATAGCACATTACTCGCTCCGCAGTCATGCATATTGTTTTGTAGAAAACAAACATTTGAGTCCACACTGTTGTATAAAAACAGCAATACTCAAACTCTTGAGCCATGTGTGAGTGGATAAGAATATCTCTTGGGGTCAAATGCTGTTAAACTGTTCGGATACACACAATGAAGGGCACACACTCGTGCAGATCAATCAGCTCCTACTCACCGGCTACCACAGTGAACCAACACACACACACACATATACATACATACATATATACACCCCAGTAGAACAGAGACAAAAGATTAAAAGGGTCAGGAGAATACTACTCTCAAATAGAGGTTATTTAAAATAATAAGACGACGACTTTGTCACATGTACATTACAGCACAGTGAAATTCTTTTCTTCGCATATCCCAGCTTGTTAGGAAGTGTGCCACAAATGATGTTTGAAAGCTTGTCAAGTACCCGAGCTTAATCTACACAGAAAAACGGATACAGTGTACGTGGAACACATTTCTAGTTTTTCCTAGTGTGCTGACAGTAAGGGCCTTTTCACAGTGTCATTTCAGTTGAGATTATAGCACACCTGGTTGAGTGTGAAAGCTGTTTTTGAACCCAGGTATGGTCCAGAACATCTAAAACAGCTATATATATAAACCTGCTTTGGAGTTCACCTTAAGTGAACTTAAGTGTGGAGCACACCATGTGTAAAATAGCAATCCACTCTTGGGGCCAAGTAGCCAATAACGGGATGGTTTAGCATGTTCATTAGTTCCTGGTATAAGATTCAGAATGGTGGGGAAAGACTGCAATATCCATCCATCCATTCTCCACACCACTTATCCTACACAGGGTCGCAGGAGCCTGAAGAATATCACAGGGAACTGGGTGCACAAGGCGGGGGCACGATCACACATCTGTTCACACACTACTGACAATTTGGAAATGCCAAACAGCTTACAAGACATGTCTTTGGGGAGACCCGCAAAGCACAGGGAGAACACGCAAACTCTGCGCACACAAGGCGGAGGCAGGATTTGAACCCCCAAACCCTGGAGGTACGAGGAAAACGAGCTAACCACTAAGCCACCGTGCAATAATGAGCTCCTATTCAAACGAATCTAGAATTAGCCCTTGGTACAGACTCAAGTCGAAGTGTGAATACACTGTCAAATAATTGATACGGTCAGACATACTGAGAACGTAATACAGGAATTCATTGTGCAGACCACTAAGGGAGACCGGAAGCAGAGATTTTGGCCCACTGCTGCTGGAGTGCTACACCGAAATAACAAGCAGCTCAATGTCAAATGACACTAAGTATTCCACACATGCCATTAACGACACCCCCAGAAGTCTTGAGACAACTGTGCATGTGTAAAAGAGCAAGAGGATCTCCCTGACTGCAGCAGCTGTAAACACTCGAGCCAATAAGGGGCACTAACTTACCACAAGCACGTGTTCCAGGAGAGCCAGGTAGCCGGTGGCGCACTCCTTTCCAAAGCGTAGAGCACGAGTCTGCACCTCCGGGTTTACCTCTGGGTGGTAAGCTGCTTGCTGCAGGTAGAGAGCATAAAAATAATAAGTACGTAAACAGGACGAAAACTCCGAGCTGAGAGCTATGGGCTAGGCTGGAAGAGTTTGTGTCACCTTGCAGGAGTGCAGCATTTCGGCGATGGCTCTTCTGCTCAGGTTGGCAGTAGCGATGATGTCCTCCTGGCGACACGAGTTTCCAGCAGCCACTGCTTTGGCTGTGGCCTGTGTGATGCCTTTGGTCATGCGGATAAACTCCTCAGGAGTAGCCGTCTTTGGAGGAGGGTCTGGACTGCTGAACACCTAAGGGACAACATGACACGGAGTCATGGAAAACCGTAGCAACAGCCCAGTAACATTCAAAGCAGGACCTCTAAATACTGATTTAATGTAACTACACATTACTGTTTAGAATCATTATCTCAGCATCATTCCACAGCCCTGTTGGACTGATCAAAGGTGTTCAATCATTTTCTCTGACAATAGCGCTGGCTGTAATTCAAATCACAGATTTATGTTAATGTGCTCGTTCTGCTCCAGATAATCCAAGGTTAAAGATAAACAAAATTTGAAGCCCTCTTCTCTTTAAATAAGCTAGAGGACCACACGTGCGGTTCTGGTATCATTAGGGTTTAAACTTGGATCTCCTAACACAGTGAACGCTTAAATTAGGAAATATTAAAAATAACTCAGTTCAGTGACGTCATCAGATTCCGTAAGATCACAGCTGTCTTGACCAGTCACTGGTAAGCTTACTAACTTTTAAACTGGTTTAGTCTGAGCTTAAATGAGTGAGAGGATGAAGTGAAGGAGTTCCTCACAGTCAACTCCTGCTTGATGTGCTCAATGGTGGCCTCCAGTGCCCGCGTGCCTTTAGTAGCCTCGTCCTCCACAGCCTTCACTGTCTTCAGCAGGGACGTGACATTCGTAACCATCACCTAATGACAGCAACCAGTACTGCGATTTAGTGAGTGCACGTCTCCATATAATACAAGCGTATATGACACAATTAAGGCATAAGGGATGTAAACAGAAATGATAAATAGCAATCTGTATCTAGATCTAGATTTCTGTACAGAAAATTTTAGTCGAGCTGATTAGTGATCAGTGTAACTTAAGCACCAGTGAACTACCTTTGCAGAGCTCTTCAGCTGGAGCATGGCCGGATCGTCATGAGCCTTGCCGGCTGCTGCCTTGGTGGCTCTGATGAGGTCACCCAGAGCTTTAGCCACATCTTTGACTGCGTTGATCAGGACCACCTGTAGCAGAGAGCACAGCTTTGTTACTGTGAATAGCACCGAGAAGACCAACACTGACCTCTACTGTCCACACACATTCCCTCATACGGAAGTAGTAGTGTACTAACGGAAACACAATCAACTGTGCAGCAGTCATGAATGGAAAAAGAAAGAAAAAAACAATGGTATTCGTGGAGTAGTGATGTGGGTACACGTGAAGTAAGCAAATGAATGTTAAGCAAAGTTCAAAATCGCTTCAATCTGACCAACATCCTGTTGACTGATCATTTGTGCTCTGCTAAGAGGTTCTGCAATAGAGGACATATGGAGTTTTGGAAGTTGACAGCATGTAATATAGAAACATACTAGAATTATTACCATAAAATCTAATGCCTGAATGGAATTTTGTACCAGACAGTACAATATGACGTTAATGATAAGGAAAGCAGGGTTGTGATATAACTGCAGGGACTCCTGTAGTGAAGAATAAGCCTTGTTAAACCGAGTTAATGTTAAACAGCAACAGAGCAGGAGCCTCACTGTCTGAGCATTCTCACACCAAACAAACCCTGTTTTAAAAAAAAAAACAGCGAATGGCAGAAAGAACAAAGACCCAGAATGACTTTCGTTAGTGGCCTTCAGGACCATATACAGCCAGACAGTCATAAGAAATAGATATAAAAAAACCTGTACGTATACTTCACTGTATATTTTTGCCTCAGTGGCCGCTTGTGCTTTTCACTGCAGTAAACAATAAAATCTTTCCAGCATTTTCAAATGTTTTTCCAGGAATTTCTGAATGTTGCCATAGGAACAAGATGAAACAGAACTGTGTGCCAAAATGCAGTGTGCACTGCCCGTGTTCTCCATAAGGCCGCAAAGAAAACCATGCTGGCCAACATGTGCGTCTTTTTTCATTCCCATAAGACAAACATGAACACACACACACACACACACACACACACATACATACGTCCAGATGAGCAAAGAAAACACACACAAGCAGTACCCACATCCTGACCAACAGGAAAGCCACAGGAGGAAAAAAGTGTCTTGTTTGTCGAGAAGAGAGCAGTTTGAAAAGTGGGAAACAGAAAGAAAGAAGAACTGAGTGCAACAACACGGTCTGTCTGCACAGTAATTTATCCAAGACAGACTTTCAAGAAGGATGGAGACTTGTTTCAGTGACCGCATCGAGAACATCAGATGCTACAGATATTAAGAATAATTTGGCTCAGATGTGCTGAGAAATTAAATCAGCATGTAATAAAGGAATATTTCACACAGCTAGTTAAAAACCAGCAGGAGTATATACAGTGGTGTGAAAAAGTGTTTGCCCCCTTCCTCATTTCCTGTTCCTTTGCATGTTTGTCACACTTAAGTGTTTCGGAACATCAAACCAATTTAAACAATAGTCAAGGACAACACAAGTAAACACAAAATGCAATTTGTAAATGAAGGTGTTTATTATTAAAGGTGAAAAAAAATCCAAACCATCATGGCCCTGTGTGAAAAAGTGATTGCCCCCTAAACCTAATAACTGGTTGGGCCACCCTTAGCAGCAATAACTGCAACCAAGCGTTTGCGACAACGTGCAATGAGGCTTTTACAGCGTCCTGGAGGAATTTTGGCCCACTCATCTTTGCAGAATTGTCCTAATTCAGTTACATTAGAGGGGTTTCGAGCATGAACGGCCTTTTTTAAAGGTCATACCACAACATCTCAATAGGATTCAGGTCAGGACTTTGGCTAGGCCACTCCAAGTCTTCATTTTGTTTTTCTTCAGCCATTCGGTGGTGGACTTGCTGGTGTGTTTAGGATCATTGTCGTGCTGCAGAACCCAAATTCGTTTCAGCTTGAGTACACGAACAGATGGGTCGGTATTCTCCTTCAGGATCTCTTGGTAGACAGCAGAATTCATAGTTCCTTTTATCACGGCAAGTCTTCCAGGTCCTGAAGCAGCAAAACAGCCCCAGACCATCACACTACCACCATCATATTTTACTGTTGGTATAATGTTCTTTTTATGAAATGCAGTGTTCCTTCTACGCCATATATACTTGGACACACACCTTCCAAAGCGTTCCACTTTTTGTCTCATCGGTCCACAAAATGTTGTCCCAAAAGTCTTGGGGATCATCAAGATGTGTTGTGGAAAATTGAGACAAGCTTTGATGTTCTTTTGCTCGCGCAGGTGGTTTTCTCCTTGAAACTCTGCCATGCAGGCCATTTTTGCCCAGTCTTTTCCTGATGGTGGAGGCATGAACGCTGACCTTAACTGAGGCAAGTGAGGCCTGCAGATCTTTGGACGTTGTTGTGGGGTCTTTTGTGACCTCTTGGATGAGTCATCGCTGCGCTCTTGGGGTAATTTTTTGGGGGCGCCGGCCACTCCTGGGAAGGTTCACCACTGTTCCATGTCTTCGCCATTTGTGGATAATGGCTCTCACTGTGGTTCGCTGGATTCCCAAAGCTTTGGAAATGGCTTTATAACCCTTTCAGAGAGAGATAGATCTCAATTACTTTCTTTCTCAATTGTTCCTGAATTTCTTTGGGTCTCGGCATGATGTGTAGCTTTTAAGGATCTTCTGGTGGACCTTACTGTGTCAAGCAGCTCCTATTTAAGTGATGCCTTGATTGTGAACAGGTGTGGCAATAATCAGGCCTGGGTGTGGCTAGAGAAATTGAACTCAGGTGTGGACAACCACAGTTATAGTATGTTTTAACAAGGGGGGCAATCACTTTTTCACACAGGGCCATGATGGTTTGGATTTTTTTTCACCTTTAATAATAAACACCTTCATTTACTAATTGCATTTTGTGTTTACTTGTGTTGTCCTTGACTATTGTTTAAATTGGTTTGATGTTCCGAAACACTTAAGTGTGACAAACATGCAAAGGAACAGGAAATGAGGAAGGGGGCAAACACTTTTTCACACCACTGTATACAGTGCCTTGCGAAAGTATTCGGCCCCCTTGGACTTTTCAACCTTTTGCCACATTTCAGGCTTCAAACAAAGATATAAAATTTTTATTTTTTGTGAAGAATCACCAACAAGTGGGACATAATTGTGAAGTGGAAAGAAATCTATTGGGTATTTTAAACTTTTTTAGCAAATAAAAAAACTGAAAAGTGGTGCGTGCAAAATTATTCGGCCCCTTTACTTTCAGTGCAGCAAACTCACTCCAGAAGTTCAGCGAGCATCTCTGAATGATCCAATGTTGTCCTAAATGACTGATGGTGATAAATAGAATCCACCTGTGTGTAATCAGGTCTCTGTATAAATGCACCTGCTCTGTGATAGTCTCAGGGTTCTGTTGAAAGCGCAGAGAGCATCATGAAGACCAAGGAACACACCAGGCAGGTCCGTAATACTGTTGTGGAGAAGTTTAAAGCTGGATTTGGATACAAAAATATTTCCCAAGCTTTAAACATCCCAAGGAGCACTGTGCAAGCGATCATTTTGAAATGGAAGCAGTATCAGACCACTGCAAATCTACCAAGACCTGGCCGTCCCTCTAAACTTTCAGCTCAGACAAGGAGAAGACTGATCAGAGATGCAGCCAAGAGGCCCATGATCACTCTGGATGAACTGCAGAGAACTACAGCTGAGGTGGGAGAGTCTGTCCATAGGACAACAATCAGTTGTACACTGCACAAATCTGCATTGTGGGCAAAAAGTTCGATTTTGGTTTCATCTGACCAGAGCACCTTCTTCCACATGTTTGGTGTGTCTCCCAGGTGGCTTGTGGCAACTTTAGACGAGACTTTTTATGGATATCTTTGAGAAATGGCTTTCTTCTTGCCACTCTTCCATAAAGGCCAGATTTGTGCAGTGTACAACATTGGATCATTCAGAGATCCTCGCTGAACTTCTGGAGTGAGTTTGCTGCACTGAAAGTAAAGGGGCCGAATAATTTTGCATGCACCACTTTTCAGTTTTTTATTTGCTAAAAAAGTTTAAAAAATCCAATAGATTTCGTTCCACTTCACAATTGTGTCCCACTTGTTGGTGATTCTTCACAAAAAATAAAAATGTTATATCTTTATGTTTGAAGCCTGAAATGTGGCAAAAGGTTGAAAAGTTCAAGGGGGCCGAATACTTTCGCAAGGCACTGTAGCTGGTACCAGAATTATTGGCATCCTTGGTAAATATGGGTAAAAATATGTCTTTGTGGTTAATTAGCTTACTCTCAAACTAAAAATGAGAGATATATAAAGAAGTAAAATTATTCAAGAAAAACTAAGAAAAAGGTTGTCCCTCTTATAGAAAAAAATAGAATAAATTGCCTTCAATTAAAGCTACACTACTCTCATATTTTCAGTCTGAGGTTAAGATAATTTACCAGCAAGTCCCATTACAATGAATCTGGAACTAACTGAATAAAGGAATAAAGAAACAAAATTTTCAGGCAGTCATAAAGGACAGCTGTACCTGTGTCTCGGGGTCCTCAGCGCCCAGGCTTGCGGCCCCCAGCTTGACTACATCAGCCAGTTTGGTAATGGTGTTGACTGAGGACTGGGCAGCCTGGGCCAACTTCTCCTGACTGGCTCCTGCTCCAGACACCAGCAGCTTGGTGTCCTCTACCAGAACTTTAGCTGTCTTCAGGATGTTCTCTCTGGATGGTATGGAGAATATTAAGATTAATAACAGACTAACTGAATAAAGCAATTTAAACCTGGTGGGGGGGTTGGGCGTGACTGAAATGGATGAAGTATTCCCGATTCCCGGCCTACATGACTCCGCATAACGAAATGTCCTTGGGCAAGACACTCAGCCCCAATTTACTCCCTATGGCAAGTTAGCACCTTGCATGGCAGCTCTGCTACCATTGGCGTGTGAGTGTGTGTGTGAATGGGTGAATGAGACACAGTGTAAAGCGCTTTGGATAAAAGCGCTATATAAGTGCACCATTTCTGTCTCAAGAAATGTAAGAGTGGCTACCTGGGCTCGTGAGCAATTGCTGATTGAATAAAATATTTACATGAACACGTTTGTGTTTGGTAGTGATTTCTCATTTTACAGGAGAATTTCCACCACAATTCCTTGGCATCCCTGGGTGGAAATGACTGTCTGAACTAAGGCACGTGTGACTTCAAATTTGTCGAGTGAGATTTTTCTCAACAACCAAGACATTTCTCCTGAACTGAGATGCGTGATGGAGCGATAAATTTAGTAAGTGAAACTATTCCCTGGTTTGCTCGAGGAGAACATTTTGAAAGCGGGTCAAGGGGACCTGCAGTAAATGAGGTTTACTTTTAAGTTGCATAGAGTTTTAAATGGCAAGGACGTGAGTATTGAGTTTATTGTTAGTATAAGTGCAACCCTCTTAGTAGACGTACTAAATTGTAAAGGGTGAAGTGAAAGTGCACAGAACTGAGAAAAGTGGTATTATTGAATTGAAAAAAGATAATTTAACCAACTAATTTATATATATATATATATATATATATATATATATATATATATATATATATGGTTAAATTAATGCAGACTGATGTATACCTGCGATGCAACACAGGTACACCATAATGCATAGTGAAATATATATATTATTTTCTGGCCCCGCCATAAAATTGATCAAATCAAGTGGGGAAAGGGGTTAGTTGACTTGTTTGCCCCATCAGCCAAATATTATTTGAAACAAGAATACAGTTAAACATTCAGCTGTAACCAGGGCCGAAGTCTTCCAATGTCATATTATTATGAATCCAAGTGTTTTAGGAGACCATGAAAGTTTGGAAACCTGTGATCAGCGAAGGTCTCTGCATTCTCCCTGTTAAGTGTACCCGCTGTGGCAAACATGATGGTGGTGTCAAGATCAGCAATGATGCCAGCCACAGTACTGGCAGCTGTGATACATGCCTGGGTACCACGGTTACCGGCCTGCAACGCAGCCAACACATGGGACACCTGAAACCGAGAGCAAGAGAAAGAGAGACAGTTTGATTTTAGACATTAACAATACTTTGATAATATAGGAATAAGTGAAAAGGTAAATATGCAAATTGCACACAAAATTACACACTTGAATATCACAATAAATCCTTAAATATTTCTGGCTAACTCTGCGAGACAACCAGCTACTACAATCTGATGAAGTATGAGGCTGTAAGGGAACACTTCACTCACTTTCTCAGAGACTTTGCGAGCGGCGTCAATGAGCTCTTTCTTGGTGATTGAATCGTTGGGACTGCACTGCAGAGCTCCAGCCTTGGTGACTAATCCAGTGCAACTGTAGCCTAGATCCGTTACTTGCTTCTTAATGTGAGAGCCAATCTAGAAGTGTACCGGAAAGATAATGACTTAATTACACACGTATATATGCACCAGCAGGCACAGCGTGAGGCTGCAGATCCTTCCACACACAAAAATATACACTGAAGGAAGTCACCAATTCAAATGGGACCACTGAGACAGAAAAAGTGTTACTGGGTACCTCATCACTCTCAGCAGTGATGGCGGCACATTTAGCCTCTGATGCCAAGTCACCAAACTCGGTGGTCAGCTGATTGGCCAGGCCTCCAAGCTCATCAGGGTTGGTGTTTGATTTGGTTACCTGGTGAAGCAGCAAACAAATACCAGAAATTCTATTTGTATGGGTTTTTTTTTGTTTGTTTTTTAGCATGATACATAACCTGAGCTTAATTTTGTAAAATGCATTTATTTAAAAACACTGTCCCGATTGCATAACTGCAGTCTTAATCAACTTGGAATTAGTCAAAAGGAACATTTAAACACGAAGGACATACCATCTCCTGCACAGTGACTGCAATAGCCTTGGCTGTCTTCACCATAGTAGTCTGGTAATCCACAAAGGTTCCTTCAGGCTCCACTCCAGGGTCTTCCAATTTGTTGAGGGCCTGAGTGATAGAGTCCACCATGCCTCCTACAGCTCCTGCTGCACTGGCTGCTTCAGCCATCGTACCTCCCAGGTCATCAACAGCCTCCTTCATCATCTGCACAGATTCCTCCAGGGCTTCCTGGGTGTGAGCCGCCTGGGAGCAACACCAAGGAGACAAACAATAAAGCTCACTCAGTCTTACTACTGATTCTGGAGCAAGGGATTTAAGCATTAGCTTTTTATGGACAGGAATAGGATATGTAACATAATTAACATATGTAATATCAGACTTCTCTGTATTGAACAGAGCTTTACCCTAAACACTCGAATTCCAGGACTTATACATGGTGTTCAGCAGGATTCAGAGAAATGGCGGTTAATCTACAGGTGAAATCTTTAACGATAAACGCACCTTAGGGTTGCCGCCTGCTTCCTTGGCTGTATAGAGCATCTGTAAGGCAGACTCTGCCAGAGTCTTTGTCTGGTCCAGCACGCTCATCTGCTGCTGGCTGTTCAGGATTTTCGACGCAGTGCCAATGGATGCCATGATGAGCGGTTCGAAGTAGCTCGCCATCTGAGACACCTGTAAGAACAAGAACAACCACATGGTACCACCACACAGAAAACCTTGTGATCGGAAGAAGGAAGAATGCAAGGGTTATCTGTAAAGATGATGGGAGGTGTAAAGAGTACCTTGTGTCCCAGCTGGGAAGCATCAGAGCGAGCTGCAATGGCCACTGGGTCGATCAGGTGGCTAATCTCCTGCACTGAGGCTGCCATCTGCTCATGCAGAGCCTGAGACAACAAACAACATGTTCTCTGCTAAATGCAATTACCATTACTGACTCTCAACTAAAATTTTTTTTTAAATGTAATGAATGCTAATCACAACAGATACTAATTTATGGTCATACCCCTGATAACGGGTATATTAAAAATAAATAAATAAAAAGTTTCCTCTGGAAATTGTTAGTAAAAAGTTTAAACTTTTTCCTGTTTGTTCATTCTCCAAGTATGTAATGGGTGTGAATTCTGAAGAGACGACACACACCTCATGGGAGATGTCGTCTCTGGGTGAGAGTTGTTGGCTAATGGCAGCAAGAGAAGCCTGGTCCACTTCACGGATGCAGTTATTGAGAACCTCAATGGCCTCGTCACACTCTCTTTGACCTGGAGCCTTATCTCTGTATGGATTCAACAAAGACACAAGCATCAGCACAGAGCTCCAGAAGCACTAAACTGACAAGAGTTAGGCAACAGCTACTAATGACTGAGGGTACAAACTGAGAGAAGCTAAACATAAATATCTAGAAGTAGCAGAGTCAAGGAAGTTGAAGAAGGTGGTCAAATGGCATTTTGTTCAAGTTTACAGAAAACCACGTACTCCACCGCATGTTAGGTTTTGGGACATGAACTAACTTGGTACAGTTTTAGTTTAGTACTGTTACTCAAGTTCAAGTTCACTTTATTGTCATTTCAACCATATACAGCTGGTACAGTACAGAGTGAAATGAAACAACGTTCCTCCAGGACCACGGTGCTACATAAAACAACACTAACCACATGAGATGACACAGAACTAAATACGATCGACACATTTTTACATAAAGTGCACGTGCAAACAACACAGGACAGTACAATACTACTAAAGTATTGTACTAAAGACAGTGTAGCGCCAACCAGTACACAGTGTTAATGTGGAAGGTAAAGTGTATAATAGTGACAATAAATTAAATATGATATTTTTATAAATACATTAGCAGCAACAATGCAAGAGTCAATGCAGAAATGTGCAAGTATTGCAATGGGAGTGGGATGTTGTTCAGTTCAGTGTGTGTGCGTACTGGCTAGCCTTTACCTCATGTTGGTGATGAGCTTCTTGATGGAGTCGGACACGGTCCTGGAGTGGCCGGCCAGCACTGACCACTTGGGTGGGTCTTTGGGGTTCACGGCCAGTGAGCGTGCGGTCTGGATCAGACCTGTTGAGCTCTCCAGCATAGTTTTAGCTGCAGCCACGATGGGCTCCATGGCAGCCAGACCCTATGTGCACGCACACAAGCACAAAATCACGTCAATCTATGTAAAGTAATTAGCCTAATTATGGGCCCAGCCTAATGTTACACAAAACTCAGACGATTACTTGGTGTGATTAGCTTGTTTACCTTTCAAAACAACAGGATGAACTTACAAAACTACATTCATAAATAACCGTTAAAAACACAAACATTCAGCCTGTATTCTTGTCAGTATTAGATAAAACAGATAGTGATACTGTAGATGTTTGAAATATCAAAGGTTATTGTACCTCTGGACTGATCTGTGCAGGCACACTGGCGAACTCTGGGTTGGAAGCAAACGCAGCGAGATTATCCACAGCCTCGATCAGCGGCCCTGTGGAGGCCTTGCACTTCTGCCTGTTCTCCTGGTTAAAAGCTCCATCCAGGGCCTGAGCACACACAGTCATATACATGGTGTATGAATTCTCTTTCATACACACCTCAAACATTCTAATCACAGATAATCCTGAACCTAGAAGTTCATATTAATCAAAGCTTCTCAAAACTTGCACAAGAGTCTGGTTCTTCTTTTGACTTGTTGGTAAATTTTTATACTCTTAATCCATAATCTGTAAAAGTTTGTTTGGTGTGAACACTCACTTTGATTGACTTGACAAGGTTGGCTGTGCTATTCGCCACTTCTTTGGCACTCTGGACAAACTGTCGCTTAGCAACAGGGTTTGACGTTTTGGAGGAGGCGAGGCGGCAGGCGTTGCATAGGGCGGAGGTGTGTTTGGCAACAATTGTGGCAGCAGAGAGGACCTTGGGAAATGCAGAGGTGTGGAAAAAAAAAAAAAAACGTCTGAAAAGTCTGATGACAGATTTGACCTTTGAGGATGACTTTTTAAGCAAACACACATACACACACCCCAAACAAAAAAATCTCTAGAATATTCAGAATATATAGTCCAAATATTGAAAAATACTGGAAAGGTGCTTGTCTTGTGGTGTGATATGATGAGCACTGAATTTTCCTGACTGATGCAAGCGAACGGCAATAAACATAGCTGGAGGGGGAAATATAATAACAAAAATCACAAAAAAAAAAGAAAAAAAAAAGACGCGAGATACCGAGGTCTGCTTTTCCTTAAATCATCTTCAACCGGTTTGCGTTTTCACTGCTTATGCTTCAAAATACAGCACGTCTGACTCTATCTCCGTGTCATGAACCAGGATTGCATGAATTTTGAGGAATATTTCACTAACAATACTTGTAAGAGTGACACCTTTGGGTCTTTTCCTAATCGCCTAGTGTGGAAAAATGTCAAACGTGAGATGATTTACATTTAAAAAATCTGTCAAGGGATACGTCAGGCAGTGATGGTATGTATAAAAAGGTTAATCACTGCTATCCAGTCTAGCGGTGGAACTTGGTGAACATCTAAGATGAACAGTACCTGGGACTGAGTGCAGGCGGGGTCCACCAGGTTCTGACAGGCCATCTGAATGGATTGTTTGGCTTTGGCAAACTGAGCCGGATCCACCAGACCCTTCTGTCCAGCATGGCTGTTCGAGTCAGACACACCCACCATGTAGGCACCCTGAAAGAGAGAGAGGGGAGAGTTCAATTAAATCAGGAGTAGCACTTTAATCGGTCCCTCCAGGATTTTGGGATCGCTGAAATCGACACAAGATCAAAAACGCTGCAATATGCATAGGAGCTTGCGATGTTTCAAAATTACCAGAGATTTTCTGCCATCACAATGCGCATTCAGTCTCTTCGATTCATGTGCGTCAAACACGAGTACAGCTAAGAGGTCTCATTTACCAACAAGCATTACTCTGAAAGACCGTGCAAAAAAAAATTCATGCAATTGTTATTTTGCCAATTCAAGTAGTTTTCTGCAAATTAAAAAAATAATAATAATAAACAATAAAAGGCAGAAAAACCTCCACAAATTGCATCGCAAGTTTTGAACAAAAGCTGCAGCAAAATCGAGCATTTTTGTTTGTAGCAATTACAAAACAAATTGCCGAAATCCCATATGGACCGTTAAATAGATAGAGGCTCCACATCAGGAACTAGAGGAACCTGCTTCCAGCTTAAATGCTGTTTGTCAATGCAGGAATTTGAACTCGAGTAAAACACCTATTACCAGTGGAAGGTTATGGAAATCATTCAATGCTTAAAATAAAGAATCTACAAGTGGTCATATAAAAGACACAAGTAACACAAACATCTAGTGTCTTTTCTGTCATTCTGTAAAAGGAAGAACGTGCATTTGTGATCCAAAGGCAAGTGTAATTATCTTACACGCTAAATCATCAGCCCTCTGCTGGCCTCATTCTTCTGCCCGTTTTAGAGGTTAAAGGCCAAGCTGAGCACACACCATTACATCCACTTACAGTCAGTCGGTAAATTCTCTGTTCATACAGAGACGGTTCAAATCACGGCTAATTTAACAAAGCTTCTCAAAAAAGGCAAGGAGTTTTCAGAAGAATAAGTCTGATTCTTCTTTTGACCTTTTTTTTTTTTTAGTTTGGAGTTAAATCCTGTAGAAGAATTTTCTTTTTCACAGGCTTAGTTCTGTTCTCACCAGAAGAGCCACATCATCTAGTTCAGCTTCTCCCACCATCTGCCTTGGCAACAACTCACACAAAACACATACACAAACAAGCAACTCCAAATCAGTTTCCTCAGTATTGTTCCACTGGAAATCAATGTTGTAATAAGAGTGAGAGATGCTGAGCCACAAAGGCAGAGCGAACACTTTTATAGCAGCAGACCGAGAGACAGGGAACATTTAAACATGACTCATCATCATTCCCTATCAAGGCCATTATGAACTTCCACTGTGAATGTGGGTGAAGGGAGGCGGCGATAAAAAAAGAAAGAAAAAGAAAAGAAATCAAGACACACAGCAGGATGGAACAAAAGAGAGAGAGAGAGAGAGAGAGAGAGAGAAAAAAGAAACAGTCTTTCCGTAGCTGTTTTGTTCTGTCAGTTTGGACTCTAATGATGCATTTAAAGCCCCTCAAGCCCCATTTCTGCCTCTTCTCTTCTTAATGATAGGCATTTACTCATCTTCTCAGAGTTTACGTTTACAAAAAAAAGTGATCTCTTTGAATCTGTACAAGGACCTAGATAAGAAGAAGACTTGTTTGAAATCAAACTCGCTGTACTGTCCATCAATATCAATGCCAGTATCGGGTATCAATCCGGTACCATGATCAATTCCTCGTTTAAAAATAAATAAATAAATAAATAAATAAATAACCTCGGACACCAACATCTGATACCACTCGATACCATGTGATGCAAGCTTACTGTAAATTGCTGCACTAAAGAACAGACAACAACGATCTGAACACATTTCATGGTTAATAATGGCAACCAACACAACTTCAAACCGTGCACTGAGAATACAAACCTATAGCATCTTCCTGTAATACCAGGAACCTGCTAAAACATCTTAAAAATAAAATTCATTGCCAGAGGCACATACGGCAGACAAAGACAAACGCTGGCTAAGCGAGGAAAAGCACTGTGTTCACCTAATGAGTACGTTGTTCCTGATGATCAACTGCAATCAGTCAGTGACATGAAAACTAAATAGCTGTAGTTTATATGGTTTTCCGAACTGAAACAAAACCCACTCTTCACTGCAACCCTACTCAAACCAAATTAACTGATGTAGCTCGCTAATGCACTTCGCTAATGCACTTCAAGGAAAATCAACTAGCCAACATTATAAAGAATGAACCTACTAAGGGCATGGCCACATGGCCACTATGTAAACCAGCAAACGTAAACAGAGCCTATTTATTAACACTGAGTAGGTTACTTACTTAAGTGCATCACTAACGTACCAAAAATCATGTAAAAATTTTTTACAAAAAAGCGTTAAAAAACACTGAGAGAAATAGGCATTACATAAACACATGAAGTGAAAAAGAAACACAGTGGGTGGCTGTGTTTGTTTATTTGCATCTCCTTTCCAAATTCCAGATGTGCGAGATACCAAGAGACTGACACACGCCACTCCACACCCGTCTAATTAGGTTGAAGAAATGAGGTATGAATCGTCAGGGGAAGTAACAAACCTCTCAGATATGTTCAGCAAAAATACAAACTAAAAACACACAAACGCATGAATACCTGCATGCACAAAAACAAAAAAAACACCCAAAAAAAAAAAAAAAAAAAACCAACCCCACAACAACAGTGATGTCTATTTACCTGAGCAGCAGCTTCGGTGAGGCCGCATAGGGCTTTGGAGGCAGAGCTGACCGCATCTCCAAACTCGGGCAGGTTACTGTTCTTTGCGTTGTGAGAGATGCCTGCCATAGCTTCGCCCAAAACCTGCTCACCAAACAACATACTGTATAAACACATTTGTCTAAAAATACGTCACAGTCATTACAGAGTCTTTACAGAGCCAACACAAGCTGAAAAATAAGATATGAAGTGGGAGGATTCGCTATGCACCTTGGAGTTCTCCATCACGCTGTCGATGCAGTCAAAGTAGCCCATGTCACTCACTGCCTCAGTTGGGTTCTCCAGCATGCCCCGCACCGTCTACACACACACACAGATTTTATTTATTTATTTAAAACCTACATAAACTAAGATGAGCCTAAATACAATCAAATTTATGATCACAGTCAAATTCTATACTGTATATTAAAACGACAAATTATAAATTGATGAATGATATAACCATAAGGTAGCGTCACCGCGATTAAATTGCTGCATTTATGTTTACAGCACACTGAAAACTGAAAATAGCGGACTAGATATTATTACGATATTATAGCCTGTTACACCATTATCAGTAGCTTCATTTTTTTTTTCTTGATCTTGTTTCTTGTTAAACAGTGTGTTTAACTTTTTTTTTATTATTGTATTGCATACTCCAAATAAAGTGATTACATTTTTAGCAAAATAGTGCACGGGAGGACATTATAAAAGGAACACCGGCATAAACTGTGTTTAAGCAAAACTATAATTGTGACTGGTACTTGTTGCAAAACAGATACAGATATAAGCTCTACATGCTTTAACGCTGGTTTACGCCCTTGGCATTGAGCGTTGCGTAAATGCTTAAGGAAGGGACCGGAATTCAGATGGTTTAAGTAGTAGTTGCAAAAATATGCCATTTTGACCATATGCTCACTTGTGCCGGCGTGGACGAGACAGGCAGCGCACTCAGATTCCACACAGTAAAACAGAGCAACTGTGGGTCTTTCAACCCCAAGGTAACATGACAAAATAATAAAGGAAGCCAAATTGGATTGGAGAGAATATTTTTGCACCGCTGCCTGATTAGTTTGTGCCGCCAGCACCTCACCTCTTGATCAATCGCTATAAAGTTATATCGTTATACACTGCCCACTAGGACATAAGTACAGCATGCAAAATGCGAATGCCGAGCTGGTACGTGATGAGACAACTATAATGTCTGTAAACATGACCGTTTCCTGCTATATGACAGAACGCTGTACATGAATGACCAACCGGTGACCACTCAAACACAACTTTTTCAACGTCACACTGTAAATCTGAGCTGGTTTCACACAAATGAACTCCTAAGACATAAAGAGAGACAGAGAGCCGACAAAAAAGCAAAACAAAAACACAAATGAGGAATGAGAGAAATACCTCGAGCTCCCTCAGTGCGTTGTCACATTCCTTCTGACCCGGTGCTTGCTGTGTGCACATGGTGATCAGCTGGTTGATGCTGTCAGTCACGGCAC
Source organism: Ameiurus melas (assembly GCA_012411365.1). NCBI lineage: Eukaryota > Metazoa > Chordata > Actinopteri > Siluriformes > Ictaluridae > Ameiurus > Ameiurus melas. Next base: position 2,910,433 of record CM022763.1, read on the forward strand.
TGTTAAAACCAACAGAGAAAGGAGGAGATGTGAGAGATACGAGATACGCATGAGATGAGGGAGAGAGGGAATGTGTGGGAGAAGGAGGGAGAGTCAGAGACATGGCGATGAGGAAAACACAGCGATCGGGGAGAGGGAGAGATACGGGAGTATAGAAACACAGTCCGCCCACACAAGTTACCACGCACTAGCTTCTCTCTCACTTTCTGTGCTGCTATTTCTCTCTCGCTCGCTCTCTCTCTCTGTGACTCAGCTAAGCTCTTGAGTGACAGTAAAGGAGTTAGGTAGTCCTGGCTCTGAAAGGCCTGTCATACCCACTCACACACATTACATAATTGTTCTCTTTTCCTTTTAAACATAAAAGCCAACAGGACAAAACTCACAGGCTGTAACATAGGCTATTATAAGAAAAGAAGACAATGTGGTGTGTTTGTGTGTGTGTGTGTGTGTGTGTGTGTGTGTGTGTGTGTGTATATACACACACGTGGTTTTGTTCTCACATGTGGGAGCACATTGGAGGCCATTGTCAGTTTTCAAGCCACTGTGCAACACTTCCTACACTACATAAACAATACTGATGGTGCAAAAGTTCAGAAACCCCGCTAAAAGCAAATAAGGACATACATACATACATACAAACATACATACACACACATCTATCTATCTATATATATGTATATACATATATATACACACACACACACACACATATATACATACATGTATAAAGACACATACAATCACTTAAAACTTTATCGTTTTTAAGTGTCTCTAGACCCTGAGTAATATTCTGAGTATCGAGATGCAATGAATGAGACGGGGTTCTTTATTTCAGGGTTATTTCTGAAATTTTCTGATCCGAAAATGACTTTTCCCACCAGCCAGAATAGCTGCTCAGCTTTTCGTTAAATGCCAACCCACGAGGCATACGTGTTATCAACTAGGCCATTGGTGTTGTTTGGGGTTCACTGCTATCTATTTTGCAGGCAGCAGACGAATCTAAAATGAATAAACCACTTCTTTAAACAAAACGTTATCAGACAAGTGAGACTTGGGAGACTGACTGAAATATGGTCTTTCTTGTCGGTTTGGTCCGAGTAGGTTACATAAATGATTGTAGAGCGATGAAATGAGAAGAAATCATGTGTGGGGTTCTAACCGTGCAGCAGCAGCCAACTGGTTCTTCAGGTTGGGGGAATTGGGGTCAGTAGACAGAACCTTGGCTGCCAACAGCAGCTTGCTGGATGACATAGAAATGGTCTTCAGGTTGGTCACCACCTGAGTCTGATCTTCTTTAGACTGCACAAAGAGAAAACCAATTCAATCTTCCAGGAAAATGTACAGTTTTCAAGATCAGAACAATATGTTTGTATTTAAAAGCAACAGAAACAACGACGTTATAGATTTAAAGAATTGTAGCCAGCTTATCTGGGTCCATCTACCTGAGATTGACCGGCCATGTCCACGCCAGCCTCCAGGAAGTGGCTGAAGTCTTGGCCAAACTTGCCCGATGCCCTGGCCAGGTCCTGTGTGGTGCCACGAGACGCTTGCACCAGCTCGTTGGCTGACTGGTTGAGTCCGGCGGCCGCCTGGTTCAAATTCGCCTGCGCTTCTTGGAAGCTCTTCCCGCTAGCAGGGAACTGAAAAGTGTGAGAGTTGTCAAGAATTATAGATATAGAATATACTGAAATACAATCAGAATGTATCCTCAGAAATAGGTTATTTAGTGCATGTTAAACTGCTTCGCTTATTTCACTCCAAATCATAGCAGATTAGCATACACAATGGGTCGACATAAGCCTGCATCTTTATATAAAATGGATTAAACATACAGCAAATACATCGTTAGGCCTGGTTTATACTTAGACTGAGACGTGACGTTCGGATGCAGCGACAGCATGGTTCAAATACTTGCATGTGTATCTTGAGTACATCCCGAGGATTAAAAACAATATCTACTATCGCCACATGGCACATTTCCACGTTAACCAGGAAATGTTTAGTGACTTCATGCCAGCTAGTCTGGAACCCACACTGTGTTTCTGTGCAGCAGGGCACATCGAGCACCGTTAATATCTTGTTAAAACTTTTTGCCATTGTTGAGATTGTTGTCAAATAAAAGTAATGTTTAAAGGTATTTACTAAATTTCATGATCTGGAATTTCGGTCCGCAAAGCACTTTCAAGATTAATAAGAGGGTTTTGAAATTCTAAACACTAAACATAACAGGAAAATCTGTCAGGGTTGATTGTAATTATAGTACTGTCATACTTATAGTACACAAGCATGAGATTTGAGACACAGCGCAGGTTTGTTCGGTCTGTTGCTTTACGTTTAGCTGCCACCACCATTTATGTTGGTACTGCACCAAGCGAGAGCATCGTGTTTATTTTCTCGATCGTACACAGTCACCGGACAACACGGACACACTGAACACAAGATACGCATGTTGGCCATCTTGCATACACATACTTAACACAATGTGTGAACCTTACAGGCCTTACATGCAATTAAATCAGGAGGTGTACACTACCGGTCAAAGGTTTGGAGACCCTTGACTGAAATGTTTCTCAGGATCTTAAAAATCTTTTGATCTGAAGGTGTGTGATTAAATGTTTGAAATCGGTGTTGTAGACAAAAATATCATTGTGCCAACATATTCATTTCTTTCAATAGAAAACTAACATTTTAATTACACATTAGATAGATAGATAGATAGAGATTTTTTTTTTTACGGATGAAAAGCAGCCAATAAGAGTCCAGCGTAGGTGGGAACTTATTTAATACTGAAAAAAAGCATCTCAGGAAAATTCCTCAAGAAATCGGTTAAGAATATATAAAAATACATTTCTGGAATTTCTAGGCAAAAAGGGTGTCTACTGTGAAGATGGCTGAGGCTACCAAATGACACCCCGGTGGCGTATTTACATTCCAGGGTGCAGGATGGTGGTCTGGGGATTCCCTGAATTAGCTCATCAGTCCCTCTAGCCCAGAAATCAAGATTCCAGAAGCTTTTAACAAGCAAGAGCATATATTGTAAAAGATCATGTAAGAAAATCGAGCGAATTATAAACATCCCTTGCAGGGTGGCTGGAATGGTTATAACAACAAGGGATGAAGCCCAACATGCGTGGGCTTCACAGTTGCATGACGCTGTCGATGGCAGAGAGCTTACAGTTGGTAAGATCGACAAGGCAAGCCACCTCTGGCTACAGAAACCAATGAGACTCCTCCCCCGTTTACATCTTAGGGGAATCCAGCTGAGAGGCGGAGTTCTGTCCACAAAGGCACGAGGGTCTCGCGGTAGACCTGACAAGGCAGGGGCCGGTTATCGTCGAATGGGGTTAACTGAGAGGGATCTGAGTTACCTTTGCTGGTCAGTAATAAATGGGTCAATCCGTTGGTACGATTGTTACATGATAGGAATGAGATGAGTATTATAAATAATTAAATAATAAATTCAAAAATATTATCCAAGTCTGTCAGAGAGAAGGTTCGATCACCTTTATGATCCGCCGAAAGCGGTGATACCTGATGTTTGCATAGCTATTAGCGCCCGGTTAATGGGTGCCTCAGGAAGAGAATTTCAACCTGATAATGTGTTAAATTTAATTATTTTGATTTATTTTGGATACATCACCATAACATAATTCCCATTGTTCCATTTGTGTAATTCCAGAGTTTTGATGACTTTATTATTATTCTAAAATGTGAAATAAAGAAAGAATGAGTGTATATAAACTTTTGACTGGTAGTGTAATGTACACAGTTTGATTACATGCTAGCTTTACTGGGCAATAACAAAGAAACCCACTGATTATGCTGACTCTAATGAGGTGAGTGACATGTTAGAAATGCATTAGCAATGATTAAAACCCCTAATATAAAGCTGTATCTGTGCTCACCTGATCAGAAAGGAGTTTTTTGCTGGCCTCTCCCACAGTCCTAATGGCATTATCCACATCTCTCTGTCCAGGGAGGCAGTTAACACAGCGGTTCAGAGTCTGAGACACAGCCTTGCCCACCTGTATGAACACGAACACACACACACACACACCAGCAATTAGCATCTGTTCTGACTGAGACAACTCCTAATAGAACGCTCTAATCATAGATTACTTGCAACGGAAAACATTTATCTTTTCAAATGAGTGAGCGCTCTGATGCAACCAGCAGCATCATGAAGTCTGACATCAGCAATTAAAGGGGGGGTTTTTTGTTCCTAAACATAAACCAGTTTTCACTAGAGTCTCAGACTCTGCTACGAATGCGTCTGCTCCATATCGCGTGTCTAACCTGGGCAAGTCGCTGCTGGCTGTCGGGGTCTCCGGGTTTGGCGATGGCTCTTTTGGTCTCTTCAATGAGGTTGCCTGATTTGTCAAGGACGTCTCTAGCGCTGTCCAACATTGCGTGGCACGCCTGTGGGTCCTCGGTGTTGGCGGCCACTCCACGGGCTGCAGAGGCGAGAGAACGGAGAGCCTGGGCCACGTCGCGTGCCGCCATACCTGTAAAAGGAGCATACAGTGATTATGCGCAATTAAATATTTTTTATATTGAATAATAAATTGCTTAATATTACAGTTAAAAAAAAAAAAAATCAAGAAATCTCCCATCAAGAAATCCTGATTTATGGATATGCGATTTGTAAATTTTCCACCGTTACCGCAGGTAAACCGATGTTGCGTGATAATGCTTGTAAATCATATAATAGAAATACTCACATTTCACATTAACATACTTTTTCCAAGGAGTTTCTTAAAAGAACACGGCAAAACTGCTGCAGTGATATTTTCTCAAATCGACTAATCCACACACAAACTAAATACCCCTAACATATTTATGCAGTAAAAATATTGAATCACATTTTACAACATTTAGGATGACTTTAAATCACTACAGGTAGGGGGTGCTGTAGGATACGTGAAGATGATTTACTTGGCGAACACAAAAACAAGCACTGAGTGGATTATTTGGTATCCAACCCAGTGGATTAATTGATCTTGAAGTGGAGAGGAATTGCGCCGATCGCTTGATAGCATCCTTACCAGTGTAATTCTCATTGCCCTGTGTAGCTTCACTCAGAAGCTGGGCAACAGCAGAGCTCACTGCCTTGGTGTTGGAGCCCAGGTCCTGAGAGCACTTCTCCAGCTGATGTACACACATACACAAATACACAGAAACCAGTGTGAACTCACTGATGACGAGCGTGTGACTTTTCAATGTTTGTGATTATGTGCATTTCCATCTCAGGTGTGGGTTAAGATCAAGGCTGCAGACTATATACTATCTTGACTGTTTTATTGATGATCCATATCTCAGTCTATATGTTTAATACTGTTAAATATATAGTGACATAGCTACACATTAGTGCAGATCAGTGTTCCAAGCACACTGCGGCACAAATTAAACAGTCACGTACAGCGATAACTAGATGAGAGGAAATCCTCCAACGGCTGCAGCTTGGTGTGTGTGTAGTGGTTGCTCATGTGACAGGAAGTGTGTGACAGAGTGGTGACAGAGCGTGGGAGCCTATGACAAATTCTGCACTATGGATTGAGGGCAGAATCAACAAACTTTTACAGTAAAAGACAACGGAAATATTTTCCATCTCCGACTCTTTCACTTTGTTTATTTTTCCTTTTTTTTTGCGTCCCCCCCAACTCACAGTCATGTACCTCTGATATTTTTTCTCAATTTATGTAAGTAAATAGGTGTAAATAGGTAAGTATTGGTGTGTGCATTTTAAACAGTGAGAACAGGATGCGTACCGTTTCTCCAGGAAGAGGTCGGAGTTTCCCTTCAGCTGCTGAAGCTTTAGCCTCCTGCATGTCTTTCTCCAACCCCCTTACCATATTCAGAGCATTATCTATTTCCAGAGGACCACATGCCTCCTGAGCCTGGAGGGGGGAAAAAAAAGAGCACTTGGGTCATATCAAGGGACCAAGGAAAACTAAATTAAAAGCTAAACACGAAAGCGTGTTCCTTAATGAAAGGAGAACAATCTAACAAATATACATTTATTAGCATATACTTATTACCTTTTGAGCAGCTGTCCGGAGTTCAGCCAATGCATTGGCCAGATTTTTGGCACACTGGCTGAGCTGCATGGCAGTTGCCTGGTCACTAATAGTGGGCACGGTTGCCTTGGCTGCAGTCACCATCTTGGCTCCAGGCTGACGGTGAAGAAAAAGAGACATCATGAGTCAAATGTCTACTCTCAGATTCACTCCCCCAAAATAAGGACAGAATCTTGAAAAGACTGAGCTGTGCAAAGAACCTGCATGAAGTTCTGGCTTGCTCCAATTAGGGCAAGCTGAGCGCTGGGACTGTCAGGCTGCGCCTGGCTGCCTCTCACCCCTTGCACCAGCTGAGGGATCTGCTCTGCCACAACCTGTCAATCAAATACTTCATGCATCAGAAAGACATCCTGGGAAAATGTAGCACGTGCGTTAGACACTGCAAATGATCATTGAGTGATAAGGAAAGCGGTAAAGTATGCAAATCCAGCAAATCTAAGATTTACATTACGCAATGTGAAGAAATCTGAAAAGCATGCAACCTTTTGGGTCTCAGCAACAATACTCTCTGATACGAAACTATTCAAGTTTTGTGGTGTATGTACTCAGAAATGCCTGTCTAGAGATATAAATATGGTAGGAACTTTGACCTCATCATGATCCTACAAAGACAGGAAGTGACCCTAAGAGAACCTACCTTGCAGCTCTGTACAAGTTGTTGTTGTGCAGCGGGGTTCTTATTCGTCGAGGCAGCGTGTTGGGCGGCAGCGATGGTCTGAGTTGCGGCTGCGGCGGCCTGCTTTGCAGCGTTCTGCAGGAAATGTTTGCTTAATTAAGAGATTACTACACAAAACCTCACAATAGACGTGCCTATCCGGAGCTGTTGCTACAGTCATTTACTGAGAACAGTGCAGAAAGAATTCAAGCGAGGAAGAGGCACAGAACTCGCAACTTTAATAAGCTAAAGAGCAAATTGTGTTAAAGGTCCACTGCAAGGTCAGAAATCATAGTTCACTGATGCCTTTGAGACTTTTCATTTGAGTTTATTTGTTTCTGTCGTTTGTTTTAGCTGTTAAAATCTCATTCAAATGAGAATAAAGTGATGCCGTTGGCATTAAAACCAGTGATGCACCGAAAGGAAAACCGAAAATGAATAACATTTTTTGTATAATTGTGTTATTACATACTGATTTGTTTTGCTGTATATTGAACGGGATGTCATATTTTCAGGTGGTGTATCAAACTTGTTGTGGAAAATCGCTTTGGCACTGTACCCCCTCTTGAAATTTCTGCGGAACAAACACCTCAGATGGCAAATTTTATATCCTTATCAGAAACGTTGAAGTATTTCCAAATCGCTGACACGATTGCCCATAGTTGGGTAGCGCCGTGATAACGGTCAACTAGATCGAGAGTGAAATCTGAGCGCTGAGCACTGAGGGTCAGGGGGCGGGGCATGGCGGCATATATTTTCGTCTCAACTTTTCTCCTTCATCGAAAAACGTTTGCCATTTTCGGCAAAAAATTTTCAGTGCACCCCTGGAAAAATTTTACAGTCCAAACAGCATCGGCGTAATACTGCTCCGATTACTGAAGACTACGCATGAATGTAACCTAACAATCTGTCCTACTTTTTGGTGCCAAATCAAAACACTGCCCGTGGGTTATTTAATTTAAAAGAAAATGCCACTTCCTCATTTGGGATTTTGAAGTGCTTGCTCCACTGGTTCAAACATGCATCCACTGGGAATTCAGCTATTCTTGTCAACATCCACACAAAACACACCCAGCACATCGACTCACAGCAGCATGGGGGAGTTTTTAGTTTTAAATGTGGGATCTCCATGTCCTGTGCCTCTCATACTGCTTTGAAAAAACAAGTCGTAACAATCTCAATATTAAAGCATGTCCTATCACGTTTGCCCAACTCGACTTCGACTGTTCACGGACACTTTCCCACCACTTACAAATAGCACGTCTTCAATGAAACAAACACTCTGAAGTTTGATAGTTAACCAGTTTTTAGGTCGTACTAGCACTCCAAGCTAACAGAACATTAGGAGCAGGAATCTCTAGAGTCCATGTAACAACCCCCCAATTTATTTCAATTTGAGTTGCCTAGACGTGACTTCGCAAATGGGTGAATCTATTGGGTTGGTTTTTTTTTTATCTCTACATTATGATTTTTCTCCAGTATCTGCTTCTTTGAAAACTATCATTTTCTCCCACTGTTAACCCCCAAAAAAACAACAAACAAACAAAAAACCTATTACTGAATTTCCATGGTGTTTGTATTCAATACTTGTCCAATTATGGCATTTCGTGCATTGATCAGAGCCTTTGGATATAACTGTAATCCCAACAGAACCCTTACAGAGCAATAAATATCATGTAGTAGATAATCAGTCAGCAATTATCTATTACACCTATGTAGGTGTTAACTATGTTCGGTTGAAAGTTGTAATGGAGGAGATTTATGAATGTGTCACAGGTAAAACATAATACATGGAATGAGAGTGATTTAGAAATAAATAACTCTTTACAAATAAAAATGCACATTTTCTATTATAAATGAATTAGTTTGGTTTTATATCCGTCCTCACCTCCAGCTTGTTGACCAGTCTCTTTTTGATGGCGTTCTGTGCTGCTGCATTGGTGGCCATGCGCAGGCCCTCAGCAGCCTCACGCAGCTTCTGCTGCTGCTCCTCACTGTCTGGGTTAGCGGCAGCACCCTGTTTTACACACAAACATTCACACACGTTATGGCTATAATTCACTACAGGGTGTGACATCCATTTATAAACAAGCGGCAATCAAATTCAGATGTACATGTGAAAGAATTTTGACAATAATTTTATTCTACCTGAAAGCTTTAATGCCGCCTGAAACCTGGCGCTTATTATCGGCTTTAACGTTCCACATCTCCTGCTGTTTTAAAATACTTAACAGGATCGGACCTGTAAGTCGTTCTTTCATTAACTGCACTTTGGAAAGAAAACGTCTGCTCTGCATCCATAAATCCCTCAGCTCTGGATGAAGTCATACAAACAGCACCCTTTATCTCGGGTCACGCACCTTGGCAGCCTCCACCATCTTGGCAGTGGCGTCAGCTAGAAGCTTCGCAGCCGAGAGCAGTTTACGGGAGTTCTCCAGGTCAGTCTCCCCCTCCGCGTCTGCTTTAATGGCGTTGACGAGGTCGGAGGTGGCCTGGGCCAGTATCCGTGCCTGTCGCACCATCTCACCTTTATAAACCATTGGGGGGAGAGAGCTTAGTCTGGGTACTGCAGTACCGACAGGGCATAAAGAGAATGATCAGGCTTGTATTTGTGTGTGTTATATTATATATTTATATATACATATACACATAATCATCCATCCATCTTCAACTATATTATATATATATATATATATATAGGACACATACTATAATATATACACACACAATGAATGAGCTTCTAAATGAAACTGAAAAACAGATCAAATGGGGATGTTTTGTGTATTGCATTTTCTGTAAAATTCTCTAAACATGATATAATGTGGTCCTCCAACGTTATAGCAAAAACTCACAATGGTGCAGTTTGTAATTTTACAAATGTGTTTTTGGACCTGTAACAATCCAATATAACTTTAAAGATAGCTTTAAATAACTATTATCATTTACTGGCTCGGTCTACATTACTTTTGTTTCTGCTTCCATTTTTGGGACCAGAAATTAGCCAGGAAGAGCTGTTCAGATTTGCCCCAGTTGCTTAAACTGCCTTGGAGGGGAAAAATAGCCCTAAAATTACACCGCACAAATACGATCTAGTTTCTCTGTGTCTTTCTTGTGTCGAGCCGCTCTAAACACAAACAGGGAACATTGGCATCTCCCTCGCCACACCTGCATCTCCCATGGAGCTGAAGATGTTCTCGGTTACATCCAGGATGCGGTCGGTGGCCTCTCCATGGCGCCCGATTGGCTGGCCTCCGCTGGCATACTGCTTAATATGCTGCAGCAGCTCGTTAAGAGCCTGGGTGACACCTGTGGCGGCCGCGCCCACTTGCTTTAGCAGCTGCTCGTCATTGGTGGCCCCCTGCGACGCCTCCACGCAGCCTTCAACTGATTTAGCCACCAGTTTCCCTGCCTCAATCAGCTGCTCCTGACATACTGGGGAACTGATGGTAGGAGCCACCACCTGGAGACACACACACAGAAGCGTCTGGCTTTAATCAGTGATTCTGTCCAAAGGTATTATCTCCATGTGGCTGAAGCCATTGTGAAGCATGACTACAGAAACCCAAACCAGAAAATAAAAGTAGTAAGCAGATGGAAAGCTGGCGTAAGTGGTCTGAGTCTCTGCGGTCTGCCTGTGCACAAGTTTTTTTCCCCCTCACCCGAGTGCATGCCACCAGCTGAGAGGTGGAAAGGGCACACTGTGTGGCAGCAGCGATGACCCGGTTCTGCTGGGCCGAGTCTTCTGTCTTCTGAGCCACGTTCTTTGCCTTCAGCACCAGAGTTGCTGCTGCTGTAGCTACAGCTTTAGCCAGCTTCATCAGCATGTCCTGCAAGAAAACCCACCAACACATGCACACATTTTTAGTATTTACTACAGGAAGGAACCACTGATTAGTTTTGATTAGATAGACATGAGTTCAAATGGTCTGTTTTTTAATGATTTATTTTTTTTGATTGATGTGCAATGTTTATGATTATCCAGTTTGAGTGCAACTTCAAATTAACCACATTGTGAGATATTGGTATATCACTAACACAAGCATCATGATGGTAGCACTCACCTAGGCAGTGCCACTCCTATCACCTGTCTATCCTTTAAATCCCAGCATGCAGATTATCCAGACAAGTGAGTGTTAAAGGTATATTCAGTGATTTTGATGTTATCTGACGTTGGATGCTCAAATTTTATGCTCAAAACTGAAAGCAATACAGCCCCTCTCTTTAGGGTTCCATGGCCAAAACATACACCTAGGCTACACAATAGGGAACACTATTGCTACAGGCTAGCATTTTGAACTGACCGGCAACATGATTGACAGGCCTGACATCCAGAAATTGAGTGAAAGTTGTTGGTCCGCAAAATTTCCTTTCGGCTGTTTACAGAAGCCAGGATGCCGCAGACACCAGAGTTTCTCTGCTGAGCATATGACTACTGAAGCAGAACGTAAACAGTCTGATTTCACTGAGCCGCCATTAAAGGAGCAAACGTGTGTTAACTGTAATGTAAAACCGAGGTACTAAAATGATGAACAGAGAACCCGACAAGAGGATGACTGGAACAGGAAGTCTACTGAATACTTTGAATTCTTTCTATAAGGGTGACAGACTGTGACCACAATAGATGAAGTGGTATGTCATGAGGTTATGTTTAAAACTGGCAGCCGGGAGTCCTCCAGATAGTTGCTGTAGATTAAAACACCATAATATCACAGTAAGGCAGTACAGTCGCCTGGAGAATAACAATAAATGGCTAAAATGTTCATTTGAACCACTTTGAACAAGTGCTAGACTACTGCTATTACTAAAAGTAGCAGTTACTACTTGGGCTTCAACTGTCACCTAACCCAAAGCACATAAAAGAGAAAAACCCCACAGAGTGAGCAGAAATTAACCCAAAGTACCACAGAAAAAAAAATACACAAATATCTGATATCAATATTTAGGTGCACTGCCGGCACTGGTGATTATTTTGGTGATTATTTAGGAGCACCGCCGGCACTGGTTATTATTTTGTTGATAATTTAGGAGCACTGTCGGCACTGGTGATTAATGAGGTGCACTGCCGGCACTGGTGATTATTTTGGTGATAATTTAGGAGCGCTGCCGGCACTGGTGATTATTGAGGTGCACTGCCGGCACTGGTGATTATTTTGGTGATAATTCAGGAGCACTGTCGGCATTGGTGATTATTTTGGTGATAATTTAGGAGCACTGCCGGCACTGGTGATTATTGAGGTGCACTGCCGGCACTGGTGATTATTTTGGTGATTATTGAGGTGCACTGCCGGCACTGGTGATTATTTTGGTGATTATTGAGGTGCACTGCCGGCACTGGTGATTATTTTGGTGATAATTTAGGAGCACTGCCGGCACTGGTGATTATTGAGGTGCACTGCCGGCACTGGTGATTATTTTGGTGATTATTGAGGTGCACTGCCGGCACTGGTGATTATTTTGGTGATTATTGAGGAGCACTGCCGGCACTGGTGATTAATACCAGACAGGATGCAAAAACATGCCAGTGAGACTCTTAACATTCTACTCACTGAAGAAAAAAAGGATTGGTTTCCTGCAATCGGTTTACTAATGTTTACTGATGCAGGCTGTTTACTCATCTAAATAAATGATAACCCTAATGAAAAACCTTTACCTGGAAGTGTGTGTACTCATGTCAGCGAGAGATCACTATTCTTACAGACAATACAAATATTGCAGATTTACACATTTTGTGAGAAGATTACATTTATACACTATACAATTAGAGAGACCCCACACCAGATGTTTTCACCCAACATTTATAAAGAGAAAGCGCAGACCGGAGGATCAAATGATAAAGTTTAAAGTAGAGCTGCACGATACTGATAAATATTATACTGCTACACATTGGGATATGCCTTATAATGTAATTGAACAAGCTAGTGTCATTATTTTAATACAATTTTTTTATTCGAATCCCAACAATGCAGCTATTTATCCAAGCCTGCACAGAATTCTTATATAAAATCTCTGATTTGGAGAGAATTTTAAAAAAATTCTAAAGTGCTCAGAGATGGCAGACTTTGTCTAATGTTGTAATGGTCATAAACAACCAATATATTGTGCAACATTACTTTAAAAGTGTAACTTCACAGAAAGACTTAAAAATAAAAGATAAAAAAAAATCTTCTGGCTGGAAATGAATCTCAAGAAAACAAGGAAGTAAACGTTCTCTAAATTAGTGATTGAAGTTACATAATAAGTAGCCCAACATTATGATTAAATGTGCTCTCCAACTAGAGATTAGGGAAGAATTAGTACGATTGGCTGGTGGAAATGAATTACTCTTCCTCTGAGGGCATTTTTTATTATTATTTTATTTTTTTTTACCAGCATCTGACTATAGTGATGAATCCGTCTCGTGTGTCTGAACGATCCTCTGCCTAAGGACTGGTTAAAAGCCATGACAAAGAAAATTCAGATTAAATTTAGTTATTAGATGCCTTTGAATCTGATGTGTGCGTGTGTGTATGTAAACAGGTATCCCACCTGGAACTGCTGGTCAGCGTCACTCTCTCCGATCTGCTGCAGCAGCTCTCCGCTGGCCTGGCCGACATTACCTGCAGCCTGGAGGAGGTTCTGGCGAGGCTGTGAAGGACATGCTCATGTTTACATTACATGTGGTGATGCACTGTCAGTGTGTTTGAGCACTGAGATAGACAGTTAGTGTGGTACCTCAGCGCTGGAAGGCTGAGCGGTCTTTAGCATGTCTGACACGGCACAGGCCAGGTTACGGGCGGCACCCAGGAGCTGCTGTCCGTTTCCACCCTCATCCTCCATCAACGCCGCCAGCAACTTTACACCCTTGGACATTTCCGTCAGGTTGGAGGAGATCGTGGTCACTGCGCAGCCCACAGCCGTGTAGTCGGTCTCTGCTGGGTCACCTATAAGACAGAGTGGGCATGTTTGATTTGTACAGTATGAAAACATGGCAAGCAACCTCTGGCTGAAGTGCAGATGTTCCTAATGACCTGTTTGTGCCCATCAGCTGTTCAGACACATAGCTACAAACCAGGCTTATTTTCTGGACGCTGGTACTAAGGTAGCAAACAAGCTTCGTGTTTAATTTTGACTTTAACTGCACTAGAAAGGGGCTATTTACCATTGAATTAAAAATGAATTTTTAATTACACAAATTAGTGTTTGACGTAGCAACAAGTATGTGTGCATGTAGACTCGCCTGCAGTGAGATTAACCATAGATGCCGTCCCTGCAGTAATAGCATCCACCTGAGAATGAATTTCATGTTTGGACTCATCCATCTTGTTCTTCCTCCAGGCTTGAGAGGCCTTGCAAGCAAAAAAGATAAACATGACGATTACTGACGGACGCATGAACTGATTTTCAATCTGTATTGCACATAATAAGTGTGGTGGAAGTATAAAAAGGTTCGGTGTGTCTCACCGCATCAGTGCCCAGTGGTGGTAGGGTGTCAAAGTCAGTCAAAGACGCCTGGGCCGCCTGCACTGCCTGCATACTGGAGTTAATGGTGCCGGTCAGTGCCTGCTGAGCTGAGGTCTGCAACAAGAAAGACGTGTCAGAGTCTAACCCTAGGTCCGTCAGAGTAATCCAAAAATGCATTTCGATTTAATTTAGCTTTGAGCAGTTGAACGCACTCGAACGATAATTAGCTTCGATTATATAATGACACAGGTACAATGAACATTACATTACAATACCAATAGAACTGACTGTGGACATTTTCTTGGTTTATTAAGCTGAAGATCTTCCATCTTTAACTTGCTCTCATGCCGGTATATTTCTTTCCACAGCACACACAATTATTGTGATTATGAGGTTGCAACTTATACACTATATATGCTCACTACATATAGGTTATAATCTATATAGGGAACATAGGTTATAACATACAACGTGCACTACATACCCAGTAGAATAGAATTCTTTTCTTTTACATCGTTACTTACATACATCACTTATAGGACACTTGACTGAAATGTTTCTCATAATCTCAAAAACCTTTTGATCTGAGGGTGTGTGATTAAATGTTTGAAATCGGCGTTGTAGACTAAAATAAGTGTGCCAACATATTCATTTCTTTCATTAGAAAACTAACATTATATTTACAAATATATATATATTTTTAAACGGATGACTTGGAGTAAAATATTCCGAAAAGCAGCCGATAAATGTCCAGCGTAGGAGGGAACTCCTTTAATACTGTTTAAAAAGCATCTCAGGGGGATTCCTCAAAAACCGGTTGAGAAAATGCCAAGAATGCATTTCTGGAAATTCTCGGCAAAAAGGGGGTCTACTTTGAAGATGCTAAAATATTAAATTACTTTGAATTTATTTTGACCGGCACCCTGTCCAGGGTGTACCCCGCTTTGTGCCCGATGACTTCTGGGATAGGCTCCAGGTTCCCGTGACCCTGAAGAAGGACTAAGCGGTAGAAGACGGATGGATGAATTTATTTAGGATTTTTTATCATAACATAATTCCCATAGTTTTATTTGTTGAGCTTTGCTGACTTTATTATTATTCTAAAATGTGGAAAAATAAAAATAAAGAATGAGGGTGTCTAAGCTTTTGACCGGTCGTGTTTTTATTCATTTTTTAAATATTTAATTAGATGACTTATATACAAACAGTACAAGAAAAGCATTTGAGGATTTTTCTCATCTTATCTATATCTTGGGCAGATATCTATAAGACAGATTTATTATTTTTTTCTTTGCATGCCATCTCACCTGCAAATAACGTCCACAGAGTGATCGTGTAGAGAACAGAGAAAACAGAGATCCGGTTTAATGCGAAAGGAGTAGAGGAGCACTTGGCTCATCAATATCGCACCCGATTCAGCCAACAAATTACGCAGACGACGGCCTGGGTTTAATCAGCTATATCAGGTGTGTTAACATAGCATGTACTTAGTAGAGCTCACCAGTGGTGGCATGTGCCCTGTGTGCATTTGGCCACTGGTGATATGCTGCTTGGCCTGGGGCATGGAGCCCATCTGGAAGCTCTCTGGACCTCCTGCACCCGGGCGCATGATGACGGGGAGGGCCACAGAGCCTGTCTCCACCCTCTCCACCTTATTAAACTGCTGCTGCAGCACTGTCGATCTGTGCGCAACACACAAGAAAAGTTAACCATGATATACTATGTGGCCATCATGGGACTCATAATGCACACATCCTGTAAGTTAAGTCATATAGTATGCAGCATTCACTCAAATAGTCATATGGTAATAAAACACAAAAAAATATAAAGGAAGGAATTTTTCCATCTTGAAGTAACCTTGGCGGTCACACAAGACGATGGCATGGATCATCATGCTTACTTTTTAGGTGAAACCGAATCCTCCAGCATGGTCGACTCCTCATCACCCTCCAAGCCAAAGTGGTCTTTGCTCTTTTTCTGCAGACAGACAGTTCACACAGTTAGTTCCTGCGAGTTCTGCCATGTTACATATCACAGGAAAGAAGCCTTTTGTTGCAAAGCTGTTTACTCCACAAAGGTCAAGAATCAAGGTTTGTTGTGGAATTCCACCGTCTCCTGTGAGCCACAGGCAGTACCTTCACACATGCATGCAACATACCGAAACGCAAACAAGGTCTTCGGATAAAACTGACCGGGAAAACATGGGACAATGGGAAATATGTTACTCTAAGTAAGACACTTCTATAGAAAACGAGAATTCGCAAGACATGCGAACTCTCTCATGAGAGTGTGTGTGTCAGTTTTCAATCACTTAATGCTACCAGTGGAAAAGCAGCGGCCGTTAGTTTTAATGGTGAATAAAACGAAACAAAGGAATCTGAACCGTTAAATTGCTGTTAAAAACCATTATGTTGCCTTGCGAATCCATCAGAAAGTGTCGGAAAGTTTGGTCACTACACTGCAGAATATTTTCGCGTTGGTAGAGAAGCATTTTCAACCACAGACATAGTCTGGAAAGATTGCATACGATCAATCACTGGTCTGCACTATTTTAGCTCCGCCCATATGTCCCGTCTCAGCTCACATACCTGGGCAAGACAAGTAACCAAAGTCATTTGTACTGAAGTACGGATTGGCTCACATGCCGTTGGAGAAAGCAACATAAAACAAGATAACGGCTCATTTACCAAGGCATGCTGAAGCGAGCCAAACTATAGGACACTAAGATGCATTAAAAGCCGGTTGGTTACCTTTTTGAGGATGATGTCGATGTACCCAGCAATCAGCTGTGCAATCTGTTCTCCTTCAGTGGTCTGGACCGAGTAGTAACCATCCTGGTAATCTCCAAAGTCCTATAGAAATGACAACGTTCACAAGATTATTTGATAATCCGTGAATAAAAGAATTTATATGTTTGTATTTTGGTTTATCGCCATACCAGCTTCAATGGCTATTTCATGGTGAATACAGGCATTTATCAGACATAATTAAAACAAAAAATCAGTTCTAATAAAAGTAATAATTAATAAAAAAAAATTAAGCAAATAAAATAAAAATGATCACAATATACTTCAGCTTAAAAAGTCAGGCATTTATGTACGACATGATAACGATTCTTTATTGGTCACATATACATTAGAACACAGTGAAATTCTTTTCTTAGCATACCATACCAACATAGCAAACCTGTCAGGAAGTTGGGGTCAGAGCGCAGGGTCAGCCATGATACAGCGCCTCTGGAGCAGAGAGGGTTAAGGGCCTTGCTCAAGGGCCCAACAGTGGCAGCTTGGCAGTGCTGGGGCTCGAACCCCCGATCAGTAACCCAGAGCCGTAACCGCCAAGCCACCACTGCCCACCACATGAGTCTATAAAAAATTATTTGAATTTACTTGTGATAAAAACAGTAAAAGATGCTCTCCTGGGTCCGTCTTACAAAACAAGTCTTTCAAAGTCTGACCTGATAAAAGGTGTTAAAGTATTCGTATCGATTTGTAACCTTCTGTAATTGAACTGAGTACCATGATAACGCGGACATCTTGAATCACTACATAATGTAACGCGAATATCATTTTCATTTGGGGGGCTTCTTGTGTGTACTGGATAACCATTTTTCAACTAAAAATATAGAGTGCATTACAATGACAGACTGTTTTAAAAAAAAAAAAAAACTTGTGCACCATTTACTGAAACCAAAAAGCAAGGAAATCCTTTACAGAATAACCCACAGACTTGACAGCTGTCCACAGATGACTTCTGTTTTACACTGTGACGCTGCTTGGGAAAGATTACGAGCTGGCCACAGCCTTAATACCAAGTGCATTTCTTTCCCATTTCAGATCTTGAAGCCAGCTTCCAGCTCTTTGGCAATTCACCAGGAAATAGTTTCCTGAATATTTCCCCAGACGCTCAAAAATAAAAATAAACACGGACATGCACATAGCCTCGCCTTTAACTTCACAACGTGAAAAGGATATTTTAAAAGGTCTTAATAGAAAATCGAACCACGACTGTGAAGGATACGCCTCAGAGAGCTCTAACTGTTTATTATTATAATTATTTTAAAGAGGTACTACGCCTTAGATCAGCAATTTTGCAGTTACATTAACTATCCTAATTAAAGTCTTGAAAATGCTTTTGACATTTAACATGGAAACAATGCTTTCTGCTGTTCTCTTCCTGTGGATCAGAATAATTTGATAGAGCTAGAATGCTAAAATAAGATAATGTGTCATATGATCAAAACAAAAACACATTACATAAGTATTTAAAAAGACGTAGAAGAAATTATTGTTCTGGTGGAGGGAGGGGACTCTCGGCAGGATTAAAAAGGAGTAAATAAAATCCAGTTATTTCACCACACACACACACACAACCCCACCAGCACAAAGCCTGAACTTACTAAGGTGAAGCTTTTAGGGGAGGCAGCCCAGCGCTTGATATTGGTCAGACTCCACTCCTGCATCACCTCTTTGGTCTTCTCATCCACCCTCATCACACACTCCTTGGTGATGCCCAGCAGACGAGGGACCAGCTTGTTTTTTCCTTTCATTTTTTCCTGCGGGGGCGTGGAGACACACACACACACACACACACACACTTTATCCAGTCTGTTAACAGACTAACTATTTCTGGTGTTAGTTACCAAAGCGTTTGCAAGCATGTACCACTTTGGGTGTGGGCTGTTATCCATCATCTGATACAGTTGCATAATAAGAACAATTCTTTTACCTTGACTAAAAAGAAAGACACTCCGTAGGTTTTGAGAGAGCGGGCCAGTTTGACGTAGCTGACTTTGGCCTCGATCTCGGTCATATTTTGGTAGTTCTTGTGTGCCTGATTGGTGAACAAAAAAAACACCTCAGTCTAACATCCAACAGACTTCATTTCCATTCAGTATCAATCAGAATGCCTGGGTGATTGGCTATTTCATATTAACCAATATGAATGATGTCCTTGGAGAGTCTGAACACAGAAGAATATAAACATGAGCCATTCCAAATACTACACAAGTATAGAGGTAACCGATTAGTACACATCAGTCTGCTTATTAAAGTGCATATGCAGCCTCGGGCTCTAACCGTGCTCATCTTTTCTGAGACAGCTCTCTACAGACACTATTTAAAAAGGGAACAATAAAAGATGCCGGTTTACATTTGACTAAGTCTAGGTCA
This sequence comes from Ameiurus melas, assembly GCA_012411365.1. Lineage (NCBI taxonomy): Eukaryota > Metazoa > Chordata > Actinopteri > Siluriformes > Ictaluridae > Ameiurus > Ameiurus melas. The sequence goes on from CM022763.1 coordinate 2,929,776, forward strand.
TATGTTTTCAGTCTGTGCTTTCATCCCTAGCTGGAGCAGCCTGAAAGGAAGTGCAGTCACCACCAGCAGCCAAATCACTGCGCACGCTGTTATGCGTGCCCCCGCAATGACCTCAAACCTGCGTAAACATGCTAACCTCGAGCCCCTTACCTGGAAAATCTTCTTCTCCCCTTTGTTCTTCACATACTCTTTGGGTAAAAACTCTTTCAAACTAGAAGGGTATGAAGAGATGAAGAGTTCTCACTGAATTGTTCGGTGTAAATTTGAAACTTGTATTATGATGTGCTGAAAACATATGGATGGTTCAGGTTGACCTGAAAAGGCTTTGGGTCTGACTTTCAATACAAATATGACAACTAATCCCAACAAACTAACAAAGCAGAAAACAGAAAAAAATGAGGCACAATGGTAATAATATAATAAATAAATAAATAACTCACTCAAGGAATCCTGGTTTGTGTTTGGTCTCGTTGTGGTCACCAAACTGGATCTGACACTGGTAACCGGCAAACTCGCAGGCTTTATCAAAAGAGACGGGATGGGATCCATTCAGAATGTCATCTCGTGCCTGTGTAGAAAATATATCATCTTGTTAAACTTACAAAATATCTTCTTTTCGGATAAAAGTCTTTCGGATGAGACATTAAACTGAGGTCCTGACTCTCTGTGGTCATTAAAAAATCCCAGGACACTTATCGTAAAAGGGCAGGGGTATACTCCGGTGTCCTGTCAAAATTCCCCCATTGCCCTTATCTATCATGGTCCCCTAATAATCCACATCTCTGAATTGCCTACATCAGTCTATCCTCTCCACTAATAGCTGATACGTGGTGTGCGTTCTGGAGCACTGGGGCTGCCGTCACATCATCCAGCAGGTGGATGTTAAACACTAGTGGTGGTTGAGGAGATCACCCCACCCCCATACCACGGAAAGCACTTTGAGTGTCTAGAAAAGCACTATATAAATGTAACTGTAACTAACTAACTAAGCGTCATAACACAGAGAGCGCAGCAGGTGTTCTGTTGTGTACTTGCCAACATCTGTTGCCAAGTAATGTAAAATCTCACGAGAGAGATGGCGGCATGTTTTCTGTTACGTTATGTTCATGTTTCTCTAGTGACATTACTACACTGGTCTGTCAGTGGTTACTGTTGATCTGTTCTTAAGGTGCACCTGGTACTCCAAGATCCAAAAATATAGATTTACAGCAGATCCTAAAATAACACTAGCGCCAAAAAACAAAGCGCGAGATCGGTGTACACAATGTGCAAGATAAGCATCAGGTGCTCTGTGAGCTGTGGGCGGAGCTTCTGAGACAGTGTAAGGTAATAACAGCAATAATAGACACACTAACTGTGGGATTAGTAGGCATCGAACACAAGTAAGGTGTAAGCACACATTTAAGTACAGAGATAGAAAAGTAGCTCACTTTAAAAAGTAAGCATGCTAAAAAGCTATGCAAAGTACGCACGCATACTTTAAAAAAATAAGCATGTGAAATTAAAGCGTGTCGTTAAAAAGAGTTGGTCATCACACATGTTCGTAGCGTTAAAAGCGACAGTGACTCGTATGAAAAATTCCAAAACTTCGTTTCAGACAGTTACCTCTATAGTTCCGTGAGATTGCAAGAAGATTGTGAGAAGACGTTTTTTCTACCTTCGTGATATTTGGTCGCGTACCTGTACGTAGAGCAGGTTGAGCTGAACAGGGTCTCTGGAGTCTACGTTCTGGTCAGAGTAGAAGAACTTCCTCCTGAGGAGCAGCATCTCCGTCTCCTCCACCCCCTGCTCACGCAGCGTTCGCCCGTGGTCCAGCCAGTTCACTGCACATGTAAAGGAGCACAAGAGTTTCAAATCAACATCACCTGTGCTCAAGTCTATGAAATAAAAGCTTCTGAGACTGACTTAACGCCAATCTAATGTACTGCTTATGTCATCAGCAAACTAGTACACGATGTGGCCGTTACATAGAAAAATAATGAGCAGATAAAATTTTAAAAATAATAATCATTTTTTAAGTGTTCACTCGTGGTGTAGTGTTGCATCCGATTTGAAAATCTCAAAATGTTCAAACTGGGTTGTTTGGAAAACGATCAGAACTGTGGAGATTTAGGATTCCAGTTCTGGCGACAATCTGACATACACTCATCGTCAGTGTGGAGCTTCTGCTTGAGTTTCTCCATCTTTTTGTCATCCCTCAGGAGGGTTTTGTCTCGCTTCAACGTCCCTGTGATCTCCTCCTTCTTCTCCTCACCGATATCCCGCACCAGGGAGTATTCATCATGGTTTGTAATGCCTGAGGAGCAAAAGTAAATCAACATGCTTCAGTATGACAAACATTAAAGTCAATCTTGAAAATTAATAAAATACAAATGAAACACAATAACAGATTCCACATTTAAACGCTGGGGTTAGTGGACACACCAGGCCTGCCTTTGTTTTGTTTTTTTTTAAAGAATGCCACTCGGTTTACCTATTCTGGCACAGATGGTCATGAGCAAGTCAGTAACGATTTTGGAGTCGTCCACCATGACTGTTTTCACCGTCCCGTCCAACATGCGGATCTTGAGTGGCCTCTGTTTCTTCTTATATTCGAGTGTGTCCTGAAAGAAAGAGAGAGAGAAACAAAAAAGAACAGAAAAAAGAAACCAGTGTCAGACAAGAGACTCTTTATATACCAATTCCGTCCATGATTAATGCACCTGAGCTGTACTCCGACTAAAATGGTAACTTTGGGTCTAGCTAAAAGGGATACTTTGCAGCTTTGTGCATGTGTGATTAAACAGTGCTCCTATAAGCGTGCTGTGTTACAGACAAAACAAAATTATTTCAATGTCTACTAATACAACTCTCATTAACACTACTACTATGATAATGTCCTTTAAGTCACTGTTTTGGACTGGAACTGACACACGTCCCTAAACAACAGCAATCATTTATGTGCAATGAGTACAGTGCCAACTGCTTCGCCACTTCTGATTGATTATTATATTTTTTCATATATATATATATATATATATATATATATATATATATATATAGAGAGAGAGAGAGAGAGAGACAGAGAGAGAGAGAGGGAGGTTAGAGGCCCTAACCTAATTTCACTAATAACACAGTAGGTTACATTAAGTTAATTTAAGAAGCCAAAAATTGTCATCATGATTAAAAGACAATAAACTGTGCAGCCATAAGAGTCGGAAATACTTTCACGTGTGCATAGTGTTAAGACGTGAAAGTGGAAGTTTGCAGATTTCAACCACTTGCGAACTTGCAACGTTTTACTTTCATGTAAATGCTGGCTCGACCTTCTTCCACTGCCGCTTTGAGAGCCAACTGTGATAATGAACTCCGTCTATCACTGCAGTGACAACATACTATATAGATAGATAGATACTTTATTGATCCCCAAGGGGAAATTCAGGATCCTAGTAGCTCAAAGACATCACACACAATACAGCATACAACGAAATAAAATAAAAAACAAGTAAAATGCTAAAGAAGACTCAGAAGAACAGAGAAATATACCAAATCCACAGACTGGGAATTAAGTGGGTTACACAAGCGGGCTAATATAGTCCTTAGACAGTATGAATAGTAAAACAATCACACAGTGATTCAGTACACACATTGTTGTTGTAAGAGGTTATGGAAGTGTATGTGGATGTATGAAGGGGTGAAGAGGCAGATAGACTATGCAGAGAAGTCTATCTCACCTCTTCCTTTCAGTGAAGCATTTTAGAGCTGTATAGCCCTAGGGACAAAAGACTTCCTCAGCCTGTCGGTTGTACATGGCAGTGAACGTAGCCTCCCACTGATCGAGCTCTTTTGATTTGAGATAGTGTTATGGAGTGGATGACAGTCATTGTCCAAAATATTCGTCAGTTTGTGACAGTTTGTGACACATATGACAGCGAGCTCTTCACAAAACGTAAAAAGATAGATTAATAGGAATGAGATAACAGGTAGGCCTACTTTGAGTTTAACACACACACACACACACACACCACTGACTGGTCTAATCATAACCCCCTTTCTCAGTAGTGTACTTCCTTTATATGAAGTAACATGTGGTAGCAAGTAGACATTCCTGCCTCAGAATGACTGACTCACCCCATTTCTCAACATATAGTAGTCCAGGGCTTTTCCTGCTTCCAGCCAAATGCCTTTCTTTGGGTCCTCGTCTGACAGGAACAGGCCATAGTCATTGGCTAGAGGAGGAAAGAACAGTCAGAGCTTATTCGACTGATGTATTTTGCACACTGAGGATATGGCAGCTTTGTGTAATAAAAATAAATAAATAAATAAATATAGAGTCAATCCAGTTTGAACTACGACAATCATATATATAGGAAATCCATGACCGATGTCCACAATAGCATTGAGGTGTTAAATGGGTGGTAAAATTCCCTCTTAATGTCTAGAGACCACCGTGACCACCAGAAATGACACAGGGCGATACTATGCAGTCGCTCCTTTAATGTTACCCCGTCACCGTCTCAGTTTATGAATGTTCCCTATGTCCTTCAACCACAAAGGGTAACTCAGATTTCCCCACCTACACACATTTTGTCATCAGAACTCAGGGATTTTTGTTTTTTACCTCTCAGGGACTATATAGTGTCTCGCCACATTTTGCTATTTAAGATGCTCAACGTTCCATATTAGTTGTTGACGTTGGCCGAAAACAAGCACTCAAAGTGGAAAATTACTCACAGGTTTGGACAAGAATGACAAGAACCGCATCCAGAGGGAAGTTATTATGTAAGACTGGAGGAACTAGCCACACCCTGATCGGAGAGCCAAAAGCAGCTTTGTTAGAAACTCCGAACTTGCATTTTATATTTCTGGGATATTTTTAGACTTTGACAGAGAGTTCTTTCATTTTTCCTACAGGAGGGGCTTTCGTGGAGGCTGGTGGCAGAAGGGTGGAATCGGGGCTTGTTCACTCAAGAGTAACTGGAGTCATTGGATCATAGGTTCCCCTGAAAACTTTAGCTCAAGAGTGCTGACCTGAGGTCTTGCTTCGAATTCAACCAAGACAAATACACCAGCATTAACCTGAATTCAGCACTGTTGTTCTGAGCAATCTGAGAAATCAAACCCCAGATGCCCTGAGCCCTGAGACCATGTATCAGCACTTAGGTATGAAAGAAAACAAATAGAGGAGAACTTAACCATGGCTGTGACACTTACAACAATAAAAGCGATGAACTACAGCGTAACTTGACTTGTTCAAATAAGATTACAAGCGCCATAAAGGGAGTGTATTTAAGAATTTTTCCATTCCAGGATCACTGGAATGGAAAGATAAGGATGGATTGCGCATGATGGATGGATTAAGCAAGAGGACCATTGCACAGCCCAGGAAACATTAGAAGAACATACATAAACAAACTGTACAATATCAGTATAAAAGATAGCACTTTTTTTTTTGCCAAACTAATCCCAATCTCTCAAATTCAGGACTTCAGCGGACACAAGACGAGCTAACAGTTGCACAATATAAAAAGACATTTCTGTATATTTCAGACATTTGCTGTTTGGGCTTGAAAGCTGCGTTTTGCTACAGGAAGTGATGTATTAGGAGACACTCACGCTGGCCGAGTTGCGCTTCAGGAACTCTCTCCCGGATGACACGACAGGCGTCGTACACCATGGTGGAGGGCTCGAACTGCATAGTTTTAATCACATTTCCCACCCCGATCTTTAGTGATAGCGCCACCATGACTGCGCTGGTGTGTCTGTGTCACTGTTACACCTGCAAAAAAAAAAAAAAAAGATACACAAATGTTTACAGCAAACAGAACATACTTACAGCACTTTTCCATGATGGTCAAATTACCCATGATCCCCCAGTCTGGTAATTATTTATTTTATTTAATGTTTGTAATGGCTCTGGGAGGAATTGCTTCAATCCAGGATCCAGCAAAAAATCTTTAGTAGTAGTTTTTATTTTTATGGCAGATTCAAATCATTTAACCCAATCACAGGTCAACCCAAATCTATTCATGTTGAAGTTGCTTTCGCATTCATTTGTCCACAGTAATGTTTTGTATTTACGAACTAATATTTCTTAACTGTGATCCAAGTCATGTCCACCAGTTACAGATTAGTAAAGGTGAATAGCAAATGGATTCCTGTTTTCTTTGTTTGTGCACTAACCAGGCTAAAACAATGGTGTTGTACACCCTATCTAATGTCTTACAAGTAGTGTACAGAATGCAGTTTTGGCATTACGACAAGCTTCACGAAAATGTACAACTCGGTGTTGTTTTCTAACAATGTCTTGTAAAGTCTGCACTCACATTTCAACCTCTATCTTTATTTTCACGTAAAGATTAAAGTACTGGTGCACTTGTGTTTTGGGTCATGTGCTGCCATTAATCACAGCTGTATGTGGGAGAAAGGCAGCAGCGCCACACACAATTTATCAACAAATGAGATAAATCTAATATCCTTTTTCAAAAATATTGTTATATTTTAATGTCCATGTAGTATTTCAGAATTTTTTCTATTACTAGTAAACCTTTCAATAACTCCATCTACGGTGGGGAACACTGCTTCAACCAGCACATGTATAGTCCTGGGTTTAGAGTACTCCTTACTGAACCATACTGTTCAGTGGAAAAGTTGATTGTTACCCCATACATACATACTATATTATATGATGCCAAAGAAGGTAACACGATGCATTAAGAGCCAGGGGGGTGTAAACTTTTCAACAGGATGATGTGTAAATTGTTATTTTGTTTAAAGATCTTTTCCCCCCCGCATTTAGTACTGCCCTTCAGACGCTAAATAAGATAGTTACATGTTTCCCAGAAGACAAAATACTAACAATTTACACTATTATCCTGCTGAAAAGTTTATACCCCCCCTCCCCCTTAATGTATCGTGTTGTCTTCTTGAGCATCAGTGACTGGTTGCACTTTTTGTAATAGTTTGGTACGAGTCCCTCAGTCGTCCTCAGTGTGAAAAGACGGATCTGAACATCATATAGCCGCTGTTGGAAAGGGCTCAAATATGCAGAAGATGCTGAAAAAGCAAAGAATTTGCAGGACCTGGAGGATTTTTCTGAAGAACAGTGGGCAGCTTAACTGCTCAGGACAAACGACAAACGACTCATGAACAACATCACAAAACATAAACAGTCGTGGATCATCCAGGTAACGACACAGTATTAAGAATTGAGGGGATGTAAACTTTTCAACAGGGTAAATTTTTTATAAATTCAGCTATTATCTTGTCTTGTGGACTATATGTAAACATCTGTTATGTGAAACAGCTTATTCAGGACAGAACTAAATAAAAACAAAACATGGGATTTTTATGATCCTCTTATTTTGTTAACAGTATTGAGATTTAGCAGATTCTGCAAGGGGTATGCAAACTTATGGTCACAACTGAGTGCATGTGTGTGTGGACGGAGGTGTGTGTATATATGTATGTATGTTTTTATATATATATATATATATATATAAATACACACACACACACACGTGTATATATATAAAAATTAAAATACATATTTTGTCCCTTGAGAGGTATAAAGAGATGTCCATACATCTAATCGCTGTAATGACAACATTCATCCATGACCTGCCAAAAATATAGTTGCCTTTGTCTGAATTAGATAACGATTAAAGCATCGGTCATTGTTCTCTTAATCACAGAAACGCATCTGCCCCACCCAGTGTTTACTTCCCCTTCAGGACTTGGATATTAAAATAAGACTTGGCTTCCTTCATTTTGAATAGCGAAGAGTGGGACAGTATTTCCCAAATCAGGACATTTCAAAGTTTAAACTGGTCAGTGAAAATTTCCCCACTGGACAAACCCGTGCACGAAGAAACTCTGCGTCACGATAAACTCCTGATCGTTCACAACAACCGCAGACGTTCCCAATGTTAAGACTCTTCTGCTTCGCTGAAATGAGATCATTAAACATTAGCATGCTGGATCTTGTAGAGGTTTGCTGCTGTGTCCACTCGTCAATGTGCTCATGTTTCAAGCACTGATCGTTTTTACTGTGCGTGTAAGCTGCAAAAGAGCTCAAATGTTTAATAATGCAAAATGTTCCTCGCGAACAAGAGTAATGTGGGGCGACGCCACATCTAAAACACCGTGTGCGAGTTTATTGCCTGCTCAAAGCAAAAATCAGGACGAAACAAACCAATTCAGTAGAATCGAGGAAAAAAGTGAAAGTGAAAAAAAAAAAGCTATCTAATTTGTAAGTGTAAATTACAAGCGCTCCAAATCTTGGCACGCTTGAGATCATTAATAATAATAATAATAAACTTTTATTCTTCAAAAGCACTGTACATGTATTATAAAAAAAATATAAAAGTTAATAAGAATAACAATAATAATAAAAGTAGACACCTGCAGGTTTAAAAAAAGTATGTCTTACGTGGAGCTTTAAAAACGCCAAAGGTGTGAGCTTCCCCAAGTTCGATAGGAAGAGAGTTCCAAAGGGAAGATTTTAAGCAGGTTTGTGGAACAGTTAAATTACACTGTGGGGAGCGCGGGCTGCGATTTGGGGTGTATGGAATTAATAAAGCAGCTACGTAATGAGGAGCCGAGCCATGGAATGCTTTGTATGTGAGCATCATTTTAAAATCGACACAGGAACCTGACCAGGAGCCAGTGCAAGGACTCCAGAACAGGAGCACGTTAGAACGTCAGAGATCTTCATGTCTGTACTTCTGCTGCCTGCTGAGAGAACATCAGGAATAGACAGCACACCTCACCCATCCCTAAAGAAGTGCAGGATCACCAATGCCAAAGAATACGAACAAAGAAGCAATGACGACAAAAACAAAAAGCACTGCCAAAACCAGCAGTAGATCTGAAATCTCAACCACTTGTTGAATTCAAACTTCAGCATGCTAGGTGGAGCGCTCAGACGTGCAATTTGCATCTAACCGAAGCCTATGTTAAGTACAACAAGCGTTGGGTTTACCAAATTTAATCATACATAATGCATACTTGAAGGAATTTCAGATGTGCTTTATGCTGTGTTTGCGTTGTGCAAGCGCAGTTGCAGACACGGCCCCTGTTATAACACCCTCTACAAAAGAGGAAGAGCTCAGATAGAGGCTCAACACAGAGGAACCGCATTTTGAGTCTGAAAGTGAAAAAGGCAAACCACATACTTAGAATAAAAACCTCCGCTCTTAAGCCCCCGTGAGAGAAAACGTTCTGCATTTCGCTCGTTTCTTAGGCCAAGTGCTCAAACAGCACCGAGGTCTTTGAAGGCTGAGGTTAACCTGAATGATCAACACGTTTCAACTCGACGAAATTCAAAACACAATGAATGTTTCACAATTTGGCACAAAGTCCAGCGAGAAGTCCGGAGACGCCGTGCTCGCCGACTGCTGCGATTGTTTCGTGGTGCGCTGGAGAGCAGCAGCGTGCCGAGTTTCCTCAGTTAGCGATGCCACAGGAATCTCGTCATCCTCTAAAGCTCTCTCGTCACTGCTATTTCTCTCGACTGTCACCGCAGGTTCTATGGTGGGGGTCTGCTTGCATTCCGGCCGCCCATCCCGGCAATACCGTCCCTAAATTTAGGAAATGGGATGAGGGGGTAGACTTCACAGCAGACTCATGACAGGATTTTCACAGCTGCAGCTTTTAGAGGGTTTTGGGGCGGGGGGTTAGGGAGCACGTAGTGTGGATGTTTCACCAACACCATGTGAAGGACAACATTCTAACATACCGCACCACAAATCTAACACTTGCGCTTCCGTATAAAGGCTTACTTCCTGGGTTTAAAACGAAACAGACTCGGTGAAGGGTGACTGAGACTCGGTTTAACGGTTTAGGGTGAACGAGAGAACACGACACGTGAAAAGTCCTTTCCTCTTCAGGGCCGTTCACACGCCGACGTTTCGGGGCCTGACAACTGGTTTTCGAAGTACAAAGTGTTTGAAAGCGGTGCCGTTACCGTCTCCGTGTAAACGTACAAAAACGAGAGTCTGAAAACGATGACATCATGCGCACGCGTATTACGTGTTCGGTCTATATGCATGCGTGCGAGTACTTTGAAACAACAGCACTGTGTTTGAGCTGCTGGGGATTTTGAGTTTACTGACGCTTCTTTAGCAAAGTGTACATTTCCTGCTTCACTACTACGACCAGCGGAGACGCATGTGTTACATTATTAACCCACAACTACGCCGACGAAGGGCGTTCAAAATCGTATCAATATCTTTGTAATTGTCCGTTTTGGAGTAAATCTGTATCCTTTTATTGCTAATAAAATATAAAAAGCAGACTGTCTCACTGTTTGCACTATTTAGATTTTTTTCAATATTGAAAAATGAACGAGCTTTGTTAACAGAAGATGGCGTTGAAGACAGAAAAAGCCATTTCCACAATGAAAAAAAAAAAAAACTGACCAAAAAAAACACTTTATGCACATTTAACGTACGTTACATTATATTACATTAGGGACGTCTCAGCATCTGTGCTTGATAAGTGTGAGTTTTCCCCAATTCCTTACGACAATGAATCATTTTCCAAGTCTAACTATCAAGATTCGAATTAATTGGAGAGAACAATTTTTTTTGTACTCCACATCTTTTGAGAAATGTAAACGTTACTGTGCTTTTTATCCAGAAAAACTACTGGTTACTTGTATTTGTGTGTATGGCAGCCGTAACCGGATCAATACAGTGGACGCATTATGTGAATGCTTATGTGCGCAGGCGCATAGTGTTTCTTTACAAAGCGACATCGCCAACTACTGGCCTGGCATGCGTAATACAGCGGTCATTAGTCGTTTTCACGGATCCGTGTGGACGGGGATTGTTTGGCAACGTTATCGTCTGTACGTGAAACTTTTCAAGAACGCAAAGGAAATACTTTTCCAGCTGTAGTGCATAGTTGTCGTGCAAGCGTAACCCTTTAAGCCCTAGGGTTCGTTTCTGATTAGGTTGTGTTGATTTACTAGTCTTACCCCTCCCATAAAGTACATTTTTTATTATCTCTAGGCGTTCTTGTGTAAAGTGAAACAAGAGGTGCTAGACGTGTCTGTCTAGGACTGTAATGTAGTTTTTGTCACATGATTCTCAAAAATATCATCGGTACGTGTGTACACATTGGGCTGAGGTCATTCGTGTACAGTTTAAGTGGAGCAGCAGCTTTGAGTCCTGAAGATCAATCGTGAGTGATCGTTAGCACACCTTTGGACATTTTTGTCAGTTCGGCTAGTTGTGAGCGGTTTTCCATCCATTAAAAAAAACAAAAAACACAAAACTCTAGCATGTACACGTGAATTATATATACACTCTGTAAATCAGGTACCTGATATGTGTCTACTGTCATTTATAACTTTGAACAGAGCTGCGCTGGACAATTACTGGAAAATGTACTGCAACACTACAAACCTATTATGTGGTCACATGAAAGCGATAAAAGCTGGCTCCCAGTACACGCCTCTGACTTGTGCACTGCTTTCCGAGTCAAAATACTGCCAAACACAGCTCGTCTTTTTTCAGATTGTCTTACTGACTTCATGTGGATGTAGGGCAGAACAAATTGAGTGTGAGATCTCACCCAAGTGAGATAACGGCATGCGTTAGTGAAGGACCTGCGATAAAATCCTGCCCAAACGAATCATGTAGTAACTTAAACCAAAGCAGTTAAAACCTACTGATTTAAAATGTACAATATAGGATCGCAATACAGTTTGGGGCAATCAGTCAACCTCAAATAAAACCGCGCAAAAACTTCAGAGTTCTTCAGTCTGCAACTTTCATTCTAACGGAAAACCGTAACGTGACAGATCGCCTCAGCTAAGCACACGCTAACAACCTGATCTATTCACAGAGTCAGGAAACCTAGAGACCTGTTGCAGCTTGTGCTTACGGCAAACCCTGTAATCGCACGTCCATCGGCAGCACAGAGTCATAAAAATGTCACAAGACGAGACGGAAAACAAACCGTCCTAAGATACGAGAATGCAGATGGCTACCGTTTGTAAGGGTTATAAAGAGATAGAGATGTTACTGCACTGCTGTGGAACTCTGGGGTGTGGGTTTGTGACGGAAGATAAACTGTTCATTTTTTTGCCGACAAAAAATACCGGCTTCCAGATTTAACATGCTATGCACAAGTTTTTAGTTGTACTGTTTATAAAAAAATTTTAAAAAATAAAAAAAAAAGGAATGATTTCTTAAACAAAAAGGACATCGCTGCTCTGAAAGCGTCTTAATATGAGTGAAAATGCACAGACGTGATTCCGGACAGGGCAATATCCGTTTCTAAAGATGGGCAGTAAAAGAAAAGAAAAAAAGGAAACAAGGAGCTCTATTAACGGAGATCTCGGAACGGATCAGGGTGCATGTCTGTGTGTGTTGAAACAGGCCATTGTTGGGGCGTTTAAAGCTGAGGTTTATAAAGCATCTCTGTGATTAACTGTGTGTTCTGAAAACAAAAGCAGGCTGTATAACAGCAGGAAGTGTTGCTACACAGTCAGAGGATCTGCCCGACACTTCATTTACTGGCTTACACGTTTTAATGACAAGTTCCAGTCGTTCTGATCTCTCATCATACACAACGAAACAGATTTTTCAGCTGGGGTTCCTTTCCACATGCCGCCCACCAGGGGCGTAACCTCGATTGGGCATTTTGGGATGTAGACCCGAAGAATTTTTTTTTTAGCCCTGAATAATTCTCCACTTGGGAGCGGTTCGTCACTACGTAACTGAAAGTCGGTAAAAGAAGATGGCAGTGCTGTAATTTTGTATCTTGGTTGAATGGCGGCGTGACCAATCAGATAGGGTTTACAGGAAAATACTTGTGTCTTATTGGCTGATGGTTTTCAATTCTGCCAAAAGCGTGTCAATCAGTGAGAGGGAAAAACTTTCTATAAATTTTTTTAGGGGTTAAAACCGAAGCACTAACATCCCCTCACGCTGTGCCATGAAAACATGGCGAGTAAACATCTAAACGAGTTCCAAGTTACATGAACATCATACGAGCAAAGAACAAGGACAGCTAATGTACTTTGCATGGCACTGCAGTAGCTAAACCCATACAATGACAGCTTAGTTGTGCCTCACCTTAGCTACAAACACCAAACCGGCCTAGTCTCATGTCCGATAGCCAAAATGTCAGTCTGGTAGTCCTGTAAATCAGTCTGGTAGTCCTGTAAATATCGAGAACACCTGAGGCAGGTTTTATGATAAAATCCAACTTTTTGTGCATTTTTTATGCAATCAGCCCGCACGTGCACGAAAAACACCACAAAACAACGAAACAAACCATTTAGAAGTACGTTTTTAAACTTTTTTTTTTTTTGACGTTGAAGAAGCTGTGCTCCTGGATGATTAACAGTCCAGCTAAATCCCCTGTCTCTTACTCACTAAAAATATAGGAAAGATACTGCATTATCTCCTTCGATACCATTAAACCACTGGAACAATAGGAAATTGCTGATCAAGCAAAGATATAAATAATTTGGCACTGTGTTGGAAGGAAAGCAACCGCTTCCTGGGTCAGTGACCGATGTCTTGATAATCGTGCAATAAAAGTATCCGTTCTGAGAAAACCTCTACTTTGAAAAGCACGAAACAGGAAATGATGGCCAGATTCAAAGTAATACCCATGTCTGCACTCGGCTAAGCAAGAGGTTGGTCGTTCTAGGAAACCAACACTATACTGTAGCTTGTAGCAGAGACTTGAGCTAGTTCCACATTTACACTGATGAGCCGCAGAAACAGACTGACTGTGAGGCGTTACAAACTTTGTAATGTGCAATACAAGCTGTGGCGGAGTATAAACCTAGGTATTTGGTACTAGAGTGAATTGAGGTCAGTTACAAAAGGTCTCGATTCTGTTTGGTCAGGTGTTGGTTTATTTTCTATAACAGCAGCCTTGACAATAAAGCTGGCCTGTAATTCAAATCGCACGTATGTATCCATGCACTAATGATAACGAGTCTTTATTGGTCACATATACATTTCAGCACAGTGAAATTCCCCCCCCCCCTCCTTATTCGCATATCCCAGCATGTTAGGGGTCAGAGTGCGGGGTCAGCTATGATACAGCACCCCTGGAGCAGAGAGGGTTAACAGTGGCAGCTTGGCAGTGATTGCCACTGCCACTTGAACCCCTGACCTTCTGATCAGTAACCCAGAGCCTTAACTGTTAAGCCACCACTACTCCAAGCCCTAGTTGTAATACGTTCCAGTTTCTATAGTAACATCTAATTCACAGGTACATGTACGGCAAAAGTCTAATCTGCATAATCTAAGCCTAATAAACAGCTTTAAACAGAAAAAAAAATTTTTAACAAAGAAAAACATTTATGGAACGTTTACATCTCCCTTGTCGGTGCTCCGTAACAGTAGGTGTTCGGATCACGGGAAAATCTTCAGGACAGACCAAAGATTTTGGGCTTTCTGGTTCCTCTGTAACGTGATAAATCGTGTTTATTTTTGTCTTATTAACTGCAAACTTCCTCAAAGGAAGGGAGTGACTGTTACAAGCTGTTATAACGGTAAGTGATAACAGAAACTAACTGGTTTTCTGGACGTTCCACAATGTTAAATATAAGTATAAAACTGAACAGGTTGTCAGGTCGTTCTTTAAGGAATAAAAACGTAGTTGCTGGTAAATTGCTGTGGTAATAAGAGCAATAAAACGCTGTGCGTCCTGCAGTTTCTGGAAAGTAAACAACTTCAGGGTCAAGCCGCATTCCCACCACCACGTTGTTCTTTATTGTCCTGTAACAGCACGGCCTGTCATTTAAAAAATAAATAAATAAATACACGTTTTTTTGTTTTGTTTTTTTAATCAAGATCACTAATTGGAGATCATTTTTGTAATTGTGTGAAATTGAACCTAAAGTTTGAGGAGTATCAAATCGGTTATGTCTAAGGTAAGGTCAGCCATGACTCTGTATGGTTGAGGCCCCATGCATAATACAGCCCCGAGGAAGTCTTCATGGTGATGAGCCATTTCTCAGAACACATTAGTGCTATTTATGTGACTTGAGCCCAACAGTAAAACAGTGAGCTGCTCAAACGGGCAGAACGGCATGCAGTGACGTGATGTAAAGTGGTTCAAATGTGGACTGACTGAGACACAGGAGATGCCTCAATGTGAAGCCCCCACTCTGCATGGATACAAAGGCAAAAACAGAACGCCGCTCGAGTAGGCCTCGTTACTGTTACTCTTCAAAAACACACCAGGTTTAAAAAGGCATGGTAATTGCGGTGTTAAATAGCAGCCTCTGGGAACGTTTTCCTGACACAGCTGTCTGCTAGCAAGCGCTAAAGAGGCTTCCGACTGCACCGATTTGCACCTTCAAAAACAGTACGCAAATAACATTCGAAGGCCAGCAGCTCTCAGGTGCAACGTATAACAGACTCTGCACTCTACTGAACACTTTTTAGTTCACACAGGAGAGAGAAACGTTACAAACGTAAATTTAGCTCAAGGTTAAGATCATCTAGATTCATCTAAGTCACGTAGACTCAAATACATGATTACTTTTGCTAAGTTAGTCGTCATGTTGTTTCACAGGTATGTTTGATATATTTTCGTTGACATCGGGTCACTATGCCCGGAGGCGGAGAATACCTTCTCCGAATCATACTAACGTTCCACATATACTCAAACGGCATCTCGCTAAAGTATTGAATAAAAGCGGTCCCATACGGTGCCGCAACATACGATTCTTTTCTTTACCATCGGATTTCAAAGGAAACACTGGTCTAAACGAAAACATATGCGACTCAGACACATTCCTCACAAATGGGATGAGTCCAGGAATTCAAATATCAAACACTGATCATTACAAATGATTTGTTTATGATTTTAATTATAGCTTAGCTATTAAACCGTTACCATCTTTATTCAATGAAACACGTTCTTAATGTCTAAAGGATTATTATACAATATAATAATAATAATAATAATAACAACAACAACAACAATAACTAACCAGGCCAAAGGACTGCTTCAAACAAAGAAGTTTACCTGATGGAATCTTCTGGAAATGGGAGAAGGCCTCCCACAGAGATGTGGCAGTTTGGGGTCCTCTGCTGGTTCTGTGAAGGCAAAAAAAAAAAAAAAGGGAGCAGATTAACATCTCACATCGATCAGCTTCATCCCGAGACTTTTTAAAAATGTGTTCAAACACTGTCAGTGTAATGCACCAACGTGTGCATAAAAACTGCTGAAGGACGAATCATCTGATGAAACGTGCAAAGACACAAAGCTCACTCAGGATCAAGTCCGAGTTTGCTCCACTGGCAGAAAACAAAGTCTAAAAGATTTTCAGGAAACAGTCGGAGGTCAGCAACAGAGACACCTTTAAAAGGAACCGCGACGATGAAGACTTGTAGGCCTTGACACGCAATAATTGCCCTTTACTACCAAAAACCATTGTTAGAAACACATGCAATACATGTTCATTACTTTAAAAATCCTTAATATTTAATATATTTGAATATATTTGGCAATTGAGCACTCAAAAAAATTAGCTACTTGCCCCCAGAGCAGGAAAAGACTGCCATGCTGTGCTGATTTTGGCTCTAGTTTTCTAGTTGTTGTGTGCTGTGATACAGTAGATCTCTCTAAATATAAGCAAACCCATAAGCATCTTGTAAGTGGGTTTTTTTCTGTATACTCTCATAACGAAAAGCTCCAGAAAATTAGCCTAAAACGCCCATCCAAGGCATAGCCAAAGTTAAATTAAAGCTGTTTTTGACGTACCATTTGCTGTATGTGCATGGTTTTCTTCTCTTTTGAAAGGTGGACTGCTATTGTGATTGTATCTTGAAACGGTTTACATCAATCGAATCACAAGACTCCAACGATACGAGTGTACCTTCGTACACACAGAAGTTGTGTAGATAGCATGGCGAGTGCACGCTGGAGGGCCAGCTATTCTTGATTCCCCTTTCTCAACGGCTAGCAGTCACTCTTGTACTTCTAGACAATTTTGACGCTACCTCGGTTAAGCAAGAACTGCAACTGGTGTTTTAACACTACCTGCTGCAAAAACGCTGCTCGTGTGGTTTTGTAGCGAGTAGTCATTTTATTATTTCTGCTTTGCACACAAAGTACGAGTGTACGCTTCCTGTGATTTAAAATACAAAAAAGCATATGAAATGAGCAGCCACGCTGCCTGTAATGAAATGAACACAGATCTGGTTTAAAAAAAAGTCCATCAATCATTTATTTTCAATGATGTATGAGGACATCGGGATGTTCGCTTGTGTCTGCACACTTGTTCGCATCGCAGCACAGCATCTGTTGAAAGTGCAGAATAAAATTCACTAAAACGCTTTCTTTCATTTCAAATGACGGTAAAATTTTTATTAAATCAAGCGAGCTGCTATTTCAGAATTTAAGTCCCCATGAAATCAAAATCAAATCAATCATTTTGTCGCTTTGAGTATGAATAGGTTAGACTTAAAGCGCACCTATTGTGGTTTTGAAACGTACCTAATTTTGTTTTAAAGGTCTCGTACAATGGATTTACGTGCATCCGAGGTCAAAAAACACTTTAACGTGCTCATAATTTAAACTGCAGCATTACCTTTTCCCCCAGTGTCACAAACGACTCGTTCAATGATCCGCTCTAAAAGATTCACTCTGACCTCCTCCTTTCAGAGAGCATACTCTGCTCTGATTGGTCAGATGTCCCAGTCTGTTGTGATTGGTCTACCGCTGTCAGCGTGTGTCGGAAAGGAAACGCCCACTACCATAACGAGTTTCGGCCCCGGCTGCTCGTGAGCAGCCAGTGAAGACCAGAGGCGGGGCTTTTTGTTACAAACCTACGTAGGTTATTACAGGAAGTAAGTCTGGAATTACTAACGACTTGTTTTAGCTGTTTAGAATTTCCTTTTTTCTTTTGGGAGTCAATAACTCCGTTTGTCGTGCGCTTTAATTATTGAATCTTTGCAGACTTTTTACAATCATAAACAGCTCTATAACACACACCATGAAAGGTAATATTTGAAAAACCTTAATAGGTGCACTTTAAGGTTATCTATAAGCTAGTGTGCTCCAAAACATTGACAGGATTTGCATTTAGTAGAGATATACAGAATTCAAAATGTCCAGTCTCTCTCCATCACCAATACGGAGCAACAATTTTAATGGTATCATTCTGCACCTCAGTTTCTCATCAGATTTTCAATCAAATGCTCTCTAGAATCAAAAGTGTCCTGTCCCAAACATTATAAATATCCATGGTACTAACTGTCAAGTACGGCTTAGGCCGGGCTGTGAGGCAAACTAAACGCTACTGTCTATTTAAAGACGGGGCGGAGTCACTCGATACATCTCACCCCGATTTCCTGTTTTAGTGGAAATTACGTCGTCAACACACCAAATAACTCCGTGGCGTTTCAAGGCACTTCACGGGGACTTTAAAAAAGTCAAAAGGATCTTTCAATAGATTATTGCACTCCAGCATTTGATAAATATTGCACAACCTCATTAAAAAGCAAGAACAGTATGCGATCAATTCTATACACTCTCTGAATACTTTATTTGAAATGAAAAGGTGGGATCATGTAGGACACATCAGAAAAACCGCGTTTGTGTGGATGTGAGCGAACACGCTGAATAACAAAGAAGACGCAGAAGAACATGAACGCGCAGCTGTTCGGAGTAGAGGCGTCGAAATTCAGCTACAAACAACGTTCATAAACATCTGGAGTCGAGACTAATGAAGATCTAGAGCGATGAAGTCGAACTGTCCGAGCCGGAACGACAAATGCTGGGTAGGAATCACCATTTCCAGTTTAGGCCACGCCCACTTCAGATTTATACCCGAATACAAATACAGATATGGATAGTTGGACCACTAAACAGATACAGATAGTGTCACTGTATTACACCGCTAATATACATTAAAAAAAAAAAAAAAAAGGTTCATGCTTATTATCCCTATTACAGCAGGAACTGTACTAGACATCAGACTCTGACATCAGAACTGTCTGACTTCACCGAGAAGTCGTCGGATGTTTGAGTAGCTACAACTACATGAATTTCCTCTGCGTCTCACCCCCTTCTAAGACAGAAGTAGTGACGTGCAAGAGCTCTGCCCCCCGCCCCCCCCCGAAAGTGACACGCATTTCTGACAGGCTCCGCCATGTCCACCCTTCCTCTTTCAGTTTACATGATCCCTGCTCATTAGCCAGAAAAGTCTCAAGCCTCGCCGTTAGCTCGCAGATCTCGATCCCTGGACAACACGAGCACATGTATTTTTATTTGTGAGCTTTGTACTCATTTCCAGTGTAAAAGCGTGTGGGTTTAATTAGATTATTATTTTTCTTCACTATTTTAGTTGAGCTGACTTGAGGCGTCAGAGTTGAGGCGAGTCATGCTGTGTGGAATGTTGCACAGCAGAAGCAACTCCTGCTCTGCCTCGGCGTAGTGTGATGTCATTTCCTGTTTGAAAAGCACTTCAATGCCATAAAAGGGAATTTTAGCTATCTGCAGGCAGAGAGGGAGCACGCGCCACTAACACACACACAGAGAGAGAGAGAGAGAGAGAGAGAGCGCGCGTGCTGGTTCTCCCACAGCTGGGAGTACGGCATCCTGTGCAATTACGAGCTGGAGCTGAGGAACAGAGCTTTGTTTAGCTTATTGAAAAGGAGGGAGTACAAATTTAAAACAAACCTCTGGATGTGAGAAATGCGGCTGTGCTTTGTACAAATCGCACACGCTCACTACCGTGCTGGAAATACAACGCTCTTATAATTATATCCTAAATCACTACCGACTAAAATAACAACGTGTAAATCTGATTCGTTTTAACCGACGCCTTCTTCACCTCGTCGCTTCAGTCTATAAACATCTGAAGCACAAATCTTCACCGCAGCAACGGTTTATCACAGCCTGCCATATTTACTCGCAAAAGGTCTGTGTGTAGTTAAACCTGAATAAATCCAGCCCCCACCCCACAGTGACCTTAAACAGACACCGCTGCATCCTGGCAGAGAGGAAAGAGAAGCCCGAGTCCTGAGTAGTGCAACGATTATAGACATTCCTACAAGAGCAACCAGGAGGAGGCCCTGCAGAAACAAAATACCAATGCTGATACACAACACAAATCTCAGTAGTCATCAGGGACTAGAAATATTACAGGGAACAACAACAAAAATAAAAAAAATTTAAATAAATCTCTGTAAACAATCAAAAACAAACAATATCAGTCGAAATTTGAATTTAAAAAAGGTGCTTAACTGGTTAATAAAGTTTCTTTTTCTGATCTAGTGTGACTTCAAGAAAGCGTAGCCTTAAAACCTCAACAATTTCCCACCAGGCCTAAATTCCTGTCCAGAATCCGTCACTTCCTGCGAGCCCGGCTAGAGGAAGATATGACATTAGATAGTTCCTAAGATGATGCGTTTTTATTACGATGCTGCAAGCAACACAGCACAGCCAGTAAAGCAAAAATATGTTAAAAATATGCACAGGTTTCTGGTTAAACGCAGGGTTTGGTTGCATTTGTATCCTTGGCTTCCTATAGGCAGAGAAGGCTTGTAGAGAACAGTATTAACCATTCTTCCTACAAACCAGGTTCCTAAACTAAACACCAGGGTGTGGCATGTCAGAACCAAAGTGAAAAGTTTCTAAACTGTAGTATTAGTAGTGGTATTATTATTATTATTATTATTATTATTATTATAGGTAGTGGTGGTGGTAGTAGTAGTTGTAGTAGCATTGTGGTTAGGGCGGGGAGGACAAATGATAAATCCATATTATCAAGTAGAAAGTTCGTTTTGGTCTCCACCTATTCAGACCCTCCAGGATTTTACTATCGCAGAACTTAACACAAAATCAAGAAAATGCCACAATATTCTCAGGAGTTTACAATTTTTCAACGTTACCGCAGATCTGGGCCAAGATGCATCACGTGACATCACAACGCCAAAACCATCTTCGGTTCACGTGTGTCGAACACGAGTACAGTTTAAAGCTCTCATTCACCAACAAACATCAGTGCGAAATAACAATTTCACCAACTCAAGCAGTTTTCTGCAGAAAAAAAAAATGAAAAAAAAAAAAAGCCGCAAGTTGCATCACAAATTGAAAAAAGAAAAAGAAAAAAGCCGCAGAAAAATCGAGCATTTTTGGCCACAATAAATCATAAATATATATATATATATATATTTTTTTTTACTCTGCAAAATCCTGTACGGACTGCTAGATTTAACAGGCAAATACATGTGTACTCTGATCGAGCATTACTCGCACAAAAGGTAAGTTCATGCTCTGAGTAGCCAAGTTGATCTGATGTCACTTGCTGAACTTGGAGTTGAGGAGAGCTCCTGAGAAGGACTTGCGGAGTTGGGGGGAGTATTCGCAGGTCGGAAATTAGGACTTATGACCTTTAGTAGAACACAGCATTACAGATGACTCTAAGCTGTCGGCAAACATTTACACACGGCATAAAATAAAGCACATCACATCAGCTCCATGTATGCAGGCACTATTATGGGAGATCGGATCGAGGCCTTGTTTATGGTTTCATTTCGGAGAGCTGGAATCACTGATGACCTGAGAATACAGCAGAGAAACATGATCGCAGGCTCACTAGCTCAGTAACAGATCCTCATTGGCGCCTGGGTGTGTGGAGATGTGTGTGTGTGTGAGAGAGTGTGTGTGTGTGTACGCAGAGGAGCCAGGAATTGGATTCACACTGCAGGAAAGCTTCTAATTAAATAAAGGGTATTCACCAGAAGCTGTTAACACATCAGATTTACTTTCGATTTCTTTTATTACTCCCTGCTTTGCACGCCAGTGTATCTGCGTGTGTGTGCACGTGTGTCTACACATTTCACAAGGCTCATTACTGCATTAAGTACAAGGAAGCAACCTTTGGGTGTGCATATTTACAAGCTCTTGCTTAAACTGAAACAGAAGAAGAAAATTCTTAAATGTCCAACCGTGATTGATTACAAGAATGGTTTCAATAAACAGTTATTGTGTTTAGGGGCGATGCGATACGTCTCACGGTACGGTACGACAACCTAGTTGAAAAATTCAATGTTATCACAATATTAAAATCAGCATTTAGAAAAGCACACAAGCTGGTAGTTGAAACGAAAGGAAACCTTTACTGGAAAAGATGTCTATGCACCGCAAAAAAAAAATACAATCCCCTGATTGTTTTTGTGCTTTAGAAAGATATTCGAGAACGGCGTTTCTATCAAAATCTCTTACACGGTCAGTATTTCTCATGTTGTCGTTGTAAGCTGAGAAAAAGAGAGCGGCTTGTGAGGGAAGATGGTTCGCAGAGCCACAAAATTTTTACAAATCTAACAAGTGAGGCAGGTTGTAGTTCTGCTTTGCCAAGAATAGACAGTTGTTTTTGAGAAGTTCCTATCAGCAACGCCATGCTTGAGCATCATCGTGTATGATAAAGTTACACGCGGCATCGGTGGCAGTGTAACGGTTGTAGAACAGTAGCGGATTACACCGGCAAAGGGATTTTAGTGCGGTCATGTATCGTTGGGGGTCACAGCTGGACACAACAGGATGGAGTCACAGCTGGACACAACAGGATAAGAACCATAGGCAGTAAGAAAAATACTGATAGCATTGATGTGACAGTCTGATCATACACCATGACACAGTAACAACCGTAGTAAATGATATGGAAAGAACATTCAACAATATCCGTTCGGCCACTAGTCACATCAGCTTATAGTGACACAAACATCCAAGAAAAGTGAAACCTCAATCCTGACTATCATCAAATACTAAACTATACCAATTAAGTATGTTTAAATTTTTTTTTTTTTTTGAAAATTATGGATTTTGCTTTATGTTACTTGTTGATCTCCTCCTTGCGCAACTTCCGGTCAACTTCTGGTCAATGTTATTGCTTGTGGTGGTGGAACAAACTTGACGCGTTTCCACCCGATGTAGATACTGTTTTTTAATACACTTTACAAAATCACAGACGTTTGATGCACATCGGATCTTCTGTATCAGAGCCACTTCCATGTTATGGAGGAAGCTCCTTTTATGCGGACGAATTCTTCTTCCTCATCCGTGGTTGTAACTCCGCCTTCCACCATGCATGTTCTTTTCAAAAACCCCCCTTACTTTTTAAATTTTTTCTTACAACCTGAAAACGCACACCAGAAAACATTGTTCTGACATTGCAGGCATTTCTAATTTGCATGTCATGAATATTCAGAGATCCTGACATCATTTATATTACCGCAAAAAATACCATGAACCATATAATAAATTATAATAATAATACAACCACATAGCTAGAAGTCTATAATCGCCCATTAGGGCTGGCTGATATAGCGATATCGTGATAAATGATTACGCGATACACTCTTCTGAGATATCGTTGGTATCGCGATATATGTCTTTACGTTTTTAACAATTACAAATTAAACTGTACTGAATGAATGTTGTTTTACGTAGTTTTTTTAAAAACTTAATTTTCTTTGTATCGCCAAACTCCGGTTAACAATTTTTGTTGATTTTACTACTGATTTGCAGACAGTTTGTTGGCCAAATTATATCATGATATGCATCGTGTATCGTAGAAACGTCCTCAAGTACTGTGATGTGATTTGTGTCATATCGCCCATCCCTAATACCACACCAAAGTGTTTTTTGTTCATCACTACTGTTAGCAAAAGTTCGATAGGTAGCTCTATGGCTCTAATAAATATTTTTAAAATAGTAATGAATACATTTATATATCTGAATAGTTTTACGTTCATAATTTAATAGATTATGTTCATCAAAGTCATCTGTATATTTTTATTTCATGGTTAAAGTGATCCCTGGCTGCAAAATGTTTGAGAATCCCTGATATATTTGGACACCGTGATAAGTTTCCAACCATAACCCATCATATTTTAGCCATGCTGCCTATTACCTAACTTCCAAGTTCAGTGTCTGTCTCTTCCTGTTCCGGTCTCCGAGGTCCAAGCAATTAGACTTATTTTGATTACAACCCGAGCTCACATACTCTGGAAAAGTTCCCAAATAGCCAAGAAATCCAAAGAAAAACTAGCTTGCTTTAACCAATTTGATTCGAACACCAATCTAGAGCATGCAATGAAGATTTGTGTTGATGGACCATCTTTTGAAACCGGGAGTCAAGGTGGCAGAACGCTTGACTGATTCCCACAGCGGCCAATAGCGTTCAATATACACCAACGCAGAACGTAAACAAACTCAAAAGCAGCTTAGCAAACTGCTAAATAATCACCAGTGGACTTTGCAGAAGACGGCGTCCACCTCCAGTGAGGACTGGAAAAGGAAATAACGCGGGAGAAGATACAACATGAATTTGCTGGACGCAAATTTACTACATGACCCAGAACAGATTTATTATTATTTATTCTGTCCCGAATATTTTTTTTCAGGATCTGCTGTCATATCGGTCTCCAAAACACCAAGCGACACCTATTTTGATTTCCTCAGCAATTAACAGAACCTTACGCGGAGTAGTAAACTCGTCATTCGTTTAACTGAGGTAACGACATCATCTGCGATCTTCATGATCTCTGTAGTTATTCTGAAAACTCAACGCACGGTGACTGGGTTCCAGTACGTTATCTTATAAACTAACTAGCTGCTAAACAACAAGGGCGGCTGTGGCTCCGGTGGTAGAGCGGGTTGTCCACTAATCATAGGTTTGGCGGTTCGATTCCCAGCCCACATTACTTTACATACTGAAGTGTCCCTGGGCAAGACACTCAACCCCAAGTTGCTCCCGATGGCAAGTTAGCACCTTGCATGGCAGCTCTGCTACCATTGGTGTGCGAGTGTGTGTGTGTGTGTGTGTGTGAATGGGTGAATGAAACACGGTGTAAAGCGCTTTGGAACTGCTAAGACCACTTAAATTCTGTGCCGTTTTACAGCTCACAAGAAGCACAGGCTTTCAGTACACAAGAGTTCAACTTCAGGTCAGGAGATTAACACACACACGACTAGTTTCAGTTATTTAATCTTAAACTATGTCTAGTTTTGACTTCAGCATAAGCACAGTGCTGTATGGGGTCTTAGTCACCGCTTTCCTCTAATGACTCAGGCTCCATAAGTAAGATGCACTTCATGCTAATAAGATGCCAATTTAATACCATGACGTCTACGCTACATCACAAGACCGCCTGCTGCTTATTCCTTATTTAAAAGACTGGAAAAGTGTTCATGGATAAAGTAAAGGCTCTCTGCATGCATCAGTAACAAACGGCATTTCGGATACTACGGGATATAAAGAGCAGCTTGATACGACACTATAAAGTACGCGGACCAGATATCAGATCAGAACATACACAAAAAAACGTCAAGTCGATGCGTCGACGCTGATGTGTGATGTGCAGCACTTTCCGGAAAATGACTGAAGAATCATAGGGAGGGTCGC
Organism: Ameiurus melas; assembly: GCA_012411365.1. NCBI lineage: Eukaryota > Metazoa > Chordata > Actinopteri > Siluriformes > Ictaluridae > Ameiurus > Ameiurus melas. Next base: position 2,955,157 of record CM022763.1, read on the forward strand.
TTTCTTTCTCCACATGACTCAACCTGGAAAATGAATCATTTGCAGCCATGAAAAAACCGAGATGTTTTAGTTGGATCAGATGGGTCACTTCCCTCCCCCCCACTCCCACTCTTTGTGGAAATGTCTCGGTAATGCCACTCCCTAAGACATCATACGCAACATTCTCAAGTGATGCGTTTGTCAAATTCCACTCTAGACAGAGATGATCAGCTGGTCCAGAATCTGCTCTCGTCTCAGAATCTGCTCTCTCTCACGAGGTGAGAGAGCGGCTCTTTTTTTAGCCGAGCCTCGACCGGGGCCAAAACAGAAGCTCTCGAAGCGCACGTAAAAAAAAAATTGCACCGAGTGTCACTATGTGAGACGAGAAGACCAGTTAAAGCATCGACGTTCTCGGATACATACAGACTTTTACTGTCAAGTGGAGGTTGTAAAGCAGTAAATTGTAAACAAAGAAAGTCAATACAAAGCCTCTGCAAAGCAACTCCTCGAAAACTAATGACACTAATTATGTGAACTTCAAGGTCAAAGCCCAGCATGAAGGCCAGCCCGACTCCAGCAGGAGGTCAGCAGATCTACTAGCACACAGACACTGAGCGTACAGCACCAAGATGAATCAATACGCTCGGCGTGTAACTTTTTTAACCTGCCAGACGACGCATGGCATTTCAGCAGGAGATTATATAAATCTTCATAAATACAGCTGATCATTTAGAAAAAGGGAGCCAAAGTGGCATTCTCTCCTGATCTTTATTCTCAGCGTCATGAGCACTAACCGACACGATGTTTATTCTGCAGGCTACGTCAACATTAATCCGGATAAACCTGAAAACACAGATTTTCCTCCATATTTTAGCCTTCCCTCCACACCGAGGCGGCGGTCTTTGTCCAGCTGAAAACCGAGCTTTGCGAAAACTTTCTCCCGAGTGGATACATTTGAAAACGCCGTTTCCGTGCTGAAGTATGATCCGACACGACGATGTGTTTCTAGTCATTTGACCCGCTCAACTCAAAACAAACAAGAAGGTGTTGTACTGCAGTTGTTGTGTTGATCCAGTTTGATAGCTTTGTTAAAAGATCGGCACTTTGTACCGCCTTCAGATTGCATTGCTAATTAAACGCCTGGCGGACATGACGTGCGCCAAAGCTTCTTACTTTGTAAGCGTTTTCAGACGTTTTCGTGTGGACGCGCAAGTTCTGAAGAGCGTTTGAAAACGCCAGTGCAGACGGAGAGCATGTTAAAAAGAAAAATGACGTTTCTGGATCTACCCGGATTAACGTGGACGTAGCCTAAAGGTGCTGTCGCTCTCCATGCACAGGACTGCCAGTGTGAGTGAAAACTTCGGGTGGCTGTTTCTCAGGTGGTAGAGCGATTTGTCCACTAATCGTAGGGTTAGTGGTTCGATTCCCGGCCCACATGACTCCAAATACCGAAATGTCCTTGGGCAAGACACTGAACCCCGAGTTGCTCCCGATGGCAAGTTCGCGCCTTGCATGGCAGCTCTGCTACCATTGGTGTGTGAGTGAGTGTGTGTGTGAATGAGACACATTGTAAAGCGCTTTGGATAAAGGTGCTATATAAGTGTAGACCTTTTACCATTTAGCATAACTTTATGACAAAAGAAATTTGGTGCGAATGGCTGTGTGAGTGTATATGTCATTGTGCCCTGCGATGGACTGGCACCCTGTCCAGGATGTACTCCGCCTTGTGCCCGATGATGATTCCTGGGATAGGCTCCAGGTTCCCCGTGAACCTGAAAAAAAAAAAAAAAAAAAAAAAAAAAAAAAAAAATAGTGAAATGTCACTTTCTGAAATGTCACTTTCTGAAATCACTCCAATTTGTAAGATCTCGAAACGTTTCAATAAAACCCATTTTGATAAATGAACACTATTCATGATTAATACCAGAACACAGGATCTTAAACGTTTAAACACATCCTTTATCTTTAAAAAAAAAAAAAAAAAAAAAAAAACCACAGTATAAGAACGGTGATGTTATTCCGACAGCTTTCCTGCTAACTCACTTCCCCGGTCCCGTGTTTGAAGGACAGTGGTTTCATGACATGACGCGAGTCCACGCCACGCTGTTCCTTATCTCTATATGCAAGCTGACTCTTCTCATCCTCCACTAGGTCCATCTAACAGTTCTCATTCATATCGGTCTACTCCAGAATTAATACACAAGATTACTTCATGGAGAACAATGCTGCTTATTATAAGGCACGTTGTCTCTCTCGCCAGTACGGATTGGGCGATATCTTATCGTTTGTGATATAGCAGTAGAAATTCTCCCCACAACAAGAATTAGTGTTTCCATGATAATAACGACGAAGCCTAGTTGATGACGTATTTGTGAGCGACGGCCTGCGAACCGTTCTCATCTCACGTGCAGAGCGAAAACAACTATGGCGGTCGTAAAGCTGAAGAGGAGTTCATCGCTAAGCGAGGAGCTACCTCTACAATCTGGAACAGGTTTAGTTACAGGAAATCAGTTTAAATCTTAGATTGACGTTTGCGTTTCTGAGGCTCAAGATCACAGCGATCACGTGTAGCCAAAAACAGTGGGGCACAGCACTATATATGTATATCGTCACTGATATCGTTGTCGCAATAAAATACCAGAAAATATCGTGATATTCTTTTAAGTCCACATCGCCCATCCCTACTCGCCAGGAAGCAACACCCATAAACTGAAATCATAAAGTGAATCAGCGTGTATTTACACGATAAACACGGCTGGCGTCCTTGCCCTGCTTTGACGCGCGTGTTGTGATAAATCTGCAGATTCAAATAGGGAATGTTTTTGCGTATATACACTGTACATGGTCTGTGACGCACTCTTTAATGTACATGCAAGAACATACTAATCAGAAGTCCATAGCACTTCTCCTTCTGACGATCACTTTGCAGTGCTCGTTACAGCAGGAGATAGTTACACGTAACCAGAACATGAAACGCCCGAGGTTGTGGACAGGACATCCTTGCACGGACCCAACAAACGGACATGGCCAACAAACTGCGAATTCCAGCACAGCGATACGAAGTCCAACAAAAAGCATGCTCCATGTCTTCCGCTGGCAGGAGTCGCGACACGCTGATGACTTAAACATGGGGGAATATACGCAACAGCTCTCAAAACATCTGCTGCAGTGTAATCTGCAGAGCAAATCCCTACTGCTCTAATCTTACAGCACGTGAGACAGTAAGTACTCCCACGGTGTAGAATAAACGAGCGCCAGGGCAGTTCAGGGTCATGGCAAAAGTCGGACAGCTTTAAAAAAAAAAAAAAAAAAAAAAAAAAGAACGATAAAAGCTAGATTGGCACAATTCGACGGTTATAAAAAGGAATTAAAAGAATCATAAAGATGGTGATAAACAAGTTAATAATATGCTTAAGAAGGGTGTACTGATCCGACAATTGGAATCGATGCACTGATCTAAAAGGCAGACTAAAATGAATCAATGCAATGATCACAATTCTATGATTTCTATCAAGTACAACTGATTATACATTGTATGGATTAAAACTATAGCAGGATACTTCCCTGTATGAAAATAGTAACATTTAACACTACATTTCTTGCGTTAGACTTCACTTCCTGGCGCTTTCTTCTTGCGGGTTTTAGACAACACTTTACAAAACACAGATGTTCGATTCACATCTGATCTCCTGTATCCGAACCACTTTCATACTATGGAGGAAACACCTTTTTTTGGGAAAGGTTGGAGCACTTCCTTCTGCCGTGCTTGTTCTACGTGCGAGACATCCACGTTGCGCCTCGAAAACACGTCAACAACTGTATCGTCAGTATCACGGGATGACTATTCTCATCATGGGGAAGAACTGATCCGGTACATCATGGATGATATGATCTGGCATAACCCTAATACATCAATGACTACCTAAAAAATAAATTTAAAAAGGACAAAATGGTGTGTAAAAAAAAATTTTTTTTTAATAATAATAATAATTATATGTTATAAGGCTAGCAAAGCGATTTGCCGGTACTTTGAAACTTTTAAAATAGTCTCTCTCAAAGACGATACTATTTGTGAATTAACAAAAGGCCTTACCCCAAATTCTTAACAAAGCTGGTCACTAAATAAATCAAAATATGGTTTACACCTCTAGTTAAGACCCATCTTTTTATTCAACATTCAGCCTAATATTCAATAATGCTTTTAAAGAGATGCAAAGATGTGGTCTGAATGTAAATAATGAAGCATAGACATTAATCAATGTGAATAGTAATCAACGTAAATGTGTAAAAACTACACACCGACTAAAAATAAATAAATAAATACATAACCTCACGTATTTCATTCATTTCAGTCGTAAATTTTCTTCTGCTAATTTTGCTTTGAGAGTTCAGCCCCGCTGAACATGTTCAAACCGTCTCGTTGCTAGATATAGTATCACGTTCGTTATTTGTAAAGTGCGGCTCTGATAGCGGTGAAGCACAAACTTTCTGAAACTCATTAAGGCAGCTCTTCGCTGGCATCTTTATTGTGCAATTCCACGCTACATTCCTCTGGAATTCCACAGCGATTTTCGGCGGACTCCAGGCGAGATACGAGGGAGGGGAGAAAGGCGGGGAAGGACGACACAGGCGCCGGGGAAAGGGGGGGCGCTCCCTGTTGCAGGTCCAACACTTGTTTTGTTGCCTCCCCACCAGCTTAAGGAATGTGAGCAGAAGTGGAGTTGGGAATGCTTTTGCTGGAGACAAAGTAATTTTATCCGAGTGATCCGCCCAAGCAAATACAGGAGGCTTGGTGTAGACTTCGAAGGTGTAGCAATGCTTTCCAGGACTAACACTCAATCAATAACGCAATAATCAAGAATGCTTTTTCAACTGCAACACCTCCTAAACAGAAACCAAGGCACAGGGCAGAGTGTACACCGTGCGGTCACAACTTGATGTTTATAACGGTCGGTCTTCAGAACGGGAGGAGACGCAGTCTATTCAGACAAGCTGTAACTTTAGCACAGTTTGAACAGCCACTGCTGTGAGCAGTCACCTCCTCCTTTCTTTGTACTGAATAGGGGTGGGTAATAAATCATCAATCCAATTACACTGGGAAAGGTCATTCTTTGCTCTTTTGTGTCCTTTGAAAACCTCTGTGTCTGACTAATTGAGGTCACGTTCATAGGACTATCTTGGTAAACTAACTGCACTTATTTCTTTTGTTACCTGTCTATTTATCTAATTGTTTGCTTACTTTTTAAAAGTTACGTATTGTTAAAGCACAGCGCTGCTGAACCGGACTGGTCAGTAGGTGACTTGTACAGAGGGCACGATCCTAACACACAGAATAAAAATGGGTTTAAACTGTAGCATTATGGAACAAATTAAAAATCGAATCTTTGATACGTTAAAGTTTTATGTTGGGAGACGTTTCGTTAACATTTATGGAAGGAGTCTCCAGCGTAAGCACTTTGTAGAAGTTACAGGTCTTCATCTCGTCATGTTTTATTCCTTACTTCTATTCAACAAATGGAAGTTTCCAGATGTTTGTATGGCTGCAGCTAACAATTATTTGGATAATCAATTAATCTTTATACTATTTCTTCGAGTAATCTGTTAGTTAGATTTAAAGGCCAATCTTTCTTTTCTCTATTTCGAAAAAAAAAACAAAAAACATTTTATTTCACGTTCTGTCTGATTTGGTCCTTCAAACAAGTTCTAAAATGTGTCTATGGGCTATGGGCTATGCTATACATGGTGCAAAGGAGTTTTTAAAATATAAACATTATATTTTGAAAACAAAAAATATAGCATCAAACAGATTTGATCAAAATGATTAATTTTCGTCAGTGTTATTGCGCTTCCTTTCTATTGCACGCTGTTTGATTGACACGTATGCGTGGACTCGTTTAATGGAGACTCGCTCGCTGTCAGGACGAGGCTTTATGTAAACCCGAAATACTGGTGTAAATTTCTAATGTTTACAGATAAGGATATAAATGTAAAAATGTGAAAAATTTTTGTGCTGAAGAAAACATGTCTGGAACGCATTAAACAGCACACGCGTCTGCTGCAGCGTCTGACACGATGAGCCACGTTAATACACTTACGAGTTTGTTTGAAGCGCTTAATATAAAACACTCATGTTTTGGACGATCTGGATCGTGCACTTTTGGAAAACATTATAAGAAATCAAGAAATTGTGCAAATGACATTTTACCTAGAACCTAACATTTGCCATGCTCTTCTCATGCTCATACCTAGATTATTATATGGGGGGACACAATTAATACCACCACAATTTACAAAAAAAATAATAATAATAAAATTGGACAGCCCTACACATTTGTAAGCCACACGTCAAAGGAAAGGGCTTTAAATCAAATCAGGAGTTTATCCACCATGTCACCGAGATGGCTTTAAATTATTATTTTTTTATTGAAATAACCAGCTCGTAATAAACAACTGCCGAATTGGAGAAGATCTGAACACTTGTGAAAGCGTTTATTTAAATCTGACTCCAACTTTCAGTATGAAGGGTTTCAGCTGATTGAAAAAAAGACATAAACAGGACGTGGATCTTTTGTGAAGACAGCGATTTGTATTCCAGTCAAGAGGAAGTATTTGCCTGCCTTCCTCTTCTAAAGGACTTTCACATTTGTGCGCAACCATGTGAAGCCACATGGAAGGGGAGATGTGCTTTCAGAACTGTGCTGAGCATTCAAGTAGGATTAGACACAGCTAGAACCGATGAAGACGCTTGAATTTCTGAAGTCAAGCAGGCTAGACATGAGAGAGAGAGAGAGAGAGAGAGAGAGATAGATATTCCATTTACACTAAAAACATTTCTGCCAGACTTCTGAGTAAAGCTCAGCAGAAAGTGATCTGAGGTTGCAGATGACCCTTCTGGCAAGACATGACCAGTGACATGGACCTTACATTCCTTCAGTCACATTCCCACACGGGGACGGGAAGTCGATCTGCACATTTTTACGTCGGCAGACATGTTTATGCAATGCAACCGTTTTTCCCACCAAAAGCAACAGACCATCTGCTTTAAATCCCAAACAATAGGCCAAAAATCATGCTTCACACCCTGATCAGCTAAAACGCTTGCATCAAAACAAGTGCAGTCGTTGACGTGTGAGAAGAACGGGATTAAACTTGTGTATTTGGTTTCAGAGCACAGCTCCTAATTTGCATCAGTGCTGCACAGTAGGCAGAACTTGAATATTTATTGTATTTAATTGAACAGTTTGTGGAAGCTCAGCAAGACCATATGAGCTTTCATAACAACAGCATAGACATCTTATTGATATATTCATACAAGGCTCTAAACAAAAAAATATGATCAAGGATGGTCAGATTTCAAATTCAAATTAATTCCATGGGCCTCTGATGTCTTTAATGATGAGTCAAAGACCACATTCTGGCACAAAGCTTTTTTTTTTTTTTTTTTAAACTGTGTTCATTTATTACATTAAATAGGAGCCTATATTATACTACATGATTAACAATTTACAGTAAAAGGGCTGCGAATATGGCTGTTGCATACAGTACATATGTCATTTTTAAAACTATAAAGAATCATTTTATTGGTTCCAGACCGAACCCGCACATGTGCAGTACGGAGAGGTATTTTCTCTCACACATACGAGCCTCGAGTGATTTGGGGGCCGTCAGAAGCAGACTGGCTTGGTTAGGACTCGCTCCAACTTCAGTTCTGACCCAATCTTTCAGCTATCTCAGATATCCGTCGCTAACCACACTCCCCCAGCCAGACGCTACAGATGACTCAGTACACCAAAGTTTTATCATGTAATGTAAACCACTGCTAAAAGTGGCTCGGGGTAGGAGGTGTCTCACAGCTTCATCGCACGCTGCGATCACTGATGCTACGCGATGTATGGACAGTGAGCTTCAGTTAATAAACTGTGTACAAACGTATTCATAAAATCGTTCACAGGCGTGTTGGTAAAATGGTTTCGAGAGCTCGTAACGTTTGTATAGACTCGCTGATCTGAACCTTGAATGAATAAATTAAGACAAATCCATAAATGAAGACAAATAAGAGTAGGCATTCATGTGGTACCAAAGAAATGGCAGTGTATAACAGGAGGACGAGTTATTCCATGCCTGTTTTAGAGGGCAAGCTGCAGTGGCCGAGCTACATTACTGGAAGATTTATCCAACGCTGTACTTTGGAAATGCTCGTTCAGTGAGCTTTGCTTTCCTGATAAACATGTGCAAATGAGCAAAAAGATCAGCGTTACCGAAACCTTTTGTAAATCTGGCGCAGATTTTCAGTTCGATTTGGTCGACGAAAACATTTCAAAGCCTACAAAAACTTCACTAAAAGATAAACGAGGCCACTAGGAGGACCGATAAAACTGACAGAATTAAGCACAGTGTGTGCGAGATACTCGTCACTTAACAGTGCCCATTGGTCCTGTTCTCATGGCACGTTTCCTCCTTAGTCATGATGACCTCTCAACTAGACATTTGGTAATCATGTGTTTAAACTGTGGAGTGACTAATGCCTTTCCTTACAACGCCAATCTCTTAACAAGCACCACTCAGACACTCCCCGTGCTGGGACGGAGTACAAACAGGCAGCATCGGAGCGTAAATGTGTTCAATGACAGCTTAAGAATAATTTTTTTATGTCAATAAACTCCACACACCACCCATCAAAGAACTCATCTTCACTCTAGTGGGTGTGATGGCGTTAATAAAACGTGTCCTATTAGAGGCAGAGGGGATCCAACTGGCTTCAAGAGCGAAGGATTTCTCTCGCCTTTGGAAGAACTGTACATGTTGCTTTGACCAAATATGGCTGGCTCCAAACAGTTGTAGGAGACAGCCTCCAGCACCTCGAAACAAACCTCGAATCCAAATCTCCAAAAACGGGAGAGACTGTGGAGTCCACTGCACACGCCAGACATAAATCCAGCCCCAGTCATCGCTTTCTTGAGACTCACCACAGACGGTCTGCCACACTAGGGCTCCGAAAATGAGGAAGCTGGTCCAATTTGGTGCAACAGTCTTGAAAGTGCAATCTATGAAAGAGCTAGTTGTTGATATGTATTAGGACAAAATGTTATATTTCCAAAATTTAAAAAAGTCCATTTCTAAGCTGTCTAATCAATGCGTGTCCAATCCAAACAAGACAGTGATACAATGATGATAAAAAGGCAACTTTTTTATGCCAGTTGGTTGTTTATTTTTTTTTTTTTTTTATACATCAAGGTCCTCCGCATTCATACATTACTGGTTTCAGTTTTACAGCCTTCAGAGGATGTCCACAATGACTATGCCACATCCGGAGAGTTCTCTAAAACCAGACTTCCAAGCCCCAGAAAAGATAGTGCCAAGCGAACACGCTAGGTTCTGTTTGAAAAGCACGCCAAGCTGAACTTATATTGTATGCAATATAGTAATAAAAGTGAACTCAAACAAGAACTAAAAGTTCATAGTTGTCCGTGTGATCATGGAGTCCAAAAAAACAAAAAAAACAAACAAACAAACAAAAAAAAACATAAAACTTTGGTTACTTCAGTTTATATTAAGGTCCACCTGACTTTAGTTTAAAGGAGATCTTTTTAAAATGTATTATTGAATCAGGCTAAACCATAAAAAAAAACCCTCCCCCACCCATAAACACACACAAACAGCTCACAGCAGTGTACGATGAGGATATCAATAGCACCTACAGCTGCACCTAACCACCTAGCAGGCTTGTTAACATACAAAAGTCCCAAACACCACCAAAAATCTCCTTTAACGTGTAAGCATTAAATACAAAGCATGCTTGTAAATTTCATTTCAGTGATACCATTCCTGTTACTTTTTTTTAACCCCCTTAAAAACCAAATAGTTAAACCCATATGGAAATATCTTGTCAGTCTTAATTATGGGGACAAATAATCAATCAATGCTACATTATAAAATAATGATTCATCAGAACCAGAGCTAAAGGAAGCCTTGAGCTAAAGGCGTCCATGTGACAGCCGAGGGCTTGTGGTTATATCCATGTTCACACAGGGAGGTTGACCTCAGCGTCTGATCTGGCAGTGATCTGGAACGATGGGCAACAGGTCACCTGGTGAAGGCCATGCATAAAGACCATGTCCTCCTCTAGAGCTGCTTTTGTCTCAGCAGGATTCGCCTCCAGAGCCCCTCTCGAGGAGACAAAGGTAGCCTTCATTCTGCACGAGCCCACCACAATACCACACAGTGTGCCATCAATGGCAACCTTGTTGCACGCAGCACCAAGCGAGGGGGAGTGCTTGCTGCTGGCCAGAACAGCCTATAACCGCAGAGTTCCCATCATTTCAAATGCACTGCCAAACGTGTTCGAGTGTGATAATTCGTGTGGGAAGGCAGTTGGAAATCAGCCTCCCTATCAGTGCTGTACTGTATGTCATATCACTAAATTTCTAGAGGACAATACCAGGAACATGACAAGCCGACATCCTGGAAGCCCCCCCCCCCACACCAAACAACCCTGCTGTGTGCCCTATTGTTTATTAGAGAGAAACTCGCTGTGCACATCAAAAGCCGATAAGAAACGAAGGACTGAGCGTCGTTTTGTGCGAGTGTGACCAGTGGCACAGGAACAAGAAGCTCAAAATCGCATGCACTGATGGAACAAAAGAAGCGTTGACCAAGTCACAATAAATCATCCTGTTCAATACACTCGCAAATCCACTCTAAATCCCCCGAGGCTTTATTGATTGGTCTGCAGTATCAAGTGAAGCACTGAGTGCTCATTATTTAAGTGAAATGATCAATATATAAACAGATTTGGGACCAAAAACTACAGCAGTCAAGAGCAGCAGTAACTTAAAGCTCAATTAACATCAATTTTAACAAAGCCAAAAAAAAAAAAAAAAAAGGTTTTCCATAGTTTTTAAAGAGTTAGGACACGTATCATTAGTCACGAGGGGTGGACAAATCATAAATTCATTAGGTAGTCTTCCAGGCAAATAAAAACTACAGTGTGCTGCCCAATCCCAAGTTTTTGTTGTAAAGAACCTTAATCAAGTAGGCTAAAAAGTAGTGTGATACCTTTCGCTAGTTACTATAGACGAAGGGAAATGAACTATGAATATAATTTTGTTCTTAGAATAAAGATTCTAATGTAATACATCGTGTTTGTGCCCATGACATGAAGTCAGCTTGCAGTCGAGACAGAATTTCCTGGGACGCGTACGCGGCCTTGTGTAGGAGAAGCCATTTGGAAAACGGACAGTTGGATGGAAAAAGTCAACACAGGGTGGGGTTTTTTGCGTTCTTTTCTTGTTGGTGAAATCTGCTCGTCCCGGGCACTCGGACTACCGCTGTACATGTTACTGATCAGTAGTGACATGTACTGATATGTAATATCATCCATTTAACAGCTTCCTGTTTATTCGCAAAAACAACGGCAATCACGTAAGCAAATTCGTCTGGGAGTCGACACCCAATCCAGATGTTCACTCCACCTGCTTGCATAACGCTCACTGGAGAGCCATGTAAGAAACTGGAACGAAAATGCCTTGGGCTGAACCACCCGAGTCTCTGCCAATCCATCAGTACGGTGTGATGACTCCAGAGCACAGCATGCTCGCTTCTAAATGTGGGTCATAAAACGCACAATGAATCGCTGGGTGCTATTTTTCAGTGACCACGTACATTGCCTTTGACTAGTCATAACGTTGAGTGATGGCTCGATCAGAACCTTAGTACATTTTAAAAGGGGGAGGAAGAAAAAAAGATACACACAGTACTGATATTTAGCACTGAATTGTGTTGGAAGTTATTCTTCAATACATAGCATTTCTGGCTTAGTAACAATCTTGAGTCTTAGACTGTAACTCAAAAATGTTCTCAGCATACTTTAGGTGTGCTGCCAGACCGTTGAAACCCAGCGGGTGAATTATTTCCTATTGGTATTTGAATGTGTAGCGTGTATTATTTGGACACATTTTCACCCTTGATATTTGGAAAAAAGAATGCATTATTTCCACTGGCATTTAGACCAAGATGCTGCGTTGTTTCTCCAGGCATCTGAACCAAAACGTGCGTTATGTGCACAGATATTTAGCCACGCTGTGCATATTATACTCAGGTATTTGGAGCGTGCATTACACCACTGAGTGCAAAAGTTTGCGTCCCAGATGGCTTCGGAGTTTAAAGAAAAGAAGAACCCGAAAACCTCTATTCTAAACGTACCCTGTTGAAACTGAAACGTCACATCACTCAACAAGACAATAACCCAGACCGTGCATTATATACACCCAGACCGTGCATTTTATACACTCGGGTATTCGCACCCAGACCGTACATTATATACACTTGTGCATTCGCACCCAGACCGTGCATTATATACACCCAGACCGTGCATTATATACACTCGGGTATTTACACCCAGACCGTGCATTATATACACCCAGACCGTGCATTATATACACTCGGTATTCGCACCCAGACCGTGCATTATATACACTCGGGTATTCGCACCCAGACCGTGCATTATATACACCCAGACCGTGCATTATATACACTCGGGTATTTACACCCAGACCGTGCATTATATACACCCAGACCGTGCATTATATACACCCAGACCGTGCATTTTATACACTCAGGTATTCGCACCCAGACCGTACATTATATACACTTGTGCATTCGCACCCAGACCGTGCATTATATACACCCAGACCGTGCATTATATACACCCAGACCGTGCATTATATACACCCAGACCGTGCATTATATACACTCGAGTATTCGCACCCAGACCGTGCATTATATACACTCGGGTATTCGCACCCAGACCGCGCATTATATACACCCTGACCACGCATTATATACACTCGGGTATTTACACCCAGACCGTGCATTATATACACCCTGACCGCGCATTATATACACTCGGGTATCCGCACCCAGACCGTGCATTATATACACCCTGACCGCGCATTATATACACTCGTGTATTCGCACCCAGACCGTGCATTATATACACTCGTGTATTCGCACCCAGACCGTGCATTATATACACCCTGACCGCGCATTATATACACTTGGGTATTTACACCCAGACCGTGCATTATATACACCCTGAACGCGCATTATATACACTCGGGTATTTACACCCAGACTGTGCATTATATACACCCAGACCGCGCATTATATACACTCGGGTATTTGCACCCAGACCGTCCATTATATACACCCTGACCGCGCATTATATACACTCGGGTATTTACACCCAGACTGTGCATTATATACACCCTGACCGCGCATTATATACACTCGGGTATTTGCACCCAGACCGTGCATTATATACACCCTGACCGCGCATTATATACACTCGGGTATTTACACCCAGACTGTGCATTATATACACCCTGACCGCGCATTATATACACTCGGTATTCGCACCCAGACCGTGCATTATATACACTCGGGTATTCGCACCCAGACCGCGCATTACATACACCCAGACCGCGCATTACATACACCCAGACCGTGCATTATATACACTCGGGTATTTACACCCAGACTGTGCATTATATACACTCGGGTATTTACACCCAGACCGTGCATTATATACACCCAGACCGCGCATTATATACACTCGGGTATTTACACCCAGACCGTGCATTATATACACCCTGACCGCGCATTATATACACTCGTGTATTCGCACCCAGACCGTGCATTATATACACTCGGGTATTCGCACCCAGACCGTGCATTATATACACCCTGACCGTGCATTATATACACCCTGACCGTGCATTATATACACTCGGGTATTTACACCCAGACCGTGCATTATATACACCCTGACCGTGCATTATATACACCCTGACCGTGCATTATATACACTCGGGTATTTACACCCAGACCGTGCATTATATACACCCTGACCGTGCATTATATACACTCGGGTATTCGCACCCTGACCGCGCATTATATACACTCGGGTATTTACACCCAGACCGTGCATTATATACACCCTGACCGTGCATTATATACACTCGGGTATTTACACCCAGACCGTGCATTATATACACCCTGACCGCGCATTATATACACTCGTGTATTCGCACCCAGACCGTGCATTATATACACCCTGACAGCGCATTATATACACTTGGGTATTTACACCCAGACCGTGCATTATATACACTCGGGTATTCGCACCCAGACCGTGCATTATATACACTCGGGTATTCGCACCCAGACCGTGCATTATATACACTCGGGTATTCGCACCCAGACCGCGCATTACATACACCCAGACCGCGCATTATATACACTCGGGTATTTACACCCAGACCGTGCATTATATACACCCTGACCGTGCATTATATACACTCGGGTATTCGCACCCAGACCGTGCATTATATACACCCTGACCGTGCATTATATACACTCGGGTATCCGCACCCTGACCGTGCATTATATACACTCGGGTATTTACACCCAGACCGTGCATTATATACACCCTGACCGTGCATTATATACACTCGGGTATTCGCACCCAGACCGTGCATTATATACACCCTGACCGTGCATTATATACACTCGGGTATTTACACCCAGACCGTGCATTATATACACCCTGACCGTGCATTATATACACCCTGACCGTGCATTATATACACTCGGGTATTTACACCCAGACCGTGCATTATATACACCCTGACCGTGCATTATATACACCCTGACCGTGCATTATATACACTCGGGTATTTACACCCAGACCGTGCATTATATACACCCTGACCGTGCATTATATACACCCTGACCGTGCATTATATACACTCGGGTATTTACACCCAGACCGTGCATTATATACACCCTGACCGTGCATTATATACACCCTGACTGCATTATATACACTCGGTATTTACACCCAGACCGTGCATTATACACACCCGCGGACTGTATATACACCCTGACCGTGCATTATATACACTCGGGTATTCGCACCCTGACCGTGCATTATATACACTCGGGTATTTACACCCAGACCGTGCATTATATACACCCTGACCGTGCATTATATACACTCGGGTATATACACCCTGACCGTGCATTATATACACCCTGACCGTGCATTATATACACTCGGGTATCCGCACCCTGACCGTGCATTATATACACTCGGGTATTCGCACCCAGACCGTGCATTATATACACCCTGACCGTGCATTATATACACTCGGGTATTCGCACCCAGACCGTGCATTATATACACCTGACCGGATTATATACATTGGGTATATACACCCTGACCGTGCATTATATACACCCTGACCGTGCATTATATACACTCGGGTATCCGCACCCAGACCGTGCATTATATACACCCTGACCGTGCATTATATACACTCGGGTATATACACCCTGACCGTGCATTATATACACCCTGACCGTGCATTATATACACTCGGGTATCCGCACCCTGACCGTGCATTATATACACTCGGGTATCCGCACCCTGACCGTGCATTATATACACTCGGGTATTTACACCCTGACCGTGCATTATATACACTCAAGTATTCGCACCCTCAGGGTGCATTTTTGTTCTCTAGCCCAACCTGTTTGACAACTACGAGACACACACACACACACACACACACACACACAGAGCCATGTGAAATCTTTGCGAGACCTGAGGCTAGCCATAACAAATGGCATGAAATCTGTTTCAGAGGGATGATTAGGGAGAAGATCCGAGTTACACACGGACTTACACATCTATAAGTGAACTTTATCTAAAAATTAACACACCTCTCCCAGTGCGTGTCTGGAGTTCGTTTTAAAGCTGCATATAAACCTCTGGCCTGTGTACGATCAGTAACTCATTAACGGAGCAGATAGGACAGGATAGTGTATGCGTGCGCGCGTGTGTGTGCGTGTGTGTGTGTGTGTGCGTGTGTGTGTGTGTGTGTTACAAGACGCGTAGCTACGTTCACTTCAAGTTCAGACTTCTGGCACAGAGTTACAGCCTGCAGGCCGAGGCGGAAACTTCAGCGACTTACAGCACAGTCTCCACACCTCGAACAGACTAGTTGATAAAACTTACTACACAGATATCCACTCTGCCTGAACAAGGAAGCGCGCGCGCACACACACACCAGGCAAAGCCTTTTTTTTTTTTTTTTTTTAAGGAGCTACAACGCTAGCTAACATTTCTGCCCCGTATTATCCAGATCACTTTCATGTCGTTTTATTCGGAATGAAGCGTTTAAATCTTTCAACATGCCGCCGTATCACAGGCCATTTCTCAAGGGTTTTTTTTTTTTTTTTGGTGTGTGTTTTGAAAACCGTTCAGCGAGAGCGACCCGTCGGAAAAGGAACTTCCCACCCAGACAAAGTTTAGTAGGCAGAAGGAAATCCGTTTTCTTTACTCTTTTTATTATTATTATTATTATTATTTAATCAAACTGTAACCTTTTAGCTCTTACCTCTTCTTCACTCGACCGCTCTGTTCTCCACTTCCGGACAGTGTTTCAGAATAAACAATCCCGTTCCCCAGCAGATCAACTGATGTTCCTGAAAATGCGGGTTAAACGTCAGTATCTGGCGTGTGGACCCGCTGCTCGGCACCGCTGCTCAGAGGCGCCGTTAGAGCTCCGCCCTACAGCCGCGTCCCAATCCGCACACTAGCCTACTACATAGTACGCATGAGCGGTACTACAGCAGCGCATGCGTACTACGTACTATTTAGTAAGGTAGTACGTGGTTTGGGACGCCGCTCGTGGAACAGTTACTAAACTTGAAAGTCGTTTCTACCAAAGATAGAAGAAGAAGAAAAAACACACCAAGAAATGGCCTGCTTGTAGAGCTTTTTAATTTTTTCTTTAAATAAATAGTGTCGATCAAATTAATTAATTAATTAATTAATTAATTAGCCATGTCATTTGTTAAAAAAAAAAAAAAAAGATTATCCATCCATCCTTCTTCTACCGCTTACTCATTTTGTTTATTTATTTGTAACGCAATTGCGCCGAGAGAGACTCGTTTCTATACTAAATACATTTCTCTATACGGTTTGGAAAAAGAAAAGTTTGAAAACGTGTTTTTTTTTTTTAAGCATTTATGAGCACTTCTAAGATGGCGCCATCTTGTGGTACATAACAGCACAACAGGAAACTCTCGTTTTAAAGAAACCATTCTGCCCAAATCTATATTTACACAATAATTTACTTCATCCTAGATGTGCTCAATCAACCAAATTGCGCTGGAGCTTGTGTTGATAACAAGTAATGGAAGCTCATGTCTACCGCTGGGATTTCCTCCGGGTACTCCGGTTTCCTCCTCCAGTCCAAAGACATGCATTGTAGGCTGATCGGCGTTTCTAAATTGTTTTGTATGTGTGCACGCGGTTGTGCCCTGAGATGGGTTGGCACCCCACCTAAGGTGTCTCCCACCTTTTGCCCCGAGTCCCCTGGGATAGGCTCCAGGCTCCTTGCGGCCCTGTGTAGAATAAGCGGTACGGAAAATGGATGGATAGATGTAAGTTCATGCCTACCAGTTTAGCATTATGCAAACCCACTCTCTTTCTCACACTTCAGTAGCTTTGGCAGTTAAGGCTCTGGGTTACTGATCAGAATGGTAAATAGTAAATGATCTGCACCTATACAGCACTTTTATCCAATGACGCTTTACACTGTGTCTCATTCACCAATTCACACATCAATGGTTGCAGAGCTGCCATGCAACTTGCCACTGGGAGCAACTTGGGGTTCAGTGTCTTGCCCAAGGACACTTCAATATGTGAAGTCATGTGGGCCGGGAATCAAACCACCAACCCTACGATTAGTGGACAACCCGCTCTACCACCTGAGCCACAGCCGCCCACAGAAAGTTGGAGTTCAAGCCCTTGAACAAGGCCCTTTACCCTCTCTAGTCTAGGGGTACTGTATCATGGCTTACCCTGCACTCTGACCCCAGCTTCCTAACGAGCTCGGATATGCAAAAAAAGAAAAAGAATTTCACTGTGCTGTAATGTATATTTAACAAATAAAGGCTTCTTCTTCTAAGCTTTATTCCGGTCAGGGTGTCAGTGGATCCTGAGCCAATCCCGGGAACACTGGGCAAGAGGTTGGAATACCTCCTTTTCATTACAGGGTACCATGCACACACATTCACATACACTCACACGTATCCTACATAATTCAGCACACATACAACTGGCATGTTTTAAGGTTGTTGGAGGAAACCAAAGAACCCCGATGAACACCACATAGACAGTAACTTGAACTCAGAATCAAACAAGAGACGCTGGAGCTTTGAGACTCCTCCTCTATTTTCCAGTTTCCTCCCATCTCCCAAACACATACCAGCAGGTGGATTAGCTATTCTAATTTGGCCCTAGGTATGAATGTGTGCATGGTGCTCAGTGATGGACTGGTGTCCCATTCAGGGCGTCTCATGCCCAGTGGTCCTAGGATGTTCTCGGACACACCGCGACCAAGTTAATGGATGAATGGAGGAAGGAAGGAAGGAAAGAAATTGGAAATATATTATCATCCAAATGACTTCTAATATACACTACTACTTCAAATTTTTTTCATGTCCAGCCTAGGTCAGAGTATAGAGTACTTGTTGCTGTTTGTTGTTGTTGTTGTTGTTCCGGCTAAATACAAATAATATAACAAATTTGTGGAGGCAAGTTTTCACAAATTAACTTTTTAAAATATTGACCCGCACCCATTGAGCTCAGGCCTTTTGTGTTGGCGCCATCTTTTGGTGTATAAAAGCTCAACCGCTGTTTATATTTATTTGTATAAACCAGCTATAAAGCTCGTGTGGCTAATAGTATCGTATAAACTGTATATGTAAATCATCTCACACTTAAGAAGAAGGGTGATTTCATTGCTTGAAAAGACTGGGGTGTCATTTACAACTAGGTTTGTAAAGAAAAAATACATTTTACACACTGGTAAAGTGTCCTTCCCAACAATGTGCATATTACAGATAATATATTATGCTAATAAAACCATCTACAGTAATTCCAAAACAGCATTTATTCCAGTTCCGGCCCCATATAACTACTACGCTTTACCTTCAATTATAATAATTAAAATCTTTTCCCTTGTGTCATCTATTAGAAGGTTAAAACATATACACCGCACCATAACATTAAATCCACTGACAGGTGAAGTGAATAACATTGATTATCGCATTACAGTGGCACTTGTCAGGGTATGGGATAGTTAAGGCAGCAAGTGAATATTCAATTCTCGAAGTCGATGTGTTGGATGCAGGAAAAATGGGCAAGTGTAAGGGCCAAATTGTGGGGTCAATGCATCGCTAAAACGGCAGGTTTTACAGGTTGTTCCCAGTATGCAGTGGTCAGTACCTAAAAATGTGGTCCAAAAGTGGTCCAAAGAAAGACAGCCGGTGAACCAGCAACAGGATCAAGGCACAAACGGCTCACTGATGCACATGGGGAGTGAAGGCTAGCCAGTCTGATCCGATCCCACAGAAGAGCTACTGTAGCACAAATTGCTGAAAAAGTTCATACTGGCTCTGATAGAATGGTGTCAGAACATACAATGCATCTCAGCTTGCTGTGTAGCAGCAGACCAGTCAGAGTACCCATGCTGGCATGCGAGCATCAGAACTGGACCATGGAGCAATGGAAGAAGGTGGAACAAGTCAAGTTTTCTTTTACATCAAGTGGACAGCCGGACGTCCACCACTTACGGTAAACACCACTTACCTGGGGAAGAGATGGCACCAGGATGCACTAGGAAGAAGGCAAGCTGGCGTTGGAAGTGTGATGCTCTGTACAATGTTCTGCTGGGAAGCTTTGAATTCAGCCATTCATGTGGATGTTACTTTTTCCCATACCATCTACCTAAACACTGTTCCGTTGTTCATGGCAAAAGTATTCTTTAATGTCAGTGGCCTCTTTCAGCAGGATAATACATCCGGTAAAAATAGGTCAGAAATAGTTTGAGGAACAAGTTCAAAGTGTTGACATGGCCTCCACATTCCCCAGATCTCAATCCAACCAAGCATCTGTAGGATGTGCTGGACAAAAACGTCAGATACATGGAGGCCCCACCTCGTAAGATACAGGACTTAAAGAATCTGCTGCTTGTGTCTTGGTGCCAGATACCACAGCACATCAGAGGTCTTGAGTCTATGCCTCGACAGGACAGAGCTGTTTTGGTGGCACAAGGATGATCCACACAATATTAGGCAGGTGGTTTTAGTGTTATGGCTGATCAGTGTATATGTATTTTAAATGTCCTACAACAGTCACTCAACCCACTTGCCTGAACACATTTACCCCTCTGAAATATTTGGAATGTTTCACAAATCACACGTTCAACAGAAAGCTTGTCGTCCGATTCTCCTGAATATGTTTGAGATTTATTTTTATTTTTTTCTTAGATGAAATTAATGGATTTTCTTACTGTGGTGGAAATTGTTTTAGTCCTGTACTAGGTTTAACTTTGGATACTATTACTACAGTGAACAACAGTTCATTTAACAACTCAAATGAAGCCCTGAAATTGCATTACAGATTGTTTTACAATATAACTGAAAAGGTGAGAATAGAAATGAAATCACTTAAAGATTGCACATACCCCCCAAAAAAAAGGCAAAAGAAAAGAGGATACAACAGGGGGAGTGTTGGGGAATATTAATTAAACAAACACCAATATACTTCAAAACAAACATTTTGTGCAATCTATTCTACATGGCTATAAAGATTTGTGTTTTGCATTTGATAAATAATTGAATGACAACAACATGGACAATTCAAGAGAGCTTTACTTTCATTTCATTTAATACATACTTACATAATTTATATATATAGAGAGAGCTGCTTTTCTGCAAGTTACGCCTGATCAGATACTATTATTTTTGCATTTACAAATATATATAAATAATTTCACGGCTAGTACTGTACATTACTCACCAAAAATCGGTACAAGTAAATGATCACAGTTAAATTTCTTGTAAACATTAGCCGTTTCAAGTTAAAACTATTGAGGCAATTTGTTCTGGCTGCAATATATTATATACATATACACACACACTCTCAGGGGAAAAATAAAATACTACACTGCACCATTCTTTGCGTACACCTTTTTGTACCTTTAGTATATATCCATTACCTAGAAAGATGTATATCGTGCACCTTTAAAGCTTTATCACAACACACTTAAATAATGTACATTAAATCTTTTTTCTATAGGTTCAATAAAGATAATCTTTAAAAAAAAAAAAAAAAAAAAAAAAGGTACAATTTGCAGGTACAAGATATATATTAAAAAAGGTACAAAAGGTGTACCACCACAACAGGAAAAGGTACAGTTTAGCACTCGTTTTTAAGAGAGTATGTATAGCGAAACATTACATTATTCAGATTTATTTGTGTTTCTTTAAAAACTTTGAATGACATCATACAAATCCCATACAGAAAAAATCTTCTCAATGAAATGCAAATGTCTATAAGTGATTGTAACCAGTCGGAGGCACTGGCATTTATATTTAATATTTATTATTAATGAGCAAATTAAGCTTTTTATACACATTGCTCATTGGGAAAAAGGAAAATGACACCACTCTAAGCTAGGGCCCGATTAATATCAGTCACTATTAAGCTTCCACAGAGTTACCCATGTGCGTGTATTATTAAAAAAAAAATAAAATAATTATATATGATATATTTATATATTTTTTAATCATGCTTAAATGCTCTAAAGTGAAACTGCATTCATGAATGTGATGCTGCTTTAAAAAACACCAAATGATACAGTAAAGCACTAGGGTGCACTACTAACCCTAGATTTTATGTTCTACAGTGCAGTTTAACTCTCTTGGACTCCAGGTCATTGACAGCTGAACTCTTGTTCGAAAGGTTAATATGTTATTTATTTACTTGTATTAAAATTGCATCATGATATTGTCAGTCAGTCCCTAGTGTATGGTGAAAACAAGTTCTGCTTTTACATCCAGTTTCATCAAATAAAAACCTGCCTGCAGTATCAGAATGATCCCAGACACAAAATGCAGCAAATGATATTTTGTAAGCTTTTTAAATTTGGCACAACCAAAGGCAAGGGGGCTCAAGGACAGACAGAATAAAAGACTACACACAACCAGAGCACATTAAAAACTAAAAATATGTGAATTTCTCACGAGTTCCAATCATCACTGTGTCAACAGCTTCAATGATCCTGATTTATACATAGCGACTACATCTGTCTTTCCTTTAATCCTTCCCTGCTTTAGTGTTCCCAATTGTGTTCAAAAACAAAAAGTGCAGTTACGTCTATTAAACAACTAATACCTAGCGTTTGTATTTTTTTAGTTGTTGGTTCCATAGGTCTATGGACCATCTTGCTGGAAAACTGACCATGACTGTAGTTGAGAATGCACATCTCATAATCTTTAACGTTAACTCATTAAAAGGTGGCTCTCAAATGGTGCACTAAGATATAAAGGATGTTTCTCTGGATACAACACTGGATCAACAGGTCCACATGCACCAACAGCCACAACGGGCCATGCTCTTATTGGGTTAGTGTGCAGTGACACATATTAAACTACCCAGAGAGAAAGATATGGTAGCAGGAAGCATCCTCCAGGATGGTAGCAACCATTTAATAAATGGGAAAGCTCCAGATAGCAGGTGGCGAGCACTATAATTGCAGAGAAAATTAAGGAGAATTTTCAGTTGACTCAGCTGTGCTGATACAAACAACCATGGTCATGGTGACACACAATGGACTACACTTATGGACTAGTAATATAATTATTAAAAAGCACAAATAAACCAAAACAAGACAAGAAAATGTGGGGGTAAAAAAAAAAAGCAGCAGCACTGCTTACTGAAAAACAGCATGAGGAAGAAAAGAGAAGAAAAAAAAAGGGGTCAACATCCCTTTATTCCCACCCTTTACACAGCTGGGCCTGATATTCTTATTATCTCTTCCTCAAAACATTTCCACTGATTTCCAACGCAAACAAAAGATCCTAAAAAGAAACCTGATGTGAAATCAGACTGAGGATTATTTGAGGGGAGAAAAAAAAAAAAAAAAACCCAAAATAAAACATTCCCCTTTGTCTGTGCATAGATCGTGGGCTCCGAGCAGCAGTCCTGTACACTTTGCCACATTGTGCTCATTACTTTGAAAAAAAGCATGTCGTTATTTGACATGATGGTACCACCCACTTTCCACCATTCTCTTACCTCACCAACGTGTATATAAGAACATCTTAAACTGACAGAATAACCAATCCTATCCAGGAATATTTAAAAATCTATCCTTGTTCAGAAATGTCTCAAGACCAAGCCAGAAAGCCCTGCCTTGACCTCTTTTCGTTTTCGCCCGGTCACGTGTCCTTATTGTCACCTAAAGTATGAGTAACCTCACTGAGGTTAACGTCAATGTTCCCCATTAGTAATGCTGACTGCCTCTGGGGCAGCAGTAGTGGCTGGGATACGGGGCATCTTTTTCACCGGGCTGGGGATGTGCTGCCGGAGTAGAGAAATGCATATTAGATTAGATTCATTAAATATAACCTTAGATTATGGGTGGGACATTACAGAGATGAGAACTACACAAACATTTTTAGTATCAGATTACGTACTTGAATACTCAGAGAAAATTACATTAAACAGCGAAACGCTGAATTAGCAGTGCGTGTACTAAGGTGCAGTTTGTATATTTTTTAAATTGCTGTAATATTCATAACTGACGTAATATTCATAATTTCATGCATACTTTGAAAACACTGATTTGCAAAATGGCCATGTAATGTTTCAGACTAAACCTTTTTTATTTTTTTATTTAAAAGACCAGAAAAGTATTTTGGGTGGGGCGGAGCCGAGCTGCTCTCCATTGCCCCTTTTCCTTAAAAGGCAACTAATGAGGCATATGTAGGAGGTCTGTTCGGGAAGGGGACGGCTTGTCAACATTTTCTTTACCGTTGCAGTTCATGTTATGGCCAACAGATGGCGATGTTATATTTAAAGGGGCACAACTCAACTAGGAGCAAGTTTTGTTGAACCATCAGTTATACTGCGTATATATTGCGTAACTGTTTTATGTTTCCTCATCAGGTTACATGGCCGTATCAGTATACCATGACAGGTTCATTTAATTTTCTGCCTTACCTCAGATGCAGTCACGGAATTAAGAAGTCCTGCCTCCAGAGGTCCGTGTTCATCCAGGGAACGTCTAGTGTAATATCTGCGGTGTTTCTCATCCACACGCGTTAGATACCATGTTCCTGGGAACAACTCGTCCACTGAACCCTGGGGGACGTAGTTTGCTGTAGGAGTAAACCAATAATGGTGGGGACAGTCATGATCAATATCCCTCTATTATATTTCCATCAGGTCACGTAATTGAAAATATAGAAACAGATAAAGACTTGGTGGTTTACCCAAGTGATGGGTCTCCTCTCTAAGCTTCATGTTGTCTGCAAAGACAGCAGGGGGAACCTTCTTCCTAGAGTCCAGTCGGGCCTGCAGATCTGACAGACTGGAAACCAGTTTATCTAGCGTAGAGCCTTGAGATAACACACACACGTTTACATTACTTGTGAAGTCAAGGCATCTCCGTAACGTTGTGTGTGCAGTGAATACATGTATACACTCACCAGGTGTAGCATCTTGTGTCACTCTGATCGAGTAGAGTGTGGCAGCGAAGCCTGATCCATATGAGAACAAGCCAACTCTCTGACCTGCCAACTCCTGAGGTGTAAATCTGTCAGGAGAACAAAAAAAAACTCTTAAATCCTCATACAATGCAAATGATGCATTCTGACACACCTATTGAAAAAGTGATAGGAATTCTACGTGTTCACCACTGAAGAATTTGTTGAATAAAACAGCTCTCGTACGAAGACCTGTACTGTTAGTGTAATTTTGTATCCGGCTGTAATTATAACCGTGCATATAAAACATTCCAGACAGAGTAAAACAATTCTGTGAAGCTCATATGTTAGAGAATTACACAGTGTTCAAGAGAAGAAGAAAAAAATATATGGGAAGCTATTCTAGAAAGCGTAAACAAGGTGACATACTGTGCTAGAATGGAAGCCAGACAGCCATATACAGATGGTGTGTACATGTTGCCATTCTGGTTAGATATGAGCAGGGAGGCCTTGGTTTTCTGCTCAAACATCTCTGCGCTGGCTTTCATGAAGGCCTTCTCCACATCACGGTCAAAATACGTGTCCTCAGCCTTCACATCCCTGGGGTAAAACCATAATAATATAATGGAAACGATTAGACGAATAACAAAAGTGCAAGAAAAAGTGAAGATTGTGGCTCTGCGTGTATGTGACGAGGTAGTCATAATTAAGTTTACTGTTCAAATACTAGATATTAGAATTGATTCATTTAAAAATAAAATCAATTAATAAATAATCCACATTCAATTTGTAAGGTTCCCTAAAGATAAGTCTCCTGAAATGCACATTTCTGAAAATGTTTTGACAAATGAGCATTGTTTCCTTATGTATGTACGGGGTTTACACACATTTTATTTTAAATAATAATAATAATAATAATTAATTATGTATCAGTTTAAAATCCAAGAAACTTCTACAGGGACTAGGTTCTGTAAAAGCATTACATCACAGGCCTCACAGGAAATGAAAGCTCGGTCTCTCTCCAGTTCTTCATTTATGGATACTAACCTGAAGGCCTCCAGGCCGCTGAAAGGCCCACTCTCCATGTTTGGGTTGGGATGAGACAGGAAGTCATTGAGCACGAGTCGAGCCAAAGACTTCTGAACCAGTTTACAATAGGGAGAATGGAAGACCATGTAGCCAAAGTCATTCAGACTGAAACGTCTCTCAAGGCCCTCTGAAAAGAACGCACAACCAAACAAAAACATATTTACATACAAAATGGATGTAAATAAGTATATTGTATTGAGCTTCAGTTATTTAGATAGAGATCATCATCATCATCAGTGGGTGTGTCTCAATCAGCTCCCTAGTTCAGTAGACGGTACGTAATCATTTCACGGGAAATTGAGTGAGTGTCCCAATGTATAGAGAGCCAGGGTCTTTACTAGTGCCTGAACTCGTGTGTACATGATATACTTATTCATGATCGAGTGAGCTGATTGAGACGCACCCACAGTCCTTCATGAGGTATTTATTTACTCTGAGGCTTCTTGATAATTGTTCTTTAGCCTACTCTAAAGAAGCACACCCCAGTGAAAACAAGCAATAAACCATTACTGTATTAATTTCAGCTCAAAAACTCCTCCTGTGGCCATGACAACACCACTTGGCTTAAAGTAAAACAAAACAAAACACACTTCACTCCCTGGGAGATATAGGAACAGCCTAGCTTGACTTAATTACTTTGACCAAATCGACTACTTTACATAGTTGAAATGTGAGTAAAGTAAGTAAACTGCACTGTGCTGCAGTGACAGCACAGAGTATCTTTGCACGGTCAGATAAAATGCTTGCATAATGAATGAGCATGCTGATAAAGAGTACACACCTCTCTGCCACTGGGCTTGAATTTTATTGCGGTAGACAGAGTAACATCTGTCCAATGCACTGAGGTAGCACTGGATGGAGAGTTTTCCATCAACTACAGGATACTCGGACACCATATCAGGCTTATAGAAATCATACGCGTGCTGCATATGGGTCCCTCGTAGGCCTGCAGAAAGAAAGAGGGGAAAGAAAAAAAAGAGACACCATTATGAACCACTAGCCAGTTTAGTATCATGCAAGCTGTGTTTACACCATCAAACACCATTTGGGTCAGTAATGCCAAAACTAAAATGGCTTGATGTATCTTAATTATAATTATAATACTTGATACTTGGAGTTTTACTGTCATCGAAATCAAGACTTACACTTTCTATCGTTAAATGTAAAAATGGAGTTGACCGACTATGTACTGGACCAAAGGGGGAAGAAATAATAATAAAAAAATTTGAAATAAATAAACAAGTCACCTTTATGGTGACTATTGTTTTTATCTATTGTTTGGGCTACACAATCTCCTTTCTTATACAGAACATCAGGTGACGCTTTGACCAATC
Organism: Ameiurus melas; assembly: GCA_012411365.1. Lineage (NCBI taxonomy): Eukaryota > Metazoa > Chordata > Actinopteri > Siluriformes > Ictaluridae > Ameiurus > Ameiurus melas. The sequence continues at coordinate 2,982,186 of CM022763.1, forward strand.
CCGCCCACTCCTGCGGAAACTTTGACCAATCCAGTCCACTCCTACTGAATTTGACCAATCCCACCCACTCCTGCAGAAACACTAACCAATCCCACCCACTCCGGCAGAAAGTTTGACGAATATTTTCTAACTAACTTGGTTGGTCCTATTAGCTTTGTCACCCAAGCTTCCCATCAAACCATCTGTTCCTGCCCACATGAAAGCAAAGACTTCCTGCTCCTATGACTTTGTTGGGTCCTGTGGGATCCCAGTCCCGATTCATACCTCTGGTTTGATGTACCGATCAATTCAACAGGGGTTGAGTTGAGAGAGTGATGATTTAAACAAGTATTTTCCATGGTGCTAAACTGTATTTGTTAGCTGCATCAGCCTCGTAGTTCCAGTACAAAAACAAACTTTGGGCAGGTGCGAACTCATCGACTACATTTGGAGTGAAGGGGATAATGATGCAAATGATTTTGTCTGAACCTTTGCTTCAAGAGGATCTGTGCAACAAACATTCATTTCAAACCTTTGTGTCTGACCGTGGTGCAGCGGCTTATGGAGAGTCACTAGAGAGAGACACTATTCATTTTAAGTGTCAGACAACTTTGAAGCTATTTTACGGGAATAAAAAAAACCCCACAATAATCATTCAGTCCAAACTGATTTGTTTCCCCAGATATACTACTTTCACTTCCTTACATTTTAAGAAAATCCTATTCGATTTTGTACGGTCTTACAGGTGTGTAATCAGAGTTTCCAAACAGTAGTAAGTCTCAGCAGCATGCTAACTTTGACCTTAGCTATCAGAACAAGAGCAGTAAGTGTACCAAAGGTCATGACAGCTGTGATTTTTTTTAAGGCCACATACCTCTATCAAATGCCAGAGGTGCATTAGGCCCTACCAACATGGCCACTGCTCCAGCGCCTCCTGTAGGCCTGGCACTGCCTGTTGCATACACCGCGATATCTCCAGCCACAACCAGAGCGTAGCGACCTGCAGCAGGAAATAATAAATACAAATCAAAACACAAATACCAACACTGATGAATACTATGAGCATTAAAGTAAAATGATTTTAGCATGATGCACTTAATCCTTGGAAAATCTAAGAGTAGGCATCATTCTAAAAAGTACCTCCTTTATAAGTAATCACTTTCATCAAAGTTCTCAGCAGTGCGTTTATAAATAAAATCACGATCAAAGTCAGAATATATGATTAAGCAAAGTTTACCGTCCCAGGAGCTGCACTCCACCCAGTTGACAGCGTTGAAAAGAGCAGCGGTGCCTCCGTAGCATGCATTAGTGGTGTCGATTCCCTCCACGTCTGTATTTCCGGATTCCTCAAACAGCTGCATTAATACCGTCTTCACCGACTTCGACTTGTCGATGATGGTCTCTGTGCCCACCTCGAGTCTTCCCACGCTGTCGTACGACAAGCAGTTTCTCTCCATGAGCCGCTGCACCACGGTCAGACACAACGAGTTAATGTCCTCCCGGTCTGAACAGAAACCCATTCGCGCTTGCCCAAGACCGATAGTGTACTTCCCTGCTCCAACATCATCAAACTCCTCCAGTTCCGCCTGGTCTACATACTGGGAGGGAATGTAGACCTCCATAGCAATGATGCCCACATCTTTGGGCCAAGCGTCTGAATAGCTCGCAGGGACAGAACCAGGCATTGTGATTGGACTGGAAAAGAAAAAACGTGCACTGCTCAACTGATCACGCCTGCACAGAAACAACCAAAGAACACTTCCTGACAATTTCATCAGAATATTTGAAAGCGTGTCCCGTGACACGTGTGCACTCTTGCAAAAGCTGCAAGTCCTCTGCAATAGGATAAACGGGTTAATCCGGTGAAAGGTCAAAAAAGCTGCTATCCCACGACCTTTTACCTAGTTACATCACATCAAGCTGTCCAAAACAGTCCCCGAAATGGCTATACAGCACACGACACTGAATATACAGGGTGTCCCAAAAAAAGTCTCTATACAAGGGGGAAATTAACATAAAAAAAAATCTAAATATAACTTTATTTACAAAATTTCCTCTACACCATTGCCAATTCCTTGTAAACACACACAGAGTCGTCTCTCCCAACTTTGGTGTTGTGTTTGCCATGTTTCCTGTTAAATGTCCACCTCTACCTTGTGACAGCTTCCCGATATCTATCCATCAATCGATCGATCGATAGATAAAATCATTATGAAAAATTTTGCTACAAAGTCATAATTTCCCCTATATATGGAGACCCAGCATAGTGAGGAGAAATCTACTAATCATTGACTTGGACACACAGACATGAGAAGAAGAAAAAAAAAAGCAAGTTAGCTAAGCTTCAGACATTTAACCAAGCTTACGTAAGAAGAACGAACAACTAACCATATACTGTGTAGATCAACATAAACCCCCTATATTCGATCAGAGATTCCCAACCGTGGTTCTGCACAGTGTAGTGTTTTCCCCTTTCTTCTCCGACACACTTCAGGAAGGAGTGTCCAGTAGCTGATGAGATGATTCAGCAATACTAAAACGAGCAGCCAGGACTGGGAACCTGTGTGTTTAATCATCAAACCATGGCACAGCTTTCCAACAGCCTTTCAGTCACTCTCATTAGTTACTGTATAACAAGCCGCCTTTCAGAACAACCGCAAGACTGATCTTTATAGTTTAAAACAGAAATAAACTTACAGAAACTTTGGATGAGCAGCAGATCAAGCTAGAAAACACTGCAGTAGTGTCGCGGTGTCAGAGTGACCAGTGATTTGTCCTGACCTCAGCAATCAGTCGGCTAAGTGAACATCCCCTCCTGTAATTGGCTTACACGTGAACCTGACCAGATAAATATTCAAACTCGACTATACACACAGCCAAGAGGATGTTTCAGGACTTCTATACCTGAAATGAGTCATTATAAGAAAATATATATATATATATATATTAGTTGATTACATTAAATGTTACTAGTAAAGTAACACACACACGACGATAGTTTAGCTAGTTCGTCAGCCCAAAGCGGCGCTAGTGTTATGACGAGGTGTAACGACAGCTAGCTAACACAGCTAAACTAACCGGAAAACCACAACTCACAATGACTCACAAATTCACTTCTAGTCTAAACGATCGGTTGTTGCTTTTTTTTTTCCTTCCCGAAAAGTTCATATAACAGTACATCTTCTTACCTTACAAACATGTACCGCGAAAATTCAGTGTCAGAAAGAGAGGAGTTTCTGCCCCTTCCCGTAGATCATAAGGTCAGTTCTTCCATGTGATCGTGCAGCCGGACAACAATAGCGGACGGACCGATTTCCGGTTTAGCAGTCGGAGACGCTTTCCAGCGTGCTATGGTTACGTTGTGTTTCAAATACAGTCCTGAGTCATCGTTTATCTCGTTAATTCAGTTTATTCACCCTTGTTGTTACTAACGAAACATTCTAATATCGAAATTCGTTACCGAGTTTATCCCTGCTGAAAAAACAACAACAACAATCGAAACCATTACAGACATTCTAATGGTTTCCACTACAAATACCACTAAAAGCCATGAGCGGTTAACCATTAAAACCGCATAGGTCCTTACGGGTATCCACTAGACATAATAGATATAACATGCCACCAATAGAAGGCAGCAAATTACTAGTAGAGACCCACAGGGTGCATTACAGTTGCCATTAAAACCAATACAATTACCATTATAACCATTGCCATTATAGGTTCTCATGTAATGTCTAGTGGTGTCCACTAGACATTACATGCTATCAATAAAAGGCAACAAATTACCAGTAGAGACCTATAGGGACCATTACAGTTTCCATTACAACCAGTACAATTCCTGTTCCCAATTACAACCATTGCAATTTCTATAAAAAAAGAGTTCCTTTTTTTTCAAGCAGGAATCATTGGGAAGTTTTTTTTTCTCCTAGTCTTCAAAACTATTAAAGTTAACACCTGTGCTGTATAATAAAAGATTCATACATATTACAAGAGAAATAAATAATGGTGTAATATGTTCATTAATATTAGCAGTTACAAGGATCACTGAATGCAAGCTGAGAGAATTCACCCCAGATGGGATACCAGTGGGAACACGACAGGAACACATTCACACAGTTATTATCTGTGGTTTTGGACAGTCTGAGGAAACCAGAGAACCCAGAGGAAACCCATGTGAAAATGCGAAACAGACAGTAACCCGAGCTCAGGATTGAACCTGGACCTGCGAGGTGGTAATGTTACTCACTGCGCCACTGCGCTGCTAACTTTAACAGAAATAACACGAAATCGTACAGGGTGTGATAAAGATTCTAAGAAGCACTAATCTACCCATGATTTAGTATTTCTTGATTTGTGTTTTTAAATAGTGTACGGGAGAGCTCTTACAAAACTGCTTATTGGGAAGATGGTTTTTTTTAAAATTGTGACTAAATGCAATATTTATTTATGTGTCCCACTTTACAATTAATATTATCCCTAATAATAAATAAGGCTTCACACACTTTACAGTAGTAACAATAATAGATGGATTGTTGCATTCTTTTTCAGCTGAAGCTGTTAGATAGGTTGTCCAAGTTTAATTTCAATCCTGCTTCATACAGATTTTTTACTGAACAAGTTTTGATTATACAATCAGAGGAGGAGTAAATGTAAACATATTGGATCAGATAGGTTTCATCCTGTTCACTTTTTTCCACTTCTTGTTATCTATAACATTACATAGGTTTAATGCAGTTTACTTGTGGGCTTGGGTTTAGTGTTTGTTTGTTTAATTTGTCATAAAATGTATCATTTATTTATTTATTTATTATTTAACCATTATCCATAGCGTTAGATTTAATTAGGTTTAGTGCAGTTAAACTTTTTTGTTCTTATTTTCTTTTTTTTTCATAAATTAGATTTATAGATTTATTTTTATTCTTATTTTATTGAGTTTTTCCTAGTTGTTCATAGTATTATGTTTAAAACAGTTCACCTCTTTTGTCATTTTGTTATTTTTGCATTAAGCAAACGACTATTTATGTACAAACAGGGCGAAAAAATATATATACTTACCTATATAAATATTCAGTTCTTCAATAAATATGTTGAACTTAAAGGCACAGTTGGTAATCTCGATGTGGATGCACACTTGGAAGTTTCTGATTCTGGTTTATTTATATACAGTTAGAGGACATTACCTGAGCGAGCGCTATTCAGATTTGAACGCGTTTTCGGCGCCCAATCAGGACACAGAACCGACGTTCTGAAGTTTTTATTGCCCGCCCCTTTTTAAGGGCGCACCAATCAGGGCACGCGCAGACCGGCCGCGCTGCGAGTGGCTCAATGGTGTGAGTGAATGACGACGTATGGTGAGAGAGCGCCGACCAATCAGCGCGCGCCTTTCAGTACGTCCCACGTGCGCGCGCCAATCCACGGGACCCCGGAGCATGTTTACAGCATCCCGTGGCTGGATATTCAAATATATCCTGACTTGAACACGACAAATACACGGTGACTGGGATGGACAAGGTGATGTTTCACCAGAAACTTGATATAAGAGTGACTAATATAGCTTTGGAAAAATGTGAACAAGTGCTTATAATATTTTACTGAATAAAGTTATGATGTATGAAGTGGAACATTCTCACCTTCTATCAGAGCCAGCATGAACTTTTTCACCAGTTTGTGCCCCAGTAGCTCTTCTGTGGGATCGGACCAGACGGGCTAGCGTTGACTCACCAAGCACATCACTGAGACCTGGGTGACCATGACCCTGTTACTGGATCACTGGTTGTCCTTCCTTGGATGACTTGCTAGGCATCAACCACTGCATACAGGAACACCAGTTTTGGAGATGCTCTGACCCAGTCATCCAGCCATTACAATTTGTCCCATGTCAACGTCACTCAGATCCTTACGCTTGCCCATTTTTCCTGCTTCCAACACTTCACACACTTTGAGAAGTGACTGTTCATGTGCTGCCTAACATATCCCACACCTTGACAGGTGCCATTGTAATGAGATAATCAATGTTATTCACTTCACCTGTCAGTGGTTTTAATGCTATGGATGATTGATGTATAATCCTAACGAACACTACAAGATGTGGAAAAGTTCAAAGGGGTAAATACTGATGTAATGCACTGTATTAAAAAAATATTCTGGTTTCTAAATGATCCGCAGCCTCACAATGAATGTTTTGCGATGGTTTCCCGTTAGAGAACTACAGCAGTGAATCTCTTTCTGTAATGTCTAACCGGGTTGGAGACACCTGTAGAGGAATTTGTTTCACTCCTGCATGCAGAGCATTTTAAGCTCATTTACAGTGCCTTCCACTGATATTGGCACCCTTTTAGTCAATATTTTATGCTACCTCCCTTTGCTAAGATAACAGTCCTGAGCTCTGAGCTCCTATAATGCCTGATGAGGTTGCAGAATACACGACAAAGAATCTGAGACCATTCCTCCATTCAGAATCTCTCCAGATCCTTCAAATTTCAAGGGCCATGCTGGTGGACTCTCCTCTTCGGTTCACCCCACAGGTTTCCTATGGGTTTCAAGTCAGGGGACTGGGATGGCCATGGCAGGACCTTGATTTTGTGGTCAGCAGACCATTTTTGTGTTGATTTTGATGTATGTTTTGGATCATTATCCTGCTGGATGATCCAACCTTGGCCCATTTTAAGCTTTCTGGCAGAGGCAGTCAGGTTTTCATATAATATTTGTTGATATTTGATAGTCCATGATGCCATGCATCCTAATAAAATGTCCAGGTCCTCTGGCAGAAAAATAGCCTCAAAACATTAAAGAGCCAGATGGTTTTTAACCGTGGGCATGAGGTACTTTTCCATATGGCTACCTCTCGGTGTGCACCAAAACCACGTCTGGTGTTTATTACCAAAACACTATTTTGATTTCATCTGACCATAGAACCCGATCCCCTTTGAAGTTCCAGTAGTGTCTGGCAAACTGAAGACACTCGAGTTTGTTTTTAGATGAGAGTAGCGGCTTTTTTATTGAAACCCTTCCAAACAACTTGTGGTGATGTAGGTGACTTTGGATTGTAGTTTTGGAGGCTTTCTGACCCCATTTTCAACTTTCTTTGTGCTATTTTCTTATAGCCGCTTCCTATTTTGTGAAGCTTAACAACCTTTTGCTGCACATTACAGCTATATTCCTTGGTCTTACCCATTGTCATAAATGACTGAGGGAATTTGAACTTTGTATTACCTCATATTTATACCCCTGTGAAACAAAAACTAATTGGTGAATTTCCTGTTCCTAGGCACCCAGATGTACTAAAACATTTTTAAAATATCAGTGGGAATATATTTCAAATATATTTTTCACATATGAATTCAAAGGGGTGCCAATAATTGCTGCACACCGATATTTAATTTTTTTTTAATAAACCTGTTTTGTGTTTGATATCCATGAATGCAGAATATTGTGATTTTTTTTAAACAAAATATCAAAAGGTTAAACAATTTTTCACAGCCATCTTTGCTAATATTATATGCCAATATAATAATATGCCTAACTAATATGCCAATATTAGTGGAGCCCCCCCCCCATATGTACCCGAAGTTTTAAAGACTACTATTAAATGTTTTGTACTACTTTTCTCTGATGAAATACCTTTATGATCCAACAAATGCTGTAAATAAAAATCTGATCACCATGAGGTGATCCCTCCAATGTACCCTGAAATGATTATAGTAATCTTTATAAAAAGTGTACTGTTGTTTTAAATGTTAAGTAAATTTAAGTCTAGACTTCCTTTAATTCCTATTTTTTCCTAATAGAAACATGCAATGTTGTTCCTACTGTACAACATTCAGGCAAGAACAGCACAGTGAAAGAAAGCCGCATGAGCAAAAGAATAAGACCAATTTCCCATTTTTATTTGCTAAAGACGAACACCAAAATAAGTCAATTTTGTTATAAAAAGGTTTGCAATGGGATAAAAACTTTAAACATTTCAATATGATTAAAATGAAAGAATATAGCTTAAGCCAATTGTTCCGTTTTCGTAACCCAGAGATTTCATGAGTCTATTTGCACAATAAAAATGGTGCTAATATAAAATTAGCCCCTAAGCCCTGGAAATCAGAGATTAAAATAAACAAATAAGTCAAAAGAATATTTTATATATACACACATTTTTTTTATATATATATAATAAAAAAATGTATGTATGTATTGAGAAAGTGAACTTTGGTAGAGGAAACTCTATAGGACACCTGAGGTAGTAGAGACTGGAATAAAACAGCAAGTCTTTGTAATAAAAAAAAAAGAAGAAAAAAGAAGGGGGGGAAAAAAAACAAGAAAAGGAAAAAAAGTACCAAGTGACAAGAAACAGCATTATTTCACAATTTCAGTCCAGCTCTGATCCATAAAAAGGGCAAAAATACAACAATATACGTGTAAAATAAAAATACATAACAGCAAAAGAAGAAAGAAAAATCAAACAATTGAAGTACTGAATTACAGGTATGACATTTCAGTAATACTGATTAGCTTTTATGAATTTTAATGAATCAGATTTTTTTCCAGTATATAAAACGACAGAGTGCATAATCTTAAAGCTTCTTATAAAGACATTAAAAAGAAAGTTAAAATAAACCCAAAAGGAGGAACAAAAATATGTATTTATGGAAAAAGTGTGGTATAAAAATACAAGAGTCAAGTAAAATAATTTTAGCTACCAAAAATTCACATATATTTACATCTTAACTCTTCAAGCCTGATCAGCTTGTATCCCACACAAAACGTGCATTAAATATAGTTTTATTTCTTTTTTAAAAAAAAAAAAAATTATCTTTAAAAATGTAAATTTAGAAAAATTTTCGACACCCCTTCATTTAAGGGGGGGGTTTGGGGGGATTGCGCCAAAAAAATAAAAATAAAATAAAAAACCCCAGAAAGAAACATTTTGGATTCTCAAACTGAGCATCATCATGGTTTAACAGCTTACAAGAACACTACCAACACTTGAAGAGTTACAATTCATACAGTTATGATTTAAAAAGAACAAGTTCAGTGTTCCTAATCAAAAAGATGAGCAGACTCGTTCCCCTGAAAAGAACATTGATGAGAAAGAAAGGCGCAAGCTCCATAATATCCCTCCACCATAAACAGCTAACAGCGCTTATATTCAGCCTGAGGTGAATCTCGAAAACGATCGCTTAAAACATGCACTGGATATTTTTAAGGACAACAAATTTTAAAATCAACAATATTGATTATTGGCATCAGATCTGAACAGCACCAAGAATGCAGTTGAGGAAATTTCCGGTAAAAAACAAAAACAAAAAAGTCTTCTGAATAAAATGACACCGTTTACAATGAAGGCTCATGTACATGCTAACATGCCATCACAGAACCTGAAGGAAAGTGAATCGCAAATTGATGGGTTTTTTTAACGTAACATCACAAGTAATAAGTTCAGTGAGAGGTTCAAAAACAATTTGCTGGTCTCAATATTAAAAACTCAGTTAAATCCAGAAAGCTAATATATGTATCCTCAACTCTGCCCGTAACACGTATGAGTCATATTTTTACACGGGATTTCCATTGAGATAGAGGAAAGGCAAAAAAAAAAAAAAAAAAAAAAAAGATACATTTAGACAGATACCAGCACTCTAAGCATTCACATTGAGCATTACGCTAGCTGAAATAGCCACGTTTCTGTTTAGCATCACCTTTCCCTGAAACCTGTTCATGGTGTTTCTACACGTCACGAAAGAAAAACATGATGGCCCAACAGTAAAATGCACAAATATGACGTAACAGTTAAATGCAAAGGATATTTATATATTTATAAAAAAATAAAAAAAATTCCACCACTTAAACAAAATTATAACACCTTTACTTTAACACCCCCCCCCCTCCAAAAAAACAAAAAAAAAACAAACATCAATCATTTTGCTCCAGTTAGAGGGATTTCATTATAAAAGCTTTTCAACACCTTCCTGTGATTGAAATGGCAAGAAACAGTGCAGGAAGGAGCAGAGACTCGGTTTAACATAGAAACAGAATGCAGTGAAGAGACATGGCGCGTTTGTAAAGGCACTCGATGGGCTGCTTTTGCATTATGTGCTGAGGCTACAGCAGTAAAGGGCCCAGTGTGTGTGTGTGCTGAGCTAGTGCTAGTGCGGAGGGGAGGACAGCAGTGAGGGGGGCAGCCTGGACAGGCACTTCAGTAGTTCCTGGCGCTCAGTGTTACCAGTTATGGCGGAAGATAGGGTGTTTGAGGAGCTCGCGTGAGGACGGCCGGTCGGCAGGCTGCAGCTCCAGACAGCGCAGTGTGACGTCTCTCAGGCCCGGCGAAATGTGAGGAGGGATGGTGGGTGCTGTGGTAGCACTGGCAATCTGAGGGTAGGAACAGAGATTTCATGGAATTAGAGGAACATGTGCTTAATAAACAGGATACTCCAAACATGCACAGGCAAGAAGACTAAATCTGTTTTTTAACTGAAGAAAATCCCAGGCCTAGGCTAAAACGCATACTAGTGACGTGTCGTTCACAAACAACTCGGTTCTTTCGGGTGAACTTAGGGAGTTGTTTGGCTCTTCTTTTTTTTTTTTTATTGTAGATGCAGGCAATGACATTACTGCTGCAATGTAATTGAACTTAAATCAAAATGCATTGATGGAAATCTCAATACATCAGAGCTGTGAGATGTGTGTGACTCAGCTGTACGAGACAGTATGACAGGCACAAGATCTGCTGCATTACTACTGTTGGAGAGGTATACAGTACAGGTGCTGGTCATATAATTAGAATATCATCAAAAAGTTGATTTATTTCAGTAATTCCATTCAAAAAGTGAAACTAGTATAATGTATACATTCATTACACACAGACTGATATCTTTCCAAGTGTTCATTCCTTTTAATTTTGATGATTGTAACTGACAACTAATGAAAACCCCAAAATCAGTATCTCAGAAAATTAGAATATTAAATGGTAAATGTGCACTTATATAGCGCTTTTATCCAAAGCGCTTTACACTGTGTCTCATTCACCCATTCACACACCAATGGTAGCAGAGCCACCATGCAAAGCACTAGCTTGCCATCAGGAGCAACTTGGGGTTCAGTGTTTTGCCCAAGGACACTTCGGCATGTGGAGTCACCCGGGCCGGGAATCGAACTGCCAACTCTACGATTAGTGGACAACCCACTCTACCAACTGCGCCACAGCCGCCCCAATATTACTTATATTACCAAAAAAGGATTTTTTGAAATGTTGGTCAACTGAAAAGTATGAACATGAAAAGTATGAGCATGTACAGCACTCAATACTTAGTTGGGGTTCCTTTTGCCTGAATTACTGCAGCAATGCAGCGTGGCATGGAGTCGATCAGTCTGTGGCACTGCTCAGGTGTTATGACAGCCCAGGTTGCTCTGATAGTGGCCTTCAGCTCTTCTGCATTGTTGGGTCTGGCGTATCGCATCTTCCTCTTCACAATACCCCATAGATTTTCTATAGGGTTAAGGTTAACTTCAAGCAACGTGGATTCTGTGCCTCTCCTCTCTTCCTCCAGACTCTGGGACCTTGATTTCCAAAGGAAATGCAAAATTTACTTTCATCAGAGAACATACCTTTGGACCACTCAGCAGCAGTCCAGTCCTTTTTGTCTTTAGCCCAGGCGAGACGCTTCTGACGCTGTGTCTTGTTCAAGAGTGGCTTGACACAAGGAATGCGACCGCTGAAACCCATGTCTTGCATACGTCTGTGCGTGGTGATTCTTGAAGCACTGACTCCAGCTGCAGTCCACTCTTTGTGAATCTCCCCCACATTTTTGAATGGGTTTTGTTTCACAATCCTCTCCAGGGTGCGGTTATCCCTATTGCTTGTACACTTTTTTCTACCACATCTTTTCCTTCCCTTCGCCTCTCTATTAATGTGCTTGGACACAGAGCTCTGTGAACAGCCAGCCTCTTTAGCAATGACCTTTTGTGTCTTGCCCTCCTTGTGCAAGGTGTCAATGGTCGTCTTTTGGACAGCTGTCAAGTCAGCAGTCTTCCCCATGATTGTGTAGCCTACAGAACTAGACTGAGAGACCATTTAAAGGCCTTTGCAGGTGTTTTGAGTGAATTAGCTGATTAGAGTGTGGCACCAGGTGTCTTCAATATTGAACCTTTTCACAATATTCTAATTTTCTGTGATACTGATTTTGGGGTTTTCATTAGTTGTCAGTTATAATCATCAAAATTAAAAGGAATGAACACTTGAAAGATATCAGTCTGTGTGTAATGAATGTATACATTATACTAGTTTCACTTTTTGAAAGGAATTACTGAAATAAATCAACTTTTTGATGATATTCTAATTATATGACCAGCACCTGTAAAGCGTACAAGGTCAGTTACCAGGATAAACAGAAATGAATTTTTTGAATTATATATATTTTTTTAATGAAGCACAATAACATTAATGCAAGGATGCTTAGAGGTAGAGTACAATTTCAGCCTGAGTTAGGTCAATAACAATAATCACTGATCAAATGATAACTGGGC